>CM058049.1:5000000-5625000 GCA_030157265.1 Latheticus oryzae
AGGTTTACTGTTTAAAATGGCAAAAGACTATTTTAAAATAAATAGCCGTTTAGCCTTAATAACTGATTACCTCTAACTCTGCATCTGTTATTTTTCGATTAAAGTTGGAGATATCTTTAAAATGGTTGAATTTAGGGAAAAAATTGTATGAAAGTGACCTAAGATAAGTCGCAGAATTCAAAAATGTAGGAAAATATAGTGTGTTCCATTTAAAATAAGAAAGTTGAGGTCTACTTCCGACAACAGGTAGTATCAGTACTTTTTGAGTTATGGATAGACTTATTAAATAAATTTTGGTTTGAACAAATTATTCCAAGTCCAAATTAATCCAAATTTAATGTCGAACTGGTTGTCGTATTAATGTTACATTAAATTAGAAAGAAGCAGCTTGGGTTAGAACGCAATTAAGTTTTTGTTGAAAAGAACTAAAATCTAAATACAATTAGCTGGATGACTGAGATTTCATCCTTATATCAGGCTTAATCAATGTTCTTGTTAACAATAAAAGGAATTTAATTTGTCGGGCAATGTTTCTGCGAACATTTTCTATGAAGTCGGTCAGCAAAAACTACACGTGGATTAGATAGAAGGGTCGTTTGATAAAATCAGGACACACGGAGTGAGCTTTTTTGGATAGGCACTTCCTGTTGTCTTCCATATAACTCTCATTTCCTGGACTCGATACGGATTGGTTACCACAAACAAACACAACAAAAAACTTTTGGTTGAAAATTACCTCAGCCTACCAAATACTTATCAAACCGAAATTTAACATAACTTCAGCGTTATTTCCTATGAATACCCCAGCTTATTCGAGTACTCATTATAGTAATACCGCTATTGTTTACACAGATATATTCAAATTTACAGAAGTAATTTAATTTTAAATCATGAATACGCTCTTAGGATCAAACGACTGACATATTGCGTGCTTTTGAGAAAATTACATGTCTTTTAAAGCAAGAAGGCAAACATGAGACATAAAGAAAGATTATTATTAAAAATACACCAAGCTTTTGAAAAATCACCTGAAATGTTCTTGCTAACCAGTAGGTTTAAAAATTTTACGATTTTTTATTGAAAGCAGAAATCGAGATTGAGAAAGTTACGCTAGTCGGAAATTTGGGTTTTCTGTGTTGCCATGAATAGTTACTAAATTATTATCATTATTAATAATAAATCTACTGTTTGAACCAAGAAAGCTGACCAGTGATCAGATGAATAAATGTTCAAAAATAATACTTTTAGAAAATTCTTCGTTTTCACATAAAACATAGGAAGATTGAATTTTAATTTTATTGATCTCATGTGCACACTATTAGAACTATTTTATAATAGATTGTCAAGTAACCGACTGAATAATGAAATTTTCCGGCCAGAGTCATAATTCGAAAAGACTTAATGAGCATTTGAATGCAGAAAGTATTCAATTAAAAAAGGTAAACAGTCTTCTCGAATAAAGCTTTAAATCTGTGAAGCACGAAATAATTTCTTTTAATTATGCAAACTTTATAAATAAAATGGTGACAAAATTTCATTCTCTGAGGAATTACGAGCTTTACAATTTAAGGGTTGAATGAAACACTTCCTAAACTAATATTTTATCTTTATATATAACTGATATTTATTCAATGCAATAAATAAAAATATAGAAAATTAGTTCTGAAATACTCATCACTTGAACTCATACATACTCATAGATTTAAACTTGTTAATGTAATTAGCATTATTTTCTAAACACATATTTCACGATTTTGAATTTATATAATACAAAAGCAAGAAAATTATGAATATTCATATGTAATACGACAAGTAGTCAATGTTATGCCGATTATTTTTGTGGTGAGGCTACGAATGTCAACGGCGCTGAGTCGAATTCGAAAGCGCCGTTGTACATGAGTAGCAGCACCGGAAAAATGATCTGCAGAACAATGACTACGAATCGTATTCGGTTGACTCTTTATTAAATCAAATCTCTCGAATCCAAATGAAATAATTTATAAATCAAGCTATTTATGATTGCGATATTTTGACAAATATTTGATAACTGTCATAAGTGTCAGATAAATGGCTTTCAACATATTAATTAGCTGTTTAGACTCTCAAAATCTTGTTGAATTACGATGTTAAGTCGAGTGAGATGATGGGGATTATTGATGCTATAAGTAAATTTTTAAGAATTATTTTCATTTGTTAAAAATATTCACTCTTAGGACTAGTACAATATTCGATGGAATCATTGCTAGTCCAATATTCACTGCAATTCTTTTGATACCATAGAAATGTCTAAAATTGTGTTTTTTTTTCATTGGTTAAAGAACGTTAAGTGAAAGGTGAATTAAATGGTCATAGATATGAACTAGTATTAAATGAAGATCATCATGGAAATTTTTAAAAATTAATCTAGGTAATATTTACAAATTAATAAAATCTCAAAACTCAAAACAAATAAATTTCAAAGATATCAAATCCAATACATCTGTTGGTAAAATTAGTTAAATACCAATTGAGAGAAAATTTTGGTAAGTAAAATTCGTCTTGTTCTGTTCAAGTTTGTTCGTGTCAAAAATCTCCTCTATGGTATTTGTGACAAACACAATTAGATATATTAGATAACCTCAAATTCTGCACCGTTTGTGTGAGTTTACCTTGTAGGATGTATAAATTTCGAATTAAACTTAAGATTAGGTACTTTCTAAACACACGAATTCAGCACCTCATACCTGAATTAATTCCTCCAAACTCCATCTATAAATCCAGCTCAAGTGAATGATTAATAGTTAATAGAGAACATTTGTTTATTTATGTATATTTCTAGTAATATCTTTACTAAAATTGTATTCTGCATTTTAAATTTACCATTATTTTCATCGCTCAATGTCTCTGTTTGTGACTTCTTATCTACGGGAATTGGTTACATTATTCATTTTATTTTATGAAATCAGAAGCCAAAAGTAAATCTACCACTTATTTATTCACAAACCAATTTTCTACTGTATAAATATCCATATGACGTACAGTCGTTAATATGAAATTAAATTTGTTTTAAATGTTGAATGGGTTATAATAAATAAACACTTTTTACATTTATAACTGCTGCCAACTGATCAGCATTAATCATCAAATATTGCTATTCGACAAGCTTTTTAAAATTTGGATTGGCAATCCAAGCGTCCACAAATCCATTTTTTAAATTTTAAAAATTACATTTTATTGTTCCCAAAGGTATGAATATAACATCAATTTGCTACTTCGTCTGTGAAAAGAGCAAAAATGATGAATTTATGGTAAAGCAGTAACGTCATAGACAATGCCATGTCATTACTGCAAAATCATCAATTGAAAAGAGCCCTTACAGCTTCGTTTTATTGGATTCCAATTGTTCAGTTGGTAATTCATCTTGTATTATCCGATGCATCGACAACACCTCCGGTGGTATCAGTGTGAAATATCGTTAAAAACGGCCATAAAGTATCTTTCCAGCATCACCACAAAAAGCTTTTCCAATAAATGGTTAAAGTGAAAGAAAATCATTTCCGTAATATCTAGCAACAGCTATAAGAAGCTATTTTTCAACCGTCTGGTTTTTTATTGAAGAATTGTACCTATTGCAGATCATCTAAACAGCAGCAATTTTTGAAATTATAGGGAATTTCCTCAAATTAAATCAAACCAAAGAGTTGTTTGAACTAAGGTAACTAAGGTTTAAGTTCATTCATCATTTGCTATAACTGTTATTATAGTACACGCAAACCTCTGTTAAAAAAAAAAAAATGAAATGTAGAATCTCATGAATCGAGATTAAATTAATCTCACTTTCTGGTCATTTGGAAAAAGCCTTTATTTCAATAAAGTTTGCTTGATAAAGTAAAGTTACTGCTGTCCCAAATCGAATTTAAGAGTACAGTATCAAGGCGTCGAAAGATAACTGTAAAAACACTGACCTAGACTAGCACCACGCATTTGGGGATGAAATGATATCTGCAGCGCCCTAGCGACGATCGATTGCAACTACAAAACTACTCCACATAAAAATACAACGTCTACATTTCAGAATTTTCCTCAATGTTTCTAGTAGTCTGATTTTTTTAAAATTTTTTTTTTTCAGAACACTACAGAGATAAAATTTACTGTTTGTAAAACGCATGATATGTAGTTTTTTGTATACTTCCAACAACAAAGTTTTCAACTGATTTTTGTGTTCACAAAATTCCTGAATATGCAAAAGTTAGGAGCTGCAGTATATGTATAGTTGAATAACTTTTTGTTATAGCGCCTGCTTCTTTCAAACAATACGAGCAAAATCAATAACATGCAAAAGAAACTCTATTCAAAACACTTGGTTAAGACACGCTAGATTTCGGTTCGATGCGTATATTTTATTTCAAGCTGTATACGGTACAAATGCTAAAATAAAAAACTAAAGAACTGTCAATACAAAGCAAAAGTCTAAAGCAAAGTTTTTTTCATTTTTCTGAATGTTAAGAGTTGTGCATAATTTATTTTAACAATTGAAATTGAATATTTATAACAGGCAGTAGACAAAAAAGTACATTCTCCTTCTTGAAAGTTATAGTCTACTTCTGCGAGCTTTACCTGCCATAAAAGAAAAACGACACGTGAAGTTCAAAGCAGTGCTATATATGTTAAGAAAATTCATGTCTATAGTGTGTGAAGATAACGTAATTTTCAACACATCTGCTCGTAAAGTCGATACTGTGACTTTAGTAAGCTAGGAAATTCTCCATTAATATTTAGTGCTTTTGTCGACAGATGATGTTTTGATAAATTACATTTTTTTGATTTGATGAATTGGAGCAAATCTTAAAGTATAATTTTGAATAATAAAATTAAAAAAACGTCACATTTCACTTTCAGCAAGTTAGAAAGTCTGAAAATATCTTTTCTGTTGGAATTGAGCCGACAAGAAGTGCTTAAAATTATGTCCCGGCCATTTATTATATATTCAAATGAGAATTTCTCATTTTTTACTTTGTATGTATGAATATTACACACTCTTGCCAACTCTGTTCTTCTGTAATAGATGAGAGTCGAACAACGGGCCTATCTCATACTCACTAAATTATTCATAAAGGAAATGACGTCATAAAAGGCGGAAACGGGGCGTGTTTTCTTCATTACGTTTCCTCTACCACCTTGAATCGCATAATATGCACACTTGCAAAATTACTGCTTCATCGCTTTTACATTCATTTTTTAAATAGAGTTATTTTAAGAGGCCTCAACCCAACTTTCTTATGGGGCAACCAATGTATCGTTCAGCCCCACAGTGGGCAAACTCATTCATTTAGCTGGACAAAAATGAATATTCTGATCCGACTAAATGTTTTTGAAGTAGCTAAGGTTGATAAAATTAGTAAACAAACTAATATTTTATGAATTTATTATACAGAGTGGCCTATCGAAAACTTTCCATCTAGATTTTCTTTTTTGCTATTTATTTTATAAAAAATAGTTTGGAGAGGTAGATTTTGTTTGCAAAAGAGACACTTATAGGTGGATAATTCCCACATGAAACAAAATATAACTTTTGTTGGTGAATACCCTTTATATGAACCATGAATTAAGAGATACATTGTTTTAAAAAGAATTAAATCCTTTTTGAGCTTTTGTTCCAACGCTTTCCAAACTCACCAGACAGTCTCTTAATTTTTTTTTTCTTTTATCAGATAACCCTTTGCATTTACTTAGACTTCATACATACTTGAACAACTGCTCAAATTTTTTTAGAATTTTTGAAATTTTACCATTTTTCAAAAAGACTTTACATGGATCTGATTTATACAAAAAAATATAGTAACAAACCTATCATGTTAAACAAGTGATATCTTATTACCCATTGCCTCAAAATTATAAGCTATTAATTAAATCAACACACGAAGATAACTAAAAATTGCTAGCAAAATTTGGAGGAAAGTTCTCTTTTTTCTTATTGTTATTTCATTTATCACTGATCTATAACTAACATACATAAAATGAGTTCGCCATTCAGTTCAGCAAATTAAAAATTGCATAAAAAAGTTAGTTTTATAATTTTAAATCTATGGTTTTTCAAACAAAAATGAAAGTAAAACTTTGATAACGCAAATTTACGCAAAAAGACAAAATGATATTTGGAAAGTAAATTAAATGTTCTTTAAAATGCTGAATAATTATAACGCTACCTTTCGCTACTCTAATACTTTTTTTCTCCTGAAGTCAGACTATGTCATTGTATTACAATTTTTTTTTCATTTTTTTCAAAATATATTTCAACTTATTGGTCATACTTGTCTCGTTTAGAAGTATTAATATACTCGCAATCTAATCAGTCTAATCAAATACATTAAATTGTTGAAAATAGAAAAACAGTCACAATGCAAGAGTCGAATTCGAAAGCGCCGATGTACATGAGTTGCAGCACCGGAAAAATGATCTGCAGAACATTGACTACGAATCGTATTAGGTGGACTATTTAATGAATCAAATCTCTCGAACCCAAATGAAATAATTTATAAATCAAGCTATTTATGATTGCGCTATTTTGACAAATATTTGATCATAAGTGTCAGAAAGGGTCTCACATAAATGGCTTTCAATGCATTAATTAGCTGTTTAGACTCTCACAATCTTGTTGATCTACGATGTTGTGTGAAGTGAGATGATTTGGCAATAACAATGATGAGGATTATTGATGCTGTAAGTAAAGATTGAAGAATGATTTTCATTTCTTAAAAATATTCACTCTTAGGACTAGTACAATATTCGATGGAATGATTACTAGTCCAACACTCACTGCAATTTTTTTGTTACCATAGAAATGTCTAAAATTGTGTTTTTTTCATTGGTTGTAGAACGTTAAATGAAAGGTGAATTAAATGGTTATAGATATGAACTAGTATTAAATGGAGATCAATTCTTAAGTTCACTTTTGTCTACCTAAATGACAGCTTGCTCAGTGTGAGCCTTCATAAACAAAGTACATCAACATATTTTGATGAGACTAACGCCATCTGAAAGAGCACTCAATTTTTCACAAAATAACTAAGGGAAATTTCAAAATTTTGTTTCCAAGACCATTAAAAAGTTTAACAAATTAGGCACAAAGATGGGGCTTCCATCGCTAGCGCTATTTCCAAAACTAGAAAGAGTTTGAAATTGAATATATAAATTAGTAATAAAGATATTTGACCAGGACAGTTTTCAATCTGAAATGTTCCTGAAAAATTGTAATTTACAACAGGCAATTACAAGTTAAATAGTGCAACCGCAAAGTTGACCTCAAAATTATGTTTATGATCTTCCTGCTCTCCCAACCATTCTGTTTCTTTTGAACATCTTGGGAAAGTTTCAATTTAACAGCGTTTTTGTGTTCGAATACAATTATTATTATTTTATATCAATTTTATAGTTCATTATTACCGTTGCTATTCTATATTTATTGTATAAATAATTTAAATAAATTTCTAAGAATCATTTGATGGAATCCGATACATTTTTTAAAGACAAACAAGTTTTATTTTGATAAAATTTTCATAAAGACATTAAACAGTTTAGCTCCCATCTTCTGTGGATCAGTCATTATTAAAGTTGGAATTTTGATATTTGGTGGACCTGAATAGTTGTTCAAAACTTATTTCAAAAAAGAAATGTTTGTAATAGGGATGTAATGAGGAAAAGTGTTTGTTATTAAACTGATTTACCAGTAGAAGTTCATTCAAAAAAATGATGCGCCGTTGACGAATTTGGTATAACCTTCAAACTAAGACGATTTTTTCGTTTTTGTTTTTTGGTGCTTTCATTTCACGTTGTTTGGAGGTGATTTTATGAGTAGTTTTTAGAATGTTCCATACTAAAATCGATTTCAGTGGTAAGTAAGTTGAAAAAGTATTTTTGATATTTATAACCTGAGAATATTGTTGAACCTAATATTCACTAAAGTTCAAAATTTTCAAAGTAATCTCATTTTCTAGTCTTTATTGGACATTTTTTCTACTCTTACGGACCATAAATCATGTTTTTCATCAGTATTTTTGACTTAACCTTACTTTCAGGCATTGATTTGATTATTTATAGATGGAAAGACAGAAGTTAATGTTGGAAGAGTACTCAGTTGGTGAATCAAGCTTTAGTTCCGTTCAGTTATGTTATTAAGTGGATCATAATTGAAAAAAATTTGAATGATGCCACTTTTCGAACAGAAGGGGAACATTTTCACAAGACATATTCTTGTGGGTAAAGAATTAATTCTAGTGCAGTTTGCTCTCTTGTTATATCATTAATACATCATGTCTAACTATATATCTGTATTGTCTATACATTTCAAAATAGATTAATATTTATGTGTTTTTTTTTAGTTATATCTGAAAGATGCAACTTTTTCAAGAAAATTGGAATTCAAGGCAAAGCAGTGCACAACTAAGCAAAGGAGGTGATTACCAACGTGCTTCCTTTTATGAAAGCAGAAGCACAAAATGGCCTAAGTGTACCTCTGTCAAATTATAAAGGAAGAATTTTGAAGGTTACCGGGATTTCTGACAAAGTGTTCTAAGAACTTATGTAGGAACAACATGCAGACGCCATTGCTGGGCCATCTTTTCCGTCTCCTCCTCGAAAAAAGGTGAAAATGAACCCGCTAAGTATGGTTACTCATGATGAGGGACTTGTTTTAACTATAAAAGACATCACTTATAATTTTTATATAACTGAGAAAAGAAGACCAACCTCGAGCTTTTTCTTAAAAATTTGAATTTTGTCTAGTGCTAAGTTTTGCATTGAATTAGGAATTTTGCTGAAAATTCAGCATTCAGTAATTAGTTTTTCTGAGTAGCTGAAACTGACTACCTTATCAAAAGTCATGAAGCAAATGGGATTCCGTTGGAAAAAAACGCAGACAGGCAGGCAGTCTTCAATAGGGTCCTATGATATTATGCGAAAGCGCTTTGAATATGTAAGGAAAATAATGAAATTCAATAAAGAAGGAAGAATTTTAGTTTATATTGACGAATCGTATATTCATAGTACGCATAGTCAATCACATGACTGCGTAGACAAGAACAACTTCACTTTGAATATTTCTATTGGGGAAGGGCAGAGACTGATTTTGGGACATGCCGGAACCGAAGAAAGCTTCATTAAAAACGCTCTCTTAATATTTAGATCTGGTAAAAAGTAATTAAACATAGTGTATTCTTCATTGAACATTCTTTTCCAGGAAGTAAGTCAGGAGACTTAGCGTCAATTATGAAAAGTGGTGGCGTTTGAAGTTGATACCAAATCTTCCACCGAACTCTGTAATAGTTTTTGACAACATTGTAGTTACAAAAGAACCTACAACGGTAACAAAAAAATCGGAAATGATTCGATTTCTAAATGAACATTTTTTAAATGAAGTTTTACGGGTGCATCCTTACAGTCCTAAATTTAACCCTATAGAGAATATTTGGGGGATAGTAAAAAACTGGGTATGGCCATCACCTTCAAATTAAAAGATGTAGAAGAATTGACCAGAAGAAAATTTGCTGATATATCTTCAGAAACTTGGAATAACGTGTGCAGACATGTTAAGAGAATTTCATTTTCACAGTCAACACTGGAACGTCGGATGAATCTGAAGATTCGAAATCATCAATTGGCGACGATCGTCTTGAAGTTAATTTGGGAATAGTCTTATCTGATTCAAATTCAGAATAAGATGTTAAAAGCTTTAAGAATTGTTAAAGGATATTTTTGGCGAATAACCAATTTTGAATTGGTTTACAAGAAAAAAGAGAATGAATATTATTAAAGACGTTATTTTCCGCAACTTTTGATTTGATTAGTATAAGTTTTTGACCCTCTAAAATACAAAGTAGCGATTTTACTCAAGTCCAGTTAAAACATATCAACATTTTTCACCATGATCATCGTATTTCTCTATCTCTGAATCTGAAAATATTTTATGTGAGCGTACTCGAATTAATTAGCTAAATCCCCACTAACTAGTATCGGGAATGATATACTCGGCGCAGATCTTTTTTATAACAACAGTATTTCTGACAGAAAAATTCTCTAATTCCTTGACAAATGATGTAAAAAAAAATGTGGCTTGCAATCTGAGATAAGAAAAACAAAAGGTTTCTAATTTAAAAAAAAATTGTGAGTGAAAGAGTGCACATTCTGTAATAATTGGAATGGCCCAAACTTGATTAACTAACTAATTAACTAACCGATTCCAATAAGATGTCGGAAATTCATACGCAACTAGAAATACAAACTAATACAAGTTGATTCAAAATTTTGAGGCATAATTTTAACCATAAATACCTTTCTAAAAATGATGATAAATGGGACAGATTCTGTTGACCTATCTCAACTAATAAAAAAATTATAACTTTCTAAAAAGTTGGTATGAGAAATGATATACTGAGAATATTTTCGTTATTGTTTAAACGATTATTATGAAACTTGGCAATGTGAGAAACTAAAAAACGTTTTTTCACCTGATGTAATCAGAAATTTTTCCAAAAATGTAAATTTCTGCTTGCACTAAGCCCTCATCATTTTTCTATGCCACAACATTTTGAATCAACCTGCGAATGAATTTGAGTAAAATATTTACTACATACTAGAAATTAAAGATGTTCGAATTTTAATTCAAAAATTTACAAATGTACGTTTTGCATTTACTCTTAAAAAATATCAAATAAAATTATTAAAAGTTGAAAAACTCATAACAAAACTTTTTCAAAAAATGAAAGTAAGCAAACCTATATGAAAATAAGTGCTGGTGTGGTGTAACTATACAGCCTGTCCCAAGATTTCGGGTATATAGAGAAATGAGTGCAAAAATTTAATAATGTGATTTGTATCTTACCTATTTAATTTTAAAAGAATTTTTTTAGACAGATTTGAAGGAAGCTATTAGTACTTGACACACGAATTTTTTCAAAGGTTTTCGATGTTTCAGTAAAATGCTAGAGTTAAATGAAATAATCGGTAATACAGCTATGTCATCATGACAATAGTGACGTTTTACAATAATAAGTCAAGTGATGGAAATCAGTGGAGATTCAGGTTACAGTTTCCAGATCTTACATAACAGTTTTAGAATGTGAAATTTATTAACAATCCATTATTTGCATCAAGGATCAAACTGATCAATTAAAGCTAAAGCTGGACTTGGGCACTTTGGCAATGTTAATAACTTAAAAACTTCATGGCGATTGAACTTAATTTGCAATAATAATAATTTGTTTTCACTGAAGGTAGAAGCTGTTGAAGTGGTCCCTATTCAATTGTGAAGAAAATCGTGAAACTTGATTTCCAGCAGCTTTTTCAAATAGCGATTTAATCTGTTTTGAACTATGAACTATTAAACACTTTGGTATTCTCAAGATTAATAAGTGAATACGTCGCAAGAGCTGAAAAAACTTTTATCTTATGTTAACTTTAGATTTTTATTTTTCACTTTGTTAAATCAAAAATGGGAGTATCTATGACAACTTTTGATTCAATACAACAAATAATAATTTGTAAATTCAGGTTGATAAAAACGAAATAAAAACCTTTCTTCGTCAATTTATTTGATTTTTTATGAGTTTTTTTGTGTTGCGTTCTTAGCTGTGATAAATTCACAAATACCTAAAGCTTATATCTCCTAAAAATAAAAGATTAATTTCAATAGGACCGATGAACCAAAATTAATAACCGCAAAATCACACATTTCTTCAACTATCATCGTTAAATGCAATTTTAACTTTTCATTTTAATCAAACTCAGTCGTGAACAACTATCAATCCATCGATCTGAATTTCTAAATAATCATTTATTGATAAATTTCACATTTTGATATTATCTAAATATTTTGGTAAAAAAATCAACTGAAATCCTAGCATTGCATTTTTAGCCATTTTATCATTTGAAAATGTCATAATTCATAATGACAAATAACATAACTGCATTACCGACCATTTGGCGCCAATTTGAATATTTCAATAATTTCATTTAACTCTAGCATTTTACTGAAACATAGAAAATCTCTGAAAAAATTCGAAGTACTAATAGCTTTCTTCAACTCTATCTAAGAAGATTTTATTAAAATTGAATAAGTTAGAACAAAATCAAATTAATAAATTTTTGCACTCATTTTCGTATATACCCGGAATCTTGGGACAGGGTTTATATTGGAAAGAAATTATGGTTGAAGTAGGAAACGGACAAACCTTGTCATAAACAAAAATAAGAAATTTATTGGGGTGGGCACTGGTTCGGTTACTGACTCATGAAATTTCAAGGTCGGTTTGAGTATGGAGGCCTCTTAATGAAGGTGTTACAAGCGACACTACTAACTTTCTTTTTTATCATAGCGGGAACTTTGTAGAACATATACCTTGGAAGCAATAAATCCCTCCACTTGCTGGTACATTCTACTTTGATTTATGACTACAGTAGACATAAATTCTAAGTTAGAAAACAGCAGCATTTAAATTACTTTACATAATATTAAAGTCAGACTGTATTTATTTAATTGTTGTATCGCAGTCTAAACGCTGATTACTGTTTACGTGAAGAATTTAGACAAGCTTTATTAACGTGGAATGTAAGATAACTTATAAATATACCAAATTATAGTAGAAATAATAAAACTAGTTAAACAGTGTAGAGCTAGATGTTTCATTTACTTTCATGTAATTAACTCAACTGGATTTGCTTTACTCGCTTTTCCATGAAATTGCTCATTTAAACTAGATGTATTTAAATAAAACCTCATAATAAGAGTTTGAAAATTGTACAAAAAAAAAAAATAATGAATGAACAATTCAATTGATTAAATTTTGATGAATGTAACTTCCATAGAACAGTAAAGTTAACTTTAAAGGCAATTAATTTGGTATTATGCAGTAATACTAATCAGTGCTTTGTGATGTGTTGTACAATTAGTTCAGCACTAAATACTTATAACTTTGCGCAAATCTATTGCGACAGAGAATAAGCGATTGTTGGTAATTATTTCAGTAAACACATTACAATACAAAAACTTTTCAGTATTGCAGAGGTGTTTTCTCACATAGAAAAAATAGTGATTTCATTATGGTTGTGGTTACGAAGAAGAAAGAGTAACGTTAATACGCATTAAAGCAAATGCTGTTACAGTTTTTAATATTTTAGAAAGCCTGTAAAATGCGATTATAACGAGTGATAACACAATTCTGCTGCTTCAAAACAAAATAAAGTTTTTCTAGACAAGAGGTCATGAATTTGGCAAAGTGCCAGGTCATACAAGCACGTAGTATCATATTGAGCGCAAAGTTAAAACATACAAGATATTTGTAGAGGTTAAAATGCAGCTACTGACTTGCCTTTACTGTTAAAAGTTTTCTTATTTTAGAAATACTAACTAAGTGATAACAAAATAAAGCCATTAATTAATCGTTTGTATTCGTGTTTGCAGGTGTTTCACTCGTTCATAAACTTCCAGTATCTTTTAAAAGCATCCGTTGGTATTCTTATATTCATTTCGCGCGACACAAAACGTAATACAAAAGTACTGGAATAACACCGAACTACGTTATTACATTTTTACAACAAAACTTTGCTTGTTTCCCCAATGTATTGCAAGTTTTCGTTGCCACACACGTAATACTCTATGAAAATAAAAACTTTTCTTTTTGAATTATCTTTGGAAAAGTAGCACGATTCTAATATTTTTATTGCACAACTTTTTAGAACATGTTAAGCTTATAAGACAACCACAAAATCTCTTATCGAAGGTGATCGATTATCCTCCTACAATGTGGTATTAGAACAGTTTTAACTTCATTTTACATTATTTCGTGAGTAAACAGCAACTGCCGGTGATCTAATCGTTAATCATTTTGACATAAGAGTAAGATCGAAAGAAGGGGAATTTTTTACTAGCTCTACTACCATCAGGTCGCAATTATGTTGTATTTCAACAGACAAAAATTAAATGTCCTGTTTTATTCCTTTTCATTGAACTTCTATGCGAAAATGCTTGATCTTCACAAAAATATCGTTTATATTATAAATGTGACCCTTTTGAAGCTTCAAATGCGATATTACGGATGAAGAACCAATTTCAGAAGTATGTGAACGCAACTGAATCGAACTGGCCGCAAGCGAACAATTTCAAGAAATTAATTTAATTTTTGTTTGATATGTTCAAGGAATGCAAAGTGGTATAAACATTTTTTTTATTACGAAAACTTTGATGTTAAATGAAAAAAAGTTGATTTTGTTCAGATTTGTACTAATGCAATTTGCTATAGAAATTGATCAGCAAACGAATCAGTAAACTATGTGTATAACTTACGTACCTGTGAAGTTTTGAAACATATTTAAACAAATCCTTTCAGAGATCAGTTAATTTAGTTCCATTGCTTCCAAAGTTTGCGTTTCGGTCAAATGTCAACCCGTAAATTAAGTCATAAACTAAGTTAGAGCCTATTAACTGTCGCCCTTGGTAGCCAATTAAAAAATATGTCTTAATCAAGAGACGTTTCAATTTTGTACACAACAGTAAATGAATTCTAAAAGTTAGAAGTTCAGAGAGTTTTTAAGCAAATTCTCAAAATTGAATTCATATTTTTATTGCAATATAATTTATAACAATTCAAATATATGTTTTTGTTTCAAAATTCAATAGGGTTGTTATATTTTGAAATGCTTTTTAAATGACATTGTTATAACGCACTAATTCGTTACCACTAAACGGTGCTCAACCGCAAATATTTCCCACACCTGCGATACTTTTGAAAGAACATTTTTGTGAAATGTTCACTACCCACATTAATCCTTGACCTCGCGTGTTTTTATATAAAATAATTATAAATTTAATTTTTTTTCATGGTGAGATCAAATTTTTATTTGAATTATAGTTTGTTTTTGAGTTCTATTTTTTTAAATTGAATTATGCTTCAAAATCATTTTTTATGAAAATTCACTGTTTGTGGTTGTTTGGGATTCGGTGATTTAATTTACCTTATGCGAATTTCAGCACCTCCTCCCCAACGCATTATCGTATATATGCCACATTTTTCGAAAACTCGACGGATGTCTAAATTTTGTTTCAGCACCCACTGCAATAACACATTCATTGTGTATTCAGCGTATGTTTTCGGATTAAATTTCTGATAAGCCTAGAGATTTACAGACCGCCCTTGACAAGTCTGTATAAATAATATAACCGTGTATCTCTCTCTTGTTTTTCTTTCCTTCTAAAACATGTTCGATCAGGTTTCCGGACAAATGAAAACAGAAACGATAATAATAATTAACGTTTCGGATTGGATGCATTTTGTATAATTCACACAGATCGATGCATCCTTCTAAAAGCGCTCTGTCAAAGGCATGATAACCGTTTAAGATCAACAATAGCGGTCTCCTCACAAAGGAAACGAAATGTGTCTCGTTTTTAATGCAAATGGTGCTTTCAAAGATTTCTGGGCGAGAGGCCAGCACTTTAGAAATATGACGCTTTCTTAAAAATTCAACGTCTCGAGGGCACTACAGTCTGACAGATAAAGAATATTCAATTCGGACAAAGAAAGAGATTAGAAGTTTCATAGACATAAAAAAATCGAAATACAGAAAGCTTGTTTCAAACAAATGAACAAAAGCTAAACAGAAAATGGCTCTGCACAAAGGTCTTAAAAATTTATTAATTTAGTAACAGTTCTACTGGTGTACGCTTGATAATGTAAAATTTTTATTTAAATGGATTATGGACACAAAACTTTATTGATGTTTCATTTCAACCCATCAGTATGGCAAAGTTATGATTTCAAAAATTGTTATCATTGATATTTTTCTTTGTCCATTAGTTAATTTTTTGCTTATTCGCGTTGAGTAGTTCTAGTACAGAGTTTAAAAGAATTAAATAATTGGCATAAAACTGGCCTCAGTGGGAAATAGTCGGCAACGTTGTTGAATAAAAGAGAATAACTGAACGAAGCTCTTGAATTATTCAGTTATAAAAAGGTTTGAATAATAAACAAAAATTTGTTTTTCAATAAACGTTTAATTATTTACAGTCAAAACGTAAATTTCAATTTGCATTTATTACTGTACCCAACAGATAAAAACTCTTGAAAATAATTTGATTCTGGAAAAAAAATTAATCAAATTAGTGTAAAATATAAAATAATTTTGAATTCATTTGCCAAACAAAACAAAAAAAAATTTTGCTTTTCATTTCAGATAAAAAAATTTCTGAAAAATGAATGAAATCCAGGTTTTTATATTATTCTTTTTTTTTTTTCAAGCTTAAGGTGCGTTCACATCAACAGATAAACTGGCTTTCACAGCATTCTGACCAGACACAATTTTTGTAATAATGTAACAGCGTTCTCTTAGAAATTTGAATTTGTAGGAACTGTTTATAGATGGTTTTTGAAATAGTTTCCTAAATAAAGTATAATCATTTCATATCACCATTTAATTCATCTGTCATTTAATGTTCTTCAACCAATGAAAAAACCAAAATTTTAGACATTTCTATGGTTACAAAAGAATTGCAGTAAATAATTCTATAAAAAGTGAATAGTTTAACAAATGCAAATCATTCTGGAAACTTTACTTTCAGCATCAATAACCCCCATCATTGTTACTGCCAAATCATCTCACTTCACTTAGCATCGTAATTCAACGAGATTTTGAGAGTTTTAACAGTTAACTAATGTACTGAAAGCAATTTATGTGGGACGCTTTCTGACAGTTATCAAATATTTGTCAAAATAGTGCAAACATAAATAGCTTGAATAGTCCGCCAAATACGATTCGTAGTCAATGTTTTGTAGATAGATAGTTTTTTCCAATGCTGCTACTCATGTACAACGGCGCTTTCGAATTCGACTCGTGCAAGCATTCGTCCAATTCATGTCGCAGCGCCATGGATATTTGTAGCATAACCACAAAAATAATCGGCATAACATTGACTACTTATCTTATTATATATAATTATTTTTTAAAAATTATAACTTGCACTTTTAGTTTCAAGAGACGAATAACAGATTAAAACTACACTTTATTCAGTAACTCGTCGCAGTACAAATGTTGTCAGTCTGAAATTAAACTCATTTTAAATTGCTCTCAAGATTAATTGTTTCTCTGCTAAGCAGCTCGTTTTGTTAATTTTTTATTAAAATTTGTAAATACAAGCAGGCATTAAGAAATGTATTTTGAATTACTGTTTAGAAACTTATAATAAATTTGAGAGTAAATACTCAGCAGTCTTTATGCTTTAATACAATTTATTTCTATTTCCGGTGTGTAATAATAGATTAAAGAGAAACTTTTGTCTACTGACGAAACCAAAAGTAATTCTATTTAATGAATGAGTTGATATTCTTTGTAATATAATAGCTTTAGAGTTTTAGTAGAATTAGAAACGTACAAACTACTAGTGAAATTAATTGTTGTGTAGTTGTGGAATGATATTCTATTTCTATTTCAACTACAATCAAAAGTCTAGTTATTAGTCTTCTTATTAATAATTTTAAACTATATAAAAGTTATTCTTTCAACGAAATTACAAAAATAAAATATTGAAAAATTTTCTTCGTTGAGGTATAACAAAATCTAGGTGTAAATGAAGGTTATGAGTTAGTGTTTGGCAAACTTTCCGTTCTGTGACCCAATTCGTTGAAACATTGCTGGAATCAACTGTTTTTGTTTTGATAGTCGATGACAGAAGGGTTTTCCAAACGATTATATTGGTGTATATTTCAAGTTATGTGTGATATTATTTTTGTTTGTATGACACCATTGGTTTATCGAAACAGTAAAATCAACATAAATTAAATTTTTATTGAACAAAATTTTAATAGTGAATACAGTCGCATGAAAATTTTAATTTAATTTTTGTCGTGCAGTTTTTGCAGAAACGTTTCTTGCTTTAATGTTTTTCTGTCAACATTTGCTCCTATTTTCTAGTTTGTAACTTTATGAAACGTCAAATTCTACAGTTTTTGGCTACTTCTATATCATAGTAATGATCAGTTAGTTAGTGTCAAAACTATGGAAGAATAAATAGACTCTTTGTTCCTCCTTGATCGAAATGTAATTTTCACACATCTTCAACCGAAAGTCGTCAATATCGTCAGACAGAAAATTAGAAAATATGTATTTTAAATCTTAGATGAAAAAATGAGATAATTATACAGCTTGTTCCAAGATTCCGGGTATAGACGAAAATGAGTGCAAAAATTGATTTGCATCTTACCTATTCAACTTTAAAAGAATTTTTTTAGACAGATTTGAAGGAAGCTAATAGTACTTGACACCCGAATTTTTTCGGAGCTTTTCTATGTTTCAGTAAAATTCTAGAGTTAAATGAAATTGTTGAAATATTCAAATTGGCGCCAAATGGTCGGTAATACAGTTATGTTATTTGTCATTATGAATTATGACATTTTCAAATGATAAAATGGCTAAAAATGCAATGCTAGGATTTCAGTTGATATTTTTTTCCAAAATATTTAAATAATATCATCAAAATGTGAAATTTATCAATAATTGATTATTTAGAAATTCAGATCGATGGATTGATAGTTGTTCACGACTGAGTTTGATTAAAATGAAAAGTTAAAATTGCATTTAACGATGATAGTTGAAGAAATGTGTGATTTTGTGGTTATTAATTTTGGTTCATCAGTCCTATTGAAATTAATCTTTTATTTTTAGGAGATATAAGCTTTAGGTATTTGTGAATTTATCACAGCTAAGAACGCAACACAAAAAAACTCATAAAAAATCAAATAAATTGACGAAGAAAGGTTTTTATTTCGTTTTTATCAACCTGAATTTACAAATTATTATTTGTTGTATTGAATAAAAAGTTGTCATAGATACTCCCATTTTTGATTTAACAAAGTGAAAAATAAAAATCTAAAGTTAACATAAGATAAAAGTTTTTTCAGCTCTTGCGACGTATTCACTTATTAATCTTGAGAATACCAAAGTGTTTAATAGTTCATAGTTTAAAACAGATTAAACCGCTATTTGAAAAAATTGCTGGAAATCAAGTTTCACGATTTTCTTCACAATTGAATAGGGACCACTTCAACAGCTTCTACCTTCAGTGAAAACAAATTATTATTATTGCAAATTAAGTTCAATCGCCATGAAGTTTTTAAGTTATTAACATTGCCAAAGTGCCCAAGTCCAGCTTTAGCTTTAATTGATCAGTTTTATCCTTGATGCAAATAATGGATTGTTAATAAATTTCACATTCTAAAAGTGTTATGTAAGATCTGGAAACTGTAACCTGAATCTCCACTGATTTCCATCACTTGACTTATTATTGTAAAACGTCACTATTGTCATGATGACATAGCTGTATTACCGATTATTTCATTTAACTCTAGCATTTTACTGAAACATCGAAAACGAATAAAATTGAATAGGTAAGATACAAATCACATTAATAAATTTTTGCACTCATTTCTCTATATACCCGGAATCTTGGGACAGGCTGTATACTTACCCCATACCAGCACTTATTTTCATATAGGTTTGCTTTCTTTCATTTTTGGAAAAAGTTTTGTTATAAGTTTTTCAACTTTTAATAATTTTATTTGAAATAAAATTCGAACATCTTTTATTTCTAGTATGTAGTAAATATTTTACTCAAATTCAAACACAGGTTGATTCAAAATGTTGTGGCATAATAAAATGATGAGAGCTTAGTGCAAGCAGAAATTTACATCGTGAAACTTCATTTCCAGCAGCTTTTTCAAATACCAATTCAGTCCGTTTTAAACTATAAACTATTAAACACTTTGGTATTCTCAAGATTAATAAGTGATTAAAAACTTTTAGTTAATGTTAATTTTAGATTTTTAATTTTCACTTTGTTAAATCAAAAATGGGAATACCTATTACAACTTTTTATTCAATACAACAATTAATAATACACACAAATACCTAAATGTACTAAATCACCAAAGCATCTATCTCCTAAAAATAAAAGATGAATTTTAATAGGACTGATGAACCAAATTTAATAGTCACAAAATCACACATTTCTTCAATTATCATCGCTGAATGCAATTTTAACTTTTCTACTTGATCAAACTCAATCGTGAACAACTATCCTTCCATCGATCTGAATTTCTAAATAATCAATTATTGATAAATTTCACATTTTGATGATATTATCTGAATATTTTCTAAAAAAATACCAACTGAAATCCTAGCATTGCATTTTCAGCCATTTTATCATTTGAAAATGTCATAATTCATAATGACAAATAACATAACTGTATTACCGACCATTTGGCGCCAATTTGAATATTTCAACAATTTCATTCAACTCTAGCATTTTACTGAAACATAGAAAATCTCTGAAAAAAATTGTGTGTCAAGTGTTAATAACTTCCTCCAACTCTATCTAGAAAAATTTTATTAAAATTAAATAGGTAAGAGAAAAATAACGTTAATACATTTTTGCATTCATTTCCCTATATACCCGAAATCTTGTGACAGGGTGTATGTATTGAACAACTATGAAAAAATGTGATTTTCCCCTAAATTTCTTTTTTATCTGTTGAATACTATTAACTACTCATTTATCTATTTTCTGCATCCAATTTACTACAAAAGCTAACATCGAAATATATCCATTGATGTCGTTGCAACTACTTAGAGAAATATTTATCTGCCGGTTATTAATTAATATGGCCTATTTCAAATAAAGAACAACAAAATTAACAACAATAATTTAAAATAAATTTTTTAGCCTAAAAACACATCATTCATAGAGTTATGCCTTATGTACATTTGCAAGAAAAAATCCAATTAGGAATAGAAGATAATGACATGCTGGTAAACCTTATTAAGTACATGCTTAGTCATTTTAACATTATTTAAGTAGTGGCTGCAGTACTTACTTCTTCAACGCTCGGTTGCTAACATTTCATCTGTGATCTATGTAGCTGTAAATACCTGAACGTCATATTGCTCCAAAGTAAGACTGCAGATGAAATTCATTTGAGGAAAATGTAATGAAGCTGTTGAGAGCAAATGTGACTTCAAATGAAATTAAATAAAAATTAAGTTGAAATGAGAAGAAGTAGAAAAATAAAATTTGCAGTGTTATTGACTAGCAATAAAAAATAATGATGCCAATTTCTTTTGAGAAGGTGATTTTTCAATAATGAGATTTTATTATTTAATTTTGCTTGTACAGCCACTGTGTCTGATATATTCTGGAAAAGCTCTTGAACTTTTAAAGTCAGTTTATCTCCAAAAAACAGCCGAATCGTCTTTCTGATGCGTGCAAGAAAAATAAAAAATTCATGAAAGTATCCTATTACATACCGTTTACGATACATTTGGAGCGAAAATCAGGGAGTTAACGTACCTGTAAAAAAATAATGCTTGTTAATAGAGAACATAAATAAGTAAATGCTAATCGAATTTCATGTCTATCCAGGTGAAGTTTGCGTGGTTTTAGTAACCATGTAAATAATTGAAGGGCAGAATTGGAAGCATTAGCAAAACAGTTTGGTCAATTACAATGTTTGTAGAAAGCAATAAAGGGTTTGAATAGCACTTATCGATTATAGACATCTTGCAAAAGCCACCTGTTTAATGATAATAAACGTTCTTTGTAGTACATTCTGTGTGGTTGATTTAGTTTCACTCTTCAACCATTTAATCACTTTTATGTCTTAAGTGGCTCGTTAAGAAGAATTAATTAACTATAGTTTGCAATGATACTTTAATTAAGACAGTCTCAGCTTTTCAAGCTTTTGATTTATCGAGCGCATGATGAATTCTACAAACAAAAAAAGCTTTGTTACAGTACTCTCTTTAATTTTTGCATTTGTTGAAGAATTGAAAGAAACTTTATTAACTAAGTTTTCATTGAAATTGACAAAGTTAATTGAATTCTATGCAATCAGTGTATTTTCAATTAAAACATGATCAAATATTTTTATACAATAAGACATTTTAATTAATTATTGCAATAAGTGTATTAAAAGCACTTCACAAGACATTCTGAAGCTAAATAAACTTCAGAAAAAACTTTCAACAATTAAACTTCTTATAGACCTAAAGCATGCACATCGAGTGTGGAAAACTCTTGCGGAAAACTCATGCTGATAAAATGTTTTGAATGTAGCGTTTTATCTAACCATTGTGATATATAAAGTAGTAGCATGACGACAATGAATCACCTTGTAAATATATAGACTCGCGTCACACTTTCCTCGTTTATAAACACAAGAAAATAGTGTTTTCGAGACCTTATTTGAAGTTTTGTTAAAACTACAAAATTCTAAATCAAGATTTTTCAAAATTCATACAAAGGCTTATAGACTATATTATATTGTGTGTTCGTATAAAAAAACCCCAAGGTTTTGAAACTAAAAAACAATTGTTTTGTATGTCTGTGATTAATTTCTATATACTTATCAAAATGAAAAATCTCATAACCTCACTTTTTGACAATTAAAAAAAATAACACATAACAAATAACAAACTGTTGAAAATTTCTTCCTTGATGCTCAGCACACAAAGCATATCATCTTCGAACATTATTTATCCCATTACGGCTTTTCATTTTGTTGTTGTATGAGGTTATGTATGACATACGTAAAAATGTCATGGCTTGCTGCGATTTTTTTTTTTTTAAATGAACACACGATATATATTTTTAAATGCACTCAAGTAATGCATTTTAATTGAAATTAGAGTTGTAAAACAGAATTAATTTAAAAATAATTTTACAAGAATGATGATGTGGAATAACACTGAATTGAATTAAAAACAGATTCAATATTTTTTATACAACTTTAGTAAATTCAAGTAAAAATTTTTCAAATCTTCCTGAAAACTGTTATGTTCTGTTTAAAAACAAAAACATTAATCCTTATTTGTTGATATATGAAAAAAAAATTAGACGCATTTAAATATTCTCAATCCAGTAATAGTAATTTTCGTCGTTTCATTCTCACAAAGTAAATTAATTTATGATGTAATTTTGGAACACAGCAGTCAAGCCTAATAATGAACGTTATTTGTATTAATGTAGAAGCGTTCCGTGCATTTATAATTATTAGAAATTTGAAATTCGTAAAAGTAATTAAAAGTTTGATTCGTATTGTCTGATCATAAATAGAGTTTTTTAGAGAATTTATAAAGTTTTAAATAATTATTGAAAGAGCTGAAAACTATAACAAATTCTGGAAATGCTAAAATTTAGATTTAATTTAAAAATAATTTTCAATTGTAAGAATTTTGCTAATTTTCAAAATGCGTTAATTAAAAAATAATGTCACATTTCAATTTGTAGGCAAAAGATTAAGTGTCTTATAATTACATTTTATTTGTACTCTCGCTTGATTCTCATCTTTTAATTAGAAAGACACCTACTTAGGAAGCGTAGGGAAATTGTGTCACCGGACATAAATCAGCACCGGCAGAAGGAAGCATTCGTGTTAAGCCAGAACAACCGCCTCCTATCCAAACATGTTATCATGTAAATCCATGCTAGAATTTGAAAAGCAATAAATCCGAAGTTAACCTAAAAGCAATTCCCCAAGCACCCCGTATATAAGCCGCACTCTGGATCGCGGCCAATCAGATACTTTGCGACCTAAAATGCGAATCCTAGAAGTACATTAACGATTCAAAGACATTAAAATAATAATTCCGCCATTTGTTTGACAAGATTGAAAATTAATAACGGTAGTTTCTTCCAAAGCGAAAAGGATTTCCTTAGGGAAAAGAAAATTGTCGAAGGGAGTTAAATAACAAAAAAGAGCGATGTGTGGTTAAGGATTAAAAAACGGTTGGGTTGCTATGTTTGTACTCTCGACGATATATATACAGGGAGAATTACGAGTTGACGTTAAATATTTATTAAAGCTTTTATGCATGGAAAATACTTAAGCTTAACACTTTTGAGCCTTTTATGATTTACTTTATCATAAATGCCCAAATTATGTTTACTATGACAATACTATGATAATTATGCTAGTCCCTAATGTATTAACACATTTCAAGCCGTCATCAAAGGATCTGTTTTCGAGAAGTCATTGGTAAGAACTGAACATACAAACATTCTACCATTTGCTCTTAATGTTATACTTAGTCGAAAGGGTTCGTTTATTATGTTTTAAGTTTTAAGGGTCAAATCCAGTGAATATTAAATTGTTCCAAAAACCGCAATGTTAAAGTTACTTAATGTTTCACTTTTTATTCTTTGTCTAACTTTGACTCAAGAAACTAATTTTTGATGGCCATTGTGACGCAGATATAGACTGTCGTTCGTTCTCTCCACAGAGGTTGTAAATCATGACGAGTTTCATCTGAACCGCTCAAACTGTCATCAGATAGAACATTCAAATTTATTATTAAATCAAAAAATTTGAAAGCTCATAAATCACGCAAAAAATTTCAAAGTGTGTTTTTTTTAATCAGTAATTAAAACACCACTGGGTATAGCAGCAATTTAAACTTCATGATCCCAAGATGTTATCTGCAAAAGTTGAGCCACATATCATAAATCATGTTTATATTGGACGGAATTCGTAAAAATTGGTCATAAAAGACTTGATGTCAGTAGTTTTGATACACATCAGATACACACACACACTCCCATACTGTGAAACATCAATCACGCTCTGCTTTGTCATTATGGATAGTTTTACTATCAACACTGATTACGGATCAAGCAGTAATTTAAACACGTTAATTGGGATCTTTCATAACACGATTATGTAATTTTGCAAGAATACATTAACCAAGTCTAATTTTAGTTACTAGAAATTAAAGCTTAGTGTGATATAACAGACAGGAAAAAATAATTCACCAAATGGTGATGACAATAGAAAAGTTATTTTAGCTTTTATAGATTTCATAAGACTTTATGCCTCGGGTTTTTATTTGTGAATGTTATAAAAGAAAAGTCAGGCTCAAACCGGATGTTTGTTTACTTACCCATGTTCCTTTATAAGCTGATTTGCAACTTCCAGTCAATGTCTTTTCCAAATCCATTGAATGTTACGCTTTCTGCATATTCTTTGTACAGCTTCAACAAGCATAATACAAAAAAATCTAAGCAGCAAATAGCTTTCAGTAAATTTGTTCTTTGAATAAATCGATTTTTGACAAGAATGAGTTTCAAAAATAGCAGCAAATTAATGACTCCTGCAACCATCTGCAAAATCTTTTATTTATATTTTAGGTATACATGCTGATTTTTTTTCATTCCAATCCATGTGTCCAAACCCATAGAATTACCGGTGCAAAAAGGTTCTATCCCAGTTCGCACACGAAATATAGTCTTTTTAATAATTCGTTGTTACCACGCAACCAAAACACGAAACGCTAAAGAGTGTCAATAATCTAAATATTTCAATATACCGATCTTAAATTTCTTCATTATTGCATTCCATATTTTATGAAATATGTACATATTTCCAATAGATGTGAAGATCTAAAACTGATCGCTTCAAACCGAAACAAATATAATTTAACACAAGCAACTATATTTAGAAAATGTCAGTCATTGACAATAAATCAGGACTGTTTCTGATCGTTGAAAAGTGATTACTATTGATTTGAAAACGGGTTCCCTAAACTTACTATATCCTTTTTAGATAAGTATTCCTTGCAAGTTTTTTTTATCATGACACAGCAAAACACATTCAATAATTTTTCATCCGGAAAAGTGATTCTTTCTGCTTATTTGTATTAGATGTAAATTTATGGCTAGAAATATTAGAACACAGACTTGACAAAAAAACTTGAAGAATACACATTGATTCAATTTCTTCCATAAGAAATAAAGTCAGTGTTTACTGAAGTGGTTTCTAGAAAATTAAATACTTTATAGATTGAGGAACTAAATCGAAATGCTTTAAAACCAATCAAATTCATAATTTTTTTTAGTATATAATAAATAAATTAACTAAAATATAATCGCAATCTTCTATTTCATTTCACTGAATATTTGTTGAAATTTGTGTGCTCAATTAATTAAATTCTATTTTATTTAAAAAAATGTAATATTAGCTAATAAATAATTTTCATATGTGTTAACTGAATACGCTATATTTTTTTTCTTAATTATTAAAATTGGAAAAAGTAGGAATTTTTAAAGTTTTTCTATTTTCTACGTCCACTATCTACGTTTCGCTCTACGCTTAGCTGTTTTCGATTTTAGATAGATTCTTCCAAACATTCCTCTCATATGCCGTGCGTTAAACACGTGACACCACTCGAAGACACTACCAAAAGTACTTACCTTTAACCTTAAATGAGTTTGGTGCGAATAGTGCGTTTGTATGATCAACAAGTGTCACCATATTACGTGATTTAAAATTCTCAACCTTGAATATGGTAAATATGAATAGTGCATCTGTAACTTTTATTTTACATCTGTTGACCTTTTTGTCTTTTAATAATTATTTTCGCATTGTCGTAGGTTATACGCTGGAATGTAAACAAGTGTTAAGTGCTTGATGAGGAAACAATAATCGATTTTTCCAGAAAAAGGAGGAAAACAAAGAAAAGAATTCTGGAATGCGAATTTTTTATTATACCGTTGTTGTTTTAAATTCTATCTGTGGAGGTTACAAAAAAATATAAGTAATTCATTGCTATTATTTTATTAGTTATAATTTTTGTGTATAGACAAATTTTTGTTTCGATGACTTCACTTTGATGTTTTTTCATTTATCAATTGATCTATGCCAACATCATTATTATTTTTTAAGGCGTTAGTACAAAATTCGTAGCAATTGATTTGGACCAGCTAAATTGTGTGAGTTCTTGGACTGTGCGAAGGATGTTTACCGAAAAAAATTTTGTACAAAACAAAAATTTATTGGATCGCTATATTATCAAATTATCATTCTTATAGAGAGCCTATAAAACATTGACTCTTCTTACAATTGAATAATTGTTGTAGATATAAGTGAATTGATGGAATTTTTCTCACTGCATTCAGACCAAATGAGGAGATATGAATCGAGTGAATAATTGGGAACAGCAATGGCGGCAGTGGCTGTATGGAAAATGGTACTTCATTATTTATGAGCAGAGTAGATAGGAATAGAAAGAAACGATACTTTATTACTAGATTTCAGATTTTTCTTAGAAATTTGTTATATTTATTTAGATTTTTTTTACACCAATGTCTCCAATAGTTGAGTGTCAAATTTTTAGGTATTGGAAAATCATAAATAACTCATAAATGACGAATAGAATAATTAGATTCGCGAGTTATTACTATGATAACAAAACAATTTTTTTGAAATTTTTTTAAAATTTTGACAAATTTAACAAAAATTGATAAGTGGAAATTTTTTGCTGTTATAGTTGTCAGATTTCATTGAATTACACTGTTATGTTACAAATTGATAATGGTAAGTCAGATTCAGAACAGAATATATTTCGAGCATCAATTCAAATCCTGAAAAATTATTTCGTATATTCCAAAAACATACTAAATTGCCCTCGCCAAAGAATTGATGCTCTTATGATATTACAAGAGAGAATATAATTCTTATATATGAATTTAAAACAATAACAATGCAGTTGTTACCTGAGTAATTTAATTTATCGGCACAAAAATAATACAATTCAACAGAATATTATACTAATATTTGTTGAATTGATTTATATGTTAAAAATATCGTATGAAATTCCATTTAAATTGTTTGTCAAATTGTCAGTCAATGGTTTGGCGTTATTTCTCAATTTCCTCAACGTTAGATTTATACAGAACAAAACAAAAATTTTGTTACATTTTTGATGATTTATTAATGTAATTTTCTATATAATTTTATGTTTTTTCAATATTTATAAATGGTCAATAATTTGTATTTTTTTCAAACTGTTGAAATATAATATTTCTTCTTCAATTGGATTTATTTTTAAATGAGTAAAAAAATGAGTAACTGAGTTAATAAGGAAATGAGTGTAAAAATGTAAAGCTTCATAGAAAAAAAATTAAGTAAATGGACACAGACTGATTGCTAGTATTAAAAATAATTTATCATCTACCTCGTGTAAAAGCACATGTTTTATCACATTTACAATAATAGCATATTATACACCAAGGTGGCGAAGACTATTATTATTGACCGAGCACCAAGATTATTTCGCGAGGGGCTTTGCCCCGAGCGGAATAGGGTGCGAGGCCTATAAATGTCTTCCCAACCGTAGTGTATACCACCTGTCCCAAAATTCGGGGCATATAGGGAAATCAGTCAATCAAAAATTTATTATTGTGATTTGTATCTTAACTGTTCAATTTTGATAAAATCTTTTTAGACAGACTTGAAGGGAGTTATTAGTACTTGACATACGAATTTTTTCAGTAATTTTCTATGTTTCACTAAAATGCTAGAGATAAATAAAAGTGCTGAAATATTCAAATTCGCGCCAACTGGTCGGTAAAACAGTTACGTCATTTGTCATTGTGACATTTTCAAATTTCAAGTGATAAACATGATGAAATGGACGAGAATTTAGAAATAAAATTTCAATTAGCATTTATTATCGAAATCAAATCAAAATTTGGAATTCTTCAAGAATTGATTATTTATAAATTCAGAAATTTTGTTAGATTGAACTGTTCAAATTATAAAATGAAGTTGTAAGTACCATGTAGTAGTCATATTCACAAAAATTTGAGGTAAATGACACAATGCATTGGTTTAATTAAAATTTATCTTTAGTTTTCAGGAAATAGTAGCTTAAATTTTTTTGTGCATAGTGTTTCCGATGTATGTGTATCACATTGGGCAACTGCAGAAATTCAAAAATTGTTTGAGGAAATCTTGGTTTCTATAAGAATTTTCATTTGACATGAACTTTGAAAACCAAATGTATTTACTTGCCAATAATACAGACTTTTTCACGTTGTTGGTTCTAACTAATTGAAATTTGTTTTAATTAGATGTTTTTTGTTTGTTATTTTACGTTTTATCAAAACATCCGTATAAATGCCCTCAAATGAGAAAACATAAGTTTCAAAAAGAAGCATGCTTTTATTCAAGAGAGCAGCAATTTGAAAAGAGACAACTTTACAAGATAAAATGAACGGAAGGCTATACTATTGATCTAATTATATTTATTATTGATTTCATTTTAAGAAAAAATGTTTATTAATAATTCACAATTAAGTTTTCAGCTCGGCCATTTCATGACTTGAAATCTTTAAAATGTCATAATGACAAATGACGTAACTGTTTTACCGACCAGTTGGCGCGAATTTGAATATTTCAGCACTTTTGTTTATCTCTAGCATTTTACTGAAGCATAGAAAATTACTGAAAAAATTCGTATGTTAAGTACTAATAGCTCCCTTCAACTCTGACTAATAAGATTTTATCAAACTTGAACAATTAAGATACAAATCACAATAATAAATTTTTGCACTGATTTCCCTATATGCCCCGAATTTTGGGACAGGTGGTATACAATTTTTTCCACTACTAGCCAAATTTGAAGCAATAGATAGAAATAAAAATCAAGTAACACAGGAATGCAAATTCATTCACCTTTCCAATTGTTTACACACATCTATTATTATCGTGTTTGGGTGTTTCTCTTTGAATATGGATATGTTTGAAATGATTGGGCATTGGGGGTTGGAAGTCTGCTAAGGTAGAAGGTTATATTGAGGAGTTTTTCTTACGCAAAAGGTCAATTCCAGATATGCTCCAAGAGTTTTCTACATCTTCAACTTCTGTGGCTTTATCAGTCGAATCACAACGTTCACTCTCATCGGTTGCAGTTCCACTAACCTCATCTTCATCGCTAAGAATTTTCTTCAAACAACATTAATGAAACCAATACTCTACACTGTCATCAATTTACTAACCACATCACTAATACCTACTTGTTTAAATAACGTTTTTTTCTTTTGATAGAGTTCCAGCTCTAACATAACCAAGCTCCGGCTTCCGTCATTCGAGATGTCATCAGTCATTTAGACATTTATTGATTGAGCGCGAATTTTAAACTAGTAACAATTTTATTCAAATAATTTTATTGTATTACGTTATTTCAAGCTGCAAATATGTTAAGGACAATCTTTATCATTTAACATTTATCTCTGGATTCTCAAAATATTTGAATTTATTCATTATTAACCTAGGTTAACAACTGAAAATGTTATTAACCACTAATAGAGTAATTCAGCTTCTCAGTTGTCTAAGAGACGCAATAATTGTCAACTTCACAACTGGTAGTGGAAAAACTAGTTTAAATCATTCTACTACTGACCGTGATATTTCTTATAACTAATAAAAGATTTTTCAAAATCTGAATAACATTTTTTTTTCTATAACACAAAAGTTTATTATAAATAATCGCATTAGTGCTATTTAGTGAATTAAGCTACTTATAGCAGTAAAACTGACAATCTATAGTGTAAATTAATTGGCTGTAAATAACGTTTACGAGCAAACTAATCGCTTTGATTCCTCCTACGGATAGGATAAGATTACCGTCGCTTTGCACGGTGGTAAGAGGAAGATAAGATGTGAAACAGTCTTTATAAATGTAGTCAAAAGTGAAATCCAAGCTTTAGAAAATCCATAGATTGTAAAAAAGCAAAATTTAAACTGAAGACTGATTATAATATTCTTAGGTCTTATTTGACTGGAATGTAATTTAGTTTTGTAAAAACATGAGAGTATAGAGACTTCAATTTGAACTTACTTTGTTATTCAAAGATAGTAAATAATGTAATATTTGAGTAAATCAGAGATGAGAATCTGCATGATCCTAGTTTTTTGGTGTTTAAATAAAGCCCTAAATTTTAATGAAACAAAGTCGACTTGAATGTTTGGTGCATGGAATGATTAAATGATCAAAGGAAAGCAACGAAGATTCTAGACAGAAGTAGCGCAGAAAATCCTGTTTACAGATGGAAGGTAGGGAAAAAGCATCACGGTGTAGGTAATATAGCATAAATAAACGATTTTATCAACTGAGCGTCAAGGTCTATACACAAGTTGTATGTATGTAGGTTTATATCTAAAGCAACTTTCGTTTGCCCAAGATGAAATAAACTTTTTTCCGTGGAAATTTGTTGGTAAAGAGACGATGTTATAAAGCGAGGATTATTTATCTAGTTAGCACTGTGCGTACATAACCTAAAACCATACATTTTTTATTCAAAGTCACTCAAGAATCCAGTACGATGAGATGCTTTTCCTTTCATACTTGATTTGTCGCTTTAAGTGACAGCTTGTTCACCACTTCAGCATTTATTTGCTTTGCAGAAACTTGTATTCCATTTTGCCATGCTTGATAAATTACGCAGTAAATACAATCAGTTTTAAATTCTTTCAAGACTACTTTAGTAAAACGGTTACGCGTACAGCCCATTTGTTTTCTCAACACACTAAACAAAGTCTTCACTCCTGAAATATTATCTTTGGACAGTTCATCATCATCAACATGATAAAATCAAAAATCAATCTAACGGCTAGTTAAAGAGCTTCATTTTTTGCCGTCACTATCTATAACTTATCACAGAAAAAATAATATAAGAGCAATAAATATTTCCCAACATATAATAATACGTGAAAAATTGCTAAGAAAATGGAGGGCTTGGTTTGAGATTGAAGCTTTAAAAATATGGCAACGAGTTAAGAAAGCATGTTGGAGAAAAATCTCCAACACTTAATACAAAATAGCGTAAAGAATACAACAGCTTTGAAAAAAAAGCGACAGCTTGCAAATTAATCACCGACAGAGTTTTATATTGCAACCGCAGCCTACAGTAACTTCAGTGTGTGGACGCATTTATCGCATTAACGACTTTGAATTTATTCAAAAAGCACACGTATACAACCAAATCTCGAAACCCTTACGTATACTTACAAAAATGTATAATTCATAAGCATACTCCAAGGAAATATTGTTATCTTCGATATGCTAGGAGTATTGACACCAAAGCTTTCTGCCTACGGAGAAGGTAAAATAAAGCTTCCCGAAAACGCCCTAGATCCCTTGCGTATAATAGCATTTACGTTGCATCTATCGACAAAAAATTGTGATTCAAGACATTGAATATGTACCTATAATTAGGTTCATACCTAGTAAGTAGAAAAATTATTATTTAAGTCGACCAAATAGTAATTTTAAAATTTAGCATTAAATTTTTGTAAAACAAACTATATTTTTTGGTTTTCAATTATGGTAATCGATTAGCAGAAAATTAATATTAATATATCCCTTGTATAATGGGGATACTTGCATACGCTAGCGTAACACTCCATCACTATCGACAAAATATAATGTCAGGTGAGGTCATTTTAACACGAAATGTGGGTTATTCACCTCTTTCTCACTAAGAAATTTCTCAATAAATGATTAGATTTTGGGTCACTAACTTACTATTTTAGCTGGTGATTAATTATATAGAGTGTCCCATATACATTATACATAACTCAACAAATACTGATAGCATATTACTGAAAATTTTTTGACATGTTCTAATTAAAATCAAAGAAGATGAGAATTAAGTCGACCTTTTTTTTTATTTTTGCGCCAACTACACTCTCAGATATAAAACAAATTTCATATTCCATCGCCTACTAAAATTGACATAGCTGACTCTATATATGGCCGATTCATAAAGCTTCACGTCATTTTTGACAGCGTACTTTGATATACGGTGGTGCCTTCAAACAAAGACTAGAGAAACTAATTTTGTGACAGTGACAACGTCAAACCGTGAAAGACCGAATAAGATGACTGAATTTGAAAGTTTTTTTCTTTTTGGAAGATTAATTTATAAAAGAAAACATTCGAATTGTATTAGTGAATACAATAATTGGGCCGGAAAACAGAATATACTGTTAACTCTACAATCTGTCTTGGTAAATTAATATACATGGAGGCTTATTCTGTAACCAAAATGTTAAAAATTCAAGCTCTGCTAATTTTTTTGTACTATACTTTCAGGAAAAAGGCTTGTGCATTGTACATATACCTATAGATTTATAAAAAAAAATTATTATGAACATTTTTGAAAGAATATTTGCTAAAAAATTAAATTTCAATAAGTAAATAACTTGAATTGCGCTATCTTGGACATGTTTAGAGCTTGGATTAATTCCAAAAGTGGTCCAGATATGGCAAAAAGAATTTTGAAAGTTGAAACGAAAAATTTAAGCTGTTTTCTGTCGAATGATCATCGACAACACAAGTATAGAATTTGTTTTAGAAACTCTATGTGGTGAAGTAAAGATTTTTATAAATATTGGTGTTATTCATTACATTAAAGACCACAAAAGTTTTAAGTACCATTAACTGAATTATATAGATTTTTAAATTTCAAAAAAAGCATTTTTGACGTGCTTTTTGTTATATAAATAATTATTTTGTGGCAATCCCAATCTTTCTTATTTCATATTTTTTGATTTATTTAAAAAGCAAACCAAAATTACAAGTTTCTGGCATTTTTTGAACAAAAAGATTTAAATGTGGGGCATCCACCGTACATCAAAGTACGCTGTCAAAAATGACGTTAAGCCTATTGAAACGGCCATATATAGCGTTAATTTTAGTAGGCGATGCATATTCGGTGATTGTCGGTAATGATAACAACTTGATTAAGTGCCAATTTAATTTGTCAAAAAATTTACTTGAAGAAGGATTTGCCGAAAATGATCTGTCGAACTAAAATACTGACGGCTGTACTGCCCTTTCGCTTATACTGGGAGGGGGTACTTTGTTATTTTAAATCAAACAGCCTGTACTTTATTGCTTTCATAGATTTCTTATAGAATTATACATTTTATTAGATCTTCTTCAACTGAAAACGTGGGTAATATTAGTCACTAGTAACAGTAACAAAATTAAAGAAAATGTTTTGTTGTATGTTAGAAATTTAATCCGAAAAAGTTGCTTTTGTGTTGTGTAAGTAATACCACTGATTTTTTAAGAATATTCTCTTAAAATGAGTGACAAAATTTTGTTAGTTCAACTGCACGCTTAAAAGTACTTTTATTTCTCCAATTTTTTTTGCTCGATAATATTTATTTTAATGTTTGCAGTTGAATTTCAGTTTTCATGTCAAAGCTTCTTAGAAGACGTTGAAAATGATTATATTTTTAATTGAATATCTGAGTTGATTTTGATGTAGGTAAATTGGGTGTCTTATATGATGAAATTATTTTGGAATTTTTTCTTGACTTTTCATTCTTTCTCATTTAAATCTTTGAAATATTTCTTATTTAACGACTACATACTCATCTGAAAGTTTGAATTTTGCGGTTTTCAGGATTTTGAGCGCCATCTGGCGTCTCAGATGTACGTTATCAAGTCTAATTTTTGATCCGACAGAATATAATAATATTTTTAAAAATCCGGTTATATCGTAAGTAAAATCTGGGTCTCTTTTATCACTATTTTTTTCCTAATCGTATCCATTGTGAAGATATCTGAAATTTCTATTGTAAAATGGTAAATGCAGAGTTAAAGGTAATCAGTAAATACGGCTAAACGGCTATTTATTTTAAAATACAGTACATCTCACTGAAAATTTGAACCGATATTCTACAGGATGTTCAAACAATATATTTGAAAACTAACATGAAAATGTCGTCAAAACCTCTTTATTTTTTTCACATTCGCATTCAGTTTTAGAAATGAAGACATTTTTGGATAAATTTTTTCTCTATACCTAAATCTTATCGTTTCTTAATAATTTAAGAAACATATTTTTTCTCCATAATAAAAAGCTATACCAGAAAAAAATCTGTTACACTCCCAGAAAATAAGAGCAAACTCATATAATTTTTTTTAGTTTTAATTTTAAAAGAACTAAGAGACAATTTCAAATGAAGCTGGCATCACATTTTAATAGGTAGAAAAAATTATTTCCAAATAAATAAAAAACCATTATCTTTAACTTTTGATGGAAAGAATATTTTGAGACATTACTATTTCAAACAGACCAGCCATTCAACACGACAGAGGAACACTTTTTATATGAGACAGATAATGACGAGAATAAAGAACAAATAGGGATAGTCGATAAAATAAGCTTAGAAGAATTAAATGGAGCAATTAAAAAACTAAAAAATGGCAAGGCAGCTGGGCACGATAGAATCACGGCAGAAATGATCAAAAAACTGGGAGAATTGGGTAAGAATTTATTGCTGGAAGTGATCAATAGAGCTTGGGAGGAGAGGAAAATAACTGAAGATTGGGAGGTAGGAGTAATTATGCCAATATTTAAAAAAGGGGACAAAAGAGATTGCGGAAATTACAGGGGGATAACGTTGCTTAGCATAGCCGCTAAATTATACGAAAGGATAATGGAACAAAGACTACGGAGGTTCATCGACCCACATCTAGAAGAAGAACAGTCTGGTTTCAGACAGGGAAGAAGCATACAGGACCATATATTTTCGATTAAACTTATTATTGACAACGGGAAAAGATAGAACAAAGAAGTGTACCTGGCTTTCTTAGACCTGGAAAAAGCTTTCGACAGAGTACCAAAAGACAAATTATGGAAAATATTATCCCAAAGAAACGTAGAAAAACAACTGATAGAAGCAATAGAAAGTCTGTACAATAACAGTAGAAACTATGTAAGAACGAATAACCAACGACTGTTGAAGAATTCCTAACAACATATGGACTTCGTCAAGGAGGAGTATTGAGCCCACTATTATTCAACGACGTGATGGACGACATCATAAAAAAGACCAAGGAAAAAACGACAAAACTGTATGTGGGACACAACAAGCTACAGCCGGTACGAGTTTCGGTGTGCGCTTTTGCAGACGATGTGGCAATTTTTGCGAAAAGCGAAAAAGATCTCCAAGAAAACTTAAATAGATGGAAGGTGGAACTGGAAATGTGGAACATGAAAATAAACGCAAAGAAAACAAAGGTTCTAGTAGCAGGAAAAAACCAGAAATGTTGCGAGGTAAAGATAGACAACACCAACATCGATCAAGTCCAAACTTTCAAATATCTAGGGGTTAAAATCAATAACAACGGTGAAGAAGAGGAAGAAATTACTGATAGGATCCAAGCCGCAAATCGTCTGTACCACCTGTTGAAGACGCCGCTTATCGGAAAAAAAGAATTAAGCCAAAAAACAAAAATGACCGTTTTCAAAACAATATTTGTACCATCTCTAATATTCGGAAGTGAAAGCTGGATCTTATCAAGAAGACTGAAGAGCCAATTGCAGGCTACTGAAATGAAGTTCCTACGCAAAATCAAAAGAGTTACCAGAAAGGACAAAATAAGGAATGAGGTAATTCGAGAAGAACTCGGGGCACAAGCGGTATTAGAGCAAATCGGAAAACAACAATTAAAGTGGTTTGGACATCTTGTAAGGATGAACAAAGAGAGACCAGTCAAAAATATATGGGAGGCCCGATCAATGAAAAAGAGAAATAGAGGAAGACCCAGGAAAACATGGAATGATGCAGTGCGAGAAACGTTGGAACGAAGAGGACTGTCCTGGAAACGTGCGTCCCAATTAGCAAGAAATAAAAAAGAATGGACAAAAATAGTTTATAATGTGTAAATATTTATATAGAATAATTTTGTATAATTTTGTATTACCCCTCACACCGAAAGGTTACACGAGAGTTTTTTGATTATATATATATATATATATATAATAATGACAGTGTAGACATTTATCAGATGAATCAATTTAGGCCCTGCGTTTTTAGAATCTTTGTACTTGTATATATATATTTTTAGGGTTTTTATTTTAAAATTTTGAGTTACGGAAAATCCGTTTTGGAATGTACATTTAGTTTAACTGTAATTACTGATTAACTGTAACTTTGCATCCGTCATTTTTCAAATAAAATTGCAGTATAAAAATGACATAAGATTCTTTGTAGAATTGAAAAATGCAAAAAAAATTAGAAATTTAGAAAAATAGAGCATCTCGAAAAGAATCCGGTGTGAAATTTTCAATAATATGTTATTCAGCATTTATTGAGTTATGGATAGACACCCACCGTTATGAGACACTCTGTATATTTGTTTATTTTATTCACGATCACAAACACTAATTAAATTTTGTCCGATTTGCAAAACGATCAATTGTGTGCTTAGAATGGCAAGAGTAATTTATTTCAAATTTAATTACTAATCAACAAATATGCATTAAACTGTTTTAGTCACAAAAATAATGATTATCAATACATCATTAATTTCTACAATCTAAAGCAACACTAATGATGCATTTTACAAATTATTGAAATTATTCAAAATCACACATAACAAGTTAAAACCGAAATAAGCGATTCATTTTTGAATGAATTATTAAATTTGATACAAAATCATTCTTTTTTTCCATTAAATTATGAAAAGAAATTAATGAGCTGATAATTGGCAGTACATTCGAAAGATGCTTTTAGATTAACAGTTAAACGTTTTAAATAAAAACAAAAAAGAAAAAGGATTTACAGTATGAGTGAAATGGTGAAAAATAAACTTATTCCACTTGTCGAAGAAGGTATAAAATATTGACATTTTTTATAAATGACTTTTGCTTTACGTTATTGTCACAAAAATCTGTTTGCAAGAAAAGAAAGAATTGAATGATTCCACATTTTTTGTTGGAGCACACTGAAATTTTTTATCTATAGATTACAGAAGCATATTATACGATTTGTATGAAAGAGATATAGATTTGTTTATACGCGCGTGCATCTATCACATTATTTTCTGAACAAAAATAATCTCCTTTAATAATAAATATACACGGAAGAAACATTTAGGTATTATAAAAACTCAAAACAAAATTACATATTTTGTAACTGAACAAATGAGTATAATAACAGAATTCTACTTAAAACGCGAACAAAATTTGATTTATTCAAGTTATGCAATTTAGTTGGCCAAAGAAAATTAAAAAGTTCTAGTATTATTGATTTTATTATAAATAAATGCAATGAAAAAAAACAGACCAGTTATAGTATTTGCTCTATGAGCGCTATCAAAAATAGTCGAAATCGCCCAAGTAAGCTCTTTATTAAGGGTTTCCTTACACACGAATGCTGTAAATTTAACCCCGCCCACAAAAAAATAATAACTTTTTTATAATGTCGTCGTGATTATCGATGATCAAATTTGAGTGAAACGCAAATGTGCGGTAACAGTGTTGTTGAATATTACTTCTTCGTACTAGAATTACTAGATAGTTTCAGTTTGAGTCAAAAATTTTCAGTGACAGTGAGATCCTTTGTATCCTAATCAAAATAAGAACCCAAACTAAATCTGATAACCGAAATATAGACTGGCGTCTCTTGAAAAACAAGGTCAATTTTTTAAAAATTCAATTTTCCTATTATTAACTGAATAAATGATCTTAATTCTTTCGGGACTTAGTGATAGGTAATGTCGCCACCTGTAACTATCTTAATCCTTTAAACATATTTTCTTGACTTAATCCTATAGGCGATTTCGCCACTGATACATTAAATGTATTCTTAATGAGGGTCATGCAGATATGGAAGTATTCCTGTTACTTAGGAAACTAGCTGTTTTGGTGGTAAGAGGTGTTGGTTAAATGCGATTATTTTGCTACAGTTTAATTATTATCAATTTTCAGTCTTTCTTATCTCTTGGTATAGTGGAATACCGTTATATTTTAATATTTAGAATGAATGAAGATTGTAGAAACTATACAGTTTATAGTTAGTGGTTGTGAAATCACACTCTTGGAGAACTTAATTTTGCAAACTATTCTATCTAATGCAAAAAAATGTAAGATGTTATTGGATATAGCTTTAGACAACTAACAATACATGAAGAAACTAACTGCGAAAATTATTTATGGCCTCCTCTCAGCAGGGTGCTTTTAATCCTCGAACCTAAAGTTATTCTAGCATCTTTACTAAGTATCGGCATATCTCCGCATTGATTTAAATGTAATAATGATGTCTAGCAATATATCGTCAAATACTTAACTTTAAAATATACAAATATAAAATATAATGTGATAATGATCATCCATGATTTTAAATGAAGTAATTAATTCAAAAAATTTCATGATGCATATGTATAGGATGTCTTATCCTATGCGTATAGTGGATTTTTTGGCTTTATGATGGCATTTAGAAGAAAAACAAATTACATAAAGCATCTACTAGAGAAGTGCTATAAGAATGTGGAAGCAAAAAACCCAAATGCCATTTTGTTCAACCAGAAAATAGCAAAATATCCAAAAAAGTCAAAAAAAGTTTCTGCTGTGTCTTGAATCAATTCTTTCGGGCAACATGGCATTTTGATGAATTTTAATATTTAGTCCCATTTCTTCTAATTATACAATATTTTCAATCAGGTATAGTATAGTGTACACCACAAAAATAACACGTTTTGCGATTTGTTGTATGAAGCTGCTCTTGCTCTCGATACATAAAATTATTCTTTTCTTTCAAAGTTATTTTACTATCATCTTCAGGATTTAACTCTAAAAATTTGATGATATTTAATGTTTTATTATCAGCAAATTTTTTTGTGTAAATGCCAACTTTGTCAATTATCTTATACTCAAAAGTGTTTCTCTTATTGAAATTTACAGCCGCCGCAAAGCATCTTTCTCAGTAGAAAGCTTGGAAAAAAGTATTCTATTACCTCCGACAAACTTGACCAACTCCGTTGTCAATTTGACTAACTTTCTTACAAAAGTATGAAGCGCAGATCAAATTATCTTTAAATATATGTGCAGGTCTATTTAGAATATCATTTTTCAAGTTTTGAGCTTTCTGGCTGAAAGTTCGATTCTCGCACTTCTACATTTTATCGCTGAAACAATCGCGGTCTTGATTTTTATGTAATTATTTCCCAAAAAGAAAAACATACACTAAAATTATTGATTTATTTTTTGAAAATTAGGAAGTGTTTTCTGTAGTCAAAAAATTGCTACGAAATGATTCGAGGCTTGGTATCTCTTTCCACTACTTTTACATCTTACAAATTACTTTTTAATGCAGAGTAGTTATTTGTAACTTATTAGAAAAACGATGTTTCTTGGTAAATTAAACTAGATAACAAAAATTTTATAATTCATGCATTTGCAGTTTAAAAGTATCTAGGTACTCGCTATTGTTGTTGTTGCAAATTAAAAAAGCACTAGAAATTATATTAGATATTATGTAATAGAGTACAGAATAAAAATAGCCAGCAAAATCTATTTTTTTTAAGTTATCTAATAGCTAAAATAAATCTTATTCTTTATTTTTATTTTCCGATTGTGCCAATAATTTATGCAATCTGCATATGTGTTTACAACTTTCAGGCCAAAACCTTATTTTTTTCCAAAATGAGAAATTCTGAACGTTCATGTAATTTGCATTTTACGACGATTAGATAGAAAAGGTTAGAAGCGCCCTGCAATCAGAAACTGATGATTGAAAGCTGTCAAAGCACGGTCAACGAAAATCAAGGAAAATAAATTAGACAACTTTAAACGCACCGATTAGATTTGCCCTCTCTTGTAGAGAGAGCCTTAAACCAGTAAATAAACGTTACCCTGCGTGTATGCTTTAATGATATATTTATTCCTCACTTATGGATGATTTTTAACAAACTAAAGCAAGTCATTTGCATTGGTTTTAACAAATATAGATCAAATTTGAATTTTTTAAATAGAAATTCATATTCAGCTACTTAGGTACATAAAAAAAAACTTGTAGTAGCAGGTGTATTTTTTTTAAATGTCCTGAATAATTGACGATCTCATTTACAATGTAGCTTGCACCTAAATTTAATCATCCATTAATATTTATGAGTTACTACGAATGCATCTTTTTGTTTGAACTCAGAACCTCGAAGAAAGCAAGCTTGAGCGAATTCTACAATACATTTTCACAACCCGAAGCACCTTATTAATTATACACCGCATACTACAAGCAATACATCATCATTTAAGCCTTTCAGTGCATAATGGACGTAAGGATGTAAGTCGCTTGCGTTTACACCTCCTTTTTAACAAGAATTTTCTATTTGCATTAAAAAGCTTTTCGCTGTGCTCTTGGTGTAATTCATTTTTTTTAACGATAATAAGATAAATTTGGAAACGAAAAGAACATGGAAAACCAAGCTGAACGCGTAAATTTACTAACAAAGTATCTTTATTTTAATTAAATCGACAACAGAAAAGTTTGTAAATTTAGTTACAAAAAATTGTAATTAAATCGACAACTGCAAAGCTTGTAAATTCAGTTTTAAAAAATAAAAAAACAGTTCGATTTTTATAACAACAGGATAAATAAATAACTGCAAAAGATTTCTATCAAAGTTTCAGTAAAATATAATTGATGTATACAGAACTAATACAGTTTCAATTCTCATTTGTATAGTTTCCTAGCTGTTGCAAGCTCGCATATGATATTATTATTCAATTCCATTGTTCTCTAGAGGCAGATTTAAATATTCGAGTATTTTGGACAATTCTGTAACACTACATATTTTTGATTGTTTACTTTGAAATCATGTCTAATCAATAGTCGTATTAACTCTTTGCTTTCAACAAACATAGAAAAAATACTTATTTGATAAAACTAAACTGAAAATTAATAAATTTTGGAAGCAAGCACAACTTTTGTTAAATTAATATTGGAATTAAATGGACAAAAATGCACGCAACAGATATAAATCTAGGTAAGAACCAGTCTCGAAAACATTGCATTTGAATGCTGAGCACCTATTTGTTGTAAGCAAAATTTTTTAAATTTTAGAGTAGCACTATAAAAAAATGTGTTGGACGCTAGTGAATATATAAAATACCTTCTACAATTTGCTGTGTATTCCACTCCGTCCTAGAAACGGCGAAACCAGAAAGTTGGAATCTAAAAACATAAAGAAAATGAGGATGAAACATTTGCAGATTTTAATCTACAATTCTTACTAGATACATTTTTGAGTAAAATTGAAAGAATACAAAATAGATTATGGGAGTATGATACTTTTGCAATCTCATACTTATACAGGATGTTCCATTAGTATCGACACGGACGATTACAGCGTTGTGAATGAATTTTAAAAAAATGTAAATAGAGAATATCAATTTGTGTTTTGGGTTCCATTGTTTTTAAATAGATTAACATTAACTTTGTTCTATCAACGAAACATTTTACTTATTAGAAATATGCTCAAAATTAGTTATCCAATCGTTTTTCTTTTGTTTAAATTGGTCTTCAGATGTTTGAGTGATTGACTTCTTTCCATAAAAATTTCATCTGCAACTCTTCAGAAAAAAGCGTACAGCTGGTCATTGTGTTATAATAATGAAATGAAATTTGGTATGCATGCATGGTAGATGAAACAACTTTCTACACTATTCTATAAAGAATATTTTTAAACGTCCGAAAAAACAATGATTTTTCTTATTTTACTTTTGACAAATTTCAAACACCTGAAACTTGTTTTTTTTTTTATATGCAGTTGCTTTTGCTCTAGCATAAGACCTACCTGTTTTTTTTTTCAATTTTCAAAATATTCACATTTTTTTGAAAAAGTAATCAAGACAGACAGTTTGACAATAAAGTTGACCACAATGGTTTCAGGTTCAATTCAGGTAATTAAAAATCAAAACAAATACCAAGGTATAGCTTGTAATATACCAAAAGAAAGAGAATAAAAAACTAAAATCAATTGTAGTAAAATATAGGGCATTACATTTGAAAAAAAATTTCAATGTTTGAAATATGTAGAAATCGGCATAAGAAAACAAAATGTTTTTCAAGATATTTTCAAATTTTTTTTTTAAGGATATTATGAATCGTTGCTCTAGCTTTGTGCGCATAAAATCGCATTCTATTCTATACAAAAGTTATAAATTTTTTCCTGAGGAGTAGCAAATAAAACTTTTTTTGGAAAAATATTAATAACTCAAATTTGAAAAAGTAGATATCATTTTAATAAGCAATTTAGGGTGGAGTTAACACATCCCGAGATAAAATCAAAAATTTTCTCAAAATTCTACTATAACTAATGAAACACCTTGTATATTTTTTCAATGTAATACATATGCAACTTGAATGAAACCAATTCAAGAGAGTGTGAAGAAGTTCAATAAATTAAGGAAACTTTAACACTTGTAAATCATCTTGAAGCTTATTGTGTTTGGAAAATTACAGAAAAAAATGCTAAGTTGTAACTTTAACTATATTTAACAGAATAAAATTAATTATTATAATAGTTGAACAATGAATTTGAGGTAGAAAAGTTATACTACAAACCTGACTTTTCCTCCTATATTCAAATGAGAAAATAAGTTTGGTCAAATTAATCCTGGTAGCAAATAAGACAATAGGTGAGAATGAATATTTTAACCAGTTTGAAAGTTAGCTATTCAAAATCGGAATTAAGTTGTCACAATTAAGACAAAGTAATTCTTCGAGAAAATCCGTAACTTTACTCCGTCGATTTTCAACTGAAATTAAATCAGATGGCACCACCACCAACAGACTTAACCGTTTAAATCATCGCCAAAGTTCTACTAATTCTTCTTCTCGAATGCAAGAGTCTGAAACCATTTCCGTGGTTTTTTCCAAAGATGCCATTTTGTTCCAGCTCGTGATTTCCTATTTCCTTTGTAATTTATCTCAAACTGTTCAGTATTTTATAGCAAAATAACATCAAACTAAACACTTCATTCAATATAATTTTATCAACTTTACTAATTGTTTTCCTCTTATAGAGATAAATCCTACAGCGTAGTTAATAATACAGAAACACTAAATGCTATTAGACTTTTAATAAAATTTTACACATTGGGAAATTACTCAAAGAACGATTTTGTCTCGAGTTAATTTGCACGAAACTACGGTTTATTCGAAATTGTCGATACACCAGGATAGAAGCGACAGCATAAATTTTCATTCTAAAAGCAATTTATACAGGAAAGTCTTGTTATTGTCGGTCTTTCGATATAAAATCAAGATTAAAGCTTTAGTCTAAATTTATAAAAGCTCATAGGATAAAGCTTTGAAAATTGGATTTTTTTGTGCGATGACCAAGTATTCTAGTATCAGACGTTTTGTTTTATTTTAGCTGTTTTGACTAATTGTGCGATATTTTTGTACTGAAACTTCTTTAGGATAAAATTTTATAAAGACTTCTAGGGCTGTTTGCTCCGTCACAATTTTAAAATTGTATCTGTGTAAAATTCTGTAGAAAAAATTCTAAGTTCTAGTTATTAGTAAAAAATGAATACATTCAATGTTTTTTTCTGGAATTTGGTGTTTAAAAAAAAAAAAAAAAATACGGTTAAGACACAATTAATGTATCCAAATAGTAAATTGACAAGCGAGCTAAAATCAAACCACAATTTAATTTTTTTTATCTAATTTACTGTAGATTTTCACTCATTTTTCCAAAGAAATGTTATGCTCAAAAATAGGAAGTTTCATCATATACGAGTTAGTGGAGATAATTTAATACAAAGATGCATCAAATTAAACAGAAGCATTGAAGTGTAAAACGATTATAAAGCGTCTATGCTTTAGTGTTTTTAATGAAGTAGAATATCAAGCTTTATAATTGAGGGAAATTTTAAATGAAATATGAAATTGTCTAATTTTTTTTTCTATATACAATAAGGTTGGGGTTATTAAAATAAACTTGAATAACAACGCTAACATGAAAACTCGGATATTAAGAATATTTTTTCTATGTTTAATATAAGCAGTATGATATTTAGAAGTTAGATTTTTGAAATGATAGAAAATGGAAAAAAGTTTAAATTGGGAGTAATTATAAAGCGCGCAAACAGCACCAAACGATGTAATAATTTCCATCCAAGTTTTGAGATATGGTCAAATTAATGATAATTAGAAATTGAGAAGCGAGTAAGTGGTGATAATTTTCCAGTGTAAAATTTTGTTTTTCAAGTGAAAATCGCAGAACGGAAGTAATTCAGTTACATATTCATAACCGATAAAATTTAATATTCGTAGTTTTTTGGTTACTATGTATAAAATGTTTTATAGTTTTATAGTATTCCAGATCGATATGTAGTAAATTTTCCGGTGTATGTGCTTAACGTAAATTCGAAGAGCTGCGTATTTAAGATAACTCGTAATTTATATCAACACATATCACTCTTGCTGTCACATAAAGTACCGAAGTGAACGTGAAAGAGTCTTTAGTAGGTGGCATGGTCCATCCGCAACAACTCTTGATCAACTCACATAAATTGTGGAGTGTTTTTCACCGATAAATTTAATTTGTGCGTTTTTCCGTCCGAATTAAGCAAGAAATATGTGGCGGGAAATGGCAGAATTAATGAACCAAAATCGGTATTCACAAGCCATAGATATCGCATTTTAAGAGCCGTCATCTGGCCAGATCGACGAAAAAAGTACTGAATAATATCATGAAATATGAGTGCAGGACGAGAATTTGTGTTCATCACGTAGTGGGGAATGTCGATTTATTCATCAATTTTTCTCTCGGGCTGTTATGTATTTTACCTTGAATTCGAACAGTGGCGGTTTTATTTTTTTTTTTTGGTTCGTAAAAATATGAATAATGTAATGTATTGATTTTGTGATTAGCTCCTTGCAGCAAGTGTCATCCGTCGCCTCTACTTGACTAAACCAATCACGCATCTTCAATTTTTATCAGGACTCGACATGAGTGCCGGGTGGCGAACGTGCATTTTAAAAATTCCAAATGAGTACACCTGAACTTAATAGGTCTTCCGTGCCTGACGACTACTGTAGAGAGAAAATTGTAAAAGCCAAGACTACGATAGAAATCAGATTTATTTGAATTTGTCTCTTTAAAAATTGAAATTATTCTATATTTTTTGCAGATTTTCGAAAGCGAGTTCTTATATCACATAAATATAATCTGTCACAATATCACCGAATATAAAATTCACTTTGTTAGTATATTCGTGATAGAGCAGAAGATCACGTACGCAAGTTTAAAATCCATATGTGACCGGTCATCGTAAATTCTCGATATAGAATTATGACATTTTCACGAACTGGGGACATTTCTAAAGTTAATCTCTCTATCATAAATTTAAAGTAAAATATCTTTTGACAATTTTGTTGAAACTAAGTGGTGATTTGAAATCTATTCTTCATAACGGCTGTTATGAACAAAGTAAAAAATGAAAAGGAATACATAGTTCATACTGATAAGATCCCCAGGTAATGGATCTGTATAGTAGAAATTTCTTTTTCAAAATTGAATGTGCGTAAGATTTTAAAAATTCAAATGGAACACCATATATTTTCAAAGTTATTCAACTTTTAACAAACGTCTTTATTTAATCAATTTTCCTTCACTAATGCGTCAAAAAAATCTTATAGTCATAAAATTTAAACTTTTTAGTTTTACTTAGTACAAATTCAATGTTTCTAATTTTTTTGATTTTTGTGTGAGAATTTTCAAAAATATTTGATTATTTCAAAAACTACAAAAAACCGACTAATTGAATTGTGTTCAAAATGTCAAGCCACGTTTAAAAACGCAAAAAATATAAAGTATTCTATTTAAAAAACATAAGTTTGTGTCAGAACTCGTTTATGAGTCACTTTGTATATTTGAAAATAATTTTAGTTGATGCAAAGAATTACTATCTACAAATTTGTTAATAAAATTTTACAGTATTTCTATATTTAAAGGCCAATAATGGACTTTGCCTATTTCAGGGACACCGTGTATATAAGTCTCGCACTTCAACGGTTTCGGAGAATAAGCGAAGAATTAGACCAAATTATCAAAACTGTTATCATTTTTAATTTCTAAATCAGTACCTAAATAATAAAGAAAAGTTACTTCTTAAAATCAAAATGACAAATGAATGAGAATTCATGAATGTTTGATCATAATGATTAAATACAGTAGATCAAGGAAAATTAAACTGGATTAGGTTAGGTTATGTCAGGTCACGTCACGTCAGGCTTAGTAAGAAAGGCATTAAGCATTTGTCTCAACTTTGATGTTTTTTTTTTTGAAAAAAATGTAGAAATTTTTGGTTTAATGTCTCTTTAGATATTGTTATTTTATTTTCATTTTTACATACAGGGTGCCCTACGAACAAGTGCAAATAACGCAACCATAGATTAAGAACTGGAAATTAATCGACAAATATTTTTTATGTTCTTAAAAAAACTTTTCAGTTCAATTTATATCTTTATCTCTAAAACTATTTGATAAATTTGTGAAATTTGGCATACTGACATTATTTTGGTCCATTATTCAGCAATATAATTTATAGTACTGTAGACTGTATTAAAAAAGAGTTTTTGGGCTCTTCCCTCTTGATATTAATTTCTTGACTATACTTGCCATTACAAAAATTTGAGAGTTTATTCAATTTAGAGACATTTTTCTCTAGCTTAAAATGTTTCGTTTTTGTGTAAAAAATTAAATGTGGAATGATGCAGTTAATGTTAGCATAAAAAACAACACGTTTTGGGAAAAAAATGGTAAGGGATAAAAAAAGTTTCTAAATTGAACAATAGAAACATCATAATGACGACGCTAAACTAATTTGAGCTAAAAAGTTATCCAAAAATGAATTCCAAAGGAGCCCCATAACTCTTTTTCAAGATAATCCACTGTAACACAAATCATAACGTAGGTGCGCCGAATTTCACAAAAATTGGTCAACTACTTTCAAAGATAAAGAAATGAATAGAGAATAGAGACGATAACATAAATCTAAAGAGCTTTTTTGGATAAATAAAAGATAATTATTGAAGTATGATTGATATGAATACATAAAAAAAGCCAAATGGTGTATTACAGATGTCACCACAATATTAGGTAAAAATAATGTTTTCGTACAAAATTGTTATGAAAGAATTAAAATTTAGAAAGAATAAAAGCAAAAAACAGACTTTAATCTTTCCATTTTGATCAAAAACACATTTCAGAAACACGTCCGTAAAATTTTAATAAAGACGAGCAACAAAAAGCAGACAACTTTCTTGTGTTTTCTTCTGCCGTTTTCTTGTCACATTAGAGAGAAAAATTCTTTTGTTTAGAATTAAGTGAACAATTTTTTTGTTTTTATAATAAGCAGTAATTTAATAAAGCAATTAAATCAAATTTATTAACACTTTGACAGTTTTGAAATGAAAAGAGAAAACATTAGACACATGAGGTTTTATGTGTTTATTAGTCATAAAGATTTTCAGAATTTTGCACGGAAAATACAATACGAATGTAAACACAAATACAAAATTGCCGACACATAATTCATAGGGTTTATAGAGAGTTTGTTTGAATTCAGAAAGCCTCCAGAAAAAGCTCAACATATCGCACCTTAGTAAACCCTGGAATGCCCGAAACACGTTAGAATAATATTTCTCCATATTAAACACTAATGTAAACCCCACTAATTCTAACCAATAAATTATAGCAAATATTCCAGCAAATATTTGGTAGAGAAAGCTAATACAAAGCTGGCAAAATGCCAAGAGTTAGATATTATAAAACGTACGTTGCGTCTACCTTTTTACGATGTAAGTTCCACACGATTTGCACAAAAAAATCTTTATGAGTTACAGCATAATTTTATAAAATCCCTCCAGAATGATTTTATAAAAGTTAAACGAAAAAGTATTCTAGATAAAGCACGTTCCAACCATTAAGACCATATTTGTGGTTATTAAAAGATAAAAATTGTTTTATAAAATCTACTATGAGATGTTTTTGATATACATGCACTTTTTTTAATATCATTCTTAAGATTACTATTTATCTTCCCCCTTGCTGTCATTTGCATGGTCGCAGAAAAAACTCAATTTATGCTGACGCTTCCTCATATCTAGGATCACTTTTACTTAATATCAGAGCTAATATTTGCATCAGGTGTGGTTTTATTACAATGCGGACCTTCTTCAATAAACCTTTTTATACAACAACATTTTTTTGTTTAGGTATACTTCGATTTTTGAAGTGGTTTTAAATAATTTCACCTTTTTATTTCGGAATTACCTATCGTAAAAAAGGGCTACTTTGACTTAGCTATTTTAAGCACGCCTTTGTCGCTTTTAGTTTATGCATTGTTAAAAATATTGTAAGAGGGTTATTTGTGAGTTGTGTGACGATTAGAGTAAGAGAAAACACTTTCTAAACTGCATTTGCTTTTTGAAGATTTCAGACAATTTTACGTTTTACTATATTTTTTTCTTTCTTTCTGATGTATGAAGAAGAAATTTCATGTTTTACTCGGAGGTTAAGTGACTTTTTATGCGTAGGCACAAAAGTTTCACTTGATTATTAAATTTGGTCTATTTAGCTGAATACTAGTTTTAAGACGTCATAGCAGCCCCTAAGCTTACATAACTTTGATTTTTAATTTAATCAAAGTCACAGTGACCCCGAAGTTGGAGTTTCTTTGACGCTAAGTTTGTTAATTTTTTCTGGGAAATATATGACCTTGAGACAAAATGTCAAGTTCAATTCTTAAAGCAGTTCTAATGGTAATTTCTTCAAAAAAATATTGCAACAAATAAAAAAGTTATATTAATAAAACCTCTCAAACTATGTCAAAGTAACCTTTTTTTTTTACGGTGCTGAAATTGCAAGTTTTTTCGGCGGCAAAAAAAGATATAAAACGCATAATTTGGAGAACTACTAAAAATATCTAAGATACCTATAAGTATTTAGCATAAATGCATACAATTAAAAAAAGTGCAAATATTTTATTTTTTTTTATCTTGTTTTCTGATGAGATTTCCGATATTACACATTAGTGCTTTTTTTTTAATTCAGACCATGAAACCAGATTTTAAACCGCCTATGTACTTAAATCCGGATTTGATCTTTTATTCACAAACAGCATAATAGTCTGTTTGTGATTTACACAAAAGAACATTACTGAAAATTAAGCTGTTTTCTGTCAAAAATTAAGTTAATTGTTAATGGTTTTGTTATTATTAAATTATAAAAAATAAATTTAAAATGATTTTGTCATGCAAAAATAGTAAAACTTTTAATAATTCTGACGGTTGAGATGAGTGATTAGTTTATACATACAAGGAATTGTAATTTTTCTGAAAATTCACATAAGTAAAATCAAACAAACCATAATTATCAATACAAGATCTTTTATGTCTAAAATAGTGTAGCTATAGTTCGAAACAAGGATGATTGATTTACTAGCAAACAGTCTGTGTCTCTGACACACGGTCGCGGCTTCGCCGCTCCCAGCAACATGTCGCCTGTGGCGACATTTTCTTTACCTAGATTAGCTAAAAACTGACGTTTTCGCAGGCAACATACAGTGTATGCCAAAAAACATATCCAATTGTCACTCCCAAAATAATAAGCATATTAATTTATTTTATTTTTATTTTTTTTCACTCATTTTTTCATTTTCTCGATTTCCCATTTATTTACTTATGTGTTTTCAGAAATGTTATCTGCTGTAGGAATCAAAATTTTCTCTCAATTATATCTTCACATTTAGTTACCAAAAATAAATGTCATCTAACTTGAGACACAATGATATTTCTAATACCTAGCTTAAATCGCACCAGCATAACTTTCGAATGAACCATTACACAAACTTGAAACTAAGTTGATGCCTACTTCTAGTAGTTTGGAAAACATACAGCAAATTGTTAATTATTTATAAAGATTTGAAAAGCATAACATTATACGTACAGAGAAAAATTTAGATTAGAAAAATTATCAAATATGTAAGAAAATAATTTTTATTTTGGATAAATCTAACGTTGAGGTAATAAATTGATAAATAATGTCAAGCCATTATCTTACACTTTTACAAACAATTCAAATGGACCTTGAATATTTACTGTGTAATTTTTGAGAATTGCAAAGCTTTCACGATATTGTCGAATAACATGTACAAAAGATTGAACTAAATAACTACTTCAATTCAACAAACATTAGTTCACTGTTTTGTTAAACTGTATTATTCTTATGTGAATAAATCAAATTACTTAGGTAACAATTGCCTTCAAAACAAAATCAATGCTACAAATTCAATAATAAGAATAATATTCTCTATTAAATAAAAATTTTATACACTCACTTATTGAAGACATTGATGTAAAAAAAACAACAAAAATACAACAAATTTATAAAAAAAATTATAAATCTAAAACACCGTTTCTTTCCATTCCTACCTATACTGCTGATAAATCATCAAGCAGATTTTTCTAAATAGCTACTGCTGCTTCCAACTATTCACAACAATTAAATTCTTACCTTAAATTGCACTGGTGTTTTTAAGATAACCTATCCCTGAATGAACTTTGAACCTTTACAGTGACATTTGAGCTACTACTTTATGCGGGGAGTTTAAAAATATAACCTAATTCAACGTTTACAACCAATTTTTAAAAACAAATAATTGTTATTAAATAGTGTAAAAGTCAAATTTTTTCTGTAGATCTGATGATGGCTACATAAGCCGAAACAGCTGTAATCGATGTAAATAAATAAATTTTAAGAGTTTAAAGGACCAAAATTTCATAACCTAACTTCGGAAAAAATTTCAAAAAAACTCTTACAATGGAGCATAAATTCTATAAAAATCAGGCGAGTCCGACCCAACTTCTCCATGAATACAGAAAATTTTACACTAAATCAATTAACATCAAAAAGGACATTTGGTTTAACCACCAATGTATCAGGAATAAAACAACACCAAATTACATCATGCACCGTGGTAAAAAAGATAACCTTGAACTGTCTTATAATCTATCAAGAATTGGAAGAAAGATGATCAGTACAGAAATAAGAAAATTATATTCAAAATTAGATTGGGTGTATTGTAACCTAAAAATCATATATAGCATAATATCACAAAAAAATAACCTTCATTGAACTTAACGAATTTTTGGGTAAAATTAGGGAATCTGTAGAAGAAATTGATATTAAGAAAAAATACATACTCACCAAGAAACTAAAAAATTTGAGAGAGAAGAAGAGAGAACAAAAAAAGAGAATGCCAACAAATATTCAACAATTCTACAAAAGAACAGTAAATATCACGGATATTAACTTCACAGAAGAGGAACTTAAACTCCTGGACAAAGGACTACAACATAATCCGGGCCACAATAATTTGGATATCCTAGTAGTGGACACAGACATAGCCATCAACAATTTGAACATCAAAGACAAAACTTCATTGAAGACATACTGTGCATATCAACTTAAGAAGGGATCGGGATCTACCAAAGGATACAGAAATGAAGAAGGAAAAGAAGAAAACAGGACACTTGGGAAAATAAAGAAGAAAATTAAAGAAGAAAACCTAGTAATTACTAAGGCAGATAAAGGCAACACAGCAGTGATTCTAAAAAAAGAAGATTATATACAAAGGGTTGAAGATTTCTTGAACACCAATAACTTTGAGGTATTAGATAAATTTAATTTTAATAATTTCATCAGCATGATAAAAACTAACATTAAAAATTGTACATTACTCTTTGATGAAATTGAACAAAAGTCACTAATTCTAAATAACCCTCAAATACCGAGGTTATATGGGCTAATAAAACTACATAAATCGCATGATCTAAATAACATTCCTATTAGACCAGTAGTTTCAAATATTAATACACCTGTCCAACTATTAGCCAAACATTTAAATTGCTATCTTAAAAACTTATTACAATTTAAACCGATATATACAATAAAAAATAGTAATGAACTAATAGAAAAAATCCAAAATGTAAATGTACCTGCAGATTCAATGTTAGCCTCCTTGGACGTTAAGAGCTTGTTTACAAATATTCCTGTTAATGATCTATTGGAAATAATAAAACAAAAACTTCATAATAAATATATGCAACATGTATGTGAAGAATATATGAAACTACTAGAATTATGCCTCAAACAAGATTTTTTTAAATTTAATAACAAAATTTGGAAACAAAAAGATGGATTAGCAATGGGGTCCCCTCTTTCACCACTCTTAAGTGATTTATATATGGACTGGTTTGAAAATAAAATCTTCGAAGACAAAACAATCAGTGAATATACTAAAAATATAATATACTTTTATAGATATGTAGATGACATAATTCTATTGTGGAAAGGGAATGAGGAGAAGTTGCATGAATTTGTTACAAAAATTAATGAAAGAAATAATAAAATACAATTTACTACAGAAATACAAAATAACCATGGGATTTCAAATTTCTTGGATCTAAGTATAAAAATAAAAGATAATAAACACCATTTCAGCATATATCATAAAACAACAACAACTGGTTCAGTTATTCATGCAACTTCAGTTCATCCTTGGAAACATAAGATGGCTGCTTTTAATTGTTACGTTCATAGATTATTAAATGTGCCACTTGATAAAAAAGTATTTGATAAAGAAGTAAATTATATTGAAAATATTGCATATACGAATGGGTATGAAACTAACTTAATTTCAAATTTAATTCAAAAAAAGAAAAAATCAATTTTAAAAAAAGTAGCTTTTAATAATAATACAAACAAACAAAACAAAAATTATGTAACAATTTTTTATATAGGTAAACCGTCATTGATTGTTAAAAAAGCTATTGAGAGAGAGGATCCAAATTGTCAAGTAGTCTTTAGAACCTGTAATACTTTAAAAAAACATATATGTAAAAATAAAGACCCCATAAACAAACTCGAAAAATCTGGAGTTTATGAATTAAGTTGTGGAAATTGTCCTGCCACATACATCGGTAAAACATATCGTAATTTCAAAACAAGAATTAGAGAACACATGTATGCACTCAGACATCAAGATAATAATACTTCACATTTTGCTAATCATTTAAGAGATCATAAACATAATTTTGACATAAATGAAAATTTTAAAATTTTACACCAACATGCCAATAATAAATATTTGCTTAATTTGGAAGCTTTAGAAATTTGGAAACTAAATAAAGATAAAAATAGGATAACGCTTAATCAGCAAAATAATTTCGAAGTATCTAAATTATTTGAAGTGTGTAGTATGACAAGATATAAAAAGTGACAGTAGAATTTAGCATTTAGAATTAAGACTGGGATTACTTTAGGGTGATATTGTTATTAAATTTAAATTGTAACGTGTTTCATAATGGTGATTGTATGTATATGACTTTTTTAAAAAAAGATGTTTTAGAATAATGATATCTGTTATTGTGATATTGTGATTAAATTTTTAATGTTGACGTGTGTCATAAAGATGATTGTAATATTTGTTTTTAAAAATTGGTTGTAAACGTTGAATTAGGTTATATTTTTAAACTCCCCGCATAAAGTAGTAGCTCAATGTCACTGTAAAGGTTCAAAGTTCATTCAGGGATAGGTTATCTTAAAAACACCAGTGCAATTTAAGGTAAGAATTTAATTGTTGTTAAATAGTGTAAAATTCAAATTTTTTTTGTAGATCTGATGATGGCTACATAAGCCGAAACAGCTGTAATCGATGTAAATAAATAAATTTTAAGAGTTTAAAGGACCAAAATTTCATAACCTAACTTCGAAAAAAAAAAAAACAATTCACGTATATCTAAAATAACATTTCAATTGTAAAATAGCCAATGTTTTAAGGGTGCTCTATAAGAATAATAATATGATACTATAGCTATTTAACATAATTTTTGTTGTACAAATTTGTGCCAATTGACCAACTAAGTTGCGTAAACACATTTAGCACAGTCCAGAAAGGTACTCACACATTTTAGCGGGTCCAAATTTTGCTCTAACGCCTTAAAAAAATAATAGCGATGTTAGCATTGATCACATTTTTCATGCGCATAAAGAAAACAAAACAAAAAAATATTTTAAAATTCAATTATGAAATTTATAATTTTTTTATTTCTCTAAATTTAAAAAAAGCAGAAACACTTATCATAATTTTTTTGTAAAAGAACAAAATTTTCCTTTTTTGTTTTCTTTATTTCCAAGCAAAATAAGTAACGCAGATGTAATAGACTATTGTAAGGCATCTAATTATAAAAAAAAATATATCATATTGGCCGCTACATGTGATCTAATTACATCAAAAGTAAGTTTCTTCAAAACACTAAGTTACCTGTTTTTGCATTTAAGGTCATACCTGTTTTGGCATTAACCGGAACACCTTCTCTGTGGAAAATACTTCCAATACATGCACTTATAGGAGTTATTAACGCTGACCCCACAATATGACCTTGCACACAATTGTTCTCACAAATTGTGCATCTAGAAACAACTCAAAAATATGCATTTGAATCGGAGAAAAAACTGAAAGTAAGGCATAATTATGAATTTACATATATTTATGTTTAATATAATATAGACAATGATAAATTACTAACCTTGATGAACCGCCTCCACTGGTTGGAGAAGCTTTTTACTGTTTATTCTTCTTAGATTTCTTTCTTTTCTACTAGTTAAATTAGATTTTTATTTGGCATGTTGAAATACAATGAAATTGTTTTTAAATTTAATAGATTTGAAAAAGATTACATAAATCAATACAAAACACTAAATTACTTAATACGGTGCCAGTTGTTCATCACACAAACGCACTATGCACACTAAACTCATTCAAGGTTAAAGGTAAGTACTTTTGGTACTGGCTTCAAGTGATGTCACGTGTTTAACGCACAGCGTATGGGACGAATGTTTGGAAGAATCTATCTAAAATCGAAAACAGCTGAGCGTAGAGCGAAACGTAGATAGTGGACGTAGAAAATAAAAATACTTTAAAAATTCCTATCTTTTCCAATTTTAATAATTAAGAAATAAAATATAGCGTATTCAGTTAACACATATGGAAATTATTTATTGGCTAATATTACATTTTTTTAAATAAAATAGAATTTAATTGATTGTGCACACAAGTTTCGACAAATATCCAGTGAAATGAGATAAAAGTTTGCGATGCGTTTTATTATATACTAAAGAGAAAAGTACCAATTATGAACAGTTTAAGAAAAAAGTTCAAAGCAGAATTGTTTGTAAATATTTTTTCTCAAATATTTGATGTACAACATTGTTTCGATTACTATTTTAACTAATATTTAAAACTTGTTTAATGTTGAATCGGTTTTGGAAAATTTGCGAATTTTCGTTGTAGTGTTTAATTATTTGACAAAAGTAATCGGATTCATTGTTCAATATACATCTACATTTAATATTTAAGTATACACTTACAATTTCTTATTAACTTCTACTCCAATGAAAATTTTAGCAACTGAAGCGGATTCCCAACTGGCTGATTTTTTAACGTTGTATTTCAGCAGATCAACTAAATTGTGTAGAATTAATAAAATTAAGAAGTTTTTCTGTAAATCTGACTGATTAATCTGACACGGTCAATCACGTTCTTGATAGCAGTTAAGATGAAGAAATGGAAAATTAAGAATGTAAAACGATTTCCGTTATCGTGGACCTCTGCAATAAGAAAATAGAATTTGTATTTCACAACATTCATTGATGATGGTTTAATCCATTAAGGTGGTAGTTTCAAGCGTAGATGTTTCATCAGTTTTACAGTACAGAAGCAATTTTCCATCACCATGCATTCTTGCACATTACATAAAACTGAATCTTATAAAAATTATCAGTGCATAAAAACAACAAAACAAAAACTCCCTCGGCTGAATAACTAATGCACAAAGGCAGGCTCTATAGTGTTTTGCAAGAATAACTGCCAACCTAAAGTAATAGCGAAATGAAATAAAAATAGCGAAAACAAGAAACGATAATTTTTTGCAACTTATTAAAATCAACTTTTTGTGAGTTTTCTTTAACAAAAGGTTATTTTCTGAAATCTCTCGTTATAGATTTGAGTAATAAAAAACAGTGTAAGTATATAATCTCTGTGATAGTAGAGACAAACAATACAAAAAATGCTTTCAAATTACAAATAACTATATAATTGGTCTGACTACTTAACGTTGATCAAATAGAAGTTAATGAAATTAATATACATATTATTAGAGAAGTAATAGTGCATATAAATTCCAAACATTGTGAATAATTAAATAAACAATCTGTTAATTACATTAGTAATATTGGCAAGAACTAATTAACTGAGCATTCACCATCAACACATTGCTAACTGAAAACCTCTGAATTAATTTCAATCTATAAGAACAAGCAATAAATAACAGGAAGAGCTTTTAGATTATAGGAGATGAGCATACAAGTGTCTGTTGTTCATTTTTTGTATGTATCTGCATATTTAGAAAAGAAGATAAATGAAAAATGCATTAGAAATAAAATGTCTCTATGAACTTCAGATAATTTTTTGTGAAGTATTACAAAAGCAGATTTAACAAACAGTGTGTTTAAAGTTGCCTAATTTATTTCCCTTAATTTTCGTTGACCGTGCTTTGACAGCTTTCAATCATCAGTCTCTGACTGCAGAGCGCTTCTACCTTCTACCTAATCGTCATAAAATGCAATTAAATGAACGTTCAGAATTTCTCATTTTGGAAAAAAAAATAGAGTTTTGGCCTAGACGTTGTAAGTATCTATGCAGATTGCAGATATGTGATAAATTAATTGGCACAATCGGAAATTTATAAATAAAGAACAAGATTTATTTTAACTGTTAGATAACTTAAAAAACAGATTAACAATTTTAATTTTCGCTGGCTATTTTTATTCTGTACTCTATTACATAATATCTAATCTAATATTTAGTGCTTTTTTTAATTTTCAACAACAACGATAGCGAGTACATAGATACTTTCAAACTGTAAATAGCATGAATTGTAAAATTTCTGTTATCTACTTTAATTTTTACCAAAAAACACGTCGTTTTTGTAATAAGTTATGAATAACTACCCCGCATTAAAAAGTAACTTGTAAGATGTAAAATTAGTGGAAAGAGATAACAAGTCTCAAATCATTTCATGGAAATTTTTTGACTTTTTACAGAAAACACTAATTTTCAAAAAATAAATCAATCATTTTAGTGTATGTTTTTCTTTTTGGAAAATAATTACATAAAAATCAAGACCGCGATTGTTTCAGCGATAAAATGTAGAAGTGCGAGAATCTAACTTTCGGCCAGAAAGCTCAAAACTTAGTCAAATTGAAAACGAAGTTGGTCAAGTTTATCGGAGGTAATAGAAAATTTTTTCCAAGCTTTCTACTGAGAAAGATGCTTTGCGGCGGCTGTAAATTTCAATAAGAGAAACACTTTTGAGTATAAGATAATTGACAAAGTTGGCATTTACACAAAAAAATTTGCTGATAATAAAACATTAAATATCATCAAATTTTTAGAGTTAAATCCTGAAGATGATAGTAAAATAACTTTGAAAGAAAAGAATAATTTTATGTATCGAGAGCAAGAGCAGCTTCATACAACAAATCGCAAAACGTGTTATTTTTGTGGTGTACACTATACTATACCTGATTGAAAATATTGTATAATTAGAAGAAATGGGACTAAATATTAAAATTCATCAAAATGCCATGTTGCCCGAAAGAATTGATTCAAGACACAGCAGAAACTTTTTTTGACTTTTTTGGATATTTTGCTATTTTCTGGTTGAACAAAATGGCATTTGGGTTTTTTGCTTCCACATTCTTATAGCACTTCTCTAGTAGATGCTTTATGTAATTTGTTTTTCTTCTAAATGCCACCATAAAGCCAAAAAATCCACTATACGCATAGGATAAGACATCCTATACATATGCATCATGAAATTTTTTGAATTAATTACTTCATTTAAAATCATGGATGATCATTATCACATTATATTTTATATTTGTATATTTTAAAGTTAAGTATTTGACGATATATTGCTAGACATCATTATTACATTTAAATTAATGCGGAGATATGCCGATACTTAGTAAAGATGCTAGAATAACTTTAGGTTCGAGGATTAAAAGCACCCTGCTGAGAGGAGGCCATAAATAATTTTCGCAGTTAGTTTCTTCATGTATTGTTAGTTGTTTAAAGCTATATCCAATAACATCTTACATTTTTTTGCATTAGATAGAATAGTTTGCAAAATTAAGTTCTCCAAGAGTGTTTTCATAACCACTAACTATAAACTGTATAGTTTCTACAATCTTCATTCATTCTAAATATTAAAATATAACGGTATTCCACTCTACCAAGAGATAAGAAAGACTGAAAATTGATAATAATTGAACTGTAGCAAAATAAACGCATTTAACCAACACCTCTTACCACCAAAACAGCTAGTTTCCTAAGTAACAGGAATACTTCCAAAAAAATGGAAGATCGTTATTACATCATATTTTATATTTGTATTTTTTTTAAAGTTAAGTATTTGACGCTATATTGCTACACCATCATTATTACATTTAAATGAATGCAGAGATATGCCGATAATCAGTAAAAATCCAAGAATAACTTTAGGTTCGAGAATTAAAAGCACCCTGCTGAAACGAGGCCATAAATAATTTTCGCAGATAGTTTCTTGATGTATTATTAGTTGTCTAAATTCTATAAATTTTGGTTTAATTGATGCTCAATATCAAAATTTTACAAATTTTCGTGGTTTCTTGGACCTGCAGTTAAAAATTCTCCATCAAATGGTGTGTATGTTATCTCTATATGATAAAGTATATTGAAAAAAAAGTAAAAATCAAATTTGTAGTTTTTCATCGATTAAAACCTAATTTCCAATGTAATCAAAAAATAAAAATTTCTTGGAACTGCATTTGGGTCAAGTGTCTCTTCAAAGTCAAATTTGATGAAAAAATCCGAAAAAAATAATCCCATCTATTAAACATAGACATATTGAGGGTTAAGAGCCTTAATATGAAAATTCAAAGCATTATATGCTATATGAAATTACAAATACAAGATGTCCCACGACGATGGGCGTATATCCATAACTCAAAAAATACTGATAGCATATAATTGAAAATTTGACAACGACGTTTGTTCAAGATGTTCTGTCTTTCTAATATATTTTCAGAAATGTGCCACTTCCGGTTATATCGGAAGTAGACCTCAATTTTTTTATTTTAAATTGAACATTCTTATAATTTTTTACATTTTTATACCAAAAGTTTTGCAATTTTATTTGAAAAATGACGGATGCACAGTTAAAGGTGATCAGTAATTATCTTTTAGCATTTTATAAGACAAGTCCTGAGATAGTAAATCCAACTAAAAATTTAACCGATCTCCTACATTGAATTGCATTTGAAAACTGACTCGACAGTGTTATCAAAACTCAAAATTTTCAAATGGAAACCCCTATTTATGTTTTTATATTTAAAATAAAGGAATTTTTGTATCAGGTTTTGTATACTCAAACCTCATGGTTTTTCAGTTATTTAGGATAAACTGTTTTCTACCTAGTAAAATGTCATGCCAGATTTATTTAGAATGGTTTCCTTGCCATGTTAGCCTCAAAGAGTTGTCAAAAATTCTAAAGCACCTTGTATTATTGTATTAAAAATTATCTAAGTTTATTTTTCATTTCTCGAGAGTGTAACTGTTTTGTAAGTTTTCCTTCAATAAATAAAAAACGATGAGGTTTAGGTATAGAAAACATTATACAAAATTGCCTTCATTTTTTAAGCAGATTACGAATATAATAAAATAAATATAGCTTTTCATTTGGAAATTTTGAGTTCTAATGACATTTTCACGTCAATTTTCAAATATATGTAATATAAAAAGCTCATAGTAAATAGCCACTTTTAGGAGTTTGTATCTTTGGATATGGCCATATACTTTGTAAGAATACACTTCAGGTCTTACTAAAATCAAGGTAGTAATCTAAAATAAGCTGAAAATAAAATTTTTATTAAAAATTGTCTTCAATGTTGAGTAGTTTCTTCTGGTGTAAAATTTCAAGAGTGAGTGAATGCTGTCGGAAATCACTCGCCTCCTAATCTTGTATCATCATTACGTACACTAACTACTTTATCTGAGTTATTTCACCCCAATTTATATAGCATAAACTTTCTTCCTCAGTGGTTTAGATAACACAATCAATACTGAGGGTTGCAGAACTCGGAGTATTAAATGTAATCACATCTAAAATAGGGCTTTCTGCATGGCAAGACAAAATTCGCTGCTAAGAGCACCCCTCTCTTGGTCGTATTATTCTTAGTGAGTTGTTCCCCGCTTCTTGCACGAAGACAAACTGCTACGTCTATTAGCACTCCTTAAATTTATTTATTTGGTGACTTTGATTTAAAGCCTCTTAAAAGTTGTAATCTAGACATAATTTTTCAATGAAATAATCGAGATTCTCACGATCGATTTAAAAAATATGTTTATCTGTCACTTTCAAAGAGGATATGCATGAATATATCAAAAAAGTGTAAACGTGAATTTGCAACAGAGAGAGAGCAGTCTTAAATCTGTTCAGTTTTTATTTCCGGATCACATTTCCTCGTAGGATACTCCAAGATACCTCTCAACCCACGTTGCCTCCAGGTACACCCCATATCCCTGTAATATATCTACATTATGTGCGGTAAGGCATTGTGTATCCGGCACACGGTATGAAGACTGATGGTACCTATAATAACAGCTCCCCTTCTACTGTCTTGACTTGTCCCTATTTGGTATTCTACTTCGTCTATATCTAGCCCATTTACGCAACTCAACGAAAATAATGAGCCATATTGACGAAATGTGCTCATAACTTCAAATGGTGCACTTCTCTTAAACTTCTTTGGGATTGGAACACGAATTACGTTTAGATCTCTACGCCATTTTTCACAATTTGCTACAAAACAAACAACTCTATAGAGATTTTCAAGAAACTTAAGCCCGAAACACTTTATACAACTGATGTTTATGAGTAATTTTCATACCTTCAGAAAATAAAATGCAATTTCAGCTTTACAATAAATTATCAGAATAATAAAGTAAATTGTTCATCTGACTTTTTCAGATTAAAATCTTCGCTACTTTGAGGATTGATAAATGATTTAAAATATAGCAGTTTCCCTTTCTAGCACTTTCAATCGTCTATTTAAATGGCATTGTCATTAAATGAATCTAAATTTCTCCCACATCCACATTTTTATTCGATTTAGATCTTGAATTAATGTAGTTGGAAATGTTTTTCAGAATAGTTCCATTTTAATAAAAAAAATACAAAGAATATTCTACAAAATAACATTTTTCAAATGTGGGTAATACAGCTACAATTCTAAACTGATAAATTCAATTAATTCTAAAAACATGTAAATAATCAAAATTCATCTGATATTTTATTAGTATTTGAACAGAGTAAATTGTGTTAACTAAAAATTATAAACTCAGTTTTTTTAGTCAGCTATAAATAGGTATTCATCCTTAAGAAAAAAATTTAAAAAAACACATTTTGTCTTTTTCAGTGATCTTGAAACTTAAGTTACGGCACAGTTGGGCTACACTCAAATAACCTTGGAAAAAATGCACAAACTTGATTTCAGTTTTAATTTACTTTAAACAGTTTTATCTTTTGAAAAATATGTTGCAGAAAATATTCCACCAACGTTTTTTGAAATAGTCACATATTCTAATCTCTTCAAACTCAATTAAGTAACATAATAAAGCTGGTTATACCACTGAGTGCAATAAAATGACATTTTAATAAATTTCATTAAAACTCCACTAATATGTGTTACAAAAATTTATTTCTTGCAATATTTTTCTTATGCAAATTTAGATTTTTTTGATAGATCTTCTCAGGAATAAGACAGATGACTAGTTATTAGGGCATTTACATGTTTTCAATTATGGGAACTTTGGCTTGCTTGAAAATTCCAAAATTTCAAAAAATCCATTCTAAACTACATCTATACTGATAGTTAGTAAATAACTATAACCCATAACCGTGGGAAATATTGATATGGACGACACAAAGAAATTGTAACTGTTTTGATAAATATTCTGGATGCGCTTCTACTAATCAAAATTTTGCTGATCTTTTTTGTTTAAAACCTATGTGTATATGACAATATTATGAATATTATAATACTTATAACAATTCAGAAGACAAAGTTATGCCATAATCTCTATATACTCACTCTCTTATTGAGTCAGTATACAGGGTCTATCCATAACTCAAAAAATACTGATAGCATATAATTCAAAATTTGGCACCGAAGTTTTTTCAAGATGTTCTGTCTTTCTAATATATTTTCAGAAATGTGCCACTTCCAGTTATATCGGAAATAGACGTCAACTTTTTTATTTCAAATTGAACATTCTTATATTTTTTTACATTTTTGAATTCTACGAAGATTTTTAAGTAACTATGCGGATGCAGAGTTAAAAATCATCAGTAATTATGGCTAAACCACTATCAATTCCATAATGGTCTTTTAGCATTTTATAACACAAGTCCTGAGATAATAAATCCAGCTAAAAATCTGAACCGATCTCCTGCTGTGAAATGCATTTGAAAACTGAATCGACAATGTTGTCAAAACTCAAAATTTTCAAATGGAAACCCCTATTTATGTTGTTGTAAATGAAATAAAGATATTTTTGTATCAGGTTTTGTATACTCAAAGTTTTTCAGTTATTTAAGAAAAACTGTTTTTTACTTAGTGAAATGTCATGTCAGTTTTATTTGGAATGGTTTCTTAGCCCTGTTAGCTTCAAAGAGTTGTTAAAAATGCCAGAGTACGATGGTTATTGTATTGAAAATCATCTAAGTTTGTTTTTTATTTTTTGAGAGTGTGACTATGACGTTTCACCACGCAGAAAAAAGATTAATAATAAATAAGAAACGTTTAGGTTTAGGTATAGAAAACCTTATACAAAATTACCTTCACTTTTTAAACAGATTACGAATATGATAAAATAAATATAGGTTTCCATTTGAAATTTTTGAAATTTGAAAATTTCGAGCACCATTAAGAAAGACACTTATCAAACAGTAGTTTTGGAAAATTTCTCAATTATTGAGTGAATCGTTCAAAACATATAGAAGAAAGATTCAAATTCCATACTGAATTTTGGGGGCTGTAGAATTGTTAATAGCCGAAATAGGCCAATTTTTTTTACATATTTTCATTATTTTCAAAGTATTATCTGAGGTTCAAATATTGCTCCGTACTTTTGAATCACCTGTATTTTTTGAACATTCTTTGGAAGATCAGTTTAATTTTTTTAGTGAGATTTACTGTCTAAAATGTATTATAAAATGCCAAAAGATTATTTTAATATAAATAGCCGTTTTGGTTTAATTACTGATTACCTCTAACTCTGCATGTATCATTTTTTTAATTAAACTTCCGGTATAACAGGAAGTGTCAAATTTTTGCAAATTTTGTTTTATACTTTTGAAAATATTTAACAAATTTTTACTTGTAGTTGAAAACATTGATGTGTAAAATTTTGAAAATTATATTTTTCTGAAGAAAGAAGAGCAAAAAATAATTTGAACTTGAAATCAAACTTGGACATTTTTTTCCCATACATAAGTCATAGTTGTGACAGTTTAATAGTTTCTTGAAAAATATTTATAACTTCTGTAGTCTATTGGAATTTTATTGTAATTTCAATTTGAAAGCATCATAGAGTAAATAGTACCCCAGAATCGTTATAGGCTGCTATAGATAAACTATAAAAAATTGTAAATATTTATTAATAAATAGCCAATTTTTTTTCTAAATCTTTGAATACATTACACACAAGAAAATGTCTATGGAAGCCAATATGTTATAATAATCATAAACATCTTCATATATTCAGATTCACGAGGAATAATGAACTTAGTTCAATTTTTGATGCAATCAACATAATATTCCGTTCTTATCTAAAGCAAAATAGTATAAAAATCAAAATATGCATTTGCTTTCAATAAGATTATACCAAAAACTTTTCTGTCAAAGACGAATTTATTATTATATATTACATCCAAGTTGTAAAATGCATTCCTAACTTTATATAAAATTTTCAAACAAATATAATTCGCTAATTTATATTGTTCACAAAAATTATGTTCTACTATATTTTTAATGGATCCATAAGTATATATCTTCATTCTCCTAATTAGCCCAACTATTATTGTTTATATTACATTATTACAATTTTGTACCATATGTTTACATTGTTCGTCCTGAAATAATAGACAGTATTTGATGACCGTTCTTTTCGAATTATTAGCAATTCTGATACAGAATGCTCTAAACAAATCTACAAAACACTTTTGTTGAAACACAGAATTAATATGATACGGTTATCTAATTGTATGTACAGAAATAACATGACTAAAACATTAAATAAAATAATATATTTTTTATTATTTATTTATTATAGTGCAGTAATAGTCTATAAAAAAGACGCTATTGCAATTACTCCAACCTCACGTCCAACCACGAAAATTCCAGCTCGACTATCTCTCTAGAGTTTGCACTATGTGTCATAAAATAGCATTTATCTCCCTTGGTCAAGTATCCTCTTTCCTATTTATTTATGATTGGCATACAAATTAAAACGTGACCGTCTTTTGCACCTTCCTAATGCATGTTTGTATCAGCCTGTTTCACCCTTTCGTGTCACTAATTTCTCGCAAGGGAGTACTCTGTATATACGGGTGTTTACATTTAATTCCTCTCAAAGTAGACATGCGCGTACCCTCATCAGACATCGCTCTTTTTGTTAACGACGCTTTTCTTTGTAGCCGATCAAACACAACACTGTTAGTGCTGTGGTTGAAAGAGATAGAATTTGAAAAGAGAACAATGCTGGTTTTCGTCGGTGATGTCTGCGGCTGCTAAACATTGGAAATAAACCAGTGTCGTGCAAAATAGGGGACACTTTCATGAATATGGAATTGTTGCTCTTACATGTGGAATAAAATGTGACGCCGACATTTAAACGGAAAGGACAAGAGGTTTTCGGTGGTTTTAGGCTCTGTTTTTAAATTTACTACCAGCTAACTCATATACATATATTTTTTTTTTTTAATTCGCTTGTGTTTGTCTGGACTGATTTGTTAAAATAACTGAGCTTTTAATTCTCACCGGATTTTATTTATTACGAGCGGCTAATTGAATAAACATTTCTAAAACCATGTCGAAAAGTTATTTCTGTGGATAAATAAACACCGACATTTTGTTTTTATAATAATATTTTTTCTAGAATAACATTTCTAAATTTTTATTGTGAGTTGGTGAAAATAGAATTCAAATAATAAAACTGATATAAAGTTTGTAACAATAATAATTTCCATAAGCTAATGAGAGAATTAAAAATTTATTGTTTAAATGAATTTTTGACTGCGTTCTTATCCGCTTTAGAAACAACAGGTTTTGTTTGACTGAAATTACAAAACTACAAAACAAAAATGCTTTATACTATATTTGCTATGTAGTCAAATAAATTGAGGGATTTATTTTTTGCACTGTTTCCTAGTGTAAATAATGTTATATATTGACATATTATCTTTGTTGATTTTGTTTAATAAAGGGAAATGAAACATTTCATTGAATAGAAGACCGATGAATGTAAAATGTACCATATATACTTATTTAATTATTCGTGGGTTGTGGATATTTTGATATGTTAATGTTTGTGATTATATTGTTTTCTGTTCCTATAACAACATAGCCGGAGGCCTTAATGTCGAAAATTAATGGTAACTGTAATATGAAACTTTTAGATCAATTATATAATGCCAAAATGTCAAAATAATAAATGTACGCTGTTAGCAACGAGATAAGTAATTTATAATTACTTTTCAACATGTAATTTGATGATATAAATTTATTAGTAGCCTATACATACCGTGCGATCAATTGAAAAGTGTATCCCGGTTACCTGCGACCAATAGATATTATATTTGAAAGTATGTCCAGTATTAAAGCAAGATTGTAGTACTGAGAAAATTGTTAAATTCAATCTTTTTTTGTATTGTCACTAACTTTGAACCTTTGCGATTACGACAGGATCATTTTATTATTCTTACATAATCTCACAATCATCCGAAATTCCTTTTTTTCAAAGTCGCTGGACTTATTACGAGTTAACTCACAATACTCGTATTACACGAACTTTCAGCATACAATGATTTTATAGTGTCACTTTTCTTGTGTGTTAGAACTGAAGCTACAGGAGACTGAAGTTTGCACTTTCGTACTTCTTTGATTCTTTAACAGTTAACGTCATTTTATAGTAAGGTTACTTACTTAAGTTCTGCTATTTCTGGAATATTTGTGCTTTTATTGTTTTATTAGAGGGTGAAGATAAATGTTGATAAAAATTAAAGAAGTAAAAGTTTTGGTGACGGATATATGAAAAGGATCGACTGAAAGAAACAATCAATGAATCAACCATGTTAAATAGCGAAGAAGATTCATGCACTCGATATTTTACGACTTCACCAAGAACTTGAAGAGACTGATAATGAATTCGACAGCGTGTGGGGCGTTGGAAACACGGACATGTGAAAAGGCGATAAGGTTACAATGTCCATCAGAAGAATGAGTTGGCTTATAATTCCAGCAGGTTGTATTTTTAATTTATATCAATTGTGGAAAAAAATTATAAACACTATTGAGAATTACCAGTATATTCATTTATATTAAAAACAAAGTTGCGCTCTTGTCTTAATTTCGAATCTCACTCACTCTGAAGTTTCGATTATTTTGAAGGTCTTTGTTACTGTTTACAGCCTTTTTGAATATAGTGGGAATAAGAAGTGTAGGCTGGAGCTGTATCATACTGAAAGTCCCTTTGTCTAAACTCTTCTAATTGTGGAATTAGCCTGTTGTCGTTGTTGCAAAGCAGGAAACATCATACCATAATTTTTCATCAAGGGTTGTTGAACTTGTTGTCAGTTTCTTTAACTTCTTGGACAATTTTTATCTAACAGTCGTAGAAATTTACGTGTAATTTCACTCCGCTATTTAACCTATTGAATCATTGATTGTTTCTTGAGGCTTATCAACATTTACATCCTTTGATAAAACAGATAAAAGCACAAATAGCTGAGCTTAAGTAACCTTACTTTTAAATAACCACCTGTCTTCTGTCTTATTCTTGCTGCTCCAGTTTTACTACACAAGAGAAGTGGGTCATTTTTTTACCTTAGGGGCTTCTGCACAATCGAACTGAAACATGGACAAATACGTTCCACACGATGCCAGTGACACTTTCCACTATGACTTTTCTTGTGCTTTTTTTCTAATTAACAAAAAAATGCGAATTAATTATCCATAAAAAGACACCATTTTGGTCAATTTTACAGTGTTTTCCGCTAGAAGCGCTACAAACGCGATTCTTTCTCTTCTCCTATTGGTTGTTATTGTCACGTGGGGTTAGTAGACGGTTGAAAGCACTGTATAGTAAAGAATCAGTACGGCACCTTTGATGTTAACGGTCTGATTTTTCAGTACGCACGGCGTGTCACACTAGTGTGATTTGTTACAAACCAAACTTCTACGACTTGCTACACTTTTAATTCAACCGCAATTGTGTGATTTGAAATTTGAACAATTGTTGACACGTTGCCATGGTAATCACTCATTTTGTAACCAATTATAGGGACCGGACACGCCGCACTCAAGGCATGTATTTTAAAAATTTGTCCACCCGAAAAACTCGGAGTTACCTTACTGATTCTTTACTTTACTGCGGTTGGAAGATTCAATTATTCCCTCCATTTTGGTCTTTCTACAAGGAAAGGTAGTTTTCAGGTCAGGGCAGGGCCTCGCTGGAGAAGTTTTTTATTATTTGATCTAAAAATTAGACTACTTTCTTTTACTGTAACCTGTTCAGCGCGGTCCTAACCTTAACCGGAGTATATACAATTAGTAGGTTCACTCCTCTTGACTAAAAATTTTAAAACCTTTAAGTAACTTAGACATAAGGATTATATTTGCTTCCAAGACCTTCGGAATTTTCTCCTGGGACTAGCTCTCCCCCTTCACCTACCCTAACCAACACTCTCATTTAGTTCGAATTTAATTCGAATGCTTTTAGGAATTTTTATTTCTTTGATGTCAAATTTGTCAAACTTATGTCAAGCTGTCAAATAGTAATATTATATGTATCAGAAAAATGGCAAAATAACTATTAAAATAAAAAAATTGTGTTATAATGTAATAGAAAATAGTAATGTAAAGCTTAGTGATTTAATAATCAATTCTCTTTATTTAACATTTTACAAAGTATTATTTGAATTTCGCGCAACCGAGGGAACACATCCCCTCCATTATGTAACACGTTAGTTGCCGAAGTGGTTCTACTAGTCATATATACAGTGCCTTAACTGAGGAAGTCGCCGCGATTTTGTGTTTATTTCAAAAAAACGCAAAAAAATTCATAGTTGAATGTGTCTCTAGGATCGTGTGGAAGGTATTTGTGCATGAGATCTTAATTTTGAGCATTTTTAATTTCGAAATCGAAGAGAATTGAAATGCCGTGAATTTTACATTTTTTTTGAATTCAAGGTCATTGGGTCAAAAACAGCCTATTCAGATAAAATTTCCAAAATCACCGTTGTAATGCAAAGCGGATTTTATGTAAAATTTAAAAAAGATAAATCATCGTGATCTAGAGGGTTTTAAGGGTGACTCAAAAAAAAACATATTTTGAAAAATCCAGAAGCCTCTATTGTAAAATTTTACCAAAACGTAACACTCAAAATCACTGTATGCTAGCTACTAACTTAAATTTAATCCACAATCTCTTCTTCAAAATTATTGAAAAAATTCTTAATTCAGCTCCAACTCATCATCACAAAGGTTCAACTCTCACATAAAAGTTGGAAAAACATGTACGCGCACATTTAAACACAATCAACACAACACAAGTTATCACTTGAAAGTTGTTGACTTTGAAAAAACGACTTTCGGAAGGATTGTGAGGTTATGCAAAAATAATACAATGATCTTGTTGTAATCGCAAAGGTTCAAGATTAATGACAATATAAAATAAGATTGAATTTAACAATTTCTTCAGTTGTGTATCTTTTGTGACACATCTGAATGACAAATGATAGAAAAAAAATTAGATGTGTATGCTTCAATGATGGACATACTTTCAAATATAACATATAGACAGTAAGTCCCAAGATGGAGTTTACAAAAGGAAAAAAGTTTTTGTTTTTGATTTCACGGCAAAACCGAGGAGGAAAACCATTTTCTGCTTGTTCTGAAACTACCGAGAGACTAAAAATGTTTGAAAATTATTTTGTCTACTTTGGTCACAAATGTAAAGTCTTAAGTTGGCAACATCGTTGGCATGACACACTCAACTTTAAACATCATTTAATTGGCAGTTTTGCATCGCCAAATTATACTTAACCTAAATACGTAGAATTGAATGACAGTTAACATGTGTGGAGTTTTGTCACTACCAACCGCCACAGGGTTGTCAATCTACTTATTTCCTTCAAAGATTTCTAGCAAGTCTGTAATTAAAACTTCATCATCCTAGCTGAGTAGAAAGAAAAGTTTATTTTTTTCTAGATCCAGACTTAGTGGTGATTAATTTTAATTTGAACGTTTTTATCATGTAGACGAGCGACACCTTACCGTCTTGAACGTTCACGAAATATTGTCTAAGGACGAAAGAAACTACTTGACTCAAACTGTCACATCAGTCACTATCATTGTCTATCGCAAACCGACAATGTGATAAGGTTTAAAGAACAAAGTTATGTCTAAAATCAAGAGGAAAATGAACTTTTCTGATTACTGAGTTAAAAAATCGAAGTTGTTATTACAGATTCGCAGTTTTCAGAACAAGCAAAAAATGCTTTTCCTTTGCAGTTTTGGCTTAAATCAAAGACAAAAATTTTTTCCCTCTTGTAAACTTAATCCGGGGATATACTGAATATGCAAGCCTCCGTTGATACACTTTTCATTTGATCGCATAGTGTAAGTAATATATTGTAAAAATGTGAATTGATCTGACAATTTAAATTGACATTAATAAACACATAATAGCTATTATCATAAATTACTGTTTATATGTCGCAGCAAAATAACTTCATTTAAAAATTGAATTAAAAATGTTAAAAACTGAGTCTGTTAGCAATAAAACAATTGAAAAATATGAATGTTGTTTTCTTGCAATTGGTACACAGGATAATCACAACTGACACAATTTCGAAACGTCAGTGTCAAAAAATTTTAGATTACGTTAAGAATTTTGAAATTTGATAAACACCAATTACAGAACGTTTGAAGATAAAACAAAAAAACAAATCGAAATTTCTGGTTCCATTGTCAAGGCAATTCAAAAACTGTTTGATACACAAATTTGATTTTTAGAATCAATTTCAAAAGCGCTTTTCAAAAAACTGTCAAAAGTGACAACAGGAAACTATCACGTCTTGCAGTGACAGCAACTTCAATGAAATTTTCAGTGCCGCCAACACTGTAATTTTTTTATTCAAAATAATAAAATTCAACTAAATCCGCACGACCACTAAACCTGTTCATTTTACAGAAGGGCTCTTGGAATGCTAAGCCGTGTCACATTATTTAAGCTGTCCATGTGATTTTTATTGTTCTGTTTAAAATTCAATAGAAAATTTCACTCAAGTGCACATAATTTAAACTAATATAATATTCCAAAAAAGCGATGATGTGAGAATAAAGATATAGGATTAATTCCTGTGACACTTTTCAAAAAAAAGCTTGTGTAAGAAGTTATGATTATCTTTTACTCTCCGCGTCGTATGTGGTTTAGAATCATTTAGAGGAAATCCAAAGTTGTAGAGACAGTTTAAAACTTTGGATATAACAAGCACTCCTGACACCAACATTTTAAGAATTAAGTTTGTATTTCCTTGAAAAAGTCAAATAAAATATGTTGCTCTAGAAATGTGCCAATTGTCTGGCAACCATTCAATTTGATTATATCGTACTTAGTTTTTAACAAACATAATTGAAATACATACCATGATTTCCAATTATTTTTCTAATCAACTTTCCAGGCACTAATAATTGGAAACATTAACGTAATCGCTCCGTGCAGGATACAATTTACTACCAATAAAAAGATATCAGCCAATTTTCCGTGATTATCTTTCTAATACTTTTAGGGTCGTTTCAGCGTGTTATTATTTCTACGACGTTTAAAAGTAACAAAGAACTTCCATAGATAAGAGGGTGATATTAAAGTATCCTGTCAAATGCGATTCTCTTATTATAAACTTTCTTTTTCGAGATCTTTTCTTCCAAAATTTTCGACAACAAATAAAATTACAATTTACAATTAGTTACTATCCACACGCGCATAATATTGGTAACAACAGAAATAAATTGCGAAGACGCAGCTTTGAATTTGATTAGTCGAGCGAATTATGAATGGTCTAAATAAACAGTCCTCATTCGATCGTAACAAATGAAAATGCATATATTTCCATGATAATGGCCTTATTATATTCGGTCAATAAAGAATTTTAATTATTATTGTGATATTATCATCAATTAAGCATAATCCAATCTATGCTAAAAACATGAGATCGTTGGTAACATGTTAAAACTAGAGCATACACATAGTATGTGGAAATCTGGATAAAATAACATAAAGTTTTGTATTAAAAATGAAAACAACAAAATAGAGCTAATAATTTGGCCGCTTGGTTAATTATATTGTAGATGCTATTATTCGTACTAAACTCCAACAGGTCTTAGAAGCGCAATGCAGCATAACTAAATGTCTTCAACATTTGCCAATAACGTCAGAAGCTTAAGATATTGACATCAATTGATATAAACCAGTTACCTTTCTAATATAAATGTAACACGTATTTATCCCGGCGCATCCACCATTTAACAATAAACTGCATTTCGAAAGCATTCATTATTTCATAAATTAATATACTTTCATGATAAATTGACATGATGTAAAATTTCTAAAGTGGCAACAGGTTTAATGCTGTTGTAAGTCAATTACTGTTGTAGAGTCATTACAGAAAATTAATAACAATGAAGAGAAAACACAGTTTTAAAATGTTCGTAAACTTCTTGATTACAACCTGTAAAAACGAATCACGTTTAATAGGTCCAAACAACAAATAAACATCAAAAAAAATATTTCAGTCATAATTCTGCATAAAATAGCAGTGCTCGATATAAATGCAAAGATTATATAAATTACACCAAACAGGATTTGCGGCGAAAATGAACAATGTTACACTTACCACTAAATAATTGGCAATAACACTTCCTAGATTTTATACCTTTTACTTATTTTCATTAGTTCGCTAATGAGAATCAATTTCACATGTCACAGCTTGATTTATTGAGCACATCACCACAAATTCGTATAAGCAGTTACCACATCCGAAAAATTTTGAAAAACATCACAAAGTCTAATCACTGCGAAATAAAGCAAAGCACAAAATTTTGTGTTTTTGTTAAGGGAACTCCCGGAATGTGACCGCAAACAGCTACCGCTCTCTGTACGACTTATTTCGAATCCGGTGAAATAACACTCGGAACGATGTTTCCTCCGGTGAGGCGCTAAAGCTATTGACTGCAGCGCCTCGAAACGGTAGACGAACTGAAACGGAACGACGCGAATTCAACCGATTCATTCGACTTATTGATGTGGCCTTTTGACGAGGGAATCCAAAATTCTCCCGGACCTCAGATTTGTTTCATTTTAATTAATAGGATTTAATGACTGCGAAATTATTATTCACATTTTCATTCGCAGATGTTCGTAAAGAAAACATAGGTCTAGTAACAAAAATCGAAACGAAAAGGGTTGTTTGCAACTCAACTTACAAACCCTAAGGGTAAACCTTGTAATCTGTAGTAGTAGCCGATAATAACATGTTTATAATTCAGATTAGGACAGAAGTTCATTTACGATTTTACTAAATTTAAAAATACTATAGGTAAATACAAAATACAAAAAATTGAAATATCATATTACTCTCGATTTTAGTGAAACCATTTTAAAAAATCCGTCGAGAAAAAATCCTTGCGTATATTCATGGAAATTTAATATTGATGAAACATGTTTCGTGCAAAAATTGCCGTGACGAAAATAGATGATGCAAACGGCACAATCGTATAAACGCCGACGCTAACCGTTACGGCGATATTGTCTTCTGCATCAACAAATTTTATGACCTGTCATTACGACATGACGGGATTGTATGTCTCTGTTTAGTTTAACAAACAAAAGCTACACAAACACTTGGATTTTTTGTCTAATTATATTGTATTTCACCTCTAATATTTTCATTTACATTGAAATTATGCCGACTATGAGATTTAATTAAGACTCCAATATTTATTTCTGTGCGTACACGCTTTACAAATTTACATCGTCTTGAAGTTCCCAGATTTTCATTAATTGAGTAAAACTAATTCTGGCGGAATTTGTGTGCGTCAAAACTAGATGTGGATAGAATTTACAAGTGAAATTTAAAATAAATTATTCCACTTACGTCCTACAAACGAGAATTCAAATAAATTAAATACTTGACAAAAAAGACTTAAAATGTATCATAAAGAGAAAAGCTAATAAAAACGAAAACAGTGTCCTATATTATTTTAAGATATAAAACTATTTTTGATAATCATAAAAGATTTAGGTATAAAAATTTATCGAATGTTTGTCTAGCAATTTTGCAAATTGTCATAAGAATCACGAGGCGTCCTTCTAGTTATTTTGATCAATGTCATGATCAAAATTGTTCACAATCGGTAATTTTTTAAGCCAAATCTGAATTCGAATGACACTCATAACAATTTCTCGAAAAAAATTCAGCTCGAGTCTATTTTTGAAAGTTAATATATGACTATATCAGACAGAATTCATACAAATTACTTCAACGCCACAAACTAGCTTTTTTCATGTCTTAAATTTTAATTCTCAAGTACTTGCATATAGTACGTCCTTTGAATCGTCTTGGCATCTTTCTCATAGTTATAATTATTTGATTGATCTCTTTACAAAATAATCTAAATTAACACGATAGAAGCCTTTGTGTTCTTGGTGCTTGGTGGTACACTTTCACTAATTTAATATTTTGCTTCCAGAATAATTTCCGAAGCGTTTTTACTATCAATTTTTTCACTAATTAAAGCAATGACAATATTTACATGACAGCTACTACATGCCTTTTATTCACGGTTAAAACGCATAAAGATTATCTATTTATGATATCAGTGAATAAAATGTCTCTATTCACGTGTACCATACAATATTTTTTCCAATTTCATAAAAAAAACGACTTCTTAGGTAATTTATTCGCGTTGTCAACAACAGTGTGAATAAAATGTTGCTATAAACATTTATTCATTGTTTTGATCTATTTTATTCATCCTTTTGATAAAATGCCATTTGACAAAATGAGCATTTTAATAACTGGAATTGGAAAAATGCATTTTATTTTCTATAATCTTTCCGCCGAAGCAATACAGTGACAAATAGACGTCATTTTCACGTGCTACATAAAATAAGTTCTGTTGGTTGGTACTCATTTCACTTCATACTGACGAAAATTAAATGCAGTAAAATTGGTTGCATAGATCGTCAAAATTTTTGACGAGGTCATTATTTAAAAAAACTGATTTATATCAAGTAGTTGAATGGTTGTATTACATGTTTTAAAACGAAAAAAATATAGTGAACGTCAAAAACAATCAAAATGAATTCACCTTCGCAAAAAAGAACAAAAAGACTATTTTCTGTGGAAGACAAGACAAGAATAATTGGCATTTATAAAACTTGTCAGCAAGAATTAGTTCCTTTGGATAAAGTCCGAATAGTAGAATTCACTGCAAAAGCTGCAGGTATGCAGGTATTTCTGATGTTGATCTATATTCTATCGCAATTCGAAAGAAAGTACTTCAGAAATGAACACCCAACTTTGCAGAAAATTCTTACGTCGATAAGTAATGATGACAATCTTCCTAAGTTCAAGAAGACCATTTTAATAACTCTAAGTTTGTTTAATAATTGTACAATCGAGATTTGTTTTTGATAATCAAAATTTTCGATTCAGTTTTGAGAAAAGTAAGAAGAAGAAGGTGGAAAAATTTATTATTTGGATGAGACGTGGGTTAATGCAGGCCACACATCAAGTAAAGCTTGGGTTGATAAAACTATCAAAAACTCAAGACAAGCATGTATGCAAGGTTTATCAACTAGATTGGAAAATCCTTTTGGAAAAGGACAACGGCTTATTATTGTCCATATAGGTTCGGAAGAAGGCTTTGTAGATGGAGGAGGAGTTATTGTTCCAGTCAAAAAAAACTGATGATTATTATTATATTAGGATATGGACGCCAACGGTTTTGAAAATTGGTTTAGACAAACATTTCCGAAATTAGAAGAAAATTCTGTCATCGTGCTTGACAATGCATCAAACCTCAGTCGACTGTTAGATCGAGAACCAAACAGTAATAATAAATGTGAACTGCAGGAATGGTTGCAAGATAAAAATATTGAATTTTCTGCTGATATGATGAAGCCAGAATTATTGCAGTTGGTGAAAGAAAATTGTTTCTATTTCTTGCTGACCAGTTTTATCAATGCCATTTACTCTCCATGTCTTTCGTCTTCCACAGAAAATGGTCTTTTTAATCGCTTCTTTGATAATAATTTCTTTCAACATCGATATTGAAAATTATATTATACATACTTCAGGAATAATATTCTTAAAGTAAGAAGAAGAAGAAATCATCAATAATTTTATTGTTAAATTTTGTATTTTTTATTTTCAAAAAATAAAATTTTACTTAAATTGATTATAGTTGAATCTATTATTTCTCTTGTTAACAATTAATAAATGCAAGTGAAGTTGCTACTGATGTAAGATAAATCAATTTCAAAGTGATGTATGTAAATTCAAGAATTGTTCAATAAAATTTTGAAGACAATTTCAAAAAGCATACAGTAGGCAACGCAAAAAACAATGAAAACGCGATAAAATTTGGCAGTTTAAATATGGTTTTTGCTGACCACGCCCCTGTCACGTGACCATTGCATTGATTCAACGGAAAGAGTATAGTTATCAGGAATTAAAAAATAATTGAATATTTCAAAATAAAAAAATCAATAACGACAATTACCTGTTATTGAATTTTCGGGTTTATAATGTGGAAAACTAATAATAAGCATTTGTTTAGCTATTTCTTTAACTTTTGTAACATTTACAATGTTATATATTTATTTTCGAGTAATTAGATTTCAAAAGGTTATTTCGCTGGTATGGGGGCGATTTAGATGCTTGAAGACTTGTCATCGTTGGCGCAATAACACCAGGGCGTTCAACTAAAAATTAAGATCACAACTTGTAGTGTTATCTATGACGACTACTTACTATCGTTAACCCCAGCTTTAAGAGGGAGCGGGATTAGTGTTCTTTTCCTCTCTGTTAAATTCCGATGTTGCATTGTCTTACCGTGAAGGAGCTACGAGGTACGGGTAGTTCCCCTACAACTCTTGAGCAACTTTTGTGGGAATTTCAGAGCTCACGTTTCTTTGTGTTTGTCGCATCGAGCTCAGGGCATCTCGATGTGGTTTTAGAGCCTCTTTTTGTTGTTCAGTCCAGGAGATGTTGTGATTGATTTACCTTTAAATAGCTAACTTCATTTTAATTATATATTTGCGAATTTTGTAAAATTAATTAACCTTACCGTGAACCTCCCTGTTACAATCACAACTGTTTAAGTCGCAACATAACACCTTCAAAAAATCAAAGAATTGTACAGGTTAATTAGACTGTAAACAAACATCTGTCATTTAGAATAAGGGATGCGCACACTCGCGAAATAACTCAAGTGGTACTTGGTAGAAAATTGTCGTTCCTTCTTTTCCACTTGCGGTGCCGTGGAAGAAACATGGCGAAAGTATTGCTTCAATAAATTTTCGTTTATCCAAGGCATCCATAGCGTTTTGGGTGGATATTTAAGAGTATCGCATAGTTCGAACCGATATAAATTACCACTGGTAATTATTTTCGAGAAATCTCTGCTGTATCGTAAATAGCACCGCGTGTGGCTGCCAACCATCAAAGAGGTAACGTAAAATTATTCAATTATACTATTACTTATGTTAATTTAACGTATAGGGTTTTTTGGTACACGGAATTGTAGTGTACGATTTCCTGAGTCTCCATTTCCGTCTTTCAAAATTTCGATTTTCCGGCCGTAAATTGTTCCCGGTCCTGCTATCTGCTGGCTGATCGCTAAGGAAGCTTCCTCTGCTCGACATAACTGGGGAGTTGATCCTACCGAGACCATCACGGAGTGAAGGACAGGTCGTACCTTTTATATTTTGTTGTCATCTCAAATTTTGCTATAGTTAATCACAATACACTCCGTATAATTTAATTCAATTTAATTCAATTTAATTGATTAATTACCGTCTACTGTGAACTTTACACAGCGCTGTGATAGTGGCCAATTTTTGTTTTTTTTATATACTTAATTTTATTCAATTTAATTCATATAATTTATTTTCAAATCTGTTTTTATTTTGGTTTCCAATATATTCTGTTTTTGGGGGAAAACCCAAATATATTTTCTTAAACCCCGACTCTGCTCCCCAACAAACCAAAAGAGCTGACCAACCGGAGTGAGACCCAAGTAGGTTACACTTTTTAGAAGTTTCAACTTTCACATTCTATTGAGATGCACTGTATATCGGAAATGACTGCAAACTGTCACGGTTGCCACATGTTTCAAACAATCTTGGGAAATTTCAACAACACTTGCACCTAACGCGGGATTTATCAATTTTCAGAACTCTTCATCAAATTATCTGTTCTGTTTTTGGAAACGAAGCACCTAATGCCAACTTTTTTTGCATTTAATTTTTATACAATTTACAATTATTTCACACAAACGTAGAATTTTTCGATTAATTTTTTATGTCATTAAACGTTCAAATTGCTGCAGTCAACAAAACTTGCGTAACTATTAAACAAATATGAGTTAGTGAGAGGAAGACAAATAACGTCCAACTCCTGTTGATTGATTTTGCATCGTGGCAGAAAGGATTGAGTGAAAGACGAGACGTATAATCAGTTTAAAACAAACATTTCATATTGAAAAAAATTAAGTTTTGGTAGAATCTTTAAAGCAAACTATTAATTGAATGGACATTTTCTCCCGGCGCATCCACCATTTTCTTATAAATTTAAAAACCTTAAACACATATTAAAACAAAACCGTAATCAAATTTTAAATAGTTGGATTAATTCATAAAATATTATATAATTACAATTTTCATGGAAATAAAAGATTTCAACAGACCTGAGTCTAACTTTTAGTGAATAAATTTATAATAGTTTTACCATTACACAGAATACTCCATCCAGCCACTTAGCTAAAAATGCAGTTTCACCCATTAGGAACATCATGTAGTATTAATGATCAACTTGTTATTACAAACAACGTGAACAAAGTTACTTTGCTTTGTAATTTGAACATAAAGGAAAAATAAATCCCGAGCTGGCTAAAGTTGAGCTCAAGGTAAACTGATATATATGCATCTTTAGAAAAATTCTTACAAGAGTATTTCTATAAACATATATCTCTCCGTTTTTCTTTTTAAACATTATTTGATCCAGACATGACATTCACGTCGTCTGAAGTAGATGCAGTAGTGTGGAGTTTTTAAAAGATTCGACAGCTATTAAGCGTATCTTGATGTTGGGGTTGAGGTAAATAAGTCGCACAAGAGACTGCATGAAAAGCTCTGTGGGTTTATAATGATATCTACACTAGAAGTGGGTGAAGTCAGTATATTAAGAAACTTCTCAGCGGCGTCGTGAGTGACTAGGTCGATACCGTGCATACGCTGACCAACTTGCATACTAATATACAGCTAAAACCTCCGAAATTGGCTAATTTCACATTAGTAATGTTCCGGTATTTCAGTGGATTTGCATAACTCCGTCCTAATGTCACGACGAGTCCGCCTTTAATGTCAGAGGAGTGGTACGATATTGCTGATAAACAATCATCGTCAGACATGCATGATAAGAGCGACGAACACTAAATTATAATTAGAGAGTTGTATGACGGCGGTGCATAACTTACAATGTCACTACTAGCAACCTGATAAATAATAAAGTTGTTAGAGAAAATGAGATTGCTCCACATGCTACGAATGATTTAATGAAGTCTTGCGCTTCAGCTAAAGCAACTTCATGCATACTATATCACCTATTTTGTGTAAAGGTGTCATGATTTATAAATTTGTCACCAATAAAGCTAATGCTTGGCGGATATCTTTTAAAAAACTGACCATCACATTACAAAGTATAATGTGATTGGGTTGAGACCAGACGTGTTGTGGTTGTAATGCTTATTTAAGGACACGCTGTAAAATATTCATTGCGGCTGACGCTGGGATTGATATGTAAAACAGCGTCAAACTCAAGATCACTCTATGTTATATAGCGGATGACGATGCGCAATACAAGTGCACCGAATCAATGCTACAGAATAAATTAAATTCCACCTCATGTCCATAACTGGAGGAATCATAGGAAATTCTCAACTTGTGTGTGACTTATTTGAGGGGATCAAGTGACATTTTATATACGGCGAGCTAAACGACATTTTCATGTATGTGGGGAATTTTTGACAGAGAAAATCCACTATATAAAGTGATATGTAAATTTTCTAACTGAAAATAGTTTTATCAAAAGCAGATTTCCTTCAACGCGTTTACACAAAATAAAAACGAGGTGCTTATCGAAATGTTCTTCTAGACAGTTTATTACTACCATCATTGCTGTTTCGCAACGTTATACAGGGTGTTTCAAAAGTATAGGGTAAAATTTCAACCACAGATAGTGATTCTGAAATGATTAAAATGTGCGAAAGAAAATTTGTTTTATCTCAAAGAATAACTATTTTATAGCCCTCTCAAGTTCGTTATGGAATCTGAAACTCTAAACTATATCTTTTGAACGGTTAGACGAATAATTTTGAAATTTTGCACAATAACTAATCAAAAAGTATACTTTCGAATGGTGCTGGCAAACTTCCGTTACAAATATGCAATTTCCGGTTACAGCACTTCCGATGCAGTTTTTAGTATAAAACTTTTTTTTCTTCTGGTCAAATCCATATTTGTATGTGAAAATCTGATGCGCCAGTCAATTCTGCACAAAAAAGGTATACCTATCTTAAGTGTCTAAAATGCACCGTTTTCGTAAAATCTGAATTTAAATTGAAGACTGCATTTTTAAATTTCACTTCAATTATGGAAGTTGATTACCATTTGTTACCTTGGAAACACTATCTAGAGAATTTTTGACACCTGCTGCATCACATCCATTCATAAACCTAAGAAAAATTTGCAGAATTCAAGGTTTAGAAACTTAGAATCCTGTTTTATTCTTGATTACTTTATTTAACGAACATTTTTACATCATTATTGAGGAATGCTGAAGCGGCACAGTCTCCACTGAAACAAACTAAATCACATTCATATCACTATCACTATCTGTCCCAGAAATAATGTTATTTTCCCTATTTTACTCTATTCTGAGTCCAAGATGTAGCTTTCATTTTCAGATTTCTTTCTGAGCCGTAGTAAAGACAGCAAGAGCTATCAACATACCAAAAGAATTTTAACAAAATTTTAACAATCGTATGTGTTAGTTTGAAAGACATCTAAAGCTGTTTTAGCATTGTTACCTCAGTGGTGTGTTCGAGATTTTATTTTATTCTAAAACTGCAAAATTACTATCTATCAAAACGTGCTACTTCAATACTAACATTAAATTCAAATTAAATAAAAAAAAATGTGACAGAGCTCTCTCTACGCGACATGGAGAACTAAAAAGCACCACAACGTCATCTAACTGAACGACATTGTCAACTACTTTGCGTTGCGCAGGTTGCGCTAACGGCTAAGCTTAAGATTTCAAGGTTGAATTCAAAATTAATAACAATCGATAAGTTATTTAGTTTACATTTTGTTATTTAAAATTGAGTTGTTTTTAAAAAGAATCTCATTAGACAAGACTGTTTCATCGTTTGTAATTTTTCTTAATAAGTGATGAAAAAGTTTAAGGTTATGTCGGTCGCTGTTAAACTGAAGTTTATAAACAGTACAACAAGTTAAAAACAGATACATCTTGGACTCAGGGAAAATAGCATTATTTCAGCATTCCTCAATAATCATGTAAAAATGTTCGTTAAATAAAATAATCAAGAATAAAACAGAATTTTAAGTTTCTAAACCTTGAATTCTAAAAATTTTTCTTAGGTTTACTTCCATAATTGAAGTGAAATTTAAAAATGCAGTTTTCTATTTAAATTCAGATTTTACGAAAACGGTGCATTTTAGACACTTCAGATAAGTATACCATTTTTTGTGCAGAATTGATTGGCGCATCAGATTTTCACATAAAAATTTAAACTTGACCAGAAGAAAAAAAGTTTTATACTGAAAACTGCATCGGAAGTGCTGTAACCGGAAATTGCATATTTGTATCAGAAGTTTGCCAGCATCATTCGAAAGTATACTTTTTGATTAGTTTTTGTGCAAAATTTCAATATTATTTGTCTAACCGTTCAAAAGATATAGTTTAGAGTTTCAGATTCCATACAGACTTCAGGGGGCTATAAAATATACTAAGTGCAATTAAAATCCGAACACCTAGAAAAAATCATTGTTGAACGATGAAATTTTAGGGGGGTTTATAGGAGGCCTTAAAAAGCAAAGGATTAAATTTTTGTAGCAATAGAACACTGTATACGGGTGTTTGTAAAAACTTCTCCGCAAATCCTTAAACGCAAATATGATAGTTTTTTGGATTGTGATATGGCTTTATCGCTCTGAAAAAGATAATATTAGAGACCATCAGATGCAGAAATGCCCCGTAGAAGACAAAACGCAAGTTTTTACCAGCTTTCCACGTTTGAAAGGGGGCGCATTGTGGGGCAGCGCGAACGTGGTGCGTCATTCCGTGAGATTGCTATTGCTGTGAGGCGCAGTGTGGCCACTGTTGTGGATGCATGGCGGGCATGGGCGGAGGAAGGACGGACACAACGTGCTAGAGGAACAGGGGCCATTAGAAGAACTACCCAACGTGAAGATCGTCTTCTGCGACTAATGGCTCTAAAGGACCGACGCCGCACTACACGGTCTGTGGCTGATTCATGGTTTGCAGCAGTAGGAAGGCCAATTCGACTCCGTACCGTATACCACAGATTGCGCACTATGGGCCTGAGATCTTACCGTCCACACTTGGTGCTCCCGCTGACGGAAAATCATCGTCGTCAACGTCGTGACTGCTGCTTTGAAAGGCAACAATGGAATGATGAGTGGAATCACATTGCGTTTTCGGATGAATCCCGATTTTGTTTAGGAGTCCACGATGGTCGGCAACGGATCAGACGAATTCACCGCACTCTTGGTGTGATGGTTTGGGGTGCTATTGCATTTGGTAGTAGATCCCGGTTATTATTCATTCGTGGCAACGTGACAGCCGAGCGCTATGTAAACGATGCGTTGCAGCCAATTGTTGTTCCCTATGTAAGAAGCATCGCAGACGGAATTTTCCAGCAGGACAACGCACGCCCTCATATCGCTCGTGTTTCGCGGCAATTTTTGGAGTTGGAGAATATCAGAGTTTTGCCATGGCCACCGAGATCTCCAGATCTGTCCCCAATAGAAAAAGTGTGGGATTGGATGGGTCGCCATATCCGTGATTTACCCCGTCCTCCAACAACTTTAGATGAACTCCGGGTTGCAGTACAAGAAGCGTGGGACGCTGTACCCCAGGAGTTCATAAACAATCAAATCGCAAGCATGCCTCGACGTGTACAAGAGATAAATATGAGACTATTTTAATAAAACTTTGATGATTGCTTGGGTGGACACATTCTTTCATTTTCCCAAAATATTATCCTTAAATTGCCTCAATTTCAAGGTGTTCGGATTTCACTTGCGAGTAGTATAGTTATTCTTTGAGATAGAACAAATTTTCTTTCGCACATTTTAATCATTTCAGAATCACTATCTGTGGTTGAAATTTTACCCTATACTTTTGAATAACGAAGAGGTAATTCAATACAAAAATAGTAATAGACGTTACCAACAATTGAAAAAAATTGAATCTTCTTAACAAAATTATTCTATTCTTAGCTTTACAATTCCGCACTTGCAGGATTAGTTCGAGTTTCGTTTGCGTTTGACTCATATTGTCTTAAAGATTATAAATATATTATGAATTTCAAGTTTGAAATACTCCTATTATTCCGCCCATCTAAATATAGTTGTCAAATGAATCACTGCCATTAGAATGTTTTCCCTAAATAAAGCAAACTCTCTCTTTTTTAGTTGCAGAAGCCACAGTCCGTAACATTGTGTCTTATTTAACTCATCTGCTAATTCAAATGACAATAGTTGCTTCAAATTATAATTTCCCAAATTCATTGAGTATCATCCCTTTATAATCCGTCTCTATTTCCAAAGATATCAAGAAAACATCCGCTCTTATTAACTGCTCCAGGGTGAATAGTTATTTTTAGGAACATTGATTTTCGGGGTGAAATGATTGTAATGTAAAATCTAAAATGCGAAACATCGAAACCACTTTACTTTGTAATTCTTTTTTTCCTGTACTTTATTATAAATGAACACAATCCCGGTTTGTTGGTGTTGATAACTTGCTAACACCTCTTGCATTTGCACGCTATGCGTCACTCGTTCAGCTCAGGGCTTACATGGAATTGAAACATTTTCAAGATTTCTATGTTTATTTTTTACAAAGCTACATTTTCAAAGCTAATAAAACGTGGAAGTTATTTATTCATGCATGAAAGCCATATGCAATAATGAAAAAAAAATTGTTTAATTTATACTATAGATACTATAATTTAAAAGATTAATAATAATAAGTTAATTTCAATTTATTCCGATAAACGTATCAATTTTATTGCAATCAGATTTGGGAATTTTTTGTTGAATATAACGATTCAATGTTCGCATAGGGAGATCTCCAAAACTAGAAGTTTTAGTAAAAAACAAATGGCACATTTTCGAGGTCGCTTTTTGGTAAATACCGCAAGTTGATATTTTAAAAAATTCATGTCTACGTTAATATTGGAGGTAAGCCATTGAAACAAAAACATGATTGAACTGTTTTTTACGTAGCATCTAGTAGTACCAACAATTATTTTTTTCAATCGTTAATTTAGCTGGAATATCACAAAGTTGCATTTTTTTAAACAAACATAATTGGCTGTGGCACTTTTGAAAAGCCAATTTTTTTCTGATCTTAAAAATATATAAATTTTATATGAGAATTTTACATAACTGTTTGAAAAATAAATTGTTTTGTTTTTTGTTATTAGTAAACAGTTGGCTATGGAAACAATTGGTTTATTTAGAAATATATCAACCAAAATCGATAATACTTTTCGGCTGATAGATGTTCCTACTTTTAATGCATTAACATAAAAATGTCTAATTTAATTTAATTTAATTTAATTTATTAACGGTAATTACCTTTTTCATATAACGTTAACACAGTAACAAATTAACATTAATAAAAAGAAACAGTAGGTACAATACAAGGAATCGTAATTACAATAAGGAGAATGTAATAAATAATTGTTGTTACATTGTTTAGTAGATAATAATGGAGTATTTCTATAAAACTGAGGTACATGAAAATTTATTAACAGCGCGCCGACTTAGCTTATCGGCTAATATTAATATAAAAAAAAAAAACTTGTAGTTTTGCTGTTGAGTACACGGTAGCGCTGACTGATCGAAAGTAACATTAAATACCAGTGTCTAGCAAAAAATGAAGAGTTAACTCTTAAATGAATTTATATTTGTCGATGTTTTGAATTTTGTTTTCTACCCAACACAACATAGCAAAAATCAAAAATCACTAGTACAAAATATTTAGGCAGATAAATTATTAGATTTATAATTTGGCTCATTAAACATTGATTTGTTATACAAATGAAACAATATATTTTTTTCTAGTGAAAAAAATTATTATGTTTTATTGTATTTAATGACAGTTGATTTGTGAATTTGGGTAACAACTATCAATAATCGGAACTTTGCTAATAATAATAAATAAACAGAATCAAACAATTTAGATTTGATTTCTTTTTACGACTCGCACTTTCAATAATGCATAATAATTGTGAATTGTATCATAATTTGATTATCTTTTAATGTATTTTTGATGAGAGTTCAAACTAGTCGAATCATAAATAAAAATAAAGCTTATAAATAACACCAGAGAACAAGAGAAGCGACAGATCGGGCAATTTGCGAACGCGACTTTCAACGACTTTTCTACCTCAACGGACTTTTCGCAACCCCAAATTTGAAATAATTGAAAATACATTGATTTTAATGTTAGTCAATTGACATAAAATGACATTAATCTGGTGGGAAAAGGTTTACCACTACAGTTTCATCTGGAAACTTCAAGGACGTTGCTACCTCAACCGTCAAATCAACGTGTTCACTTGCAAGTATTTCGTAAATTTGAATTTACTGAGCTATTGTGTACTTCAGACAATTATTTTGTAATAAAAATCAAAGAACAGGGATTGTTCTTTCAGTTTAATGCAAAAAATGTCATATATATCGCTACAAATTTAAATTATAATGAATTTTTTAAATTTCTCAATTTCGTGTCGCTTCTCGTGTTCTCTGGTAACACAGTCAACATAGGAGTTAATGTTACAAACATCTAGCCAATTTATATTACTTAAATATTGATTAATTTTAGAGTAATTCGCATTTTTAAAATCATATAACCACACTTTGTGACTATAACATGGGTTGGTATCAGAAACTTCTATGTTAATAGTGATAGAAAATATATGATGACGTAAATCTGATTTAGACAGAGAATCGCAGCTATTTAGTTCAACATTAACAGTATTTGAAAAGCACAGGTCTAAAATGTTATTATGAGCATTCCGAATATTATTAAATTGACTGAAGCACTGGCTAAAGTACCCGTCACATACACAAAGTTTACTCTCAGTTGATATTTTTTTGCGGTATAAACCCAGAAACATCATCACAGCTGTTCCATATCACATTTGATAGATTAAAATCTTCTAAGATTAAAATATCACAGTCAGGATTTGAATCACAGATTTGGTTTAGCGACTTGATATGACTAGAGTACTTAGTTAAATTTGATTATGGTGGTACATATACACATCCTAGAATCAAGTTTCGTACTCCTGTGTATACTTTCAGCCACACCTCTTCAACTTCATGGGAAGAACTTGATAATTGATTACAGTTGAAATTGTTCTTGATGGCTAACAGCACACCACCATCAGTGTTTTTACCACAGTTGAGATTGGTTCTGTCAGTTCTAAAAATGACATATAAATCCTCTAAAATTACACTGTTTGGTATATCAGACGACAACCAAGTTATTCGCTAATGCTGAACAGTTGAATTCTTTCAGTTTTGAATGAAGGCTTCGTATATTTTGATACTACACTCATGTTACATTATCATTACACTCGGCTTTCAGGATATTGCGTTTCGCTGGTGCCTTTCTGGAAATCATATAACGTGTTAATATTAGTATTACTAACCGTAATATTGAAGGCAATGCTTTTGGCAGTGGAAGTTCTTCAACAGTAAATTCCTCTGAAGGATGTATGGATTTCAAATGATTTTCGATGTATTCTTTTTTTCGTGCGTGCGAGGCTTTTTATCAATGCACCTTCACTTTTGGCTGTTCCTCTTACAAACTTTTTCTTTACAGTTGTAAAACTATCATAAGCTAAATTCTTTCCCAGTATGCTTGCTTACCTTGTTGAGGGCATTGAGATTTTCTGTTTGGATGACTCTAAAGATTATTATTAACAACACTTTCAACTGCAGAAGTATTTAAGGAAATTGAAAAGCAACGGAAAATTTTAATTTCGATAGACTATCGTTGGAATATTACTCACGCCTTGTGACAAATCAAAGTTGAAACAATATGCGAAATTATTATTTGCACTCAGTAGTTTCCCGGTGAAGCGTTTTACATTATTATCGATATTTGAATCAGATAAGACGACAGTAGTGTTGTTTACATTTGACTTGAAAGTTTTCAGATAACCTATCTTTGCATGGAGTTTTTTATTCTCAAGCAACATTACTTACATGTCAGTCTTCAATTCATCAACTGAGGCAACTAATGATTGACATAGCATCTTCTAGACTATAAAGTTGATCACTTTCATTATCAAATCGTAATCTCTTCTTAGGTAAGGCTCCGTTGGATATTTCTGCTACTGCATTTCCAAATCGGCTTTTTCAGGTGAAATCCTCTCAAATCTATATTGACTTATTTATTATGAAACAGTTACATTTCGTACACTTAATGATGATTTTGAATCGTCAAAGACACTAGAACATAGCGAGCATAAATTTACACACGCACTCCGCCATGTTAATGCAATCTTTTTTTAATGCAATTTATGATACAAGAAATTTTTACCATAAACGAACCACATTTCTCGTTCTCCTGTGGAATCCAGTGATAACTTTCATCAAAAATGCAATTTATTGAATTATGACTTTAATTTAATAAATATTTATACTAAAATCATTTATTTATGCAAACTAGCTATCAGCACATAATCTTTTGTTTTTTATAGTTAATCAACAACCATAAGTTATCTTGGATTTCTTTTGCAGTTTTTTCTTCTTAGAAGCTTTTTATTTATGTGCATGCAAAGTATTTGTCTTATAATTAGTATCATCAAATGTTTTATAATACTATTGAAAGAATAGAATCTAATAGATTATTTACACTTGGACACTCAGTTTCTATAGAAACCAATTTTTCTCATGGCCAACTATTAACAAATGATATATTAGAAAAAAATATTTTTTTATAGAACATTCCTGGAAACATAATATAACATATTTGATTTTTCATAATCAGAATAAAATTAGATTTTCAAAAATGTTTCAGCCAACTATGGTTTTTATTTAAAAAAAATGCAACTTTATGTTTTTGCAGCTACACTAATGGTACAAAAAAATATGTATTGGTATTACTAAAATCTGTTTACCTTCAATGTTAAGGTAGTTATATTTTTTTAATATTGGCAGATTGTCAATTTTTGCTTATAACTAAAAAACGAAAGACGGTATCAGTTCGTGGTATTCACCAGAATTATTTTCTCAAAAAACGACAACAAAAATGTGCCATCCGTTTTTATCAAAACTTTTTAGTTTTGGAGGTTTCCCTAAAATGCACCATTTTGTACATACATACAAGCTGCGAATCTAAAATTCCAGACTTCATTTTAATACATATCAGATATCATTCAAGACAGTATTGTGCTTATTTAATTGAATTGCTAAGATTGAAATGAAACTTGCCTATCTTAGATAAACAAAAATTGATAATAATGAATTTGAAACTATGTTAAGAGCGACTTGTTGACTTTCGTTCTGCCGTTTTCCAACTGAATAATATTTGATTTGTAAACCAGAAAGTTATTGCATCTTTCAAGAATCAATTTTAATTATATGGAAAATCATGAGACAACTAGGTAACCCATATTTTGAAAGGATTATACAGGGTCTTAGGTCAGTGGGCGTCTCTCTATAAATGAAAAAATACTGATGGCATATTACTGAAAAGTTGGAAAATATTTGCAAAAATCTGACACTTCCTGTTATACCGAAAGTAGACCTCAACTTTCTTATTATAAATCACACCCTATATTTTTCTACGTTTTTGAATCTTGTAATGTATTTTATGTTACTTTTATACTAACAATTTTTTCCCTAAACTCAATCATTTTAAAGATCTGCAACTTTAATCAAAAAAATGACAGATGCAGAGTTAGAGGTAATCAGTAATTATAGCTAAACGGCTATTTATTTTAAAATAATCTTTTGGCATTTTATAGCGCAACGTCTTAAACAGTAAACCTCACTAAAAAATCAAACCAATCTTCTACAGGATGTTCAAAAAATATATTTGAAAATTGACATGAAAATGTCATCAAAACTCGAAATTTTTAAATATAAACTCCTATTTGTTATATCATATTTGTATTCTGCTTTAAAATTGAAGGCAATTTTGTATGAGGTTTTCCGTAACTAAACCTTAACCTTAACGTTTCTTATTTATTTGAGGAAATCTTTTTTCTGCGTATTGAAATGTCATAGTTACTCTCTCAAAAAATAAAAAACAAACTTAGATAATTTTCAATACAATAATTAACGTGCTCTGGCACCTTTAACAACCCTTTGAAGCTAACAGGGCTAAGAAACCATTCCAAATAAAACTGGCATAAGATTTTACTAGGTAGAAAACAGTTTATCCTAAATAACTGAAAAACCATAAGCTTTGAGGATACAAAACCTTGTACGAAAATGTCTTCATTTTTGAGGTTGAAGCTAGATGTAAAAACATAAATAGTGGTTTCTTTTTAGAAATTTTCAGTTTTGACAACACTTTCAAGTCACTTTTCAAATGTATTTCCTGAACACTCTGTAGGATATCGGCTCAACTTTTTAGCTGGATTTACTATTTCAGAATCATTTCAGGACCATTATTGAAATGATACTTTTAACTCTGCATCCGCCATTTTTCAAATAAAATTGCAGATATTTTTGAAATGGTTGACTTAGAAAAAAAAACATTGGTATAAAAATTACTTAAAAATCTTTGTAGAATTCAAAAATGTGTAAAAATATAAGGTGTTCCATTTAAAATAAGAAAGTTGAGGTCTACTTCCGGTATAACCGGAAGAGCCACATTTCTGAACATATATTAGAAAGACAGCGCATCTTAAAAAAACTTTTACTATTTTCTGAGTTATGGGTAGATGCCCACCGTCGTAGGACATCTGTATAGACACTAAAGCTAAATTAGGCTTATATGTGGCTTTGCAAAATATTTTGGGATTCTTACTTCCATATGAACTTTTTATCTTTTTATACGCTGTGTGTTAGACGCATGACCCTTCTTGGAGACAATACCAAAAGTACTTACTCTTAACCTTGAATGAGTTTAGTGCGAATAGTGCGTCTGTGTGTTTTTAAATATATTTTCTAATTGTTTTATATGTGTCTGTTCTATCTCAAAGAAGTAACTTTTATTTCACATCTGTTGACCATTTTGTCATTTAATAATCATTTTCGCTTTGTCTTGTTCTTGATGACGAAACGATAATCGATTTTTCTAGAAAAAGGAGGAGAACAAAGAAAAGAATTCAGCAATACCTATTTGTTTCTATATCGTTGTTGTTTCAAATACTACCGTGAAGATTACAAAAAATTGTGTAATGAATGTAAGTAATTTATTGGTATTATTTTATTAGTTATAATTTTTTACCCATGCGGCTTCTGAACTGAACTGAAACATGCGCAAATACCTTCCACACGATGCCAAAGACACTTTCCACTATGAATTTCCTTGCGCTTTTTTCAAATAAATTAAAAATTACGTATTAACAATCCTTAAAAAATACACCATTTTGCACACATGAAATACAAAATTTACAGAAATTTTGACTTACACATTACCTTCTGCATTCATTTACGAATAGATTAAAGTACGGTCGAATAATGTTCAAGTATTTTTTTTATTGAAATGATTAGTTTTCTTTTAAATTTTTAAGCCGACATTTTGCTTTTTCAATCTGTCAACGTATATCTAGTCTTCTAACAAGGGTTTTTTCTATTCTCTTGCAGGGGTTAGATCTCGCCTTTATTCATTATGGTTTTCGGGAAAAAAATTTTTTCATGCAAATTTGTGATTCATCTGCAACTTTTTTCTCTCTTTTTGTTCAGAAATAGTCTTCTAAATATGTTTTTAACTTTTTTTCTATTATAATGAGACCTACCTATATCGTAGGGTCACCTACAAATTTTGTTCCGATGACTTCAATTTGATGTTTTCTCATTTATCAATTGATCTATGCAAACATCACTATTATTTTTTAAGACGTTAGTGCAAAATTGGTACCAGTTGATTTGGACCAGCTAAATTGTGTGAGTTCTTGGACTGTGTGAACTTAATTGGTCAACCCTCACAAATTTTGCACGAAACAAAAATTTATTAAATCGATATTATCATATTATCATTCTTGTAGAACATTGACTCTTCTTACAATTGAATATTTTTTTATATATATATACGTGAATTGATGGAATTTTTCTCACTTTATTCAGATCAAATGAATCGAGTGAATAATTGGGAACAGCAGTGGCTACATGGAAAATGGTACTTAACACTAGATTTCAGATTTTTCTTAGAAATTTGTTATATTTATCACAATGTTTCTTACACCAATGTCTTCAATAGGTGAGTATCAAGTTTTTATGTATTGGAAAATCAAACGCCACTCATAAATGACGAATAAAAAAATTTGATTCGCCAGTTATTACTATGACATTAAAATAATTTTTCTGCGAATTTTTCAAAATTTTGATATATTTATCAAAAATTGATAAGTGGAAATTTTTGCTGTCAAATTTGTCAGATTTCATTGAATTATACAGTTTAAACTACGCTTACTATGTTGTGTTACAAACTGATATTGGTAAGCCAGATACAGAATAAAAATGGATTGCTCTTTTTTAAGGTTTGTGAAGTTACGATTTTCTTACAGAATATCATTCGAGAATCAATTCATATCCTGAAAAATTTTAAATTCGTTTGCCCTCGCGTAAATAATTGATGCTCTTATGATATTACAAGAGAGAATATAATTCTTATATATGAATTTGAAACAATAACAATGCAGTTGTTACCTGAGTAATTTAATTTATCGGCCCAAAAATAATACAATTCAACAGAATATTATACTAATTTTTGTTGAATTGATTTATTGTATTTATTTAATTCAATCAGTGGATATTCAAGCTCCATTTAAATTGTTTGTCAAATTGTAAGACAATGGCTTGGCGTTATTTCTCAGTTTATTTCCTCAACATTAGATTTATACAGAACAAAACGAAAAATTTCTTACATTTTTGATGATTTATTAATGTAATGTTTCTTCTATATAATCTTAAGCTTTTTCTATATTTATAAATAGTCAATAATTTACTGTATTTTTTCAAACTAATGAAATATATCATTTCTACTTAAAATGTATTTATTTTTTATATGGAAGCTTTTGAGGCTGTAGGCAGTTATTAAAACAGAGAAACGACTGTTTCTAAGTCGTGCTTATTTCTAAGACTATGTTGCTGTGAACACCTCTCTCGATTCAAGATAGGTATTCGAAAAATCATTGATTTCTGGTAACTAAATTCTGGAGTCTAGATTGAGAGAAAATTTTGAAACAGCAGAGATTATTTCTGATAACACAATAAAGTGAATGAGTAATTGAATTAATTGGGAAATTTCGAAATATTTATGTAAATTCTCATAGATTGAAAAAACTTGAAGTAAAACAGAAAAAGTGAAGTTTATACAGGTTGTTTCAAAAGTATAGGGTAAAATTTTAACCACAGATAGTGATTCTGAAATGATTAAAATGTGCGAAAGAAAATTTGTTCTATCTCAAAGAATAGCCCCCTGAAGTTCGTTATGGAATCTGAAACAAATAAGTTTGAAATTTTGCACAATAACTAATCAAAAAATATACTTTCGAATGGTGCTGGCAAACTTCTGATACAAATATGCAATTTCCGGTTACAGCACTTCCGATGCAGTTTTTAGTATAAAACTTTTTTTCTTCTGGTCAAATTTTTATGTGAAAATCTGTTGCGCCAATCAATTCCGCACAAAAAAGGTATACCTATCTTACGTGTCTAAAATGCACCGTTTTCGTAAAATCTGAATTTAAATAGAAGACTGCATTTTTAAATTTCACTTCAATTATGGAAGTTGATCACCATTTGTTACCTTGGAAACACTATCCAGAGAATTTTTGACACGTGCTGCATCACATCCATTCATAAACCTAAGAAAAATTTGCAGAATTCAAGGTTTAGAAACTTAAAATTCTGTTTTATTCTTGATTAACATTAACATTTTTACATGATTACTATCACTATCTGTCCCAGAAATAATGCTATTTTCCCTATTTTACTCTCTTCTGAGTCCAAGATGTAGTTTTCATTTTCAGATTTCTTTCTGAGCCTTAGTAAATACAGCAAGAGCTATCAACATACCAAAAGAATTTTAACAAAAGCTTAACAATCGTATGTGTTAGTTTGAAAGACATCTAAAGCTGTTTTAGCATTGTTACCTCAGAGGTGTGTTCGAGATTTTATTTTATTCTAAAACTACAAAATTACTATCTATCAAAACGTGCTAGTTCAATACTAAAATTAAATTTAAATTAAATAAAACAAAATGTGACAGAGCCCTCTCTATGCGCCATTATTCGTCTAACCGTTCAAAAGATATAGTTTAAAGTTTCAGATTCCATAAGGAACTTCAGGGGGCTATAAAATAGTTTTTCTTTGAGATAGAACAAATTTTCTTTCGCACATTTTAATCATTTCAGAATCACTATCTGTGGTTGAAATTTTACCCTATACTTTTGGAACACCGTGTATATATAATTAGCTCGTAAATCTAGCGGGGAACAACAAAGCCGCGACTGTGTGTCATGGACACACATTGATTGCTAGTTAGAAAATAAATCAAATCTTGTTATAAAAATAACCAAAAATTTATTATCAATTTATTCTGACTATTTCACCCTGCAAATGAACTACTTATGTGTATGTATTCCTAAATGTAATCAAACCATCTCTGCCAGTTATATTAGATTGTTTATTCAATTCCATATATACTTGCATTATTACAGTGCTTTTGTCTACTCTAAAATCCAATTCTGTAAGGCTATAGCAGTTATAAAACCACAGACGCTCGCTAAACTTAACAGCATTATTAGCCTTACACCTGTTTATTAAAGGTTTAAAATTAACTCAAACTATGATTTCTGAATAAAACAATAAACTAATAAATCAATTAAGTTGTTTAATTGTAAAATGCAACTATTTTAGTTTGACAAAAAATTAAAGAGAAAAAGAAACTAAAAACTTTACTTTTAAGTGTTGTTTTGAACTATATCAAAATCTTACGTGCTTTGTTTTAGAGTATCAATTACAGAATTTTTTTTCCAACAATCAAATGTAACGTGACTTGTATCAATTATATCCACAATTCTAAACTATAGGGAAAAATGTAAATCTAATGAAAAGTAAATAATATACGAACACAACATAATACCGGTCTGTTAAACATCAGTTATAATATCTTGTTATGATCGTTAACAAGTGGTGTAAATTCGTTGTTATTTTTTCATCAGTTGGGACCCACAAAAATGTAAAAACAGTCCTATCAATCAATGGGATATTTTGTTTGATTTTGCAAACAACACTCTCTAGAAAAATTATCTTGTGTTAAGATTTTTAGTAAAAAACATAAATAAAAAAATTGGAAATATCGCTAAAGTTTCAGCTTTTCTTTGCATTCTTCTAGTCAGCGGAATTTTAGATTTTAACTGTTAAAAAAACCATCGAATCAAGTTAAATTTCTAAAACTATTTATAAAAATTATGTTTCTGTTCATTTCATTCTTGTTCATAATAACACGCTGAATTTGTAACCATTAATAAAACAAAGGTGAGACAGAATGGAGAAGAACACACTTAAAGCGTCCCATAAACTTCTTAGTACAATAGCATAGAAGAATATAGAAAAATATTTGGCCTCATAATTGACATTTCTAGTGTTTCTAAATAAAGATTCATTTAGGTTAACGGAATTATGATTTTCAAATCAATCATTGTTGTTGTTATAATATTTTCCAACAATTAATATATTCAAACAAATGTATTCTAATGAAAGTGCTGTCTGAAGTATATTCGCGCTCTGCTTCAAACTTTTTACAATTTTACAAAAAACTTACTTCTGCAGTCTTCTTCATTTTACTTTATCTTTTCGCATAAACTTGAATATAATTATTTTCAGAGGCAATCCCACATCAAATGACACTTAAGGATAAGAGTTATCTTTTTCTTATTTCGTACGCCCCGTGATATTTCTAGCGAATAAACCATTCTCAGTAATCCTTTATTAATTATAATTATGACTGTTGAGTAAATTTCTACCAAAACTAGGAATCTTCCATTCCATTGTTGCAATTGTTGCAACAACAACAATTGCAGTTTTACTTGAGAAAACAAAGGTGATCATCTTTGAGGAAGTTTCTAACGAATTTTCATGAGAAAAGGAAGGATTTATTCCTTGCGATATGTTGTATTTTATGGGGAAAGCATGGGAAACAGTTTGCCTATCAAACAGAATCGAGAATATGTCGTTTCTCTGACACACTGCTACACCCTTGGGTCTTGTGCTGACCTATCTGTCAAACCTCCGTTTCAAAATACTAAGTTTATCGCCTTCACAAGTATAGTGCAACTACTAACATACTTTTTAAATAGCACTGACAACATCAAATTTTATATCAAAGATTAAAAGAGAGATAAAATAAAGAAATGTTTCATGTTTGAATGCCAAAAAAAGTTCAAACCATTTTCGTAGCAGTATGTGACATATTATTACACTTCTTTTTTTATATTATAAATCTCTGTGTCGAACAACAGTAAAATTAAAAGCTATGTATGATTAATTGCATTCAGAAAGATAACAAAATCACATGAACCAAAAAATGTTAGCATCAGAAATAAAAATTATTTAGTTGTATATTGAAGTGCCTCCCTTCAATGGTCATTAATTAAGATGTCCTCAGCATAACCCCACATAAATAATTTAATTGTATTTTCGGTTAATACGCCCTATAAAAACAAACCTTTATGTGAAATGTTTGTGTTAGCTTTATTTGCCTTTATTCTAATTCCCTTAGGTAAAATGTAAGAATTTTAGGTTAAACCTACGGGATTAATCCGACACTTTGCCTTGTTGAGAGGAGGTTCTATTACACTAAAGTTAGTATTTATCTAACTAATGTTTAATTTTGATTCTAGAAGGAACTCTCCTTTCTTAACATGCTTAAATAATTTCAAGTCAAGCACTGATGACGCAAGATAAAGCTCATTTGTCAAATTTCACAAAGTTTCAGTGAAACCCTTCTTCCGTTTCCTGCTAAAACCTAATCCTGAACCAGTTCTCAACCTCATATTAATTATGGCTGCTTAATTTGAGTACTTATTATTCACTTACTTTCCTTCTTGAGGTACCCCGGAGTAAATGTAATATTCATCAAGGAAGTAGTGAGGTAGTTGTAGCGTTTAAGAGAATTATCTCACACATTATTTATTTAAAATTTGTATTAAACGATTTGCGGTTTATCTCTTTTATCAAAAGCTATTGACAACACCATTGATAAACTATTTAGGTTTACTTTAACCCTTTGAATTGCATTTTCGGTGGTACAGTGGCTTTCTGTTAATTAGAGTGGCGCACTATTGTTTCGCGTTAGTAACAGAGGATAATTTGGTTTCTAGAACGGTTTAAACATCGACGCAATTACGAACGTGCTTAGCACAAGGATACCATTTATAAAACGGATTTTAAAAACTTAATAAACAAATACAACTACAGTGCATCAAAAATATAATTACGATTTTATATCACTTGAAATAATGACTAAACATAACGTTTCAGCTTTGCTTGTTTGAAAAATTTATTTATCGGAAATTACTGTAACCACTGTTTTTTTCGCTGTTGAGCGAAAATTAAAAATTGAAATGATATAAAGTCAACTTTGACCATTTTCAACACACTATATTTGGGGTGAGATAGACAATGTTCTACATTAAAGTTCAAGTTGTATAAATTATTCACATCCTGAACACACAATAATCGTAAATTTATGATAAAATTTGTTTTAAATATGCAAAAGATTTACTGAAGCAAATCCCGGAAGATCTTAACTTACAAATCGATATCACACATTTTTGAAAGCAATGGTATTTGATTAGACATTTGCATCCTTGTCTACAGCATCCTGAAATGTTAACGACAGAACATAGTTCCAAAGTCACTCAGTTTCGCATCAATATCTCATTCACAAATTTATTAGACGCTGAATCGAGAAGCCTTATACGTTAACTACTTTGATGAATATTCATCAGCATTGGGTTAATTTATTAATAAGGCGCCGCAAATGGCAGTCAAGTCGCGAATTAAGTGATGAACTCCTTAAATTCCACGGCAGTGGCGGAAGTAAGTGAAGTTTCAACCTAAATGCCACGTAGTACAGCAATAAACTCGCTTTATACCTATCCGACGTGCTGTTAATGTTCCCTTTAGACAGGATTTTGCCGCAAGCACAAACAGAACTGATGACTAGTTTTACTACAGCTTGTGAGATATGACATGCAGAAGGAAAGCTATAAGTTACAGCACGCAAGAAAAAACCGTCAGGACAACAAGATGGGTTAGAAACTTCAGCTTCGGTAATTTTTCTCAAAATAAACTTATTTGTTTTTTTTACAATGTCATGTTATATCTCTCTAGAGACCTTAAATAAAATAAAGTTGAGACGGTAAAAGCGCTCTACCATAGGACGTTCACCTTGATGAGAGAAACCACGACACGTCTTTCCTGAAAGGTAACATCAGAACTACCGGCCATAAAGCATTCACGAAAGATCTAATTAGAACTTGCTTTATAAAGGACTTTGTCAAAAGGGACTGTATCTGAAGTATTTAATATGTTAAACAAAATATTCAAATATTTGCTATATTACTTTTTTTCAAGCATTTTTCAAACTCTTAACATAACAGATTTTCTATAATGAAACTTTAAATTAGAAATGCATTGAATGAAAATATTAAAGGTTGTGTTAATTATTTTCTAATCGCTGGCACTAGCAAACCTCAACAACTGTTAGGAGCAACAAGCATGTTATCACCGTAAATACAAAGTGCGGAAACAATTGTACAAAAGCACAACTGGCGTAATTTATGTATTTAATTTCGAGCCTGGGGCGAGGAAATATTAAGACGATACTCCAAGGGACTCTGAATATACAGAGGACTTTAAGGATACGGTATTAATGGGCTAATAACTCTCTTATATACTCATATTTATTTTTCGCGTCCTACTTTATCAGGCATTTAGATGAAAATTTATGCAACATTTTCTAATTCCAACTGCGTCATTTATGAATTCAAATATCTGCTTCTGGAAATTTAATTAGGATGCTTCAATCATTACTTAATTTTTCTGTGCGAATAAAAACCCAATTCAGTCCTTTTATTAATTCAATTTGCAAAGTAAATTACATTATGAATACCACAGACTTTCAACCCGTCCCGAATAGGGATAAGCACGAATTTTTTCTAAGAAAAGTTGTAGAGTTATTATTTGAAAATGTAATTTTTGCGAAAAGTAACGCAAAAGTGGTTTTATGGCAAACTCCAAACCAACTCGAAGAATCTTTCGATTTTTCTCTTGGACAAAATGGTGTAACTCAAGATACGTTGTTAGTACTCTTGAAAAATACGATCAAATTCAGCGTAAAAACCGGACACAAATACTTTATCAACCAACTATTTTCAGGGTAAGTTAGCGATTTTTGTGCAGACTTGCATCAACTCATTTCTCGCTTGGCATCTTTTTCTTATATTGGATATTAGATATTTATTAGAAAACCAACATTATTGTTGCAGAAACTTAAAACAATTATTTTATTGGAGTTTTCTGAGTCAAATAATAGCAAAACTGTACCACTTCATAATAATGAAACTTAAATTATAATAATATCATCCTGAAAACTTTAAAATTAAGTAAATGGTAAGCTCATTTATTTATTTATTACATTTATTTTGTTTTGAAAAAATTTTCAATTCAACTCTCAATAAAAATAATTTACCGTGGATATTTTGAACTACGTTAATGTAGCAAGAAATTTCCAGCGTGTAGATTAATTGATTTTCGTCACAATGTCAAAGTTCAAATTAGCAGCACAATGAGCTAGTGTGAGCCTTAGAATAATTGGTGTACTATGAATACGTAGCGTACAAAAATTGAATTAGATATTCGTAATTAGGTATAATAAATATTTACTCAAACAAGAAGGTATTACTTAATTCAAAACAAATGGGAAGAAATTCAACTAGAAATAATACAACAAGACACTGAACGTATTTTATTCAATTTCTTAATCGTCACTATTTATTTATTGTTAAATTAAATGCATTTTCTTTTCAAAAAGAACAAATAGCAAGAATATATCTTTAGATTATTAGCAAATAATAACACATTAGTTAGAAAAAATATTCATTAGATGAGAACTGAAAGCGTTTTTTTAACAGTCTAGACCCGTACGGTCTCGTTGGACAATGGCTGACAGATGCATTGAATGCCAGTGTGTACACTTACGAAGTAGCTCCTGTTTTTAGTCTGATGGAAACACATATCATACGAGAAGTTTGTCGAATGGTCGGACCGCAATGGGGTGACGGCATGTTTTGTCCAGGAGGGTCGACCGCTAATGGCACTGCCATCAACTTGGCGAGATTCAACCATTGTCCGGATATTAAGGTACGATATTAAATCTAATTGTCACCAGAATTTGCAACGAACATAATATCACTAGTATAAAGTTTCAAATACATAGAAAGAAAAAGCTTAAAGTCTGAACGTTTTACAGACATTTGGATGTTCAAGTCTACCACGATTTACATTATTTACCTCTGAAGAGTGTCATTATTCTATCCACAAATTCGCCTCTTTCGTTGGGATAGGAGAGAATAATGTCGTCTTGATATCGACAGACAAAATCGGACAAATGCTTCCTCAAGACCTCGAAAAAAAAATTAAAAAGGAATTTGAAGCAAGCTCCGTTCCACTTGCTGTGATCGCCACATTAGGTAAATTCACTGGAAGTAGTTTAGGAAAGTGTAGGATTTTACAGGCAATAGGATAAACGAGGGAAAGAAAAGTTTCAAAATTGAATGAAATGTTGATTACTAACTAAAGCAACTTGGAAGCGTTATTTTTTTTATTAGAAAGTAAATTTTTATAAGTTGCTAGTTCCTCCATAAAAAATTAAACAGTAAGAATCGGTGATTATCGAAAATACTGTTTTTAATTCAATTATAAACAAAGAAATGTAAACAATTTGAACATTTCTCTTATACTAAATTCTATGTTTACATATTTGATGTTATTTGTACTGTCTGAAAAATTTTATTTTATTCTTATTTCCAAGTAAAGAATCCAGCCACAAAATACTCTGATGTCATTCCATAGCACCTAAGGTGCAAATTCCTGACGTTAATGCTCATTTTAAAACGAACAATGTCCCATTTTCTTTTGTACATTTTAAGCTTAACAATACATTGCAGAACCGTATACATATATCTTCTTTTGTATCTTCATGAAGTCAATCCAAATACTTTTTTGACGACGTTAAGTATTTCTTTTCTATGATGAAAAGCACTTAATATAAGTTTAAGCGCATACAAATAAATACAGATTTTGTATTTTTAAATTATTAAATTAGAAACTACAAACATCAACGATTTTATTATAGGTATTATAATCCCACCATAGAATGTAGAATCTACAAACATGAGTTTTATTTTATCTATCTGGTGTACATTATGACAGGTGGATTGTGTTTCCGTTGATATAAAGTTCATTAATAAAATATACTATTCGCAGAAAATTGTTCACAAAGCATAATTAACTGGATTGAAACACTGTTTCATCGACGTCTGTGACGTTCTTGATAACGATTATTGATTACATGAACAACTGTCTGTGACTGAAAATAAATTTCAAATCTTTGAAAAAAGTTGAAAATTATTTAATAAAACGTGACATCTCAATACAAGTACCTAAATATTTGCATTTGGAAGGAATTTCCGAGAGAAATAATTTGTAGTTGCTTACGTGAGCTTGTTTGTCCTGCTTCTTCAATTTACAAAATTGTTACGGTTTGTATAATTTGTAAATCCTAACTCGAAACTTTTAATTGGCTATTTAAGTAAATAATGATCATTATCAGCAGAATTTTGATTAGAATTATTCAATATCTATAAAAGTTTATTCAGTTGTGTTTGTTCAATTAACAGTATCGAAAAGATCAATTAATAAATCTTTTTTATTTACAGGAACCACAGTTAGAGGGGCCTTTGATCCAGTAAATGAAATAGCTGAAATTTGTAAAAAATTTAATATATGGTTACACATTGACGCTGCATGGGGTGGAGGCCTAATTTTCTCTCAAAAACACAGATCAAAACTTAATGGAATTGAAATGGCTGATTCGATTGTCATTAATCCCCACAAACTTTTAGCAGTTCCACAACAATGTTCTCTTCTCTTGGTGAAAAATAAAGAGCTTTTACGGCAATGTCACTCGAAAAATGCCGAGTATCTTTTTCAGAAAGATAAATATTATGACAGATCTTACGACCATGGTGATAAATATTTGCAGTGTGGAAGAAAATGCGACGTTTTTAAGTTCTGGTTTATGTGGAAAGCGAAGGTGAGTTTAGGAAAAATATTATAACTTGATACCTACATTTTAAGTATTTTTCATTTATTTATTTTAAAATTTAATTTATACAAATAGTTTTACAATCAAATGTCAGTAACTAAATTTTTTAACTCAAGCAGAGAGAAGAATTTTTTTATGGAACATAAATATTTTTGGTTAATCTGAAACTAGGGAACTAGGGAACGTTGGAAATACTAAAAAAATTATAGATATATTTTCTATACATGCTTTTCATTTATAATATTGCTTAACTTTAGAGCAAAGCATATTTTTGCTATAGATTTTCATTGAATCACAGTACAATTGAAAAAAACTTGACGCTTTTAAGTAGTAAATTCCTTTCATTTAGTTGTGAACTCATTTACTTGATCAGCTTTTTCCCTTTAAAATACGCTGCGGTTCTACAAAGAAAAACGAAGTGATTCAGATAACAATTAACGTTTCATTTAAACATCCTTAGTCTTTTATGCGTTTGAGGAACTGAAATCGTTTCGCTATGAAAAACTCAAATTGATGCCAGCATTTTGCAGCGATTCAAATAAAAGAATCAATGTAGATTCTGAAAACCCTTTTAGCCAAAATGTAAGCTTATTTTATTAAAAGAAAAGCTCTTCTTCATAAATAAGAGTGTTCCATCTTAACTTTTCTTAGAAAATTAAATAAAATAAAATAAGAAGTTATGTCCCAATGGTGTATAAATCATATTCAAGATTTTTATATTTTTCATCCATAATTTTTTTCATATGAAAGAATAAAATTTCAAATATTGTATTAGATGTAGATTAGATACGAATTTTTCTGCGATCAATAATATAATGATAGATTGGATTCGCCGCTTAGGTGCGGTTGCATAAAAGTATTATCTTTTTATTTTATCTTATTCAGGGTTCTTCCGGTTTCGCGAATCATATCGACACTTTAATGGATTTAGCTGAGTATTTCGAAGGACAGATTTGTGAACGACCCGAGTTTATGTTGGTTTCGCCACGAAGTTATATGAATGTTTGCTTTTGGTATTTACCAAGATACTTGCAGGGGAAGCAGAATATCCTGGATTATAGTGCTCAGTTGCATAAGGTAACACACAACGAATAAACGCAGCTTAGTTGGATAAATGAGTAGTGGCATTAGAATATTGGTGTGCGTATCATAAAATAAAACACTGAAAAGTCGAATAATTTTAATTTTTTGATTAGATGATCTATTTGCTATTTAGTTATACGAAAGTTGAATTAAAGTGGCTAAATTAGTTCTACCGGAACGCCGCCTACATGCCAAGTGCTGAATTCACTCCATTGTGCTTGTTTGTTCATAGGTGGCGCCGCAAATAAAAGCTGTAATGGTAAAACATGGATCTGTAATGCTGGGATATCAACCACTTAGGGAATTACCAAACTTTTTTCGTTTTGTATCTCAGAACTCGGCTTTAAATAGAACAGACATTAATTATATTCTTGATCTTATATCTGAGATTGGGGATGGAATATTCAAATGAAGAAGTCTGTAAATGCAAATTTACAGCTTTGTACATTGCCGTGAAGATGGCAGATTGAGTATATTGAACATAAACCACATTTTCATTAGTAGTTATTAAAATAAAAAAAAAATAATATAATTTCACGACTTCCTTGATATCCTTGTTATCATAACTCGAAAATAAAAATATGCAGAATTATCAGGTATAGTTGTTTTTTTACAAGTTTTGTTTGTGTTACGTTTTAAATAACTATAATTATGTAATACCTGCCTATTATTAAAATTTAAAGTAATTGAAATCCATAAAACGGTTACTATCAATAATTATCTTTAGATTAGAAATTCGCAATTTTTTTCGTTTACAGTTTAATCGGTGAAAAGTAATATTCTACACTTTTAAAAAGAAAATATTTTATTACATAATAAGAAAAACAGTGCTTTCAATTGCTGACATGAAAATACAAGAACTTAAATAATAAAAGTTAGCCAATAAAATTGGTTTATAGGCAATAAATTTCCAGTCATAAAACCTTTAACTGTAGGTAGGTCTGTGAGTTGATAGCATATCTCGGGCATCAAGGTAAGTATCTTTACTTGTTTTAATTTAAAGTAGCAGCTTTTATGGATTTCATATAAAACTATTTGAACCTCCTTACCTAGCGACTTCATCCCTTGAATCCGCTTCCCAGCTTCGATTTCAAGATAGTATCTTTATTTACTCTATACGCTCAACTATACGACCGTCGTAAACTACTTCTTTTGTTTAAATTATCTACAATACTAGAAGAAAGGTGCAACTTACGTTCACTAGTTCAAGATTTATATTAACACATTATTTGAAAACAGCAAACAGAAGAAAAAGAAACGATTAAAACAGTTGAAGTTATTAGAAATGCAAACAAGTCTTGGACTACCTTTGTAGATAATTCTCAACTTGATAGATATTTTAATTATTGTTGATTCTAGATAATTCAGCACACTTTTCTAGATAAAAGAATCACGCACTAGATTTTAGAGTTTTTGGAAATTTTCTATTTTTAGGTTGACTATCAGAAAGTTTTGTTTAAATAAGTTTGCGGCAATGGCACTCATCTGACTAAAAATTTATTAATTTTTTTTGGAATACACAGTCTAAGACCATTCAAAGACAGCAGATTGAAATTGCAAATAATTTTCTTAAACCTAAACTTGGTTTATGACGTGGTTCGAAAAATTTTGTTTTCCACAAGAAACTTAAATCAATCTGTATTGATCAAAAATTCTTGTGATTCTTTTTTGACATGACTTTAGTCTTTATCGTCTTGCAAAGCTCAAAGCTTTGTATTCAAAAATTAGAAGCAAACTATGGTCTTCTTCTTCTTAAAGTTCCATCTTCTAACGAAGGTTGGAAATCATCATAGCAATACGGACCTTGCAACTGCTCTAAACAGCTCAGTGCTGCTGCAACCAAACCAATCTCTCAAATTTCTCAGCCAGGATATTTTTCGTCTTCCGACACTTCGTTTCCCTCGAATTTTTCCCTATACAATCAGCTGTAATAAGCCATATCTTGGTCCCCTCATTATATGTCCGAGGTATTCAATTTTCCTTTTTTTGTTACAAGAATTTCCGGCTCGCATCCCATCCTTCTGCAAACTTCAACATTTGAGACTCTTTCCGTCCATGATATCCTCAAAATCCTTCTGTAACACCAGAGCTCAAACGCGGCCAGTTTATTGATGTGCATCTGTTTTAGGGTCCATGCCTCCATACCATACAAAAGGATGGAAAACACGTAACACCTAAGCATTCTCAGACGCAACTCTAAACTCAAATCTCTGTTGGTAAAGAATTTTTTAAGCCTGACAAACGCTGATCGTGCTGTTTCAATTCGTGTTCTTATTTCTTTGGTCTGGTCAATGTCTGAGGTTACCAACGTTCCCAAGTACTTGTACGAGTCCACTCTTTCGATGTTCGTATTGTTGACAACTAATTGGATGTTTGTTCTTGGTGTCTTAGTAACGATCATATATTTTGTTTTGTTAAGATTAATCTTCAAACCGTAATCATTGCAACACGTGTTTACTCGATTCATCAGGTTTTGCAAATCTTCGATGTTATCCGTCATAATAACTGTGTCGTCGGCAAATCTAAGGTTGTTAAGAGTTTCGCCATTTATAATTATTCCCTCAGAGCAATCAGCTAAAGCTTCCTGGAATATGGCCTCGCTGTAGACATTGAAAAGCAGCGGTGACAGAACACATCCCTGTCGTACGCCCCTCAATATTTTAATGTCTTCGGTGTATTGATCTTCTATCCTAATTTTAGCTGTTTGATTCCAATACAGTGTCGATATTATGTTGATGTCGCGTGTGTCAATGTCTTTTGCCACTAGAATGTCTAACAGTTTTGCATGTTGAACCTTATCGAACGCTTTCTCGAAGTCAATGAATCCTAGGTATATATCCTGATTCATGTCCAGGCATCTTTGAGCTATGACGTTTAAACCAAACAGTGCCTCTCTTGTACCCATTCCATTTCTAAACCCGAAGTGAGTGTTACTCATGTCCCTTTCTAGGGTCCTGAAGATTCTATTGTGGATAATTTTAAGAAACACTTTTAGTGAATGACTCATCAAGGATATTGTTCTATGTGCAGCACAAGTTGTGGCATTTGGTTTCTTAGGGATCGTAATGAAGGTTGACTGAAGCTATTGTCTAGGTATTGTGCCTGTCTGATATATGGTGTTGAACAGTTCGACCAAGACATCTATTGCATTTTCATCAATAAGTTTTATTAGTTCGATTGGAATCTCGTCAGGGCCCGTAGCTTTGCCTCCTTTAGAGTTCTTTATTGCGTACAAGACTTCTTCTTTTATTATGGGAGGTCCTGTTTCACTAGTTACATGATTCGGTGGGTCCGCTCTGTTGTCGGACTGTGGTATATAAAGGATATAAGAAAAATCTCAATTGTCATGGTAAATCTTCTAAACAAATGTTTTCAATTGTCAAATGCAACTTGTTGATATAACAGGTTAAGATGATTTTCCGAGCTGGTGGTATGGATAAACAAGCTGCAACTTGTATTTTCTTCTGCTGCTCTCAGGATTATATAAATAAAAGCCACAAAGAAAATATTCAAGTAGTTTATTGTATAACAAGTCTTAAGTCATTTTAAATAGTACACTTTTAATATGAATTCCTGGAGGTGAGGTTTGCAATTTCTCCTTGACGAAACAACTCATACTCACATGTAAAATAAAAGAGGTTATTAGTAAACATAACTATATTTAACTATACATTCAGAAGACAGTAAAATGCTAAGAGATATAGTAAAGTACTTAAAATTTATTACCATATATTTTATAAGTATTGATTAAATACAAGTCGTAAACAATTTCTTGTTAAATTACATAAGTATTTTTGTTGTACCGTCAAACCACATAAACCTCTTGAAAGAGTCTAAGACTCGCTGGAATTGTAATGCTACTATTATTTCACAAAAATAAAAACAATTTTCTGTCACCTAATAAATGATTTGATAAATCTTACGAAAGTAACACTATAACCTACTAATAAGTCATTTGTATCACAAGGCCCTTCTCCTGTTAGGCCACAACCGTTTAATACATAAACACAGAACGCTCAAGATAACTTTTTGCAGACATTCTTTGTACAAATAAGACAACTTGTTTTTAATTGTTTGTTTATACATTTTTGCAACTACAATAAAAGACAAAATTGTAAGTATTTTGGACGTTATGGCTAAAATTCCAAGTAACAATTCTAAACTTCAAAGTTTGAGATCGATTGAATCAATCTCAAATGAACGAAGTTTATAGGTAATTATTGCTATAATAACAAGAATGTTTATTGTTAAACTAGGACGATTACACTTTTGACGAGACGGATTGACTTGAAACAGATATACTTACTACATTTAGCGTGATGCAGAGCATCACAATCACAACGCAGTTTATTTTCTTTAATGATGCTTGGGAACATCTGAAACAATAACATAAAAACGATAAAAATCAAATTAAATTGTCGTCTTAAGTGATACAAGATAACAGAAATGTTAAAACAACGCGTTTCCGTCACCTTACGAACATATATTCAACAAACTACTAATTAATAAAAAGCTATTAAACTTTTATTATTACCGCACTGGCCATAGTTAATTTACATAATTGCCCACAAAATAAAAATGTTTACGAGCCATAAACTATAGTAGAATAAATAATATGTTGGTATACCTGTAACTGCTTCATTTTTATTACAAAATGGCGGCTACATTTTGTCATTTATGCATAATTTCATTAATATCAACTTTTTTCACTGGCTTTTAATGACTATTGTTAACTGAAAACGTGCTCAAAATTTGATTTTTTTTTCTCAGCCTAACGAAAAATTAGATTCCTCAAATTAAAAGTTGAAATAAATTCAAAGACAACAGAGGAAAGAATGAAAGAAATGATTGATTTAAATACATTTCCCTTACAGTAAAGTTAACACAAAAAAAAAGCTTGAAATAAAATCACTCAAGTGTTGAAGCACTAAAATTCGTATCCTTCGAAATAGAATTCTCAAGACTGCGGTTGTCCCATTTAAAATTTAACGACCTGCATACTTCTGCAGAGCAATTATTTTGCAACTTTTATGATTTTTAAGAATTTTACAAATGATTTGTGAAGAGGTTGTAAATTATCCAAACACAGACCTACAGGCATATGCGGCTACTTATTATTATAATGATAATTTTGTATAGCCAGAAACAACTTTATGGATTTCTTAGTTCGAAATGTTGGCATGAATAAAAGGAAATTCAACAGACCGAACGGAGAAATTTACGACTGGAGTTATTATTCAAATTAGAACGGCTGTAAAGACTAAGCAAAATGTAATTAAATTTTTGGCACTCACATATCTCAAGAAAAGAAGATTTTTATGATGACACTAAGTATTGTATTCAAGATATTAGACGTAAACAAATCATGAACAATTTATAAACTAACATCTAGCGAATAAAGCTTTAATAATTTACTTAGAAAGAAAAACTGAAATAAAAATCTTTTCTTTCATTTATGGAAATTTATATTAAGGTGCTTGGAATTTTTTGTCTAAATATAACTTCAATGCTAAGGTATGAACGCGTAAATCAGCATTTTAGTTTTTTCTGAAACCGCGAAAATTGAAAATTATCACAGTTAAGTAAACACCAAACTCCCAATTTGTTTATTATAAAATATATATAGAATAATATATTGAAAAGGCCGAAAAACATACTTTACAGTAAGGCAAATGAAGTTACAAACAAGTTGCTACAAGAACATCTGAAAGTAACAGAAGGGTTGACGTAAAAACAAACAGAGATAATAACTAAAGGAAAATTAACCAAACTAAAAGCACAACAAAAGATTACTGCACAGAGGAACTACAGTGACAGAAAATTTCACTCAAGAGTTTGTAAACTGTCTGAAGTAAATCTAACAGAAGAAGAACACCAGTTATTGTATAAAGGTCCGAAATTTGCAATGAAGTTTGATAGAGTAAAGCAGATGTCGCTATTAGCAAATTAAGAGACACTCAACTATCTAGAGCTATCAGAAATAAGGCAATCCAAAAAGAGTACAACGAGGTCAGAACAGGTAGGAATAATAATGTACATAGGAAAGTAATATTAGCTAGAAGAAAATGATATTACAGTAACAAGGGAAGACAAGGGACAGACTGTTGTCTTAATACCAAGGGATGATTACAGTCATGAAGTTGAAACTTTTTTGAGAGAACAGAGCATAGAGATCTGCAGGAAAAAAAATCCTTTGAACGCGCAGGTACCCAAGATGAAGAACAACAACAAGCTTTATGAACCCACGCTGATAGAATATAATGCTCCATCAAAAATCCTACCCACCAACTCTAAAATACCTAGGTTGTATGGATTGATAAAGATCCATAAAGAAAATAAACCAATTAGACCTGTTGTTTCATATATAGATACACCACCATATCGACTTTGCAAGTGGTTGGAAAAAGTCATCAGAATGGGCACGGACTTTCAAGGTTCCTGGACGGTTAGGAACAGTGTAGAAGTGAAAACGATGTTGGAGAGCATTAGAGTAGAAGATGGAGAAGTTATTTGCCCATTTGATGTCAAAAATCTTTTCACAAGCATACCAGTGGATGATGCAATAAATGCCGTCAGTGAAATCTTGTTAAACACCAATATTACCACGAGGAATAGAAATAACATCAGAGCTTTACTAAAACTAGCATTGGGACAGAATTTCTTCAAGTTCAATGGGATGGTTTATAAAGGAAAGGGTTTGAGCATGGGATAACCACTTAGCCCCCTTCTTGCAGATATCTACATAGATAAATTAAAAAAAAGAATTATGAATCTGGATTAGTTTAAAATAAAATCAAGATATGGATGAGATATGTGGATGATGTGTTATGTATTTTTGACGGAAACAAATCCGAAGTTGAACAGTTTAAGACCGATATCAACGTCATTGATAAGAATATAGAATTCACTCACGAGATCGAAGAAAACTGTAGCTTAAACTATCTGGATCTACAATTCAAGACGGCTAGTGGAGAGTACCAATTTGGAATATTTAGAAAAAAGACAGCTACTGATACGACCATACATGCAACCTCAAATCATCCAGAACAACATAAAAAAGCGGCGTTTGTAGCGTTTGCTGACAGACTGGTCAGCACAGTCTGGTCACTACAGAAGAAAAACATAACAGAAAACTGGGAATTATCAAACAAATAGCCCTTAACAATGGGTTCAAGCCAAGTTTAGTTGAAAAGATTATATACAAACGGGCACATAGGATTAGAACCAAGCCTCCAGACCAAGGTTACAGTTTTTCCTCATTGACATATGCGAGTAGCATAACCCAAAAAATCGGGCGGATCTTGAAAGAAGCAGACCTAAAAAATGCGATTAAGGCAGGTGACACGCTGACTCAACATCTCTTTAACGTTAAAGATATAATCCCAAAAATGGAAAGAAATGGGGTTTATGAGTTAATCTGTGAAGAATGTGGCGCTAATTATATAAGTGAAACAGGAAGACAATTGAATGTACGTCTTAATGTTCACCGCCATGAACAACCATTTAAAATTCAACAACCACCACATCAAGGAAGAAAATGTAAAGCTCATACATCAAGAAAACAATGGTTATAAACTGGTGTTGTTGGAAGCCTTGGAAATAAGAAAAAAGCAATTGAACGACCGTAATAATAACCTAAACGAAAAAGAAGATCTGAAATTCAACCCCATTTTTAAACCGTTACTGGAAAGTAAAACTACAAGAGTATACCACCAGTTGTACAAGGAAGTAGGTATTAAGATAGTTCCTGTCACTTTAGCTGGCCGATTGTAGTCACATATACACATGGTGGTAGATTCTATGTATCGGACATGGGAACTACTAACCTCCGTTTTGTTAAAAGGACATTTTAATAGTTTTTACCATTGTTGTTTGGTTTGTGGACGTAAGTTTTATTTTAAACTCATTCATGTGTAATAATGCATTTCTTTGTACGTGTAGGTTGGGCTGATGAAGGCCTTTCACGGCCGAAACCGATACCCATAATATATTTTATAATAAACAAATTGGTGTTTACTTAACTGTGATATAACCCTCCAATTGTAGAATCCGACATGATTGAAAATTGTAACTAAATTGTGTAATTAAGGTAAAATATCCAAATTCAGACACCTTTATGCTTATTGCTATTTAGATAAGATAAGAATTTTACAATATCTAGAATTATTGTTAGCCATCTTTTTCAACATACCTATAATTTAATTCAAAGTTTACTGTTAACGCAATTACAGAATAAATATGGTGTCGGAATTACGTGAAAGTAATTATTTATATTATAATTATTTCACGAAATCTAATAATTAGCCTTAATAAGAAATTATTTACTTTATTATCACAACTCTGTGGCATGAACGTGTGTACCAGCCTCTATGTCAAAAATAAATTCATTAAATTACACAGTGAAACAGTGATGGTTTCTAAATATTATAATAAAGTTATAACAAATGCAACCAAATCAAATTAGGTAAAATTAATTAATATAGAGGAACACTTTTCTTGCGATTATATATTTCTTTTCAACATGAAAAATAATTGAGATTTACGAATTGTTAAGAAAACTGTCTGACGAGTGTTCAGCTTGAAAGCTAGAGTTCATGAGTGTTTTAATCGTTCTGAAAATGGTCGTAAAATTTTCCATGGTGGACGCAACGAAACTAGCAGTCGAGCTGAATTGTTGGAAATTTTAGGTGAAACCATAAATGAAAATATGACTTGTCGAAGGTTAACTTGAAATTTATAATCAACGACCTCTTCAATTTGTACAATTGAAAACTGAAAAACAAATTTTTCAAATGACCTACCCACATGCATCTGTCATTGTGTGATAAAAAAGATTCCTGAGTCTGATTTTCCTTAACAGCCGTGGGCTGTTATAAAGCACTTAACATAATTGTTCTTTATAGAATTTTCGATGACGACTAGTTACCACGATTTTATTTACATTTTCTTTTCGAAGCTTAGAAAAAAATTGTGTACAGGATTACATTTGACCAATATGCAAATAACTGAGACGATTGATTATAACCCTTGTCTGTAATTTTATACTTATTTTTTGCAAATCACAGTTTTTAGAGAAAGAAATCTAAATTGTAATTAAAAAGAAACCTTGCAACCGTTTTGCTAGTAAAGCATAGTCTTATTACCCATTTAAAACATAAATGGTAATGTTTGTACATTATGCATTTCAAATAATCTGTAGTTTCTGCCAATTAAATTAAATTTCTCTTCCTTAAGAAAGCTACAATGAGTTACACACCGACAAACAAAGAAAATGGCCGTCGACACACTATGGCAAAACGGTTCCCATGGATGGTTTTGTAGTACAATATCCGGATGGTTGTTGTGATGTGAAACGTCGTTTTGATGCTAGTTAAAAGTTGTTGTGTTAAAACCTCGCGAATCATGGCCCATAAAAGCTTTGATGTTGGATGTGCCGTAAATCACAAGACGCGCAGCGCTACAGAACAAGCTTCTTCCATATTCTATGTTCGCGGAATGAGTTGTGCATATATTTATTATCTAATAATAATTCCGCACACTATTATTCTTGAGGTCTCATTTACTACAACGGTTAAAATACCGATCTGTGAAAATACTTATGTATGCGAACAAGTAACTTGAATTTAATGTCGCGAAGAAACTTTAACGTTTACCTACCTACCGGTATCTTATATTATAAATTATTAAGAAGTTTCATACTTTATGGTGAGTTATTCATTAAACAACAAAAATAAAGATAAACTTAACTCAAGAATATAAAACTAACTTGAAAAAATATAAAATATTTTTTTATGATACAGTGTGTCTTTTGTGTGCAACATATTAATTTATACAAAAGAACTCCAAAAAAAGCATTTATGATCTGAAAAACAGAATGAGCTAATAAGCCGGTGGCCAACAAGAAGGTAATTAATTTTAACGGTTTAATTTTCAAGAAAGAAAATTAAAGGGTCGACGGCTCATAAAACTACTAATCCTCCTTGAGTCTGGAACACCGAAGATGAAAAATAAGATCGAAAAAAGCTGAGACCTTTGAAAAGAGAACATAAAAGTCAGGAAACACATATATTACAAAGTTTATATGGGTTAGACTTAGTGTGTAAAAGAACCGACAATAAAAGTATCCCAAAACAAAACAAAGGTGAAAAATTTTAACTGCTCCGCACAACGTAAAATAAAAAGTCATGCCAAAAAAGTCAATCGTAAAATGACTGCTAGCCAAAGTTATGAGACGAGAAACATAAAGTAGGTCTGCAATTTGCTAAAATACTAGCGTCAAATATAATAGTTCGACAAGCATAGTTATAAATGGACAGCTAAAATATTCAATTGTTAGAAACTCTCAAATTATTCATTTTATAGGACACCTAAAAGAATAAAACGTAAGAGTTAATTTTAAAATTCTATTTCTCATTAAATTTTCTATGGAATGTATGTTTTAACAATAAATCTATGAAATCTAATTCATATAATGGACTATCGTTATAGATAGGAAGAAAAATACATCGAAAATTTGATCTAGAGGCGGTTCACGTATACTGCGCATACATAAATATGTTACTACTGTAAATTAAATGTTTCTTTTTACGTCTAACTGTACAAGCGATCTGAATTCAAGATGAAGAAAGACATGTAGAAACCTAGGAATATTTGGTGAGCGATTTTCACTTTTGAACCAACTCTAGATGCTACATAATACATAAAAGTAGCTATAAATATATTTTACAATTTCGTCAAGAGCGATATAACTTTGGTATGAATAAGGTATGGAGTTATAAAGCTCAGCCACATCTTGCTTATTGAATCGAATTTTATAACGACTGGTTTATATGGCGGATTTGAAATTAATACCCGCCTAAGGCAAGCACACACGTTTCAAGGAAGTTTAATTATAGTCATAAAATACGCTTTTGGCACCAATGATTTTGCCAAACTGTCCTTTGAATTATATGAATAATCTTGCAACAAAAATAAAATCGTAAAAGTCGACTTCAAATGGTTTTTATGTTCTGTTTATTGATCCATTCATAAAAGCAGTCCTTCCTGAAAACATAACCTATTAATATTAAAAGTCGGCAACGAGCACAAAACAAATCAAAACGCGAACAACTCACTTTATTAGTGTGTTTAACTTCTCAATCTATAAAACAGTTAAGCCTTCGATGTAAAAAGAATTCTAAAACGCGATCAGAGATAAAGATAGACAATAAGCTGCTTGCAAAAGCCCAAGGTCCAGTTTATCAAAACCTAAGTGTCAATTTCATAATAAAATTAAACATCTTTCAACTTAAATGGAATTAAAACTGTGATTTTTTTTAATATTTTTGAACTGACGACAGTTTCAATCTAAACGTCAATTAATTTTAAAATCCGGACTAAGTTACTTAACTTGTTTTTTTTTCTAGGATTTTCACAATCTATTCAATGCACGCCTGAACTACATAAAGCACCATATCAAAAAATTCGTAGCCACTCAAATAATTCAAAAAAATCTGCATTCATTCTTTTCAGACATAAAAAAATCTGCTATTTAAAATTCAGAAATTTAACTGAATGAGACACGTTGAAACTTGCGAATTGGAAAAGAGAAGGGTTCCGCAGAAAGCCGCTGAGTTTTATGGGACATTTAAAGACCTGCGTCAGGATATAGGGTAGTGAGGAAGGATAGTGACAAGGAAACCAAATTTAAAGCGATATTTTTATCATTTGACTTAGTAAAAAGAACACCAATAAATAATAATCAACTAAAATAATAATAAAAAAAAAAAAATACTAAGTCCTGTAAAATCTTGAAATAAATTTTATACTCTGACGGATATAAAAAGAAGAAAAGCATCTTTAATAATTCAAGCTCACGGTAAAGAATGCATTTAAATCAAAGATAACGTGTGTAAATTTTTATTTCGAAAGCTCGTAAAGCACCAAACGAAACAAGTTTAAAATATTTTTGATTACACTTTATAATAACGTAGGTGCAACAATTCTCATAACAAACGTATGCAAGAGTAAAATTAATATGTAGGGAACATTTTGCAGTTTTATACATCCATACATCTCTGTATAGAGCGTCATAAAATATAAACTAGCCCATAAAACGGCAGCAACGCCAGCAACGGTGGCATTCGGTACTATTGCTGGGTATTCAGTTATCCCACATATCGACCGAAAAGGTTTTACTTAGACGAACTTTCAATTTATCCAGACACCATTGTGGAATTTATGACTCTTTTTAGATTAATTGAACTGCACTCAGATTGAAAAGCTGCAATACAATCGACTGTAAAAACAATGCTCACAAAAATATACAAAAACAAGTTATTTATCAAACAATTTCATTAAAAAATTAAAAAAAAAAAATCCAATTTGTAAGACATAGCTAAACATAGAAACTAGATCCATTAATTTTCAAAACAAACTTTGAAGCAAAACCAGGTGTCACGCATTTTACTGAATTACCTCAAATATTAAAGAAATTTTTGATACAATGCAAGCAAACTTCCCAGAGAAAATTATTATGAGACTCTTAGGTATGTTGGAATTATGACATTTCAAGAAAAAGTGTTTTTTATGGTATACTGAAAAATAAACAAGCTTATCTTTGGATCAGTCGAAGTTCTTATGTATGCATTTTTGCCATTATTTCAAAATTGTTTACAAAATTCTGAATATATTTTATACGAACCATGTTAATGCTAACTATAACTTTTTTTGAAATAATTGCATTTTTTAGAAATTTCTGACGTCTGACTAACTCTAAATTGTTATACGACAGCTACGAAATTCATACCAAACATTGGCTTCTAAATTATTGCAAAACTATTTTTATCAAATAAAAAGTACTGTTAAAATTTGACTTGAATTTGATTGGTGGTATAAAAAAGTGGGTTTACATTTGAAAAAAAAAGTTTTGTTATAAGTTTGAAGCAAATATTTGACGAGAATTCTGTATTTTATTGGTGTGACATCACATTTTGATCGTTTGATATGACATCTAAGTGACATTGAACCAATGACAGTTTTAGTTTGATCAAACAATTTGTTGGAATTGCCAACTGCCAAAAATTCTAAGAAAAAGATTTTTTTCAGAAACGGTTAGAATTAGTAATAACATAGTACACTATAAAATGTATTTAGACTTTTATGGGCAAATCAAAAATGCCATAAAATATAGGGTGTCCCATTTAAAATAACAAAGGTAACATCAACTTACGGTATTAAGCTGAAAATATTTTAATAATGATGTTTCTAATCTACCTTACACATGACCGAAATTTGAAATCTTAATTTTAATTACCTCCATCTCCATAAATTTATAATGGACCAATTACGTGAATCACCATGCATATTATATTTCATAAACTATTTAGTTAGGAGTTTTATAAGCTGTCCCACCACTGCGTAATTCTTCCATAGCGTAATAACCGTTGAGAATATGAAATTTGTTCTGAACAAAAGTTGTCTGAATTGTTGTTTTAAAATTATTTTCAAAAATGGCGCACTTCCGGTTATACCGGAAATTGACACCAACTTAGTTATTTTAAATACAACACCCAATATATTTTCGCATTTTTGGATTCCTTGTTTCACTTTATCTACCATATGAGTGAACCATTTTCAAGAAAATTAAGATTTAAAGAAAAAATATGGTTGTGCAAAGTTCGCCCTTATTCTAAATATCTCGAACACAAAAGTATTTAGAGAGGAGCGGTTTTACACCTTTATTCAAGACATAGCAGTCTATCTCTTAGACCTGAACATCTTATCAAATTTGATAAACTCTCTTTTTATGGGAGCCTTAAACATGAGGAACTTCAAACCTAAATAACTCGATTTTTTAACGGAACGCTATACTTTTTAATGTGCAACCAAATAGAACTTAAAATTACCTTTCGATTGATATCAGTGTGTACCCACTTACTGCCAACAGTTTTTGAAAAAAATACATTTTTTTGAATTTTGCAAAAATCTACATCAAGTTAGCCTTGATTGTTATTATTGATATAAACATGTTTAAAAAAAGTACTAGACTTCAAGTAAAAAATAATTAGTAAATATGATAAGTGTTTTTTGAAAATTTGAACAAAATTTCCTTTTGACATTATGAATTTATGCGAAATTTTTCTCAAATGAAACACTTCCATGAGAGATTTCTGTAAGAACAATATCAAAATCAGCTATCTATTCACCATTTTTTGAATAAAGGCTAGAATGGATTTGTGATAATAGAAGAAAATACTGTTTTGAGTTAGATCCAGCTAAAAAAACTCAAATCTTGACGTTTAAATATCAGAAAAACATTCAATATCCCAAAATGTACAATCATAGCAGAAGTTAATTTCTAGAGATGGAAAATTTCGATTCTCTAGGCTTCTCAATTTATTGTGCATAGTTTTGATTTCTCTTGATGTTATTTTATGAAAAATAAAATTTCTAAATAAAAAAAAAATGAAAAGCTCTAATTATTCTCTTCTTTTGCTGCAATTGATAAATAACAATAGTTAGTAGTCAGTCACCAAGGCTAATGTGATGATGTAGTTTTTTACAAATTTCAAAAATTACTTTTTTTCAAAAACTGTTGTCAGAAAGTGGATGCAACCTTACACCAATCGAAACGTAATTTTAAGTATTATGAGATGGTACTACAAAAAATATAGCGTTCCGTTTAAAAAAATTTGAGTTATTTGAGTTGGAAGTTCTTCATGTTCAAGACTCTCATAAAAAGAGAGTTTTCCTAGTTTCATAAGATGATCAGGTTTAAGAGAAAGACTGTTATGTTTAAAAAAAGGGTCTGAAACCGCACTTCTGTAAATGCTTTTGTGCTATTTAGAATAATAGCGATCTCTGCACAGCCATTTTTATCTTTAAATCTTAATTTTCTTAAAAATGGTCACATATGGTAAATAAAGTGGTGCTTAAATTAAACAAGGAATCCAAAAATCTAAAAATATATAGAGTGTTAGTGTCTCAGCGAGTATTCAAAGTCCATAATTGGCCTTCAAATGTAGAAATATTGAAAAATTCTATAAAAAAAATTATAGATACTAATTCTCTGCATAAACTAAAATTATTTTCAAATATACAGGGTGTATCATAAATGAGATCTGATATATGTTTTCAAATGGAACGCCCTATATTTTTCTGCATTTTCAAACGTAGCTTGAAATTTTAAGCATTTTGAACATAATTTTATAAGACGGTTTTTAGTAGTTTTTGAAATAATCAAAGTTTTCCGCCCAAAACACATCTTTTTCAAAAAATTATAGCACAAAAACCATAATAATCAGAAAAATAAAATTTCTATTACTACAGCATTTTTTTGGCGCATTGGAGAAGGAAAGTTCATCAACGGAAGACGTTTGCTAAAAGTTGAATAACTTAAAAAATTTAAGTGAAACACCCTATATTCAGTGGCAGAAGATCTTTGAATTTTGTTTCTAATATATAAACTTTGAAGTATCTATGATCAATAACACAACAAATATTCAACATCAAATGCTTGAAAAGAATCTCGATTGTTATTTACTTTTTATTTATTGTTACTACGGTAACAATTGTAGCAACAATACACCCCTGAATTTAATTCCAAACTTTTTTCTGAGATTTTTTAAATTGGCCTGAATCATTCATATTTTGTTTTAGCACAGTTGCAGTGGTCTTAGAAAACACATGATTTACCAGAACAATAAACTACTTAAGTTTATTATTACAAACATAATTCATTGAAAAAAAATCATAATAAATGCTCGAATTGGTTACAATTCTCTTCCACGCAAGCATTTAGACGCCAGTTCATATTTGAACTCTTAGCAGCAATATTTTGGAATGCATTTGTAATTACATGTTATTCAACACACCACCTCACACAGACCATTAGTGTCGATGATCTTTAGTATTCAACCAATAAGAATTCTCAATTGCATAATAATGCATGGTGTGTCTGCTTACTACTTAGAATTATTCTGAATAATTTCAAGCAATGAATGGCAAAATTCAATTCTGTTCACAAAATCAGCACCAGCACCAGTTCTTGATGCAAAAACCGAGAGTATTTGTTAGCTAATCTAATTCTCTTGAGCTCTTAGAAATATTAATTATTCTAGCTAATTGTCGCGTGCTAAGATTTTCATATTTCCATCGGTTATTACGCTATGGAAGAATTATGCTGTGGTGAGACACTCTGTATAGTGAAAAAACGAAATAAAGAAATTTCTGCTATAGTCATAAATTACTTCAACAAAAGACCCTACTTGACGAAATATTATTTATAACCGCTGATGAAGCTCTAGGACCTGGAGCAAGTCATCTATTCAGAGATTTAGTGTTGTAAATTTAAAACAACATTCTATGAATTCAGCTAAAAATTCCTTTAATTTCGTTTTTCCACTACAATAAAGGCACCAATGTTATTAAGGACGCAAGTGCCGATTTTATAAGAGAAGATGCATGATTTTTGGGCTCGAATAGAGGGTTTTCATTTATTAAAATTTGATTGGGATGCTATCGGTCTTGGACTAGAGAAGACCAAGAAAAACGCAGAAAAGCATATATCCATAAAAAAGCAAATGAAGTACAAAATCTTCGTTTTCGAATGATTTTCAGCTTCGAGATAAATTGCTGGTTTGGTGCCGATGTTCGTTCTATATCACTTTGGACTGTTTACCGTCAAATTACAACATGTGGGCTGATATCATATGGACTACATCTTTCGCTCCCTTTAACACCACAATAACACGGCGACAACGTTTGGACTGCGCGTTCCGAAAGTAATAACTTAAACTGTTTCTCATTTCAACAATTTTAACATTTTTCAATTTGTTAAAAATCATAAAAAAAACTTAAACATCCAGCTACACAGTCAGGGTTATACTATTTAATGTTACTAGCAGGGTAAAATAGTTTTTATCGACGACTGACGAGCTAACAAAATCTCTTATTCTGGGTATATCGCCCAGTCTTTCTGAGTTTCAAGTTAATCTTCCAACTTAAAATGTAACTATATAGACAAGATTTCAACAGAAGCAAAACATGGATGACAATAACGTTTATTTAAAAACTATTGCTATAAATATAACTACAAGACGACATCTGATTTGAGTGTCTATACGATTGCAGCCGAGTGCATATATTATACTTGAAATGCAATATTTTACAAATGCTATAAAATGGATATAAAGTGCGTTTTACGAGTCTGGTTAATGTTGCGGTACGTAGAATGGCTATACCAACTTATTCCCTTTCGGTCAGTTAAAATTTATTATTTCTGCATCCGCTTCAAACTAATTAAAGCAATTCAAATATTGTTAGTTAAATTGTAAGTAGTATTAGAAAAGTTATCATTTAATTAAATGAATTTTAGTGAAAGATCCTCATTTACACCATTCCTCAAGCAAGAAACTGCAATAGCTTTCCTGAAGAGTTAATGGATATTTGCCATTCGCAGACGCTGCTGAATGTAATAAAACATAAATTAACCGCTTAAGGGCATTAGAATAGCCATTAACAAAATATAAACTGCAATCATTAACAATAAATTTAAAGATAAATAGTAAAGTTGGTAATTACTAATTGGATGTATAGCAGGTAATCAACTGACCACACATCGTAAGAAGCCGTAAAGCAATCAGAAACACATAAAACTGTTTAAAAATTACAACACATGTCTTCTGATTTAGTGATGGTTGATGTTGTTTTTACAATTCTTTTATCTCACAAAGTTTTTTACATATTATGAAATCTTAAGATTTACCGGTGCGGTAATGATCATGTTAACTATAAGCGCTGAGAAATTATCAATGAAGTTATAAATTCGTATCAATAAAACTTACTATCAACTTACCGCATCGTGTAATTGTAAAAGCACTCGCAGTAAGTACATGTAGTTACTTTAAAAAACAGGTTTCAGAATAACTTTATATTTCTTGTATTGACGTTAATTGATAAATGCAATTAACTAATTATTATATATATAATCAAAAAACTCTCGTGTAACCTTTCGGTGTGAGGGGTAATACAAAATTATACAAAATTATTCTATATAAATATTTACACATTATAAACTATTTTTGTCCATTCTTTTTTATTTCTTGCTAATTGGGACGCACGTTTCCAGGACAGTCCTCTTCGTTCCAACGTTTCTCGCACTGCATCATTCCATGTTTTCCTGGGTCTTCCTCTATTTCTCTTTTTCATTGATCGGGCCTCCCATATTTTTTTGACTGGTCTCTCTTTGTTCATCCTTACAAGATGTCCAAACCACTTTAATTGTTGTTTTCCGATTTGCTCTAATACCGCTTGTGCCCCGAGTTCTTCTCGAATTACCTCATTCCTTATTTTGTCCTTTCTGGTAACTCCTTTGATTTTGCGTAGGAACTTCATTTCAGTAGCCTGCAATTGGCTCTTCAGTCTTCTTGATAAGATCCAGCTTTCACTTCCGAATATTAGAGATGGTACAAGTATTGTTTTGAAAACGGTCATTTTTGTTTTTTGGCTTAATTCTTTTTTTCCGATAAGCGGCGTCTTCAACAGGTGGTACAGACGATTTGCGGCTTGGATCCTATCAGTAATTTCTTCCTCTTCTTCACCGTTGTTATTGATTTTAACCCCTAGAGATTTGAAAGTTTGGACTTGATCGATGTTGGTGTTGTCTATCTTTACCTCGCAACGTTTCTGGTTTTTTCCTGCTACTAAAACCTTTGTTTTCTTTGCGTTTATTTTCATGTTCCACTTTTCCAGTTCCACCTTCCATCTATTTAAGTTTTCTTGGAGATCTTTTTCGCTTTTCGCAAAAATTGCCACATCGTCTGCAAAAGCGCACACCGAAACTCGTACCGGCTGTAGCTTATTGTGTCCCACATACAGTTTTGTCGTTTTTTCCTTGGTCTTTTTTATGATGTCGTCCATCACGACGTTGAATAATAGTGGGCTCAATACTCCTCCTTGACGAAGTCCATATGTTGTTAGGAATTCTTCTGATTGTTGGTTATTCGTTCTTACATAGTTTCTACTGTTATTGTACAGACTTTCTATTGCTTCTATCAGTTGTTTTTCTACGTTTCTTTGGGATAATATTTTCCATAATTTGTCTCTTGGTACTCTGTCGAAAGCTTTTTCCAGGTCTAAGAAAGCCAGGTATACTTCTTTGTTCTCTCTTTTCACGTTGTTAATAATAAGTTTAATCGAAAATATATGATCCTGTATGCTTCTTCCCTGTCTGAAACCAGACTGTTCTTCTTCTAGATGTGGGTCGATGAACCTCCGTAGTCTTTGTTCCATTATCCTTTCGTATAATTTAGCGGCTATGCTAAGCAACGTTATCCCCCTGTAATTTCCGCAATCTCTTTTGTCCCCTTTTTTATTAACTAATAAAATACATAATTTATTGTCCATCTTTGAATATGAATTTAGTCAGAAAATAGGAAAAGACAATTTGATCATTCATATATAAGAATTAATGATATAATAGACATAAAATTAAATCCTATAGATGCAAAAATATATTCAAGATTTTAATTCAGAGCTCTACAACTTTTAAAATTTATTTATGAAATCATACAACAAGATTAATATTTATTGTTAGAAAAGAATGATATATGTCGAGCATAAGCTTGAACAATGAATCCTTCCAGAATCCAAAACTCTTACGTGATAGATGTTTTTTTACAACTCACCACCTTCAAAATGACATTTTGCGAACGTAGAATTCCCACACGAGTGCGCGAAATTTTGCAATAAACACTGGCATTTGTTGAATAACTTGATATTTTCAGATTTTTTCTAAGTGTTTATTAATGAACCTACGCAAATTTTTTAATAAAACAAAAATAAATGATCGTTTCAAAAAATATTATTCGAACCTCGATGTGCGAATGCTTTGAATTCGTTTTTCAGACTTCAGGCTTTAGTAGTTCAATCTAAAGAAGATGTTTGTTTTTCAAACTCTTAACTCTCAACAGACCTGCCATAGGCATACCTCTTTTATCTACTAGAGAGGGCAAGTCTAATCGGTGTGTTTACAGTTGCCTAATTTATTTCCATGATTTTCGTTGACCGTGCTTTGACAGCTTTCAATCATCAGTCTCTGACTGCAGGGCGCTTCTACCCTTTTCTATCTAATCGTCATAAAATGCAAATTACATGAACGTTCAGAATTTCTCATTTTGAAAAAAAAAACAAGGTTTTGGCCTGAAAGTTGTAAGCATCTATGCAGATTGCAGATATATGATAAATTAATTGGCATAATCGAAAAATGAAAACAAAGATTAAGATTTAATTTAGCTGTTAGATAACTTAAAAAAAAAATAGATTAACAATTTTAATTTTCATTGGCTATTTTTATTCTGTACTCTATTACATAATATCTAATCGTTTTTGTAATAAGTTACAAATAACTACCCCGCATTAAAAATTAATTTGTAAGATGTAAAAGTAGTGGAAAGTGATAACAAGTCTCAAATCATTTCGTAGCAATTTTTGACTTCTTGCAGAAAACACTTATTAATTTTCAAAAAATTAATTCAATAATTATAGTGTTTGTTTTTTGGGAAATAATTACATAAAATTCAAGACAGCGATTGTTTCTGCAATAAAAGAATCTAACTTTCAGCCAGAAAGCTCAAAACTTGAAAAATGTTATTCTAAATAGACCTGCACATATATTTGAAGATAATTTAAACCGTGCTACATATTTTTGTAAGAAAGTTAATCAAATTGACAACGGAGTTGGTTAAGTTTGTCGGACGTAATATAATTCTTTTTTCCAAGCTTTCTACCAGGAAAGATGCTTTGCGAGGCCATAAATCATTAACGTAGGTAGTTTCTTGATTGTTAGTTGTCTAATTTCGATTAATTTTAGTTTAATTGATGCTCAATATCTAGTCATTTTTCAAAATTTCATGCTTTCTTGGACCTACAATTAAGAATTCTCTATCAATTTCTTGGAACTGCATTTGGGGATGATCTAACGATAGAGACGACAAGCGTCTCTTCAAAGTCAAATTTGAAGAAAAAATGTTAAAAATAATAGACCCATGTATAAAACATAGGTCTTCTGAGGGTTAAGAGCCTTAAATCAACTCAAATATTCGTGGATCTATGCAACCAATGTTACTCCACTTATTTCTCGTCATTTACAGGGTGGTGTGGTGTCCATAGGAATATCTTCAAAACTAGAAGGTTTAGAAAAAAACAAGTGACACATTTTCGAGGTCGTTTTTTGAGAAAATAATTTTGGTGAATACTGTTAGTTAATATTGTCCTTTGTCCTTTAGTTATAAGCAAAAATTAACAATCTACCAATATTTTAAAAAATTCATAACTACGTTGGTATTGAAGGTAAACAATTGAAGCAATAACAGAATTATGCAGTTTTTTTCGTAGAGTTCAGTAATATCGATACATATTTTACAAAGCTGCATTTTTTTAAATAGAAACCATAGTTGGCTGAGACATTTTTGAAAACCTATTTTTTTTTTTTTTTTCGAAAATATAAATATGTTATATTCCCACAAATATTCTAGAAAAGAAATATTTTTTTCTAATATGTTAATTGCTAATAGTTGGCCATGTGAAAAATTGGTTTCTATAGAAACTGAGTGTTCAAGTGTAAATAATTTATTAGATTCTTTTCTCTTAATATTAAAAAACATTTAATCATACTAATCATAAGACAAATGTTTTGTATGCACATGAAAAGCTTCTGAGAATAAAAAATTGAATAAGAAATCCAACATAAATTATGGTTGTTGATTGACTATAAAAAACAAACGATTATGGGCTGATGACTACTTGATTTTAGTATAAATATTCGAAGACATAATTCAATAATTTGCATTTTTGGTAGAAGTTATTACTGGATACACAGAAAAACGAGAAATGTGGTGTTCAACAAACAAACAAGCTCTGTCCATGGTAAAAATTTCTATATATATATATATATAATTAGTTTGTTTCAGGGAAATGGACCTTTGTGGATATTGAAAAGACTACTCTCTTGTCCTATTTATTACCGAGCTTTCGGAATTTGTTTAATTCCATTCTCAGGGTTTTACTAAAATGGAACAGTTTCCAATGACACAAATGAAATTTGACATAATTGAACAACTTACCGACTTGAGTACAATAAAATTAATAACATAAAGCAGAATTGTTGTTAAAAGTTACTGTTAACAGTTACATCATCAAGAATATAAACTTTTTTGACATTTCTCTTGGGTTATGGATTTGACATTTGAAATTCCTAACCAACTTTATAAAATTAAAAACCTGACAGTCTAAAAAGTCGAATCTAGTTGATACATTTCTAAATAATCAATTTCTAAATAAACTAATTGTTTCCATAGCCTACTGCATATTAACAACAAAAAATTAAAACAATCTATTTTTCTAACATTTTTGTAAAATCATCATATAAAATTTACATATTTTTAAGGTCAGAAAAAAAAAGTGTCACAGCCAACTATGGTATCTTTTTAAAAAAATTTGACTTGTGTTATTCCAGCTAAACCAGTGACTGAAAGAAATGTTTGTTGGTACTACTGGATTCCTCTTAAAAAATGGTTTAATCAAGTTTTTGTTTCAATCGCTTACCGCCAATATAAACGTAGATATGAATTTTTTAAAATATCAGCAAATTGTCAACTTTTGCGTATAACTAAAAAACGGTGTTTGCCAAAATTATTTTCGCAAAAAACGACCTTGAAAATGTGCCATTCGTTTTTTTAAAAACCTTCTAGTTTTGGAGATCTTCCTATGCGGACATTGAAAATGCACCACCCCAATTTTGTAATTTTTTGTATAGCACGTGCAGATGGCGTCTGTCCGTCACTGCACTGCTTCGGCGTACAGACCATATTAGAATATTATCATAAACATACCTAGTGAAAGTTTTCTTGTCAATTCCAATTTTGTCTGACGTTTTGCCTTCAATGAAGTTCTCTATAGAAATTATGTTATGTTCTATAGCAACAAGTCTTATTTAAATGCCGAGAGGTACGTTACCACTACCAACAAATTTTATGACGATTGAGGAATTTTATTGACAACTTAAAATGACAGTTGTAATGAAGCATAGTAACAGTATAAAATAATAATGTTAGGAAACAGATATTTACGTAAGAAGCATGGAAAGTAAAGGATAACGTACGAGTGAGAGTTTGGCGAACGAGGCGAAGACCGAGTGAGTAAAAAGGACAAACACAGACATTAATGATTTTTTTGAGATAGATTGGTCTTATGATGTTATGATATTGACAACTTTTGGTAGAGGTCGTATAAAAATGCTTTCAAAACAATTTCAATTGATATTAGAAAAACAGATTATCCATAAAATTTTATATTCCAATTTTCACGTTTGAAAATGTTCATTGAATCAATCTGTGATATTATTTTTTCTAAGTTATGAGGTGATAAAAAAAAGAATATTTTAAAAAAATTTTTTTTAATACCTCAGAAACAAAACTATACTTTATGCCGTTTTTTAATAATAGATAAGCTAAAAGTTGAGTTGCATTTTAAGCAGATAGACTAAAAAAGAAAAAAATTGATTGAAAAATTTGTTTAACCTCTCAATGATTGAAACTTATGGTTAACAATAATTCACAACAAATCATTTAATTCAGGTGAAAAAAAAAACGCAAAAGAATGTAACTTACCGTTATCAAGTTCAACTACTTGGTCGAACTATAATAGGTGGTGAATGAGTTGGCGATACACTAGGTGGAATAGAACCCAGCAAAGTGGCAGGATGATGGTACATGGACATGGATGGCAAATACACGGGCGGATAGATCCCAGCTGCTGCACTTGTATATAACCCAGAATATGGGATGTGTTGATAGGTATACCTTGCTGTTTCGACGGCAACTAAAGCACGGAATTCTAGGAATGCTGAAAGAACATTTATAAAAACAAAAATCCATTCATCAATGTAAAATAATACACAGAGTTGGGCCAATATTCGCAACAAACCCGAAAATATGATAAATAATCCATTTTCAAAATTTTTTGAGCATCATTTCAGGTGAGATATTGATAGTACACGAATGTTACTAGAAAAAAACAATGAATGATCGTTTGTGATAACAATCTGTTTGTCTAGAATTCGTTTTGATAGCGGTGTAAAAAAATAATTTTTAATCAATTTGGACCTAACAAAAATTGTAACTCAGCCGTTAAGATTAGGAAGATTGACCTGGATGCTCTGAAATTGAAATGTTCTTAAATACTGTGTCAGCATAAAAATAATTTTTTCAAGATTTTTTACCAATAATTCAAGACGGTTTATCGAATATTCGCTATATTTTTTCTTTTAAACAAGTTAGTTCCTACTTTGAACGACGAAAGATGATAGGTTTGTTTTGTGGTACATTAACTGTATATGAAATCGCAAAATGTGCGAATAAATTTAGAATTCTCTGAGTGAGACAATAGTTAGAATTTACGAGCCTATTTCTATTTTACAATGGTTCATACTTGCTAAATATAATGCCTTTTTACTGACTTGAGCGGAAGTTTGAGTCGTTATGTGGAATGAGCAGACCCAGGTGGCACTTTTAAAACAACTATGTCGCGGGTTTATTTTGCGGCTTGCGGCATGTTATCCAAAATGTTTCAGCTTCATTTTTCTTATAAAATAGTAATTTGATATTAAAATATCTCAACTGATGAGAGATGAAAAAGATCATGAATATAGCAGACGAGCTTCAAGCTCGTTTGTTTTGACTCTTTTTGGCCGTTAAAAATCGAGTCGCCATTGTAGATTGTATAATACATCAATATAGCAAAAGCACGCATATGCACATACTAAAAATATAATAACCTCTGCATTTACGGTGGTCGTAAATTACACTTTAACGATGCTATGCAGTTGTTTCAAAACATAACAGTCTCTCACTGGTATATTTAATAAAAATTCATTCACACTGTTCGCATATATTGACTTATTTGTAAACTGGAGACTCGAACTTGTTTATAGTATTCACAAATCCACAAGTCGACTTTCTTTTACCGACGCGAAAAATTCTAAGGAAATAAATGGAACAGAGTTTTCGCATTCTAAAGAGCTCAAGATAAAGCACAAAGTAAACATAAAATAAATCACGCAAGTACAGGTATCCACAACTTTATTGCTAATGAAGTTCGTGATTTATTCTACTCTTGCTGGATGCTTTTACCTTCATCAATTTGCCTCCACGCCTCGTCTTGGTCTTTGGCATATTTGAGAATAACATCCACTAATGAAATCATTTTCCACGACAACTGGAACTTTTCCTTTAATCTTTGGCAGAATTCAAGAAGACTTTCAGCGTCACGACCTGTTGCAAAGAAAAAAAATTCAGAAAAACGATAAAAGCTATAGTAATGCTAGTAATAAATCATATTGTAGAGAAAACTTGATTTTTCTGCTTCTTGAGTCAAAAAAAACCTAAAAAGTTGATTAAAGTTTTATATTACCATAATGCAAAGATAATAAGTTACATGTCTTGGACCTATAGATAAATGTTACGTCAAAAATTATAATCAGAAATAAATATTTTAAAAAATTGATTGACGCAGCTAAAGTTCATAGTTTTATAGAAATTTTACTGTAACAAAGTTAATTGCGATTAGAATTAATATATTACATTGATAACATTTTAATTGAATTGACAGTGATCAAAAATGTTGAATTTTTAAATGGTATAAGAATTTATAAGATTAATTTAATTCTATAAATAGTAATAAATAATCTCATACTGTCTAGCATTCAAGATAAGGCAACACTTTATATGAACCTAATCATTAAAAAAAAAAAATAAACTTTTATTTGAGTAACAGGAAGTTATCAAAATTTAAAAAAATAACTCCATTTCCTTACAATGATTTTCAAACTTTATCAAGTGATTCAAAATATTTCAGAATGAAACTAATGTGAATACTACATTGTCGAAACAATGAAGTTCATTCATTATTAAAAGAAGAAAAGAAAACAGGTCAAATATTTCATTTATCAATGAACGCATTCGTAAGTTACCTATCCTAACATGAACTTTCTGTCATGACTATGAAAAAAAAAGCAACTAGTATTAATTTTAATGAAAGAAATTTACATTGTTGCACGTGTACCTACATTGTAATTCACAAAGTACAAGGTTACACAACATAGTTGCTATAGAAGATAATTTTGATAAGACTTATCTATTCAGACAGTTGCATTCAAAGCCGTGAATGTCATTATCAAGGATCGACTTTTGAAAGATAAATAATTAATTTCAATTTTACTATACCCTCTAAAAAGAAAAATCCATATCTCTTTGATAATAAACACATCAATTACCAATAATTAGAATCCATTAGTTACATAACGTAAAACGGGGTTACTTTGACATAGTTTGAGAGGTTTTGTTAATATACATTTTTTATTTTTTATTTTGTAATATTTAAAAAAAAAAATACTATCAGAACAATTGATCATTCTGCTTTAAGAATTGAACTTAACACTTCATCTCAAGGTTATATATTTCTCAGAAAACATTAACAAATTTAGTGTCAAAAAAAAAACCGACTTCGGGGCTACTTTGACAGAATCTTTGATTATGTTGAAAATCGAAGTTATGTAAGTTTAGAGGCTGCTACGACGTCTTAAAACTAACCAGAACAAACTTAATAATCAATATTTTAAATAAGTGTGATCGACAACATAGTTTACTTTCGAAAAACTTTATTGCCTTAAACACAGAACATAAAATGTATTTTCATGAAAAAAATTGAAATGTCAATCTTTGGAATGTTTTGGCTATACAGGCTGTCCTACCACAGCGTAATTCTTCCAATAACCGTTGGGAATATGAAAATTTGTTTTGGACAAAAGTTGTATGAATCTTTCTTAGAGTTGTTTTAAAAATATTTTTAAAAATGGCACACTTTCGATTATACCGGAAATTGACACTAACTTCATTATTTTGAATGCAACACTCTATAGATTTAACGAAAAAATATGGATGTGCAGAGATCGCTAATATTCTAAATATCTCGAACACAAAAACATTTACAGAGGTGCGGTTTCAAGCCCTTATTTCAAACATAACAGTCGTTCTCTTAGACCTGAACATCTTATCCAATTTGGAAAACTCTCTTTTTATGGGAGTCTTGAACATGAAGAACTTCTAACCCAGATAACTCAATTTTCTTAAATAGAACGCTATATTTTTTTGTGGTACCATCTCATTGTACTTAAAATTACGCTTCGATTGATGTAAGGTTGTACCCACTTACTGACAACAGTTTTCGAAAAAAAAAATGTTTTTTGAAATTTGTAAAGAAACTACATCATCACATTAGCCTTGGTGACTACTAACTATTGTTATTTATCAAGATTGCACCAAGAGAAGAGTATAGTTGAACCTTAAATTCTATTTTTTATAAGATAACAACAAGACAAATCAAAACTATGCACAATAAATGGAAAAATCAAGGCTAACTTGATGATGTAGATTTTTGCAAAATTCAAAAAAAATGCTTTTTTCCCAAAAACTGTTGGCAGTAAGTGGGTACAACCTGACATCAATCGAAAGGCGATTTTAAGTTCTATTTGGTTGCACATTAAAAAGTATAGCGTTCCATTTGAAAAAATCGAGTTATTCAGGTTTGAACTTCCTCTCCCATCAAAAAAGAGATAATCAACTTTGCACAGCCATATTTTTTCTTTAAATCTTGATTTACTTGAAAATGGTTCCTTCAAAGTGTCACTTATGGTACATAAAGTGATGCTTAAATTAAACAAGGAATCCAAAAATGTGAAAATATAAAGGGTGTTCCATTTAAAATAACGAAGTTAGTGTCAATTTTCGGTATATATTTATTTTTATGATTTTAAAAACGCTAATTACGAAGCTATAAATTGGTTATTGCTTAATGTTGATTGGAACTTTTTGTACTATTTTAATGATGTTAACTTATGTGTTGATCATTTCTATTTTATCTTACAAAATATTATTGAATGCTGTGTTAGTAAACGAAAAACCAAAAAATGCACTTTTCCTTCTTGGTTCAACAAAGAAATTATAGAACTTATTAAGACTAAACATCATGCCCATTACAAATTTAAAATTTCTAATTCTGCTTCTGATTACTCAAACTTTGCTGAACTGAGAAAACGATGCAAGAACATGATACAAAAGGCCTATTCTGATTAAATTTCAAATGTCGAAAACTCTATCCCCGAGAATACTAAAATTTTTTGGAAGTTTATTGGATCAAAAAATTAAAACTGTAACTCATTGCCGAATTTTGTGCACCACGGTGACCAAAAGGCGACAAATGGTGTTGACATTGCAATGCTACTGGCTAACTACTTTAGGTCTGTATACAAGCCATGTGTATCTTTAGATAACTCAGACTTGGATTCGATTGAAGACTCTGCTCTATGTAATAAGCTTTATATTTCTGCCGAGGAGCTTAATGAAGATCTGACTAAATTATCAGTTGATGGTAAAGCGGGACCCGACTTAATTCCTCCTACTTTTGTTAAATCTTGTGCCGCATCTTTAGTTGCACCACTCTTTATAATTTTTAATATGTCACTTTCCCAAGGTATTTTTCCAAATTCTTGAAAAATTTGTTATTCAATTCCTATATATAAAAAAGGTGAAAAATCAGATGTAACTAACTATAGATCTATTACTATACAGTCATGCTTCCCTAAACTCTTTGACAAAATTGTTACTAATAAACTAACTTTTTTATTCAAAAATATTATTATTAATGAACAACATGGATTTACGTCGGGCAGATCAACCGCTACAAACTTATTTACCTATGTTAATGATATTACCAATTACTTAGAGCAGGGTTTCATGGTTAATGCTATTTATACTGATTTCAGCAAAGCTTTTGATAGCATCAACCATGAAAGATTATTATACAAATTGAATAGACAAGGCATAGGTGAACCTCTTTTATCTTGGGTTGAGTCTTTTCTTACTGGTCGCTCTCACATCGTTAATGTTAATAGTTTCACTTCAGAATCCTTTATTTCAACGTCAGGGGTTCCTCAGGGTTCCCATATGGGTCCCTTATTTTTTCTATTATACGTAAACGACATTAAAAAAGAAATAATATTTTCCAAATTCTTATTATTTGCTGACGACCTTAAAATTTACTTAAATATCAAAGACGCTAACGATTGTTTTAATCTTCAAAGTGATTTAGATCGAGTTAGTAAATGGTGTGTTACAAATGGTCTTGACTTAAACCCGGATAAATGTAAATGCAGTGTCAATCCATTTTCGTATTCCATTAATAACAACTTACTAGAAAATGTTTATTATAATAAAGATCTTGGCATAATAATTGATTCCAACTTAAAATTTAATTATCACATTGACGCCGTTGTATCTAAATCTAGTAAAATGCTGGGATTTTCAAGTAGATCGACAAAAGACTTTACTAACACACGTTCTTTAAATATTTTGTTTTCTAGTCTCGTACGTAGTATTTTAGATTACTGTAGTGTTGTTTGGTCTCCATATTACAATCTTCAAATTACAAGGCTAGAAAACATTCAAAAGAGATTTGTTAAATATTGGTGTTTTAAATCTAAAATTATTTTTAAGACTGATCACTATCTTTATTTTTTAAACTATTTTGGACTTCATCCGTTATCAACAAGACGTATTTATTTTGACATATGTTTTACTCAAAAAATACTTAGTGGCCAGTCTAACTGTAGTGAATTATTGGAACAGTTTTCGTTCCATGTTCCCCAGTATATAGTGCGTGATACTCCCCTGCTGCAGGTATCTACTCACAGAACTTTGTATGGTTTTAACTGTCCGAGAGACCGGTGCAGTAATAGTGTAAATAAATACTGCAGCGATTTGGATCTTTTTTGCAGCAAAAATGTATTCAAAAGAAACTTAAAAAATGTTTTAAATTTTTAAAATATGTATTTCACTGTTGTAGCTTTTTTTGTATGAAATTTGTTTAGTTGTATGTTAAATTGCTTGAGGGCGTTAAATAAATAAAGAAGATAAAGATAAAGATAACCGGTTGTGTGCCATTTTTAAAAATATTTTTTAAACAACCCCAAGAAAGATTCAAACAACTTTTGTCTAGAACGAATTTTCATATTCCCAACTGTTATTACGCTATGGAAGAATTACGCTGTGATGGGACACCTGTATATCGGATAATAGGTAAATAGTAGTATTTCATTTTTTTATAAGGAGTTTAAGTGAAACTTTTGTGTCGACGCACAAAAAGTCACTTAATTTTCGAGTAAAACATGCTTAAAATCGCTAAGTCAAAGTAACTCCGTTTTACAGTACCTAATTCCAGCGTATCTTAATATCATAATATCAATGTTGAAGATGATTTACATTCAATCACAATTTTACGTTCATTGAATTCCAAAATATATGAACAAGAAAAGTGAGCTGCTAGTAAATTTGATATAAAGTATCTATAAAAAAAAAAACTAGTTTATACTTCAAGAATCAAGGTAACTATAAAAATAGCAGGAAAAAGCAGAAGCTAAAGTTGTTGATAGTTGACGTATGTGGTATACCGCTAACAGAATTATCTAAATCTGCCACAGGTTAAGGTGTGAGTCTAAGAGCCAGTTTACAGAAAGCAAAAAATATTTAATTGCAATTAACTATTTGATTGCGATTAGCTCGGTGAATTTGCGAATTCGATTGGTTAATTTGATCTTGTGATCAAATTTGATTGCAATTAACTTAATGACGCAATTTTTCTATTTTCTGCAGTCTTTCACCGTTTTTGAGTAGAAAAAAAAGTTTAGAGAATTCAATGACTAGGTAAAGACGTTATCACAGATAAGTCGTATGAAGATTGTAAATTTATCACAAATTTTAAGATCCGACTGCACTGCTCATACTTAACATTTGAGTTCCTTTTTTGTTAACTACAACTACAACTAACAAAATCAGCTTTTAAGAGTAACTTACAATGGTGGAAGTTCTGTCGCTTTATTCAAATTTTATGTTAAATCGGCACTATTTGGGGTTGTTTACAAAAATAAACTTTGAACAAGACTTTGGGTATCAGCTATCAAAAAGTTCCACAATCTCGTTAGCTCCTCAAAAAAATTCTAGATGACTTGGCGGAAAAGGACTATTTTATAAACGAAATTCATTTGAAGAAAAAAATTGCAATTAATGATTTAATAAAATGTAACCTAATATTTCTAATGTAAATCTGTATCTTATTCAAATAAAACTAGACTGAAAAAATATTATTATATTTTTTTTGTAGATGAATGAATTAATATACCTTTATAACAAACTCCGTTTACTGAGAATCTATTCTACAATTTTTTATCCATACTTTCACAAAGAACGAACTTATAGGTATATCCATAATTATCAGTGAGTTCATAAATGCGTTTAAAAGCTTAAACAATGATGGTCACATTTGAAGTTAATTATCGAAAATTAAAATAATACTATGTTTTAGAAGTACTCCAATTAAGTAAGTGCTACATTTTAAAATTGCAAGCGATAAAATTATCAGCGAGCCGAGTATTTTTTGTATTTTTTTTATAGATTCATGTTAAAACGACATGGAAAATTTCTACAAACAAAATTATATAATACGGGTAGTAACTAGGAAACGAGTATTCACTCGCTTTTACTTAAGTTCATGTTTTTTTTAATTACTTTTTATTAGAATAAAATTTATGATATCAATCAATTTCCATCGTTATAAAATCTAAGATTTAACTTAATCAAACACAACACATGATTGATGAGTTAAATCAACAATTAAGTTCTAGGTCAAGATAATGATTAACCTCGGGATCATCTTATCTAATAGTTGAATCTGAGAAAATGAAATTCTGATTTACTTAATCTTTAATAGTCGGAGAGGCGACAACACTAAATGTTCAGTCATCGCGGAATTGGAAAATTTCTATGTAGATCAACTGTAAAAGCTTATACAAATAAAATAAGTTTGGTCTGCATAAGTTCAATTAGCCGGATGTATTTTTTGTCATATTAACTAGAACTGGTATGCAAAAAAAATAATGTGTTACCGTCATCGCGAAAATTAATGATTATTATATCATTCTGTAGGAAATTTTGTGCTCTTTTTGAAAAAGTTGGTTTCCATACCTTATTCAGTCGGAAAAGTCTATCATACCTATCTTAAAAGGAATTTTATTCCTTTTTGAAGTTATCTTTGATAATATCTTACTATGACACTAACAACTGTCGGTCATACCAATTTCAAGAAAAAAGTCTATGGTAAAATTTCACCTTTATTACAAAACTTCGTTTTATTTTGTAATTGTGCTTATGGTGATAAATAAGATCAAAAAATTAGAGGAAATATTTCATTTGAGTTAGCTTAAACTATACGTATATAATGTGATTTCTAGAGATTTTACCAAGGGGTTTACCACATATGATAAATATTTTGAATATATTTGTAAATATTTTATGTATTCTAACTGAAAAAAGAAAATATTTTAGATAATTCATCTGTCATTTCATGTTCATCAACCAATGAAAAGAACTTATTAGAATTATTTCTATGGTTACAATAAAATTGCAGCAAATATTGAACGAGTAAAAATTCTGTCGAGTATTGTACTAGTCCTGAGGGTGAAGATCTGTTATTGTGATATTGTAATTAAATTTTTAATGTTGACGTGTGTCATAAAGATGATTGTAATATTTGTTTTTAAAAATTGGTTGTAAACGTTGAATTAGGTTATATTTTTAAACTCCCCGCATAAAGTAGTAGCTCAAATGTCACTGTAAAGGTTCAAAGTTCATTCAGGGATAGGTTATCTTAAAAACACCAGTGCAATTTAAGGTAAGAATTTAATTGTTGTTAAATAGTGTAAAAGTCAAATTTTTTCTGTAGCTCTGATGATGGCTACATAAGCCGAAACAGCTGTAATCGATGTAAATAAATAAATTTTAAGAGTTTAAAGGACCAAAATTTCATAACCTAACTTCGGAAAAAAAAAATAAAAAAAAATAAATAAATCGTTCAGTTTAAGCAGACTGCGTCTTCTTTCTTTTCGAGACAAATACATGCGTTCAGTGGCAGATCCACGGTGAAGCATTCTAAATTGTGTCACTCCATTTAATTATTCCAAAAGAATAAGTCAGCACCGGTACGGCCCACATATTTATTGCTTCTGTGAGATATTAATTTTGTATTCAATAGTTTTAAGCCTGTAATTGTATTTATCAATAAATTCCTTTTGTTGAGTATGATTAATGTCTCTTTGCTGACATATTCCTAGATATTTATATGTTTATATCGGGAATCAGTTGAGGCATTCCTTCTATTTCTTCTTCATTATATTCAAGAGACCCTTTTTTAATTTTTATTATTACACACTTATCTAGTCCGAATGTCATTTTTATGGTTTCGCTGACTATTTTCGTGGTTTTGATTAAAGATGTTAGTTAATAATAATAATAATAATAATAATAATAATAATAATAATAATAATAATAATAATAATAATAATAATAATAATAATAATAATAATAATAATAATAAAAGACTGAGTAAAACTTGATAAATATTTTAAATTAAAAATGTAAATATCTAAAAAATTAAAATTTCACGAATTCTTTCGATTAAATTTCGGAATTCTCTGTTCATTCCAGAAAATGGAACCCGTCTGTTGCTTATTGCAAACTTCCAACTACAAGACACTTTTATTATTGGATTCGGCGATTTCAGGTGATTTGTCACGATCTGAGAAATAAATATTTATATTGAAATCAAGATTTTGAATTTTGGATTTAACCTCGATTACACAAATTAAAATTTTGAATACTATTATATAGATCAATAATAAATATCAATAATAAATCACTTATTTTACAAAATTTCAGTTTTTTGAAATATGAAGAATTGAAAATATGTTTTTATGTGTGAATTCACTTCACCCATCCTTAAGTTGCCATGTTCCGCCCAACTAAAAAAAATATACCTAAACATTTCAAAATTGATTAGTTGTTCGAAGTGATCGACAGCAAATTACAGTATGATTTTTAATTTAACGATTTATGCAAATAGCAATGTAGAAAGAGCACTAATTTGCATTTAATAGCGCGTTACACGTACTGATTTATCGCAACCAGTTAATCAACAAAAGAGGAAATGACTTAATACACATGCTACTGTTATGGTTTCCAATATGATTGTTTTCTGAGCCACAATGTACATTATTACTATTGTAGCACCAACTGTTAATTGAATAACAGCATAAAATGTTATTAATATGTACATATAACAAATAAATATATTTTTTTTTAATTCAAATACATACTTGAATAAAAGATTACACATACAAACAACTGCTTAATTGCATTTTATGAGCCGTAAAATTCATTATTATCAAACGACGGATTTATACAACAAAAGGAAAACATACGCAATTGATTTATAACAGGAAGTATTTTAGATTCCATAAGTAAAAGATGCTTATAGACACTTTTCTAATTGCTTTCTGAACAAGTAGAGCACTTTTTGTGTGAATCGGACACACAATGATGTTAGTTAAGTTTTTTTTTCAAAAGTGAAAAATTGAGGACAACATTTCGAAGACAGTTAGACTGTTTGCACAACATTATTTCGAATTTGAACAGTGCGATAGCTACAATATTAACGATCTTTGTACGCAGTACTCAATTCTAAAATTGTGTAATTGAACCTCGGTACCTAACCTATCTTAAGTTGTTAAATATTACCTCTAATGTGGAAAAAAATGGCAAGACTACAGATATTTCCATTGAATAATTAGATCTAAATATGGTAAGCTAAAAAATACATATAGTTGAGTGTGAATTAAAACTTAAAACAAATTTAATAACATAACGGCGAGCAGAGCTTTATAAAATGCAGGAGTTGAAGAGTTTATACCCTTTGCCATTTCTCGACTTTGAGGAAACAGCTGCGAGACTTACCTTTTAGGATTTAGAATGCTCTTGTGGCTCATTCGTAACTTCTTCAAAAACATTTCGGACAAACGTTCCAGTTGTCATAAATTTTACATGAAAAGTATATTTTTACTACTTTTAAAATGTTTAGAAGAGTTACTTTAAAATATTTAGCAAGCAAAAAATTGATAAATTATGAAATGTCCACAATAAACAAAAAATCTTGAGTTCATGTATGATAATACTTTAAAGGAAAATTAATAAATTAATATGACTATAATAAATTAAAAAAAAAAAAAACATTGACTGATGGCTTCATCACTGAGCTGGGATCTATATTAAAACGTTGCATTTGAACTGTAGATTGACTGACTTGAAGGATGGATTACTGCTGAAAGTTCTTCTTTCTTGAGGCTTGTAATCTACAAGTGATAAAAGAAAAAGAAGACATGCATTATTTATAAAGAATGTAAAAAGTTAAAGTGAAAAGTAATGAAAACACCCAAAATTTGCAAATTTTGTTAGAAAGTTAACATAAATAAACCAAAATTAATAATTTTGGGTGATAGTTAATTTTTTAATCATCCATACTGACGGGTTGAATTTCGAAGTTCCACTCCATCGTACATGTTCAGGTTGTGCATTCTTGAGTATTCATTCACAACGCGCTTGCCTGAATGAGATAACCATAAATTTATTTTTTAAATTACAAATAACATTCAAATAAATATCCGAGATGCAATCAAATGCTGTTGCATTTCGGTTCACAACAGCGATTTAGTTTTAACTTAACGAGGTTAAACTGCTACTCTATCCCCACTAACCTTCATCGATCCGCCTGGAAGCCTCTTCAAGGTCGGCCCTAGCATCCTTCAAGATGGCATACATCAAAGGCATCATCTCCCAGGGATACTTAAACCTCTCGAGCAACTTTTGACAATCTTCAAGTAAGTCCGTACTTTGCGCTGTAACAAGTAAACACAATTTTAAAAATGCTTTCAAAATTTTTTCCGAATATTTGATTCAGGCATTCGAAATAGGGAGCCAAATGTGAATTATTAGTTTGGACACCCTATAGAAGGTCGGGTTAAATTTGAGTGGAGTTAATTATTATAGGTCTTACTCTTCACTCACGGGATATGTCATAACTTGGAACTTCAACGCTCTGTATAATAGATAGAGATTGTTTAATTGTATAGTCTTTTAAGAGCAGCTATCATTTGATAAGCTACGTACTATTAATAGTGACTCACTCTGTATACGACTTAATTTTTTATTGAAGTCTGTTACTTATTCGAAAATTTGTTGTTTTTTATTAATGCACTCCATCTCCTCAAAAGTTTGGGGATATTCCTTTTCCAACCTAAACGATAAGAACAGCTTTTCCATATTTTGTAATCAAGGGACATGTAGGTATATTTGAATATATAATTTTCTAATAGGCATTTTAACAATATTAACATGTATTACTATTTCTTCCTACTCAAAATATTTTCCTAAATCTGTTCACTTCATAAATACACATCTGCTATCTGTGTGTGTGACTGCAACAAATGATGGAAATTTCAGGCTGAAAATATATTTTGTTTCAAAATAAATAATTCAAACGTTTTGGTAATTTGCATTTTATGGGGGTTAGGTGGAAATAGGTGAATGCACCCTGCTGTCAGACGCTGATGATTGAAAGCTATCAAAAGAACTTGGAAAGCAACATCACCCTGTGGTATAACATTACTACCCCGAACCGAACCTCGTCGTGTAACATCATAGCGTTCCATTTATTTTGAGGGATTGAAGAGTGGTGTCTTGTGCAAATCTGCTCAATGTGTTAAGAGGCCTCCCTACTCAAACCGACCTTGAAATTTCGTAAGTCGACCGGAGCTGTCAGCAACCGATCCAGTGCCATAATCCTGTTGACCACTCAAACCAATAAATTTCGTATTTTTATTTATGACAAGGTCTGTTTCCTATTCCAACCATAATTTCTTTCCGATATACAGTAACATCACACCAGCACTTATTTTCTTAAAGGTTTGCTTTCTTTTATTTCCTGAACAAGTTTTGTTATGAATGTTCCTACTTTCAATAATTTTATTTAATATTTAAACAGTACATATTTTACTCGAATTCATATACAGGTTGATTCAAAATGTTATGACATAAAAAAATGATGAGGACTCAGTGCAATCGGAAATTTACATTTTTTCCAAAACTTTCGTTTACATCAGGTGAGAAAACGTCTTCTAATCTCTAATCGGATAAATAATAACAAAGATACTCTCGAAAAATCATTTTTTATACTGACTTTTTTGAAAGATATAAGTTTTCTATTAGTTAGGATAGGTCAACAAAATTTGTCCCATTTATCGTCATTTGTGGTTAAAAGTATGTGTGAATAAAAATATTCTTTTTTTTTTTTTTTTTTTTTAAATGCGTCTTGAACAACTATTCAGATCTACCTAATTTCAAAATCTCAACTTATCAATAATGATTGATCGACAGAAGATGGGAGCTGAACTGTTTAGTGCCCTTGTGAGTATTTTATCAAAAATAAAACTTGTTTGTCTTTCAAAAATGCAATGAAGTCTATCAAATGATTCTTAGAAATTTTTTCTTACAAAGATCGCACGATCGACTTGAAATTTTTACAACATATTCTTCTAATAAAATAACACAAGTTGTATTAATGTGATTATGGTGCGACTAACAGCCACAATCAATTATTAAACTTTTGCCATTTAGGTCGATTTTTGTTTCAATGTTTGACCGATTTGTTATCCGTAAAGAATTGTGATTTCCACAAGTCTAGCAAATACTTTTACGTATTTATTTGTCCCACAATATTTGCAGTATGGTAAAGTGGCAGTCTCATTTTTGCTAAAAAAACAAATAAATGGAACGACGTAAAAATTGTGACTTTTATCCTATTTTAGGTCCTTTGTTTTTTGTTTGGGAAATAATATAGGTTTTAGTATTCACAGTAAAAGCGTTCATAAATTTAATTAGAAATAATTTAAGTTCACAAAAATATCACAGACAGGGTCACTCACCACAGCCTAATTCTTCCATAGTCTTTAAAATGGCACTCTTCCGGTTATACCCTATATCTTTTTCCATTTTTGGATTTTTTATTTAATTTAAGTATCACCTTATGTACCATATGTAACACTGAGTGAACCAATTTAAAAAAAAAACAAGATTCAAAGAAAAAATATGGCTGAGCAGAGATCGCCATTATTCTAAATATAATAATAATAATAATAGGGATTTATTGCGATAACATAAAATGTTTTACAAACGTCACAATGTAAGAAGTAAAATGACAATTTACACATATATAACAAACTAAACATATATGTAAAAACCAAACAGCACAATTTAGCAAACAGATAAAATGAGATCGTTACTGAATTCACTTGTATTGTAAATAGGCAACGTAAGCAGTATACCTTTTACTTTAGCTATGAAAGTCTTTAGATCTAGAGCCCTTATATCCAAAGGAAGTTCGTTGTAATATTTTATTCCAAGATAATCCGGGCAACCTTGGCCCTTTTTTAAACGTTTATATTGTGGAATAAAGTTTGCCTTTTGTCGTGTGTTGTACTCATGATTGTCTCCATGTACTTTAAAATGACATTCATTCTTTTTTATGTACAAAAGATTTTCAAAAATAAATTGAGCAGGAAGAGTCATAATTTTGAGATCTATAAAAGATTGTTTACAGTTTTCGTCGTATTTTAGATTTGCTAAAATTCTAATGGCTTTTCTTTGTAGCTTAAGTATTTTACTACTGTGTGAGGAATGACCCCAGATTGTTATAGCATAACTCATCACAGAGTGAAAAAGGGCAAAATAGGCTGTGCGACTTATTTTTGTAGACACAGAGCCAGCTAGGTTACGTAGCGCATATAGGCTTTTGCTCAGTTTTTTTGAGATGGTATCGACGTGGAAGTCCCATACCAACCTATTATCTAAGTAAACACCCAAGAATTTAATTTTATCAGCACTCTCTTCTGATTCCCTTAAAGTAAAAATTGATTTAACTGTCTTGTTTTTGTTTAAAAATAATTTATTGCTATTGAACCATTCAATGATCCTTGACTGCATCTCATCCAGCAATTGCTTCACCTCTCTCTCACTTTTTGCAGTGACTGAGATGGTAGTATCATCTGCAAAAAGGGTATAACTTTCTACAGTTTTGAGTAAAGGAAGGTCGTTTATGTATATTAGGAAGAGAATGGGACCCAGAATGGATCCTTGTGGGACTCCAATATTAATATTTACTTTAGAGGATGTGCGATTACCGCATTTTACTATTTGTTTCCTATTGGAGAGATATGATTTTATTAGAGCAATACTCTTTTCATCAAGGTTATAAAATTTCAGCTTTTGAAGCAAGATAGTGTGCGATATGCAGTCAAAGGCCTTCGACAGGTCGCAAAACATGGTAGCATTATATTCTAAATTTTCAAAAGATTCAATAATTGTAGCAGTTAGGTTAAGAATACCTTGTGTTGTATTTCTCCCCTTTCTAAAACCGTATTGGGAGTCTGAAAAACAGTTATAATTTTCAAAAAAAGTTGTTAACCTTTTTGCCATGCATTTTTCAACTATTTTGGATATTATCGGTAAGATCGATATAGGTCTATAATTAGAAAAATCGTTTTCCTCGCCACCCTTAAAGATAGGTATAACAAGGGCCTTTTTCAAATTATCTGGAAATGTACTAGTTTTGAAAATTTTATTTATAAGTCTAGTTATGGGAGAGATCACAAGATTTTGAACTTTTTTAATCATTAACATGTTTATGCCATAAATATCTTTAGTTGATTTGCAATTTAGGTTGCTTATAATTTGTCTTACTTCATTTTGGGTGACTTCTTCAAAAGAAAATGTGACTTTGGGAGTAGCTAAAAGTTCAAGGTTAGCCATGGGGCTGTTTTGATGGTGGAATTTGATTTACAATTTGTTGTGCAATATTTCCAAAGAAATTACTTAAAGCATCTGGTGAGATTTTTAGAGATGAGTTTTTATTTGTTTTTGTATTTTTTATTTTCCAAACGGCTTTGTTTTTATTATCTGCTAGTTTTATGATATCTCGAACACAAAAGTATTTAGAGAAGAGTGGTTTTACACCTTCATTTTAGACATAACAGTCTATCTGTTCAAACCTAAATAACTCGATTTTTTTAAATGGATCGCTATACTTTTTAATGTGCAACCAAATAGAACTTAAAATTACCTTTCGATTGATATCAGGGTGTACCCACTTACTGCCAACAGTTTTTGAAAAAAATGCATTTTTTTGAATTTTGCAAAAATCTACATCAAGTTAGCCTTGATTGTTATTATTGATATAAACATGTTTAAAAAAAGTACTAGACTTCAAGTAAAAAATATGATAAATGTTTTTTGAAAATTTGAACAAAATTTCTTTCTGACATGAACTTATGCGAAATTTTTCTCAAATGAAAAAGTTCCATGAGAATTTTCTGTAAGAAGAACAATATCGAAATCAGCTATCTATTCATCATTTTTTGAATAGAGGCTGAAATGGATTTGTGATAATAGAAGAAAATACTATTTTAAGGTAGATTTAGTTTAAGAAATACAAATGTCGACGTTTCAATATCAGCAAAACATTCAATATCCCAAAATTATCAATAAACAGATTTTTCAATAACATTATCATTCACACTGTGCAATCATAGTGGAAGTCACTGGTTGGAAGTTAATTCTCAGAGATGGAAAAACTCAAATCTCTAGGTGTCTCCATTTATTGTGCATAGTTTTGATTTGTCTTGATGTTATCTTATAAAAAATAGAATTTAAACTTCAATTATACTCTTCTTTTGGTGCAATTTTGATAAATAGCATAGTAAGAAGTCACCAAGGCTAATATGATCGATAGATAGATTTTGCAAATTTCAAAAAACATTTTTTTCCAAAATTTCAAAAAACTTTTTTTTTTTTCAAAAACTGTTATTAGTAAGTGGGTACAACCTTTTATCAATCAAAACGTAATTTTAAGTACTATGAGATGGTACCACAAAAAATACAGCGTTCCATTTAAGAAAACTGAGTTATCTGGGTTAGAAGTTCTTCATGTTCAAGACTTCCTTAAAAAGAGAGTTTTCCAAATTTGATAAGATGATCAGGTCAAAAAGATAGACTGTTATATTTAAAATAAAGGCCTGAAACCGAACCTCTGTAAATGCTTTTGATTTTTTTGAAAATGGTTCACTCAAAGTGTCACATATGGTACATAAATTAAACAATTAATCCAAAAACATGAAAATATATAGCGGGTTGCATTCAAAATAATGAAGATAGTGTCAGTTTCTGGTATTTACGCAATTTTTGAAAATATTTTTAAAATAACCCCAAGAAAGATTCATACAACTTTTGTTCAAAACAAATTTTTATTTTTGTTAGGCTATGGAAGAATTAGTGTTGTGGGAGACTCTGTATATACGTTTCACTTATTTTTGTTTCCTTAGTAACCTCTTATATTCCTGTAGTCTTCCAAAGCGAGATATCAAAAGTTTGAAAATTAATTGCGTCCAAACTGTTAATTGCAACACAGTCATATTAATATGGTTTGTATAGTTTTATTAGAATAACACCCTGCAAAAATTTCAAGATGATTAGAGCGTGTCCATTAACTCCTGTAATCTGTGCGATCTCCTTTATTTAGATCATTGATACAACAAATATAGAATAGCAACGGTAATAATGAACTAGAAAATTGATATAAAATAATAATTGTATGCGAACAGAAAAACACGCTGCTAAATTGAAACTTTCCCAAGATTCTGTTCAACAGAAACAGAATGGCTGAGAGAGCAGGTTGTATCATAAACATAATTTTGAAGTCAACTTTGCGGTTGCACTTTTTAACTTGTAATTGTTTGTTGTAAATTACAAATTTTCCTGGTCGAATATCTTTATTACTAATTGATATATTTTTGTCGGATTTAAAACGGTTTCCATTAATTTGAATTTTCTACAATCTACCCGAGCGAAAATTTCAAATTCTTTCTAGTTTTGGAATTAGTGATAGCAATTAAAATCTGATTTTTGTGCTAATTCGTTTAACTTGTTAGTAGACTTAGAAACAAAATTTCAAAATTCCGCTCGATTACATTGTAGAAAATTAAGTGCTCTTTCAGATGGCGTTAGTGTCAAAATATGTTAATTAGTACTTTGTTTATGAGGACAGGACGATACATTAGTTGTCCCATAAGAGAGATGAATAGTGAGACCTCTTAATAGAAATGAATGTGAAATAATAAAAAAAAAACAAAAAGACGTTGGTGGCAAACAAATTTATATGTCTACATTGAAATGTAAACAAAATAAAAATTTCACAAGGAAAACACCTGAAGACTTCGAATTTCTATGCAACTCAATTGGCCCAAAGATAAGTAAACTAGATGCTTCTAAATAAACTGAAGTATGATACGGGGTGTTTGTGTAACTTCGTCGCGTAACAGTTCTTTGATGAAACGCGGAAAAATTGACAAGCAATGGAACGCGGAGAACATGTTCGCGTCGGGCCCGATGGGGTTCGAAAACATGTTACGCGACGATGTTTTCTCTGAATATCCTAAAGTCTTAAGATTTTTGCGTTTGAAAGAATATCAATAAATAACAGCTTGTGTAACTGTTAGACTAGAATAAAAAAAAATTTTTTTGAATTATTGATAGTGAGGAAGACAAGTTTGGATTATAAATTATGAAGAAACAAATTAAGAGAATGTATTGATCCATAACTGAAGAATTACAAGCAAACGCAACAGACTAAACATAAATTAACATTGATGACATTTCAAATCCATTTTTTTTTTACTCAAAGCAGCAACCTATTCATTTCGTTTTTATTCCTGTTATGAACCGCTTCCACATTCAATAAAATTTCAAATTAATCAAACACTAAACTCCTTTATATTTGTTCGTAGAAACCGAAACACAAACATTCATGTTATATTTAGCCACTATTGAATTTATCGAACTCTAAACAAACGAAACAATAACTCAACAACTCTGAAACAGTTTTAAAAACATTTCCTTTGCAGTTTCGTCACTGCGATATTTTATAAACAATGAAAAACCATGTTGTGAAAAAAGGCAACAACACAATTACAAGAACCAGTTATTGTAACAGTAATCGTCAATGAACAATGTACACTGAGCGGTGGGCAGGTAAAAGAAATTTTTTTTCTATGGAGACCCACTTTCAATAATGCATGTATCCAATGAGAATGTTAGACTGATATTCGCCCCACCTTTAACTGCTTCCTAAATTTCTATTGGATATGGCTGTTCGTATGGAACACGACTGCAATAGATACAAGGAAGTGATTAATTGTTGTTTGCTTCATTTTCCTGAATGTTAAAGGCGGCCTCAACTGTTGGATGTGTTAGAGTGGGGAATAACCACACCATTAAAAGAACAAGAAATATGAATGTCTGGAATGATAAATTAGCGGTTGTTAATGATGTTTATTTCCATTAATAATAACGCATTTTCTTCATCTAAAAACAATACTATTTTTTCTAAATTATCGATAGGTATTTACAATACGGAAATTAAATTCTAAACTTGACTGAACCAAACAAGATTTAATGATGGTTACTTACATAAATTTGTATAAGCAACAAATAAGTACTCATGCATTTATTGTTTTAGCGATATTGCATCTGGCTACAAAATGTTAAAACTAAAATTTTATCTATTCAAACATGAAAGATATATTGCCCTGAGAAGATATACTGTTATGATAATAGGACAATTTCTTTGCGTCTTACGCGACGGTCACTAAAACAGGATCTTTATAATAGCAATAAAATCGATATAGCTCTGTTTTGTGATTGTTTGTTGAGACATGGTTATTCGAATAACAGTGATTGGAATACAATATGTTTGTAATTCAATCTCTCACTTTAATATAGATCTTGCTTTGCTAGGGAAAAATTAACCGAATTTGTTAATTCATAACTCTGCGTGTATGATGGCATAAAAATCACAGCCAGTACAAAATTATTTGCTTTGATAACCACTATTCCATTTACTACAGTACGACTGAAGCTGAGTGTTTTAAGAAGTCTGAATCAGCTGCAGCAAAACTCTAAAAATAGTCTCTAATTTGTGTAATGATTGTTACGATAATGATAATGATTTTTTTTTGAGTGGAAAAATAAACTGTAGAATTTGCCGACGTTTCGGAGTTTTATTGTAAGTTGACTCCTTCTTCAGGGCTACAAATTATTTGACATGCACATCTTTATCCTTACATAATCTTACTTTCTTATCTATTTCTATTGTTTATATTAACTACTGGTGATTTTATCGCCCCTTTTTTTCCTTAAGTGAGTAGGTATCTGATTTTGGGTATGTGGGACTTTGGGAAAGAAAACGCTAACTTTTTTCTTCCAGTATTATTACGCAACGTTTCGTGCCCTTTTTGGCACTTCTTCAGGCTATAAGGTAAAGGTTCTGTGGTCCATTTGTTATTCATGTGGTGACACGACTTACCGTTTCTACTGTTTTTTTTCCCTTCTTTTCTTTCTCCCTTGTGTTAAAATTACTGCACATATTACACATTAGTGTCGTTTTTTATTTTTATTTTTTTTTTTATTTTTTATTTTTTTAATTATAGTCTAGTGTTATTCTTTCTGCGCAGTTGGTGATATTTCTTTTTTTTTCGTATCAGTCGTGTCACTTAACCTGTCATAACCATGTCAAATTTAAAATAACAAACAGATAAACATAAACTGGACAATACACATGTTAAAATCACTTCTTTTCTTCGATCATCCTGTGTAATAGGCCGCTATAGATCCTGCTAAGGTGGTTAGTATCCTCCCGAAGGTTAACGGTGGGATTTGTGTAGATATGTACCATTTCCGCAACATTTCTTTTTAGCTGATTTTCTTCTTTTTCTAAGATGGAACAATTTTTGAAATTGAATATGTGTCCTGTTTCATAATGGTGAAGAGATAATGCTGTTTTATGTTTATCCAGACTCTGGCAATCGTACTTGTGTTGTTGAATTCTCTTATCTAGTTTTTGTCTGGTCTGTCCGATGTAATTCCGATCACAATTGCCACAGGGTATTTTATACACTACACTTGATTGATCTTTAATGTCTGTTTTATCTTTCAGGTCTGTAAAAAAACTTTTTGCACTCGTGTTGATGTTGTATGGAGCGATGCTGTAGTTTGGTTGTTGGATGCATTTGTTAAGTGGACCCGTCAACGACTCTATGTATGGAAGTTTGTAATAAACGATGTCCGTGTTGTTTTTGATGCGTGCGGTGGTGTTTTGACATTTAATGTATAGCTTCTTGATTAAATAAACTGGATAATTGTTCTTGCTTAGTATTGCTTTAATTTTCTTGTATTCTTCTTTATGGTATTCTTTATGGCTGAGTCTTAGGGCTCGTTTTATTAAACCTGTAGCTGTAGCAATCTTTTGTTGGATTGGATGGTGTGATTTATAGTTTAGGATAACCCCTGAATTTTCGGGTTTTGAATACCATTTTGTTTTCAAGTTACCGCTCTCTTCTCTTATGACGAGGACATCTAAAAACGGGATTGTTTTGTTATTCTCTCTCTCTATGGTGAATTTCAGTTTCATATGATAGTTGTTGAAGCAGTCTAATATTACGTCGTGGGCATCCTTTGGAATGGCAAGAATGGTATCGTCCACATATAGCTGAAGAAGGGGAATATCAAAGTGTATTTTTTGAACACAGGTACAGGTACATATCTACACAAATCCCACCGTTAACCTTCGGGAGGATACTAACCACCTTAGCAGGATCTATAGCGGCCTATTACACAGGATGATCGAAGAAAAGAAGTGATTTTAACATGTGTATTGTCCAGTTTATGTTTATCTGTTTGTTATTTTAAATTTGACATGGTTATGACAGGTTAAGTGACACGACTGACACGAAAAAAAAAGAAATATCACCAACTGCGCAGAAAGAATAACACTAGAATATAATTAAAAAAAAATAAAAAAATAAAAAAATAAAAAAAAAATAAAAATAAAAAACGACACTAATGTGTAATATGTGCAGTAATTTTAACACAAGGGAGAAAGAAAAGAAGGGGAAAAAAAAACAGTAGAAACGGTAAGTCGTGTCACCACATGAATAACAAATGGACCACAGAACCTTTACCTTATAGCCTGAAAAAGTGCCAAAAAGGGCACGAAACGTTGCGTAATAATACTGGAAGAAAAAAGTTAGCGTTTTCTTTCCCAAAGTCCCACATACCCAAAATCAGATACCTACTCACATTGTTTATATTGTTTTTAAAAGATTTACGAAACAACAACAACATTGCTACGCCATTTTCCGAAAACCATCTGTCAATTTCTAGTTGTTATAACATTGAGGTTAACTCTCGTCAAAATCCCTAAAAGTCATTTGATTTTCGGCGCGCAGCAAATTGATGTTGTTTTAACAGTTAAACTTGACAATGACATAATGTTAAAATCTATGATTATGTTTTAATTTCTTTTAATATATTTATGTACACTTTGCTCAGATTATCCGTGTCTGTTCTGAAGTTAACCGTCTTTCTCGTTTTTATGTTTATCATCTCACTGATGTTCCTCTTAATGTTATTACTTTCCCTGTCCAAAATCTTTATATTTTCCAAACTAAGGTCTAGTTGATGGCCATCTATAAAATAATGTTTTGTAATTTGTAGCCCTGAAGAAGGAGTCAACTTACAATAAAACTCCGAAACGTCGGCAAATTCTACAGTTTATTTTTCCACTGAAAAAAATCCTTTCCCTCGTAACAATCATTACACAAATTTGTAACACTAAGGATGTCAAATAATACAAGAACCATAGAAAATATTATTCAAAGGAAATCTTTAGCAACATTTGAGTCTTTTGATTTCGAAATTTCGTATACAGATCCAAATGTTATACCTAACAACTTTTCTAATAAACTTTTTTTATCTTAAGGCAACTTTCAAAAATAATGGTGGTAGTAGTAAACCGACATAATATGCATTATTGGAGCATCGAAAATCTACACTGGGTGAGAGAAGTTGTCGACTAAAGACTTTGGAGTGTAAGCACTTGGGGACGAATAATCGGAGAAAAAGTCATCGGACCATTTCTTCATAAATTGTTTCTAGTGCAAGATGCACTTTTTTCACACGTTTATCTATGTCTTTTTTATTCTTATTGTCCTGTTTAGAAATTTTCATGGGTTCAGTCAAGACTCTTCGTTTTTCTGTGTTACTATTTCTTAGACATTTAGAGTAACGATGTTCTGGGACTTCTTCGATTGTGGTTGGTGGAGACTCAAGAGGCTACATCCAGAGAGTCGTTCAAGCATAGTGAAGCCGTATCAATCTCCATTATTTTCAACTCCAGTTTGAGATCGTTGAAATTGATATGGAAATACAGAAATGTCCCCTTTTAGTTATCACTAAAAGAATAATAAAATTTTTATCAAATTGAAGAATAATTCACTGAAAAAATTACCATTCAACATTAAAAAAATCTGCAAAAGGTTTTCGAATCAAAGTTTGACATAAAAAACAACACATAGTAAACAAAAAGTCGATAAGTTAGGAATCTAGGAGAAATAAATTAAATCTTTTTTACTAGTATTTGTGATTATATTAAAGTAAATAAGAACTTCTGAATAATAGAAATCTAAAATTTAGAAGTAATCAATTGCTTTAGAAAATAAATGTTTTAAATTGTTATTAAAAAGCGCTACCGGTAATGTACAATTCGATGTAGATGGTAAGTTTTGAACAATATTAATTTGATCAATTATTTAGAAATAAAAACCAGCTTAAATCCATATTTTTAATGTGTTTGAAATTTCCTTAATCTTTTTATTTTTGCTTTATCTAAAAAATGCGAGATAAAGGCGGTATCGGTTATGTAGACACCTTTTCGGCACAACAAATTTTAATTTTTTGTAAATGTTTATAAAAGATTTGGACGGAGAATTATTGAAGATGGATTTGTAATTGGAAATTAAAATGATAATTCCATTTCCAATCCAAAGTGATATTTTTAAAATAAAATAGAATAAGCAACCAAAAAAACGTATTTGTCAAAAATGTAAAAGCAACCAAAATTGTTAAATTTAATTATTTATTTCTTATTTAGGCAAATCTGTAACGTGTTATTTGATAAAATTTATGAAGTTGCTAGTTTTGATATAAACAGAAGGTGCTCCATCAGATCCACATGGCTGATAACGTCCATGAAACAAGCTCAATAATGGTACCATTTGAAAACAAAGGACTGCCATTGTCACCTGAACAAGCGCTAATTTGGGTCTTTTGATTTTATAACAAATTGTATTATATTTATTCCAACAAACAATACATGATCTATATACAAAATGTAAGTAGGCATTCCAATATAGCTTAACTTCCGATATTAGCAAAAACTACATTATTTTGTTCGATCCATGATTTCGAAATTTCGTATACAGATCCAAATGTTATCCCTAATAACTTTTCTAATAAACTTTTCTGAACATGTTTTTATCTTAAGGCAACTTTCAAAAATAATGGTGGTAGTAGTAATAAACCGACATAATATGCTTTATTGGAGCATCGAAAATCCACACTGGGTGAGAGAAGTTGTCGACCAAAGACTTTGGAATATAAACACTTGTAAACACGTTTATCTAAATAATAACTTTCGATGTCTTTTTTATTCTTATTATCCTGTTTATTCTATTGTCTTCGTTTCTCTGTGTTACGATTTCTTAGACATTTAGAGTAACGATGTTCTGGGACTTCTTCGTTTGTGGTTGGTGGAAACTCGCGGGCTACATTGTGATACAGAATTGTGGTCAATTTTTTAGACAACCATTACCCCAATAGATGAATTGGACGCAGAAGAGGAAATTTCACAAATTGGCCAGCCCGATCACCTGACCTTACTTCTTTGGACTTTTTCTTGTGGGGTCATGTTAAATCAGTGGTTTACCAGAAAATTCCAACCTCTGCCGAGGATATGAAAATCAGGATTCAGGAAGTTTTGCGCAGATATTGTAACAGTGGATCAGTTGCGAAATGTTCGCAGAAATTTTTACTCCCACTTTGAATATTTGTTGTGAATACAATATTTTCATCCTCTTAATTGTAAAAATTCATGAAAATTGTTAATACTCAAAATCCTTTTGTAGATATTTTGTGAATATTGTAAATACTTTAAAAATAAAAAACAGGTACCTTTGCACTTATCGTGAATAATTTTGTAGATTGTTTTTATTGGAAGTAAGACAAATAAATGTCAAGTCAATTTGATAGTCTTGAATTCAATTTCTTCTCTTAAAAAAAACCTGGCAACTGGCGAACGACTCAACATTTTGGCTAAAACAAATACAAGTAGCATTATTTTTTAATTTAACCAAAAATTTAAGTTGATTAATTCTAGTGTCAACTGGAGCAAATGATTCAAATTTTATTTAGTTCGAGACTTTTGTGTATGCAAATTAATAAATTCATTTGCAAATACTAGAAATACGTTTTGTGATTTTATTGTGAATGATGTAAAACTTAATTTGAATTTGATTAATAATAAAATCTTAAACTCTTAAAAATAATAAAAAAAATGCCACAAAACTTTACGTTTGATCTAATATTTATTATTTTTCTCAAATATTAACAATTCTGAAATTTGAAGAGAAAAACGCCATTTTTGTCAAAAAAGTGGGAAGGTAAGAAGAAGCTCAAGGGTGGGTATCGACCGCACTATCGAACAATGCCAATACTTTATGTGGCAACACTGTCACAAGATGTACATTACCAAATTTTTTTATTTTTTAAAACTATTTAGAAACAAAAAACCTTTGCCAATTAAAAATTAACAAAAAAAAATAAGTCAAATCCAGAGCTTAGTAGAGCCATGCCTCCTTAACTTACAAAAACTAATACCGGTGTTGTCCTCACTGATACAAAGATCCTGTTTCAAGATTTCTGTTCAAATTCACCAATTAAAAAAAATAATGAATTTATTTCCTTTATTTACATTATGTTGTATGTATTTAAAAATAATCCAATAATAAATTTTTGCAATTTTCAACACGTATAAAACAATTATAATATACAATTATGTCTATAACAAGTTCAATATTCAATGATTGTACATATTTTGCAATTTTGCAGGAATTCGAATCGGTTTAGGGAAATACAAGTTTTTGTAAAATTACCGACAACAAACAATAAGAACGACTCTTGTATTCATATAAGATGAAAAATTTTCGGTTCAGCTTGGCTAAAACCCTTAGTCTAGAAAAATGAAAGCTACATCTTGGACTCAGAATAGAGTAAAATAGGGAAAATAGCATTATTTCTGGGACAGATGATAGTGATAGTGGTGTGAATCTGTTTTAGTTTGTTTCAGTGGAGACTGTCCCGCTTCAGCAATCCTCAATAATCATGTAAAAATGTTCGTTAAATAAAATAATCAAGAATAAAACAGAATTTTAAGTTTCTAAACCCTGAATTCTGCAAATTTTCCTTAGGTTTATGAATGGATGTGATGCAGCACGTGTCAAAAATTCTCTGGATAGTGTTTCCAAGGTAACAAATGGTGATCAACTGCCATAATAAAGTGAAATTTAAAAATGCAGTCTTCTATTTAAATTCGGATTTTACAAAAACGGTGCATTTTAGACACTTAAGAAAGGTATACCTTTCTTGATTGGCGCATCAGATTTTCACATAAAAATATGGATTTGACCAGAAGAAAAAAAAGTTTTATACTAAAAACTGCATCGGAAGTGCTGTAACCGGAAATTGCATATTTGTATCAGAAGTTTGCCAGCACCATTCGAAAGTATACTTTTTGATTAGTTATTTTGCAAAATTTCAATATTATTCGGCTAACCGTTCAAAAGATATAGTTTAGAGTTTCAGATTCCATAACGAACTTCAGGGGGTTATAAAATATACTAAGTGCAATTAAAATCCGAACATCTAGAAAAAATGATTGTTGAACGATGAAATTTTAGGGGTTTTTATAGGAGGCCTTAAAAAGCAAACGATTAAATTTTTGTAGCAATAGAACACTGTATACGGGTGTTTGTAAAAACTTTTCCGCAAATCCTCAAACGCAAATATGATAGTCTTTTGGATTGTGATATGGCTTTATTGCTCTGAAAAAGATAATATTAGAGGCCATCAGATGCCTAAATGCCCCGTAGAAGACAAAACGTAAATTTTTCCCAGCTTTCCATGTTTGAAAGGGGGCGCATTGTGGGGCAGCGCGAACGTGGTACGTCATTCCGTGAGATTGCTATTGCTGTGAGGCGCAGTGTGGCCACTGTTGTGGATGCATGGCGGGCATGGGCGGAGGAAGGACGGACACAACGTGCTAGAGGAACAGGGGCCATTAGAAGAACTACCCAACGTGAAGATCGTCTTCTGCGACTAATGGCTCTAAGGGACCGACGCCGCACTACACGGTCTGTGGCTGATTCATGGTTTGCAGCAGTAGGAAGGCCAATTCGACTCCGTACCGTATACCACAGATTGCGCACTATGGGCCTGAGATCTTACCGTCCACACTTGGTGCTCCCGCTGACGGAAAATCATCGTCGTCAACGTCGTGACTGGTGCGTTGAAAGGCAACAATGGAATGATGAGTGGAATCACATTGCGTTTTCGGATGAATCCCGATTTTGTTTAGGAGGCCACGATGGTCGGCAACGGATCAGACGAATGCGTGGTGAACGTCGTCGTCTGGATCTGGCTATTGAAAGCCACGTTCACCGCACTCTTGGTGTGATGGTTTGGGGTGCTATTGCATTTGGTAGTAGATCCCGGTTATTATTCATTCGTGGCAACATGACAGCCGAGCGCTATGTAAACGATGTGTTGCAGCCAATTGTTGTTCCCTATGTAAGAAGCATCGGAGACGGAATTTTCCAGCAGGACAACGCACGCCCTCATATCGCTCGTGTTTCGCGGCAATTTTTGGAGTTGGAGAATATCAGAGTTTTGCCATGGCCACCGAGATCTCCAGATCTGTCCCCAATAGAAAAAGTGTGGGATTGGATGGGTCGCCATATCCGTGATTTACCCCGTCCTCCAACAACTTTAGATGAACTCCGGGTTGCAGTACAAGAAGCGTGGGACGCTGTACCCCAGGAGTTCATAAACAATCAAATTGCAAGCATGCCTCGACGTGTACAAGAGTGTATAGAACAACACGGGGCACACACCCATTACTGATAAATATGAGACTATTTTAATAAAACTTTGAATGATTGATGACGGTTTTTGGTGAGAAATTTTCAGTTTGTGTCGATTGAGTCGACAGTCATTATTCATGAAATGATGAAGGAATAAATTGAAAAAAAGTTGAGTTCTATTTTCAGCATTTTTAGTTGTTTAAACAGCAGATGACCAAATCAGTAATTACCCATGATGGTATTGGCAATTTTTCAAATGTTACCCACTTGAAACTTTATGGTTGTCAAACATCCTGTAATTAATAACAAAATGCTTCTGTATAATGATTATTCGTGAAACCAAAATAAGCCTGTATTAAAACCCAATCAAAAAAAGCGAAAAGTCATTCATCAAAGAAGAAAACTTAAGGATACATGACGGAAAGTAATTACCTGTTATAACGTAAAATGATAGCATAAAATTATGTAAATTCAATCTGACATCCCGTTAGCACTCATCGATTTTGACGCTTTCCATTCGGTTGCATAGGCTCAGCAAGGCACCTCAGTATCCATCTGGACCCAAAACGTCTCACATAACAACTAAGTAATCACAGTTTTAGTTAGTTGGTGCCCCATACGACCGACTTAACGACAAAGCATTAAAATTTCGCAATCGTAACTACCCGCCGAACGTAAAACTGCATTCAACATTATTTCTTGCCGATTCGCTTTCTCAATCTGAAGTGAGTGTGTTCGGGAAGAATAACAATAGCAAGCTCCAAAACCTTCCACTTACAACTCTTTGTGGAACAGAACACTGAGTTCTGCGTTCAACGCTCGTAAAGATATATTGCCTTTTAATGGGTTGTGTTTCCACCTGAATTCGCGCCGTCGACTTGACTTGACAAGGTTCTACAAAACCACACAAATATAATTGGAAAATATTTGCATATTAACGACAAATTACTAATCATTACAAGCAATTTACAAATTTAATAAAGAAAACTTGTCAATAGGGTCATTTCGTTGCAATACCACGTTCAACAAAAAATTATTAATCACTTCAAACATCAATAATGACAATTTATTCAAGTTCAGCCGTTACGAAATCCACAAACATGAATATAAATTACAAAAAATCAATCATTAAACTTAAAATATATTATTCATTAGCATACTGTGTAGAAGTCACTTGCTTTTTGTTACACTCATTAGAAAAGTTTTTGTTATAATTAAAGCACTGCACGCAAACCAAAAAAAAAAGCAAAATTTTTTTTTGGAAAATTTGACGTTTATCATGAAATCACTAAAATTATTCAAAGTCGCCTGTTCGAAGTTTAACAAAGTATACAGGATGGTGCATTTTCAGTGTCCGCATAGGGAGACCTCCAAAACTAGAAGGTTTATAAATAAACGAATAGAACATTTTCGAAGTCGTTTTTTGAGAAAATAATTTTGGTAGATATCGGAAGTTGATATCGTCTTTTATTTTTTAGTTATAAGCAAAAATTAATAATTAAAAAAATTTAAAAAATTCATAACTACGTTAATATCGAAGGTAAACAATTGAAACAAAAACAGAATTATGCAGTTTTTCGTAGAGTTCAGTAATACCAATACATATTTTTTTAGATAATTAGTTTGGCTGCAAAAATACAAAGCTGCATTTTTTTAAATAGAAACCATAGTTGGCTGCGACATTTTTAAAAAACTAATTTTTTTCTGATTTCGAAAATATGTTGTATTATAAACACACAAATTTTGTAGAAAAGAAATATTTTTTTCTAATATGTTAATTGTTAATAGTTGGCCATGTGAAAAACTGAACTATGCGGTTTTCTTCACAGAATTCAGAAATACCAATATATATTTTTTGGATTATTAGTTTGGCTGCAAAAATACAAAGTTGCATTTTTTAAATAGGAATCATAGTTGGCTGAGACATTTTTGAAAACCAAATTTTTTTCTGATTTTGAAGATATAAGTATGTTATAATGTCACAAATTTTCTAGAAAAAAAAAATTTCTAACATGTTATTTGTTAATAGTTGGCCATGTGAAAAATAGGTTTCTATAGAAACTCAGTTTTCAAGTGTAAATAATCTATTAGATTCTATTCTTTCAATAGTATAAAACATTTGATTATGCTAATTATAAGACAAATGTTTTGTATGCACATAAAAAGCTTCTAAGAAGAAAACACTGCAAAAGAAATTCAAAATAACTTACGGTTGTTGATTGACTATTTGGTTGAAAACAAAAGATTATGTGCTGATGACTACTTTGCATATTGTTATAAATGAATAAAATAAAAAAATATTGATTTTAGTGAGAATATTCAAAGACATAATTCATAATTTTGCATTTTTGGTAGAAGTTATCAATGGATTACACAGAAAAATGAGAAATGTGGTATCCAACAAACAAACAAGCTCTGTCCATGGTAAAGATTTCTTGAACCATAAGCCTATGTTTACTTAAACATTTTTATGTAAAAGCACTAAAAGTAGATCTATCAATCGAAAAGTATTATCGAATTTAGTTGATATATTTCTAAATAATCAATTTTTAAATAAACCAATTGTTTCCATAACCAACTGCATATTAACACCAAAAAAATTAACTTTCCAAAAGTGTCATAGCCAGCTAAGGTTTCTATTAAAAAAAAATGCAGCTTTGTATTATTCCATCTGAACTAATAACTGAAAAAAATATTTGATGTTATATTCCACATAAAAAACAGTTTAATCTTATTTTTGTTTCAGTCGCTTACCTCCAATATTAACCTAGATATGATTTTTTAAAATATCGGCAATTAGTCAACTTTTGCTTATAACTAAAAAACAAAAGACGATATCAGCTTGCAGTATTTACCAAAATTATTTTCTCAAAAAACGACCTGGAAAATATGCCATTTGTTTTTTTATAAATCTTCTAGTTTTGGAGATCTCCCTACGCGGACATTGAAAATGCACCACCCTGTACAGTGAACATCTGGTGAAATGTTCTCTGTACTGAAAATAATGTTATGGATTCCGTCGTATAAGAGCGCTTCCCCATGATTGAAACCTAAAAGTCACATGAACCAACACCATCTAAATAAATAAAGCCGTTTTTTTTCAAATATTTTTGGTGTGTTCTCTTTTCTCTCTAAATAAGCAAAAGCAACAAACACGAAGAATAAAAAACAAATATTTATATTCAATAGAAACTGACACTTTGACCCCTTGCATCTATCAAACGAGAAGTGGAAAAGCTTTGATTATTAAGGCAGTGTTGCAAAAACTCTTGAAAAGTCTATGATTAATTAGTTGTTAAGAGAAAAAATTGAGGTCCCATTGATCAATCAATACTACTTAAATAGAATTATTATTAAAATGGAATAAATGTTATCTTTATTAAATATTATTAACAAGATGGTATTATATGTCGATTCAATGTGTGCTCAAAACTGGCTAATACTTTCTTAACTCTTCAAAAAAAAAGACTTTATTTAGAATCTCATTTGGAACAGTTGTTCTGGGCATTAGATTTAATATTTTTATACATTTGCTCAGACGCTAAAAAGTTCTAACTTATAACTGGAATTCCATAAGCATCCACTTAACGTCTATAATCGAATCACAAGTACACTAAACGATTTCTCACGTTTCAATAAAAAAAATGGTAGGAATTAATATTCCAAATAACTTCTTAGTTGGTTATCTATTCGAAAGTCTTTCGATAGTTTACATTAGTTACTTAAAATAATTTTTACAATCAATTACTAAAAATTCATTTCATTATTCAGTTATTTTGATAACAAAGAACATTCACACAGGATTTCAACAAAATATAAAACGTAAATTAGATCGAGGTAATTTACGAAGACAACAGCTACTTCATATAGGTTTGAACCTGGATCACAGCTTTATTCGCATTAATTAATATAAAGTTAATTGTAATCGGGAATATTATGTTTTTGTCGACAAATGATTAAATATGTATTACAAACATCCATGAAGCTTTGTAAAAGATATAGGAATATGCGTGTATAAAATTTTCAACTTCTCATATTTTTATCAAGAATTGAGTTAACATCCGTTGATAGAAAAATTGTCTTCGTGCGAAGTAAACTTAGTAAAAAACACAATTATCTAAACTGTTCCTAGACGTAAATAAATGAATAAACAAATATACAGCTGAATATATTATCGCTATAGTTTTATAGACTTTGACTACAACCAGATTTATTAGTAACATAAAAAGGCAATTTTGCATTATTTATAATTGACACACATTTATAGACGCATTTACATTAGTGCTGGTTTTGATAACATTGGTAAATTAGTAATGGTTGCTAACTACGCTATTACATATAATTTTAAATAATTTTTCAATGTAAATGTGCACTTTGACAAAACTTAATTGCACTTAATTCTTTAGAAAGAGCTATGAATTTGTCAACAAGAGGATGAGAGATGCAGCGTAAACTTTATAGTTTCCAAAAGAAAACAAAAGACTTATATTAGAGGTGCAAAGTCTTAAACAAGGAACTTATCTACGCTTATGTTTTATATTATATGTCCTGTTGTATCTTTTGAAAAGGTTTATATGTTCATCTTGTCTTCTTCACTATGATGAACAGAACAATCCTTTGTTTTAATATTTATAGCATGAAATTATGCAGCCACTATCAGATTGACATTTTGCATTGTTTTACAAAGTTAGATCGTAAACGCATTTGATCAATTTCCATTTATATTTGATATTGTGTTATAAAATCTCTTTACGATTGCTTTTATGTCTATAGCTACGTTTAATTACCTGTAGCTTTAGCAACTATTGACCAAGTGTCAACATTCAACAATAAATAATACTATATAAAGTGTGAAAACTTTTTGCTACTGTGACAGTGTCTGATAAATGTTACTTCGATGCACTTGAGCTCCCGTCTTTATTAGAGAGTTGTAGCAAACGGTTTGGTTTCTTACGTTAAGTAACGACGACAGCGACATTTTTGTCATGACACGAAAAACTTACGGTTATTTAAAACAGTTTTAGTAGTACGTTTGTGATTACTGAATTTTAGTGAGCTAATACAAAACCAAAATTACGAATGGACAAAGTTTCTATTTTCCGTTATCTGATTAAAAAAAAAACGAATATTGAAAACAAATTGTTTTGATTCTCAGATAAACTAGAGGTTCAAATTTAGCAAAAAACTAAATTTTAATTCCTTATCTTAAAACATTTCAGAGATATTCACTAAAATAGGTCTACATTTCACAGTACAGAGTGTCCCACCATATGCGCATAGTGGATTTTTTTGCTTTATGGTAGAATTTATAAAAACGAAAATTTGCATAAAACATCCAAACTAAAGAAGTGCTATAAGAATGCGGAAGCAAAAAACCCAAATGTCATTTTGTTTAACCAGAAAATAGGAAAATATTCAAGAAAATTTTTTTCTAAATATTTTCTATTTTTTTATAGCTCGAATTGATGCTTATGTATTAGCAAGTGCTGTTCTAAAAATAAATTTAAACAAAATCCACAAATGACAAATTTATCAAAAACGTTTCAGGATTACTACGATTCTCTACTAGAAACAACTATGGTTTTTCAATTTTTTCTAATTTTCAGATTTCAAATTGAAGATTTTCGAGACGGTAATTGATTTCCTTCAAATCTAATTGCAAAACAAAATTTCCTAAAACTAAACCATTATCTGTTGCCAAAAGAAAATAGAATATTTAGAAAAAAATTGTTCTTTCTCAAGAATTCTGTTGTTTTATGATTGAACAAAATCATAATCATCATTTTAATGACTGTAGACACAAAAGATTCGTGAAGTGCCGATTGATCAATTCCCGATTCGCCAATTAATGCAAATCTATATGTTTTTATCCCAATTCGTCAATTGTCCTTTCCATAAGTTTTTCAAATTGCCGCTTCATCAGTTGGGTATCACTCACGACAAATCACCTCAAATTTATAAACATAATTGCTGTATTTTTATCGTTGTTTGCTAAAACTGTCTGTCTAGATAAAAAAAAAACGTAAAATAATCCTTTGTTGCACTATTTCTAGAAGATCAGGAGTTCACTCAACCGACTCCAAATTTTTTCGTTGTTCTAAGTTTATTCATTGTAACAACGTATATCCAACTTCACATTAATTTTTCTTTAGAATGCAGAAGCATTCTCTTAAATACATCAAAGATGTTAGTGAAATAATTTTTTGACAATTCAACTCACATTTTCTCGAAGAATCAGATTAACTCACTTTATCGAAATAGACCATACGTTTGTATTAAACGACAATATTCACTAGTGGTTTTTCCCCTAAAAATTTTCGATAGAAATTTCTACCATTTTTTGTTCATTGAATTGTCTAACCAAATCCAACTTGTGGGTACGAAATTGAAGGAAATTTTTTGAAGTCAGATGTTCGTCTTTGTTGTGGCGACAATTTAATTGTCGAAAATTTCCGGCAATTTCATACCCACTCGTGGTATTGCTTATGAAAATACAACTAAAATCTAAAATTTTGCTAATGCTTTTAGTTAGTTTATGAGCAGTTTGATAGAAACGATACCATATCTGTAGGTAAAGATTGCAAAAATTTACAAGAAATAAGTGCCAATCCCGATAACTGCCAACTGACGAAACGGAAAACAACTCGGGGTCAACTAATGAATTGTCACAACTGACAAATCGGGAATAAATCCTGGCATTCAGTATACGAGATACAGAATGCCGAAAAAAATCATTTGCCTAGTCTTTCACCAGAAATAATAATAATGAATTTATATAATTTGAGGAATAGTAAAAAACTGGGTAGTCTATAACAACATCACATTCAAATTAAAAAAATGTAGAAAAATTGTAGACATAGTGTTTAGACATGTTGAGGAAATCGAAAAGAAATTTTTGGAAAACAAATCTTGTTGATGAAACATTAGAGAATCTCATTTTCACAGTTAACATTGAATCGTCGAATCATCAATTGGCGACGATCATCTTGAAGTTAATTTGGAAATAGTCCCACCTGATTTAGATTCAGAATAAGATGTTAAAAGGTCTAAGCACTAAACATTAAAATAACAAGACGAGAGGTTAAAAAAAACAACCGTCTTTCCTCTTCAAAATGCCGTTTCAGCTGTGTGGATTTCTTGAAGAGAAAAAAATTAACAGTCATCAAAACTGTATTTTCAAAAAGTTTTAATTTTGACAGGCGGAAACAAATGCTTATCAAAATTAAGTCTCCATAGATATTAATCGTTAAAACCTTGAAGGATGTTTCTGCAAAGTTTGAGCAAAACCTAAAATGAGTCGGCAATCACAATCAGACGATTTCATATGGAATGACTCATTATCGAATAATTGAGAAAAATTGAAACCGGCAAATTCTGATTTTTTCAAAATATCTCAAAACTGTGAAGAATGAGAATAAATTGATAATGAGATTTATTTTGAGCATTGAATTCTGCAAAACATTCCCCATTTAATCGTTGCTTTATCTCTTCTGATAATTGAGATATCATTGTATAGAATTTTCTGCAGAATTCAGAGAAACAATAATATAAAGGGTACTGCAACTGAAATCAAGAAAGTTGGCATTAGCCATTGATACATAATATAATTTGTACAAAAAACTCTTGAAAACAAAATGCGCAAATAAATGTAAGGTAAAACATCTAAACTGAGACACCTTTAGGAATTCACGTTACATTTTTTTATTTAATATAATTTATAATGATTCACGCACTTTTATAAATTTTGACTTTTAGAAATGAAATAATAACCAATTACGATTAAGACTGACTAATTGTTTCACTTTTGCAAAAATTTTATTTGTTTAGATTTTCGTATGACAAAATCCATTTTCACCTAATTCCGACACCAGATTTGATTTTTGCTTCTTTAATTACGTTAACAGTAAACTTTAAATTGAGGAATTGGTATGTTCAAAAAGACGGCTAACCATAATTCTAGATATTGTAAAATTCTGATTTTACGCAAATAGCAATAAACAGAAGAGTGTCTGAATTTGGTTATTTTACATTTTTTTCCGAACAAGGTTCCCCACTTGTTTATTATTAAATTTTTTCCGTTTGGCTGATGCGCACTGTATAAGAAACTGTGTAAGTAATGTTTTTGCTCAAATCGAAAACTCCATAATCAAAAACAATCTGGGTTGTATTAAAATACATTTCACAAGTTTCTAATATTTCTTCGATGTTTTTTTTTTTCAACACACCTGAGTATTGTTCATAATATTTCGATTTACAAAAACATCACGTAATTAAATTATTTTAGTACTCAATAAAAATCATTTAACACAATGTAATCTATACACAATAAAAGTAGTTTTTACAATAACTTTTTTTTTCATAATCACGATTTCAGTAAAATACAATAAGATATAAAATGGAATGATTTAATTGATACCAAAAGAATCACTTATTGTGTTATGCTTTCCACAGAATGTTATTAAAGCAATAAAATTAATGGATTACAGTGTCAAAAGATCAAAATTATAATGATTTATTTTTCACATCAACAATCACACATTGTGTCATTTATGTATTCAAGAATTATTAATGTCATTCAATAAAAGCTCATACTTCCTATGGAATTATCATTGAAATAATAATATAAAGTGATCAAAGGAAATAATGTTTCCGGTGTTTTTCTTTGTAACTCTCAAGATAAAATCTAACACCAAAATGTTATTGCAACATAACACTTACCTTGAAAATTCAACCCTATATATTCAATCTATTTTGATAACGCTGATTTCTTAGCGATGAGACAACTGCCTGGTCCTAAAGCTTTCTGATCGTAAAAAATACATAAAAGTCGATCTAGTAGAACGCATCGTAATGGCAAAGTTATATTGCCAAGCTATTGCAGTGAAACTAGCAAGCTTTTCACTATTATCTATTCTTTCTGGAGTTTTATTTTAATACGCAGTGAAGCGTAATACTGAGATGTTAGATGGTAAAATCGGCCGAATAAAACCCATTTTCTTAATGCTTTAAATTGCAATCCAAATAAACGGAATTAAGTTTCTTAATTAAGAATATTAAGCCTAAGAATAAGATAATTTTATACAAATTTATTTATATAAATTGTAAGCGCCAGCTTTCTTAAAAACGTGTAGACAGCTATTTTAGTTCAGGAGTTTTATTAACAGATTTGTTGTTTTATTTTATATAAAATTCTGACTAAACCTAACGACCTGCAACTAACTACAAGGTACACCTGCTACAATAATGTGCGAAGCTTTCATAATTTGAAAGCACTTCTGTTGATAATTATCTGAATTAATTTCCAAACATGAGAGAATACAATAGTTAAGAAATTCAGACACTTATGAATGTCTTAGACACCACTGACTCCAGATTCTGATACCTCAATAATAACAATGTAAATGTAAGAATTTCAAAGCAGGCAATTCTTCTATTCAATTCTTGAAATTTACAACTATCATAATTATTATTGTGAAAAAAATACGAATTATTTAGATTTTTTTGATATTGTAGCAATTTCTTTAAAAATTTTAACAGAATGTCAAGGATGAAAATAGCATTTAGCAAGTATCTACCGCCCACGAACAACACTGCTTCTGACTAGAATATCTTTAAAATCATTTTGAGTTATAATAAATTTCTTGGCACAGGTACAAACTCGAGACGTTGCTAGATTACACCAAACGCCAGGTTGCAATTTGTCAAAATATACTTAGCTTAAAGCATTGTAATATTTGGCACAAAAATACCAAAACTGTCATCAATTTTTTCTGGTTTAGTAATTTTTTTCTTACACATAAAAAACAAGAAAAAATTTTTCTTCTATTAATTGTATTTTAAATGCCACATATTAATGTTTTAACTAAAGCACTAGAAGTACTGAAATTCAAAAATACAGAATTCAATGAAAACATTTCAAAGAATTAATTTTATTCATTAACATCACAGAAGACAAAAAATGATTCAAAGAAAACACTTAAAAGAGAAAAATAAAGCACGTTTTTTTAAAAATAAAAATTTTAGCATATGGCTTTACCCAGAAAATAAACCACTAACCAACAGTTTAGAATTTTGTCCCTTCAAGCCGACGATCATGTTTTACAAGACGACAAACACATTAGAACAAGCACGATACTTTTATTATATTTTATTTTGTGTTTTACGACCTCGTTCAAGGGTGGAGAAGGGAAGTGCAGTTTCCTTGGTACAAACCATGAAAAGATATTAACGATCATAACTCACAGTTTCGACTAGTAATTCTTGATTCATATATGCGAGAGTTTTATGACTGCGTTTTTTTCAAGTGTCTTTAGTTTTCTGACGTCACTTTATAGCTGGGAGGGTGAGAACTAGTCGTAAAAATTCGGAACATTCAAAGGGTGAAAGAAAAAAGAATATGGAACTGGCGTAGCCAAAGAGACAGTAAAATTAATAGCCGAAAATAATGTAACAATTTATTTTGACATAATTAAAAAAATAAAATGAAACGTGATAAAACATCAACCAGAAAATTTAAAACAAAAGACACCAAAGAGCGCTCCTTTCCAGTTTTACCTTATTCTTGGAAGAAGTTTGTGCATGTGATTATGATTTTACTCCTTGTAAAAAACAGTTTAACCGCTCAATCGAATCACGTTTTTCATGTAATTTCATTAATGAGTATCTTAAAAGAACCGGTCCTAAAATTGTTTCAAAGTCCGCATCTCAATATTTCTGCTGATTTGTTCCCAGTGGTAAAACTTGATCAATTTTTTTTTTTTTTTAATATTTAATGAATTTTTTGAGGTAACTAGACTAGACATGAATCCAGAGCTGTCGCCTATGATGCTATCATAACTCGGAAGTTGCATTTAAATATCACTTCAAATTGTGCTTAACTCTTTAATAAGTTTTAAATATTAATATCATAGGAAAATTATGTTAATGTCATTAATTAGAAGCTTCTTGAGTTTGATGCAGAATAAACAAGAATTCACCGGAAGCGTGAGAATTTTCTTAATTAAACACAGGAGATTTTAAATGTTGAAAAAAATGCAAGAAAAGACTAAAATAAAAATAGGGGAAAAATACTGTCTACTCATCAACCTTCCATGTTTAATAAATTATCCAGAAAAATAAATTCAGGCCAAGACAAATAAAATAAAAAAAATCATTAAAGTTGTTTGAGTAGAAATATTAGTTAATACCAGCGTCTTCATACCCAACAAAAAAAAACTGAGGAGCATTAACACTTATCCAATTATGCTAATTAATTATATTAATTAAATAAGCTCACATTAAGTAATTAATAAACACATAAAATAATTATATTATGAATTTACTGCTGATTAAGTTTTGCTTCTTTTTTCCTAGATTTTATTTGTGACTTTTAAACATACATAAACGTATCTCTTACCCTGTCTCATTTTAAAGATAAAACTTCCAGTAAATACTTATTTTTTTCAATGATTAATTCTTTTCGTCGTAAAATTTAAAAATATATATTTTGTCATCGTTATCAAAGACATTTTTTAGAGTACAAGCTAAATCATATTTTTTACCTACCTGTGTCTCCGGATAGGTGAAACGACTGTTGAAATTTTTGATTTGAATTGTCATTTATTGAGGTTTAGCCCTGCTTGGTTACGACTAATTTGTCATATAATTATAGTTTTGAAAAATCGAGTATGCCTTGAAAATTTGGAAAAAACTGTTTTCCTTTCCTCTTGTGTAACAGATATGACAGAAAGTTATTAAGAATCAATATCTGAGCAGCCAACTGCAATTTTATGTTCAAAAATAAAATTGGTTGACTTGGCAAAAATACATGAAAAAAAAAAAATGACAAGTCATAGTTACCGAATTTGAAAATTATCAGACAACTATGATCTTTCACTTTAAATTTGTGAAATAAACTTGAAAAAAAAAAAAAGAAATATTATAGTTGGTCGATAATATTGAACTTTTTTGAATTTCCAACGTATACTTGATATTTCAAAATTAAAATTATGTACAAGCAAGGCTAAATTACAAGAAATTAAAATTCAAATGAAAAATTTTCAATCTGTTAATGAGTTGCTTCACCTATCTGGGGACACTCTGTATAGTTTTATCAAGGACATTTTTTAAACACAAAGTTACTGTTGAGAATACCGATTTTTAATCCAAAGATATGTGTGAGAAAAAACTTGCTAGACTAAATATAAGATTCAGTTTACTAAGAGGTGATTTATCTTCACTATATCGAACTCAAGTTGCATAAATATTTATTGAACAAATACGAAACGAAGGCTGGTTTTTGTAAGCAAATAATCTAGGTACAATTTGCCGATGAGATTTTTAGAAAATTTGACAAAACAAATTTGTAACAAAAGAATTTCATTTATTCAACATTGCTAAGAAAGCAAACATGTCCGGACTCAAAAGCTAATGAATTATAAGCAATTATAAAAAAGCCTTATTGTTACTTCTAACCATAACACCTGAGAAGAATTAGTCAACATAGTTCCTACTCAAAATGCAATTTTCCTTAGACTCTTTTTATAACTGGAAATATAAGATAAACATACACTAAACAAAGTATATAAATTGACAAAATTTTCGATACTATCAGTGGTCAGTAAGTCTTCCGATAACCACAACGTTCACAAAATCTGCAGTTTTTCATAATTAAATTAATTTTAGTCGGTTCATCCAGAAAAATCCAATTTTAATAAAGGTATTGAGATGGCAGATAATTAAGTTTATCGGCCACTTTGAATTTGATTAAAAGAGTTCGAAGTTAAGAATTTTAATTTTCTGATAAGGTGCACTTTCTGAATAAAGCCAAAACTAGTAAATTAATTTGAAAAAAATGTAAATATATTCCCATTATTACCACTTCCGGTTTGACCGGAAGTCTAAGCAATATTGTTTTATTTATCTGAAATATGCCTAATTTTTGTTTTGTAAAAATTGGTCATCAGTTATTTGAGTTATTATAGACTTCTTTTCCAAAAAGAAATTCAAATGCAACTCTTCAGGAAAAAAAGTTTTGTTATAATAATGAAATGAAATTTGGTTGCATTTAGATGAAACAACTTTCATTAACTATTCTGTAAAGAAAATTTATAAACGTCCGAAAAAAAAAATGATTTTTCTCATTTTACTTTCGATTAATTTCAAACACCTGAAACTTGTTTTTATCAAATTAGACCTACCTGATTTTTTTCTGTGTTCAAAATACTCACTTTTTTTTTTGAAAAAGTAATCAATTTCACCTGGATTTTCTTGATAGAAGTGACTACTTACCTCGTGACAGACAGTTTGACAATAAAGTTAATCACAAAGGTTTCAGTCATTGACAAGTAGCTATAGAAACAACGTCTTATTGAGAACATTCAAGTAATTGAATTCAAAATTCAAAAAAATAGCAAAAAACTAAAAAATCAAAACAAATGTGTATAGTTTGTGATATATCAAAAAAAAGAAAATATAAAAACAAAATCAACTGCGTAATAAAATATAGGACATTCCATTCGAAACAAATAAGTTTTTAATGTTTGAAATATGTATAAATTGGCATAAAAAAAAACAAAATGTTTTTTGAGATATTTTCAAATTTTTTTCAAAGGATATTATGAATCGTTTTATTATGAATAGCTCTAGCTTTGTGCGCGCAAAATTTCACTTTATTCTAGAAGGAAATAGAAAAGATATCATTTTTTTCCTGAAGAGTTGTAAATGATAAAGATCAATAACTCAAACAATTCAATATCAATTTGAGAAAATAGATATAATTTTAATAAGCAATTTAGAGTAACATTAAAATATTCAGAGATAAAATCAGTGATACTTCAAAGAAACAAAATTGAATAGACTTAGTAGAATAAACTCAAAAATAATTTTAAAAAGTAGAGTCTACTTCACTAGTTATATTTTCCCAAAATTCTACTATAACACTATAATCTTCAATCCCGATACTAATGAAACAGTCTGCATTTCCTATGATTCACTGAAAAACTGAAGTTTTGAAAATTGATTTTATTTACGAGTAGGGATACTAGTTTTGGGTTAATTAGAAAAGCTAATGTGAAAAATCACGAAACTGATTAATTAGTCAAAAAACTCAAAAAAGAAAAAATATAAATAAAAAATTAGATAAAGTGAACAAGAAATAAAAATACAAAACTCGAAAAGTAAAGGAGACTGCCTAACTAGCTGCCTAATAACATTATTTCAATGCAGTTTACAATAAAGCACAAATAAAAGGAGCATGCATAAATTAATTATAAAGCATAAAATAAAAATATAATGTATGATGCTTTCTTGAACGATATGGAAAAAACCTCCAAGTGACTACAGCTACTTGTTATACATACTTTTCACTTTTTCGCATTTCTGAATGAAACAAGTTTTTTTATGTTATGTGACAAAAATCTTGAACAAAATATGTCAGTAGGTACTTCATTATTTGAATGAGAAACGTAAACGTAAGATATCACAAATACATAAAACTGTATGCGGAAATAAGAATTATAACACAATAAAAATTTTCATATCAAGTTTCAACAAATGCAGCTGACATTTTAAACCAGATTTACTACTAAAAGTAATAAATTCTTAATATAAGTTTTATGGTAAATCCAGCAATCTTTAATTTTCCTAAACGAAAATCGTAAATCAGAATCAAATTTCCAGTAATACATAAAATCAACAAAATCAGAAACAAGAATAAAACAACCTTAATATGAAATATAAAATCACTCAACGTTATTTAAAGAAGTTTTCGGTACTACAGATGTTATAATAAATCCATCATTGCTTTAAAGATGTTTATTTGTTTAAAGTCTCTAAATTGAAAGCATTAAAGTCATTAAGAAAGTATAGACTGTTTTAGGATTAATTGAATATGCTTGTACTTATTTCTTGAAGTACTGTTGAATTTGTAAACCGAAAGAATGAGGAAAAAATAATTTACAAAAAACAATTTACAGCCAGAATACATTACCACCTGTTGTTACAATCCACGTAATCCTTGAATGGAAAAAAATAAAATAGAAAAATAACTTTCGATTATTTGTAGTTGATACGAATTTAACAATAGCTAAATAAGAAACGGATTTACAATAGGTGGCGACAGATGAACTAGGGATTAACGTTTGAAATCAGTTTCACTGAAGAGACTATTCTTGAGAATCAATAGACAATAATGTGTCAATTCAACACTTAGTCTCATGTTTGTCATTTTATACTACTCTTGAATGTAACAAACTGGACAACGGAGGCGTTTATAGCTTCTAGTTACCTACACAAGGAATTTATACGAATATGATAGCTGTTTTAATAAAAATTGCGGCAAAAAATTCTCAGCACCGAGACTACTTACAAGACTTTGTAAAAAAAAGGTTCTACTACCTTTTAATGCAAGTTAAAAACCAAAACCTGATAAGGAAGATTAATGGTCCAAACTGATTAATTTAATTGCCGATTAAAATTATTCATTTGTTAATATACATTCACCTTTAATCGATTTTTGTATCAACCGTCCCACATAACTACATATTCGGATTTTATTAGAATTTCAAAAACTAACAAAATAGAACCGTTGGGTATTTTAATAAACTTAATAGCTGTTAACGAAATGATGTCGACAGTGAGGTCGACTACAGAAATTTTGTAGTATTTGGGAATACGAATAAAAAATATCAAATAGAATATATTTCTCAACACTCTGTTCAATATGAAGTATGTATTAGAACATTTTTTTATATTATACGTGTTGAGTCTCTTTCTCATTAGAAAACCATTTTCTTCGTAGTCATAAATCAGTTTTTACAACTACTTATACACTTATAATTACCAATACAAAAAAATGGCATTGGAAAAGTAATAACAATAAAATGAAAACATTAATATATGCAAATTGTAAAGAAAGAACTAAAATGTAACAATGAATCTGGTACATTGCGTAATTAAAAAAAAATAGAAAGACAAGTTTGATCGTTAATCCCATATGTAAAGTATTAATAAAATGTAGCGACATTACAGCATTCCTGCAGCATGGATTTCAATTAAGAATCAACGGAATTATCTCAGTAGTAGCAGCAAGCACGTGGTGATATTTATATAATATTTTATCGGCGTTAAGAACGTGTGAATTTATATGTCAAGATTAAGCTTATAATAAATTTAAGAACTTACCAATAGCGCCGACTGAGACGGAAGTACTGGAAGGTACCGCCGGGACGGGTGTCATCTTCCTAACCACTGGTGGTGGATTGGAACATTGCGAAGAAGCGGAGGAGTCGCAATCCACAGTATGGATGGGCGATGGACTTTTCTGGACTTGCAACACATGTGGGTCTAAACTGCCGCTTCGCATCATTGCTTCATCCTGAGCTTGAGCCCTCCGAAGCGCCGTCTGCATAGCCATTACCCGCTGACGTTCGCTAGTAAGACGGCACTTTTCGCACTTGCACGTGCGATATTTGCAATAGCGCTTATGACCCTTAAGGGCAATTTTCATACGGTGGTTGCGGCAACGGGCGCAATTAGGAGGTGTCCTGGGGGAAGCTGAAGTACTTGACGCATTCACATCCATTTTGGAATCGAAATCTGGCCCGTCCGAGGACATGCTACTCCATCGAAGCACACACTCGCGGACGCAACAGGTTTCTTAGCGCGGCGGGCCGATTGCAGTGCGTCTCCACGTGCGTTGATGCAACCTTGTCGCGAACTGTCAGTCTTGCAAGTGAAGTGAGTTGCATTGGCAAGGCTGGAGGGGGCAAAGGGTATATCATTTACGACTTGGACGGTGGGGGAAATGCATGTGCGGAGTGCAGTTTAGAGCCGTGTTTTATGCTGTAATAACTCTGGGAAGTGAGTTTTGATGGCAGGTATTGCCAAGTAGTTTTGTTGCAATTTGGCGAATGCCATGCCAGTTATATTAGCCGTTTATGATATCATACTGTGTTCTATTTGTTATATTCCCGTGCATTGTTGTTTATGAGCGATGTTACTGCCACGTTGCACTCTACTTCTGCCGACTATAAATCTTATATTGTCTTATTTAGATATTAAATTTTCCGAATTTCATATGTGACCCAAACCATAATTGCACTATTAACTGACGGCTATTTCATATTTAATTAAAATTGCCGTAGACATATTAACATCTCAATTAGGTCACAGCTTATGCTATCAAAAATATTAATACTTAATCACTAATAATTTGAAAGGCGTGGGGAAAATTAGAATCACTGAAGGAATGGCCCAGAATAAACACACCTATGTTTTCTCTCTCATATTTTTTTTTTAATTACATTCATTCAATAAATATGAGTAAAACAAATTGCATTTGTTTAAAACAAACTAAAGAATTCATGAAACTGAGATTGTTTATGTTCACACACTGATAAGACCTCTTGACATTCCAAGGGATGGTGTCAGGAGCAAGTGTGCAACACAAAATCGAATTCTCTCATTTTATAAATCAGTGTGGCAAAGTATGGTTGAAATTATTGTAAATAATTAAAGGTGAGTGATCACTGAGTTTACCTGTTCTAGAAATTGTGTTGTAACTACCACATACTATAAGAGTTAACGCTGAATCTTGATGAGTCAATTTTACACTAATTATCTATAATCTGACATCAGTGCGAAAAGTTAAATTTAAGAGTCTTGCAAGCTTTAATGAAAGATTGATGACAATATTTGAATATTTTGGAGTTCATGTTCATTTTTTATGATTTCTTTAAAAATATGAATTGAATGAAATTGAGCCCCGACAAGTCGAGCTAATTCTATTAGGCTGTCCGAACTCCTGTTAACCCTTTAGGTGACGATCGAGTAGTCTTGGGAGGATCGTCGCGTATCGTGTCCATTGCACTCTTGGAACTACTATTGTTTTTGTATCTGTGAGCAAAGGCTTGTTGACTGATACTTTGATAATGTTTGATATTGTGATTTTTGGTCGTCAGCTTCCGGGCAAGAAGTTTGTCATCAGGGTGGGTCGTCAATGAGTCGCTCATTGCACGCCTATGGTGATGATTTCGGTATTAGTACTTGATGGCAATAAGTTGCCGATTGTTGTTGTACCAGTTGAGTACCAGTGAATGTATGTTGGGTGGATCGCTCGCGGTCCATTGCACGCCCGTTTACCTGTCACAGGCCCACTGTCTCCAACCTTTAGGACAGAGCTCAATGAAGAACATTTATAATTTTACAGATAATTAAAAATTAAATTGCAATTTCGGGTTAAACAGACTTACACAATTTCAGGAATTGGTTACATATTTAGGTGACATAAAATCATCAAACAAAGGACCGTCTGGACGAATTCATAAATTTGGCTAAGCGAAAGTAAAGTCGCCAGATGTTGATAAGAAGACTAACAGTTGTCTTTTGCTTGACGAGATAATCTGAAATGGTAACCGTTCAGCTGTTCTGACACTTGTAATATTCTGGCCGCTCATGGATTTCACTGGATTTATTTCATTATTAAAACAATCTGTATTTTGAGAACTTAAATTTGAGTGAATTGTCCTGACCATAATTTACATGTTTAGTTCATTTGATATAAAAAAAATATATTTATCAAAAAAAAAATCTCCCCTCCTCTCCCTTATACCTACATATTATAAAACGAGCTGTAGTGCAAAATTTCATAAGTTTCTTTCAAGTACCGTGCGATCATTTAAAAAGTGTATCCCGGTTACCTGCGACCAATATATGTTATATTTGAAAGTATGTCTAGTATTAATTTTTTTTTCTGTCATTTATGCGTCAGAAGATTTAGAACTAAAGAAATTTACAGTAGGATCATTTGATTATTCTTATATAACTGCACAATCCTTCCGAAAGTCCTTTTTTCAAAGTCGCTTGACTTAATACGAGTTAACTCTCAATACTCGGAACTTTCAAGTGATAACAAGTGTTTTTTCAATAATTTTGAAGAAGAGATGGTGGATTAAATTTAAATTAGTAGCATACAGTGATTTTGTAGTGTCACTTTTCTCGTGTGGTAGAACTGGAGCGGCAAAATAAGACAGAAGACAGGTGACTGAAGTTTGCACTTTCGTGTTTTTTTAACGGTTAATGTTATTTTAAAGTAAGGTTAGTTAAGTTCAGCTATTTGTGGAATATTTGTGCTTTTATTTGTTTGATCAGAGGGTGAAGATAAATGTTGATAAAACTTAAAGAAGTAAAAGTTTTGGTGGCGGATATACGAAAAGAATTGGCTGAAAGAAACAATGAATAAACTAGGTTAAATAGCGAAGTGAAGTAGATTTCAACAAGAAAGACTTTGTTACTGTTTACATCTTTTTTGAAAATGGATTTATCCAAGTGGGAAATTGATGTAAATTCAATGGTGCGAGATATGGAGATCTCAGGAGTCATGAATCTTCACTTTCAAGACGATTGTCGTAATATTCAATCACATACTCATTGGTATCATAAGAAGTGTAGGTTGGACCTTTGTCTAAACTCTTCCTCAAACAGTTATTCAAAAAGACTCTAAAATTGTGAAAGTAGCCTGTTGCTTTTGTTGAAAAAAAGGAAATGTCATACCTATTATTTTTCATTAGGATTTGTTGAACTTATTGTCAGTTTCTTCAAGTTCTTGGACAATTTTTATTCAACAGTCGTAGAAATTTACATGTAATTCACTCCGCTGTTTACTCTGGTTGATTCATTGATTGTTTCTTGAGGCTGAACTTTTTCACATATCCGCCACCAAAACTTTTACTTCTTTGAGATTTATCGACATTTATCTTTTTATCTATTATACATCTTTTGATAAAACAGATAAATCACAAATTGCTGACTTTAAGTAACCTTACCTTAAGATGACATTGACCGTTAAAGAAGAAGCGCGAAAATGCAAACTCTAACCACCTTCTTCTGTCTTATTCTTGCTGCCCCAGTTTTACCACACAAGAAAAATGACACTACAAAATCGCTGTATGCTACTAACTTAAATCTAATCCACAATCTCTTCTTCAAAATTATTGAAAAAATTCTTAGTTCAGCTTCAACTTATCATCACATAAAAGTTGGAAAAACATCATCAAAATTTGCAAATTTAAACACAATCAACACTTGTTATCACGCGAAAGTTCTTGTAATATGAGTAATGTAAGCTAACTCGTATTAAGTCAAGGCTTTGAAAAAAGAACTTCGGAAGGATTGTGAGGTTATGTAAGAATAATAAAATAATTCTGCTGTTATCGTAAAGGTACAAGATGAATGACAATACAAAATAAGATTGAATTCAACAATTTCTTCAGTTGTGTATCTTTTGTGACACATCTGGCGTATAAATGACAGAAAAAAATTCAGAAGTGTATGCTTCAATAATGGACATACTTTCAAATATAAAATATGTATATCTGCCAGCCCCCTTGATACACTTTTCATTTGATCGCACTGTATTTGTATCTATACTATACCTATTAGAAGCAACCTTTTTTCACCAACCAGCTAACTAGAAAGTCACTTTTTCTCTCAGATGTAAGACCAACAAAAAGCATTCTTCATCTAATTTATTCAACTTTTCTGATAACAAAAAGATTCTGATTTTGGTAATTGTACGTTGCGGCAACTAAAATATGTTTAATTTCTAGCTGCTAATGAAGAAAATATTTTCAAGAACAGTTAGTGAGTTTGTATTTCTAGTCAAGCAAAAGTTGATAAAAGCAGTAGTTATTATTTATAAATCCAATTCAATAAATTTATTTAGAAATAATATAAAAAAAAAAGAATAATAATTGGATATCAACTAACAATGTTATTGCTGATAACCTAAAAATTAGATTTTTGTATCTTCGTTTCTGTTTATATACATAGCTCAAAATCGTCACACAACCACACTGAGAAAGAATTCGAACGTCTTTTTGGAACTCTTAAAAGAATAAAATTGTTTAGCAGATTTACAGCAGTTTAAACTTTTTATTTTTTGCAATGCCTTCTTTTGATGCCCTGTATAAATTGTAGTAAAGAAAACCTGTAATTTTTTTGTACATGTGCACGGAGTGCGCTCAAATCAGGTACTCGTTTGACGGAAGTATGACTTTTGAATAAAACATTCACTTTAGGGTAACCTTGCCATAACCTATTGACAAAAATGTAATTATGGCAGTATAAGGTATAATATACAGCCTGTCCCAAGATTCCGGGTATATAGAGAAATGAGTGCAAAAATTTATTAATGTGATCTGTATCTTAGCTATTCAATTTTAATAAAAAAATTTTATTTAAGCTATTAGTACTTGATACACGAAATTTTTCAGAGGTTTTCTATGTTTCAGTAAAATGGTGAGGTTAAATGAAATTGCGGAAATTTTTAAATTGGCGCCAAATGGTCGGTAATACAGTTATGTTATCATGACAATAGTGACGTTTTACAATAATAAGTCAAGTGATGGAAATCAGTGGGGATTCAGGTTACAGTTTCCAGATCTTGCATAACAGTATGAAAATGTAAAATTTATCAACAATCGATTATTTACTGATCATAAAATTAAGACATTAACGATCAAACTGATCAATTAAAGCTAAAACTGGACTTGGGGATTTTGGCAATGTTAATAACTTGAAAACTTATTTGTAATTGAATTTAATTTGTAATAATAATAATTTGTTTTCACTGAAGGTAGAAGCTGTTGAAGTGGTCCCTATTCAATTTTGAAGAAAATAGTGAAACTTGATTTCCAGCAGCTTTTTCAAATAGCGGTTTAATCTGTTTTAAATTATGAATTATTAAACATTTTGGTATTCTCAAGATTAATTAGTGAATATGTCGCCAGAGCTGAAAAAAACCTTTACTTTGTTGAATCAAAAATGGGGGTCCCTATTACAATTTTTTATTCAGTACAACAAATAGTAATTTGTAAATTCAGGTTGATAAAAACGAAATAAAAACCTTTCTTCGTCAGTTTATTTGATTTGAGTTTTTTTGTGTTGCGTACTTAGCTGTGATAAATTCACAAATACCTAAATGTACTAAAATACCAACGCTTATATCTCCTAAAAACAATAGAGTAATTTTAATAGAACTGATAAACCAAAATTAATAAACACAAAATCTCACATTTCTTCAATTATCATTGTTAAATGCAATTTTAACTTTTCAACTTAATCAAACTCAATCGTGAACAACTATCAATCCATCGATCTAATTTTCTAAATAATTAATTAATGATAAATTTCACATTTTGATGATATTATATTAATATTTTGGAAAAAAATATCAACTGAAATTCTAGCATTGCATTTTCAGCCACTTTATCATTTGAAAATGTCATAATTCACAATGACAAATAACTTAACTGTATTACCGACCATTTGGCGCTAATTTAAATATTTCAGCAATTTCATTTAACTCTAGCATTTTACTGAAACATAGCAAATCTCTGAAAAAATTCGTGTGTCAAGTACTAACAACTTTCTTCAACTCTATCTAAAAAGATTTTATTAAAATTGATTAAGTGAGATAAAAATCACATTAGTAAATTTTTGCACTCATTTTCCTATACATATACACGGAATCTTGAGACAGGGTGTATAATATCATTTGTGGTCATTAAAATTCTAAATTGATTCATCTGATAAATGTCTACACTGTCATTATTATATATATATATATATATATATATATATATATATAAAATCAAAAAACCCTCGTGTAACCTTTCGGTGTGAGGGGTAATACAAAATTATTCTATATAAATATTTAAAGATTATAAACTATTTTTGTCCATTCTTTTTTATTTCTTGCTAATTGGGACGCACGTTTCAGGGACAGTCCTCTTCGTTGCAACGATTCCCGCACTGCATCATTCCATGTTTTCCTGGGTCTTCCTCTATTTCTCTTTTTCACTGATCGGGCTTCCCATATATTTTTGACTGGTCTCTCTTTGTTCATCCTTACAAGATGTCCAAACCACTTTAATTGTTGTTTTCCGATTTGCTCTAATACCGCTTGTGCCCCGAGTTCTTCTCGAATTACCTCATTCCTTATTTTGTCCTTTCTGGTAACTCCTTTGATTTTGCGTAGGAACTTCATTTCAGTAGCCTGCAATTGGCTCTTCAGTCTTCTTGATAAGATCCAGCTTTCACTTCCGAATATTAGAGATGGTACAAATATTGTTTTGAAAACGGTCATTTTTGTTTTTTGGCTTAATTCTTTTTTTCCGATAAGCGGCGTCTTCAACAGGTGGTACAGACGATTTGCGGCTTGGATCCTATCAGTAATTTCTTCCTCTTCTTCACCGTTGTTATTGATTTTAACCCCTAGATATTTGAAAGTTTGGACTTGATCGATGTTGGTGTTGTCTATCTTTACCTCGCAACGTTTCTGGTTTTTTCCTGCTACTAGAACCTTTGTTTTCTTTGCGTTTATTTTCATGTTCCACTTTTCCAGTTCCACCTTCCATCTTTTTAAGTTTTCTTGGAGATCTTTTTCGCTTTTCGCAAAAATTGCCACATCGTCTGCAAAAGCGCACACCAAAACTCGTAACGGCTGTAGCTTGTTGTGTCCCACATACAGTTTTGTCGTTTTTTCCTTGGTCTTTTTTATGATGTCGTCCATCACGACGTTGAATAATAGTGGGCTCAATACTCCTCCTTGACGAAGTCTATATGTTGTTAGGAATTCTTCTGATTGTTGGTTATTCGTTCTTACATAGTTTCTACTGTTATTGCTTCTATCAGTTGTTTTTCTACGTTTCTTTGGGATAATATTTTCCATAATTTGTCTCTTGGTACTCTGTCGAAAGCTTTTTCCAGGTCTAAGAAAGCCAGGTATACTTCTTTGTTCTCTCTTTTCACGTTGTCAATAATAAGTTTTATCGAAAATATATGGTCCTGTATGCTTCTTCCCTGTCTGAAACCAGACTGTTCTTCTTCTAGATGTGGGTCGATGAACCTCCGTAGTCTTTGTTCCATTATCCTTTCGTATAATTTAGCGGCTATGCTAAGCAACGTTATCCCCCTATAATTTCCGCAATCTCTTTTGTCCCCTTTTTTAAATATTGGCATAATTACTCCTACCTCCCAATCTTCAGGTATTTTCCTCTCCTCCCAAGCTCTATTGATCACTTCCAGCAATAAATTCTTAGCCAATTCTCCCAGTTTTTTGATCATTTCTGCCGTGATTCTATCGTGCCCAGCTGCCTTGCCATTTTTTAGTTTTTTAATTGCTCCATTTAGTTTTTCTAAGCTTATTTTATCGACTATCCCTATTTGTTCTTTATTCTCGTCATTATCTGTCTCATATAAAAAGTGTTCCTCTGTCGTGTTTAATGGCTGGTCTGTTTGAGATAGTAATGTCTCAAAATATTCTTCCCATCTTTCCATTATTTCTTTTCCTTCTGTTAATATCTTTCCATTTTTGTTCTTTATTTGTTTTGGTACTTCTTGTGGCCCTTTTCTTATACTTTTTAGAACTTTATAGAATAATTTCTGGTTGCTTTTACTATCTTGTTCCATTTTTAAGCCAAAGTCTTCCCATGACTTTTTCTTAGCTTCTTTGACTAGTTCTTTAACTTTGTTTCGCTGGTCTTTGTAGATTTTATAACTTTCTTCGGTTTTTGTTCTTAGATGAATTTTCCACTTATCCTTTTTCGCTTTAACTTGGTTCTTTATTTCTTCATTCCACCATTCCGTTTGTTTTCTTGTGTTGTCCAGCAATATTGTTCCACAGACTTCTTTGCTTGTTTCTAGTAGCATGTGTTTAAATAATTGCCACAGATCTTCTACATTCCCATCTATACTTTGGCGTTGTGCATTGACTTTTGTTTCTACTTTCTCTCTGAACAGTTCGGCCATCTCGGGTATGTTTAGCTTGTATGATTTTATAACTTCCTTACGATTCTTCCTCGCTTTATAACATCTTAGTTTATCTGAACCTGAAATATTACTGTTTAACTTAACGAACGCCTGTTTGATCTATGTGTTATCACATAATCTATTATTGACTTTTCATTTCTGCTGTGCATCTCTCTAGTATAGGTGTGTATTGCTTTGTGCCTAAAATTGTCATTATTATACGTAAAATAAAAGTTAACCAGAGTTTACCATGAAGAACAGAAATTTCTGTTCTACAGTCGACCTCAAAACTTCCTTGAAAGGGGTTTTTACGTATGATTATGATCATAAATTCAAGACATTGACAGTAATTACATTTATCAATCTATCAATCGAATCAATTGAGGCGCCACTTTTTTTGAATTTTTATATTCCAGGGTCTCCATTTATCAAAAATCATAATCAACATATATGTGAAAAAAAAACTGCCCACTAAAAATTTGAAATTTAGGGAATTTATCGTTATTAAGTTGAATGAACAATTAAATTTGCTCAGTGAGTTGCATTAACATAAGTTGGCAAATTTTTTTTAACTAGCTTAACGTTTTTTGACGTCTCTGTCTGAAAATTTTCTCCTACATTTGCGTTATCAACTTAACCTCAAATTCTTTAAATTGACAAGGTGTAAATATTTCTCACTAGAATCTAAGGTAGCATCAACTTAGAAAAATGAAGTACCCACAAACATTTATTCCAATTTTTAGTAGGCAGATTATTTTTTCCCCATATATACGGTATAATAAGTTTACCTCATATTTTATAAAAATTGAAATGCATACGATATGCCTACATGCAACTATGGGAACATTTTTGCAAATACCACTAATTAATGAATTTTATTACTTGAGGAAAAATAATGGTCATTACAATTACAAAAGAAGAAAACAAAAAACGATTGATTGTTTTTAATTACACAGATCTTATCCACACGTAACAATTTCAATTTTTACATTATTAATATTACGGTTATAAAACATAATACAGTAAAATTTGTTATGGTTTAATTAATTTTTTTTCTATTTGTTTCACATAGAAGTATGCACATAATTATTCCACATTCCTACTTTGAAACTTTGCCTAAAATATTCCGGATATCTACGTAGGTATAACAGGTTAAAAATTGAATTCACTAATTTGTTGTTATAGAAGTTTTATATGGAAAAATCCTAAATAATTATTTGCAGTAATAATAGTTTAAGAGGTAAAAGTACCATTTGTTGATACCTTATTTTTTTTTTATTTTTTTTTTGTTTTGGAACAGTATTTCAGTTATTTCAACCAATATTTTGATCTTACTTAATGTTAAATCAGTTTTGGATAAAATCTAATTGAAAATTATATATATTTAAATAATTAATCAATATTTGTTCTAAGGAGTAGTCAAAAAATTATGAAAAAATTCACATACTTTGAGAAAAAATATAGTTTATTATAACAAAAGTTGATCTTTGTATTACTATTACTATTTGATATAAAACAAAAGTATATTTTTAAAAAACTCACCCTGTAGATGCATAAGTACAGATGTTCAGACTGTGAATTAAATTTAGACTCTATCATACTGAAAATATTTTTTAATTTTAATTTAATCAAATTTAATTGATTATTATAACTTTCTCATTAGAATTGAGGTTAATGTTAAAAAAGTGAAAAAAGTATGCTTTTGAAATGTACAGTGTACGTGATACAGCCGGAAAATCACTTCTTCTATCGAACAACGTCAAATACATACCAATTAAAATTGTACCTTCTTATTTTTTATTGTGTAGACTTTATTGTTTCTTATATTGAGACCTTTTAAAATCTATCAAAAAAATTTTCTTGACATAATTTAAGTACTAAACACATTTTAAAAATAGCGTATGCTTATTTTTATTTTGTTAAAAATTGCGTATGAATGAATTAAAAATCTTACATTGATTTGATTTACTGCTTTGTCCTGGCATCTATCGGTGAGTAGACACACTCAGTATTCTTGCATTTTGCTCACTGTTAAGCTTTGTGAAATACTTTAAGCATAAGTTCTACACTATTTGAAGAGATGTCAGCAGTTGCGTTGAGTTCATCTCTATCGTAATGTAAATTTTAAAAGTTTCTGTATAGTGAATGAGGTTTGAAACTGTAAATAAAAAATAGTTGAATTTTGAAGCAATCTTTAGGAAATAATATAATGTTAGGTTGAGATAAGTCACAATAGATAGAAGTAAAGATCTTCGAGGCGAATTCAAAACATTCGCTTTCAGTATCTGTCATAAGTGTCATTGAATGAATAACATGGTATAAATATACTTCCATTTGAAAAGAAGAAATTACGGGTAAAAAAAATCAATGCAAAAGCGATAATGTAAGCTATTGGTTTTCATTTCCTCATCTGTTCAAGAAAAATAAAAGACGTATTTCCAAATAAATGTATATATTTATTATACTGCTCAATGAAAACACAGTCACAACATCTCGACTACCCTTTCCAGCCAATGGCTTTCAGAGTGTCGAAACAATTGCTGTACACCAAATAGTAAAATTGTCTAATGTAACATGGATACGGCACACGCTAAATAAACAAAAGCAACGTAGGAAAGTGCTATCATCGCACACTATGAGTACTTTGTACGTATATAGTATAGTATACGTCGCCACGTCCCCATGCAAACGCATATACCAACATAGCACCCATCTCTAAACGATCCCTCTATATATTATATATAAATTTTTATATACAAATTCATTTAAAAATTCCTAAATCTTAATTTTTTTATTAAATTTATCAACCTAAAATCTCTACAATAATTTTGTCAATACCAAATTTTGATTTACACCAATATAATTATAAAAATACTCTTAAATTTTTACACATATAAACCATCCGATCGATCAGAGATGGGAGCAAAAAATTAAATTTTGAGCTATCTCGATTTTTTTTCACATTTTTGTACTAAATATACAATCTTATTCGATTCTCTATCGACGCAATGCCTAACCTTATAATTATACTGTAGTTCGGAGCCTCGTGGCGCTTAACACCAGTGACTGTGACCCATCTCGACAACCTGCCACTTTTTATTTCTACCCATGATTAAGCTCGACTCTTTGATAAATGCCATTTTATCAAATGACATTTGAACCATCAAAAATTGAGTCGAGCTATAAATTTGAACCTAAAATTATTTGTGAATAACAGCCAAATGAGTGGTAAATTTGATTTAAAATATCTATGCGACTTGGGCAAGCGCATTCCCAGAAATTTAGATGCCAAACATTGACAATTTAGTGGCATTTACATTACGATTGTCACATCGTGTCGTTGTCGAGTATTAACAAGGAAGACCAAAGAGTCATCTGGTGACGTGAAATTAAAACTTAATAGGGACGGCAATCGCAACCATAGCGGCATTTCTTTGTATTGCACGTCTGATGTGGAAACTAGTAACGGATTATCATTTATTTTTGAATTTAGCATTAGACAATGTTTGCCAAAGGATGGAGAAGAACGGTGTGGAATGATTGGTTGATTGTGGTGGATGGCGCGAGTCAGTTTCCAGAGAACCGGTTGTCAAAGAAAGCGTTACGATTGCGAATACCTTAACAAATAACAATAACAGCTAACGCAATCTGTGTAACACGGGTAACTGAAACCATTGAATCTGTATGTTTATTATCTACTTCTAATCATCAAAGTTACTATATACCACAAATAGTATAGCCTGGGCGAGAGAGTACCTCGTTTCGGCCACCTTAGCATAACAATATAATATTTATGAAATAATCTTATGTTATGTAACCGAGTGCCTCTGGTAGAAACGTAATAGAATTACAATCGACAGGACAAGTCCCCGGAAGGGTTTTGGTTGGGCATTGTGTCTATTTAGGGCCCTTAATTTGTAATTTTTTTTCGTAAAAACAACTTTGAAGGCACTTTTTGAACGGACGAATTGGCCCAGTGAAATTTTTGAATGTATAAGTATCCGGTTTAGAAAATTCGAATAAACTGTATTTTTTTTTTGGTTGATTGCCTTCATTTGCTATTGTTTCAGTTTCAGTGTGGCTTTTTTGTGACTATTTCAGATTGAGAACGCTCTCGAGGACCGATCCTGCCGCAAAACAATGTTTGCTACGGAACGAAATGAGTTGTTGTCATGGAGGTACTGTTGTCAGAGGGATGTCGTGCGTTGCAACGCCTTCGCCCCCCGGATACTGTGATTAATTGGGCGCGAGGGTGAAGGTTGGGAGTCGCGACGCCACCGGACGCGGTAAATCAACTTGTTGATGACTAGTAGCTACGCTGTAACGTAACGATAACGATAACGCAACAGAGCTCGCAAAGAAAGCGGGAACTTAGACTAACTTAACGGAGACACTCGGCGGTTTACCAACAATTGTACATGTATACTACAACCCACACAAAATTCTATGTATTACATATTGGACTAGATTAGTTGATAATTAATTTTATGGAAACGGTTAAAAATCGTCAGTGTCAGGTGATGAAGAACGATACACACTAGCAAATTAATAGCGCTATAACGGTAGGAGATTTTCGTCATAAGAAAATAGAATAAGGCAGATTTTGGTTATACACACTCATATCATTTTTGCTTCGAAATTTAATTTTAAGGCGCAGAGGTGCTTAAAAATAAGCTTGTACTTTTTTCGTGATATTTTTTATGTATCATTTTTGAACCGGTGACCTAAACGTTTTTCCGAACAGTGTTTTTGAACCTGTAAAGCAGAATCTTCCTGTAACGAAACAAGAAGAATAACGACCTCCACACGCATACCGTGGCCTCCGCGGAGATTTCCCCCCGTGCCAAGATGTCATCCGAATGTGTGTGCATATGGAACCAAACGATGCAAACTCATAAATCCAACTTAAATATTTTCGAAACGGCCAAAAGTTGCAGTAATAAGAATCTAAAATAACGAATCGGAATTATGTTGGGGTTCCTACCTAAGGAAGGGATACTACACTACTAACCCCGGTGGGGCTTTTGGAGCGACCTCAAAAATTACTTAGACAGTCTCATCCAGAAAGCAATGTAATTCCTCCGGGACCTTGTTCAGGCCTTTTCTGAATTCATCTGTTAGATTTGTCTTCAACAATTCGGTTAGCCGATGGCCTTGCACGAATTGAGGTGAGCGCAATGTTGCTCTTTTGTTTTCACATATTATCAGTTTTTTTTTTTTTGTAATATTATTAATAATATTCATCATTATTGGTAAATACTGTAAGATTTTATAAAGTTAAAGTTGGGTGAATTGTTAAAACCAACAGTAACTTTTTGAGGTCTTCATTGTCATGTATACGAACTGATGGCGAAATCATAAACAAGAAGAGAACATTACTTTTTCTACCGCCGAAACTATACACACTTTGTAATCTTATAAGCCTACCGACTCTTCTTGTCTGTCATTACCACCAGCCCGCCGCCAAGTAAAAATCTGCAGGATTCGTTCTAAACAACAGTTTTAAATTAAAGCACTTAGGTCTCTTCATTATCCCTTTGTCACATACCAACGATTTACAAACTTTGTACTTGGAGAATACTCGACCCGCTATTACATATTATATTTAAAATTAACACCGAATATGTGCATTAGCTACCAGATAAACATCTATTGTATTGGAGATAAAGCTTATTTACAATCAATTTTTAATCATAAACATTATTTGGATTTGAAGGGTCGAGCGTTTGTTTGTTTGAAAATCATCAGCATTTTCGGGTACTTTACAGTCGACAACGTTATATATTTTAATTCTTAATAAATAACTATTTAGGTTACTCTAATTTTTAAATTTTGTTTTTCATCTTTTTATTGTAACGTACCGATTATAGGTCCCGAGAACAAACTCAAAATTTAACAAAATCTCACAAACATCCAAACCATCAATTTTGAAAGGCAACTCAAATTTGACATCAACTAAATTCCTAAATCAACTATAAATGAATGGCAGTCTTACAATTTCGGCAGTATCTCGAATATAGGATTTTTAGGAACAGCAAAATCACGATTTCCCAACCTTTGTCCAAAGGTCAGGTTAAGAACTCTCGGGACCTCCATTTGTTTGTGACCTCAACTATTGCGGGATGTGAAAGAAACCATGAGCACGAAATTTATGTACAATTTACGATTTGTGGCTCAAAATTATTGTACTCGAATATAATATTACACTGTAAACTGTCGTCTGATAGAAAAAAAAAAAAAAACAAAATAAAAATAAAACAGAATAAAATGATACGATTTATTTTTTTAATGACTAGTTGCTTCACACTGTATTTGCAAATGTCGTGTAGAATCTACACTATTTGATTGTGCAAGTGATTAAAACTAAACATAAAATAAAATCAATATTAGGCAGGTATGCTAACAAAAAGTGGTTGAAATACAGCAACTAGTCTAAAATCCAAACAAGTGGTATAGGGGAGAGTTTTCGAGGGAAGGAATGAGGTTGAAAAAATAAAATACAAAACAAGGCATACCTACTTAATATAGTTTAGCGATGTATCACAGAAATTAAACTTGTCGAATGTATTTGATACAAAGTGTAATTGCTGTAATAAATCTCCTTCGAGCACACTTGCAGTTCTAATTGAGTGAACTTCAAGTATGAAACTTGTTTACATAAGATTATCCAATAGGGAATAAACTTATGTAGGACTAGTAAAATAAAAACTTTGGTAGAATCAATAATACAAATAAAACAAGATATAAATAAAATTAAGAGATAAATACTATGTACAAGTCACATTATATACAAGTAGGCAGTTTACAGTGGCATCGATAATAAAAATTTATGCCAGAAGTAACGCAATTATAGTGCAGATTTTGAACTTGCTGACTGCTGGTTCAAAAGAAAAGAAAGACTTGACGTCATAAAATTCTATCCGGTAAATATTCAGGTAATCACTGGAAAATTGATTGATTTGTGTTCACTGTTCGTTTGAACGAACATAAAGCCTGAGGCGATAAAATTGTCTTTCTGTCAACTAAACACAACTATTTAACAAGAGTGTCCGGAATAAGTTTTGAAGATGGCGTTTGTATTCGGCTTCCTCGAAGCTCATTCCCAGCAAAACAACATAAACTGTTGACAGTTTTGTCACGTGTCACCGATTCTCTCTGGTGTTTTTGCCGTCTTTAACGGATAGTACTTTTCGGTAGCCATTGGCTACCGTTGGGTACCGGTTCTTCGTTTCGACTGACCGGTCACTCCAACTGTTCCAAAAAGTTGGGGGATTTGAAATACTCCGGGACCGGATCGTCCAACCTGGAGATGATCTTGTAGATCGATTTCTTCCACGATTGTTCCGCATCCCTGCCCTCTTGGATAGCCTTGAAAAACTCCCGGAGCGTTTGTTCAACCACAAACCGGAAGTTAGAAGGAACCTGGAAAAAAACGTACACACATTAAATAAGAAATCAAAATTGATCCTAAAAAGCAACAACAGGGGAGGAGAAAAATACTGAAGCAAAATAAAAATAATACTGCAGATACGTGACATTGCCGAAGACATCTGCTTCAAAAGCAAACAAAAAATTTTTCTCAATGGGATCAATAATTTTTGCTGGATGTTTTCGGGTTGGTTGTAGATGTCTCGGTTAAAATCACGAACCTGGGGTCCCCATACCTCGATGTGATTGTTTCTGTTGTAGTGCAAATTGAGCACCCGGTATAATTCGGAATCACCGCCAACATGCAGATCGTCGGCGTTTTTGACACCTTCTGAGACTGCTTGTCTAGCGTACTTCTCCATTTGGATATAGTAGAATTCCCTGTAACAATCAGAATTACATTAATTACTGAAAATACAAAAAAGAAAAGTGATGACATTAACAAGCCATATAGTACTATAAATTATGATAAAGACTTAATGTAGCATTTGGAGTAAGCCACCTGTGAGCTATGCATGCCATACACGTAATAGTGTGTAGATCGATGAATTAAGTGGCAATTACAGCAATCATGGTGATGCTGCTCAGTTCAATAGTGACTCTTCATTCCTCCTGCACTTTCACCTTCCGATTTTTTTTTTTTTTTGTACAAAAATAATTTGAATCTGTACTATTTAACACCTAAATTCACGTATACACCAATCCACCAATTAACAGTTTGCTTATATTACTAATAGAAATGTTTGTGTTTAAACGGTATTAATATTGCCTAAACATGGTAGTGTCATGTCATTGAATCCGAACGCCAATTATAGGCCAATTGGGCATACATAATTAATATGGTTGTATTAGCCATGTTATATTATTAACGCTAACAACTGTTGCTTTCGATTAAACACATTCGCTTGCCTCATTCCAACTGCTTTTCGAAACTGTTTTTACCTAAATCTCTTTGACCCTAACTGAGTTCAAACCCGCATATTACTTATATTCGTTCTGCATTTAAAGAATATCATCGTATTTAAAAATCACCTGCTGTCTTCGTTGCTCAAGACATGCAGGTATGTTAAGCGATTTTTTTTTGTTATGTGAACTCTCTCCGCTTTAAATATCCCTTAATTGTTGTTGAAAATCTTGCAAGGATTTACTTTCCCACCAGGTAAGTCACACAGCAACGGTTTCTTATAACGAAAGACGTTACACACAACAAAAGATTTACCAGCTGCTTTTTGATTTACCCTCCCTAAGTCGAAACGAAGGGACTGAATACCCTTCAAGACGTTCCCGCAGCGTCTTGAGACACGCGTCTTTGATGTTTGCAACAAGAAGGAACAGGGGTATACAAAATTAGCCATTGGAATAACAATTTTTCACCACTTTTAATACTAACAAGAACAAAATAATTTTGAACACAAATATTGATTTATTTACTTTCAAGTCTATAGATTTTATCTTGCAAATTATTTACTTCAGTGTAAAATTTGTAAAAAAAAACTCAATTATATGTGTGAATCTTGAAAGTTTGGACAACCCTGAACACAAAAAATTAACGAAAGGGCGCGCACATGGTATTTGAACAATACTCGCATAGGTGAGCTTTGAGCAGATGTTCAAATCGACTGCATAAAACCGTTAGGAAAAGTCATTTCGAAATTCTGATTTTATATTTGCAATTTCCTTCATTTTTTTATGTTTCTGAAAAATTAAATCAACTTCGAATAATTGAAAAAATATAAATTTATAACTATTTGACAAATATTTCATATTTTTGGAATGCTGAATTTAAAGCACTGATGTATTTGCAATTTGACGTTAATTAAGAATATCTGTGCATGCAGTATTGTTGAACATGTTCTTAATAAAGTACGACTTGTTAATAATGTCTGAAGAGCAGTAGTATTTTTTAATTAGAAATGACTAATTAGCGTAAACAAAGTTGGTGTTTTACACAGAAATGTATAAAACAATATAGTGTCGTTATTGTTTGAAACGACATTGAAAAGATCTTGAAGTAACCCTAGATAAATAACAAGCTGAAAAGTCCCGAGTTGAAGAAGCACGCATTCATATCTAAGATTAAATGGAGGAGTCGGCGAGCAAATTGGTTTAAAGTGACCGGAAATGGGGTTTAATGGGTTCGGACCCTGCGTTTTTCACGCCCGTTCCGTTCCTGTCTTACCACCTAATTATATCCAAAATTAATTATCTTAATTGGTAATTGATTGCACTGATTGATGTTTAATTACGATCGTACTTACATTAGTGTTATCTTAAAATAAAGATTATTTTGTGGAAGCCTTTGGCTATTAGGTAAATTAAAAATAATTAATAAACAAATTGTTGTTTGAGAGAGATTTTAATTTGAAAGCTTGGGGTGTAAGTTACACGTTCCCAGAGATTTGTGAAAAATTAATGTGCGATTTACGACGTTAATGACTAATATAATGTTTAAGTGAACTGGAGTGAGAAAGACGGATGATATTCGAAAAGAAAAATGCACACCCTACTAATTAGTCTCAAGACCTTAATTAAGTTATTTTTAATTGAGCAGTACGGTAATGCTGCAGGGTTTTTTCAGTTTAAGGTTGCATACTCTGCTGCACAAAGTTTTACAAAGACAGAATGCAGCTAATTAAAAAAATGTTAATTATGAACTGTGCATTTTGTCCTGGCAAGTTTCTTGAGGTTTTCACGTTAATTTTTTTCTGTTTATACTCGAAAGTAATTAGAGTGTGCTTTACCTTATCATCTATCGATTACTGAAGTAACTTTCAATGTTTTTATGTAAATTCGTTTGATCATATCTGATAAAACTATCAAACGCAAGGCAATTTTCATATTCTTTTATTACTAAATTGGATAGATTAAAGCGTGCGATATTGAATTTCTTATCTTATCACTTGAGGTCCATCTGTTTAAACAGACAACAAATAACTTATATTTCTGCTAAGCTTTTGTTAAAGCTTTTGTCCACGCTTTACGTATTATCAACCGTATGATAAACCATAAATTTTATCCTAAATGTTTGCATTTTTTCTAAATTTCTGAATCACTAACATATAGGAATGCTCCTTTTGGCCTGAAGCTCACATGCATGCTGCGGTTCTCGTAACAAAGAGTTGCCGTTTCATTTGCTAGTTGGCATGTATACTTTTCATTGCTGCTTTTAAATCAAAACTCACAGCAAAGTTTTTTATCGTCGTGCAATATGCGAATTCTTTTTATAGAAAACTCTAGGTCCATATACTCATCTGGCTAATTATTAGTGCAAAATAAGTACAATGTTATTTTGATAGAAATAATAATAATAGAAAAAATTAACTCACCTGAAGTTTGAGAACCACTTGACCAGTTGGGCAGTGTTATTCTTATTGAACTTGATATCGGGGAAATACATTTTCAGTACTGCTGAGCTCGGATACCGAACCCAGAAGAACATCAGTTTAGCTTTCCTGAGATGCATCGGTGTCAGTGTTGACGAGTGATCAGGTGTTAAGGAAATATTCATCTATTTGGAGAGAAGAAAGAAATCAAATAAACTAAGTTTTAGTAATCACAAAATCGTAAAATCGATATTCTTGGAGGCCGTGCAATTGAATTTATTTCATACATTATTCCCGAGAATAGCAGTATTTACTTTTAAAAAAACTGAGAGATCTGTGCGGAAATAATTGATAAGTAAAAAAGCAAACTAGTAATTTCCGCAAACGCAGTTATAACTTATTCTTTTTCTTAACCACATGTTAGAGAGCACGATACTCTCATGGAGTATAAGACGAAGATATCAATTATTCATAAAGTGATCTAACTCGACGTTACGAAGTGACTAATAATAGATATCTAAGCGAACGAATCAATTTATTAGAAAATCCTCCATTCTTTATAATAAATTTAGTAAAATAATATGAACATCGTCCGTATTCTTTGGAAGTGATTTCATGTGTCATCAATAAGATAAAACGGATTAATTTATAAGGATTCTCAATATTGTTTAATCGTAACTTAAGTCTGCGGGGAAAGGTCTGAATGAAGACCGTAAAGATCTCAGCGAATTAAATTACGAGAATAAAATAGTTACAATCAAAAAGAAAATTACGTACGTTATTGTGATTACTAAGACTTTTACTAAAACCCTTGCATAGAAAGGATATTGTAGGCTGCATTCCATCATAGGCGATGTCCCCTGAGTTACAATCTGAATTTCTATCGCCGTTGTCCATGTTCATACCCCCAGGCGGCGCCCTTAGTTGTCCATAGTCTGGGGAGCCCCCATGTTGAGCTGCAGCCAAGAGTGCAGGGTGCAAGAGCGTCGGAGGATGATGAATTGGAGGCGACTCTCGCTCGATTTTGTGCATGCGAGGTGGTGATGACGATGCCTGCATTGTTAATTTTAATTAATAAAATGTTTATAGTTAATATAGATAGTAAATGCAAACCTGCATCGCCATGTGGTGTCCATGACTTGGTCCATGAAAGAAGGGGCTGTAGGGCGAGAAGACCTGAGATTCATGCAATCCTGGATTAGGAATCGCCACTGAGGTGGGAAGAGAAACAGGTAACATTGGCGGTGGTTGGTGGTATGGAGGTGGCCGCGGCGAACTGCATGTGTTAGGTTCCATGGAAGCGGGCGACATTCCAATACCATCTTGACCGAGGATTCGGCTGACTGTTCTAGGTGTAATTCTGGTGTCTGTTACCTTATGCCTCTTCTTTTTTGGCGCTACAACAAGACTCAGTGCTTCGTTCTGCTCGGGGTTTTCTTGTTTGGTAACGCAAAATGGATGGTTCATTCCAAAGAGAGGGGCTTGACTTATCGCCGGAGGCTTGGGAGGCTGGAACATTGGAGGCCTTACGTGAAGGTCGTTTGGTTTTTGCATGTTGTTCATATGAACTGGCATCATCGGAGGACAGCCACTGTTGCCATTAACCATTTGACTGTTGGGCGGTGGCGGCGGTGCTTGCGGCCGTTCAGCGACCTTGGTCCGAGGCGATTTTCTGTCTAGTAATTGCGAGGCCATCATCAAGTCTTTATTGAGTTGTTCAGCGGCGGTAGCCGCTTCCGTTTGCTTACATCTCCTTTGATGAACAAACCTTGATAGTATTGAGTCAATCAGATTAGAAAGAGACGAAGTAATTTCAGATTTGAGAGCGTCGGCAAGGCCTTCTAAGTCTGAACCGGTCGGTGTCATGTTTCTCATAATATGTAATCTGTCGGCAATATTTTCTGGTTTTTGCGTTGACTGATGAGACTGTTGTTGGGACTGTTGTGCTGCTGCTGCGGCTGCTGCTGCTGCTGCTGCTGCTGCTTCGCTATTCATTGCTGCCGAAGCAGCTTCTTTAGCTAATCGCGCTTCTTGCTCCATTAGAAATTTGTGGCTTACACCCAAGTAAATAGCTGCTGCATTACTCATATGCTGGTGATCATGATGTAACATTCCGTTATGGTAAGGAGGTCCATGAGGATTTATTTTAAGTTTGCTCACCTGTTGTGCCAAACTGGGGGTGGACTGATTTGGGGGAGTGCTCGTAGTTATGGGCGACGATGGGGCTGATCGTTTACTATTTTCACTGTCACTAGGAGTTTCTTCTTGGCTTTCTTCTGATCCTTGTTCAACTCGCGTACACAACTGCATATATTTCTGTTGCATTTCAGCTAACTGTTCTTGCATTGTTCTTAACTGTGATTTCAGTAAATTCTTTTCAACGCGTTTTTGTCTAATTGGTTCCGGACTTTCTTCTTCTTCGTCATCAATATACCTTTCTGCATTACTGTCGTGCTGTTGGGGTTGGTAAAGTTTTCGTTTCTTACAGCCGTTGACTTGCGGAGGCGCCGGACTGGACCGCATACCTGAGACAATATTTTCTACGCGCGCCTTCTTTGCGTCTTCCGGCTTGGCCGGACTTGAAGGCTCGACTTTTGGCGATGGTAGCGACTCGGTTTCCATACCATTGAGAGCTTCTTCCATAAGTTCTGCTTGTTGTCTGTTACCAACACCGGCCTCAGCGAGGCATTCCTTCATTGCTGCAGCGACTTCTACGTCGTTGCGTTCAGTTTCCACCTTGAGTTCGTTGTTATTGTTGTTGATAATGTGGTCCTGGCCGTTGCGCATGTCGTGTTCCAAGGCCAGTAGTTCGTGCTTACGACCTTGCAAAATGTCCCGCAACATGTGATGAGCTAGTTGGTCACCGGAGGGTGGACTGCCCTCGCAGCGAATCACCGAATCAAACTTGCTCTCTTCGCCGCCACCTTCGCCACCGTCACCTTTCTGCCGCCCCAGTAGTTCATTCAACATCTTGGCGGGCGCGAACCCTGGTCCAAAAAGACCAAACTGCTGCTGTTGAGTGAAAATGGCGCCGTATAAATTATTACCACCACCGAGAAAAGTCGGACGCGAACTAAAATTCGGGATCGACGAGTAAGAGTTACGCGGCTCACCGGCGTCTACGCGCTGTCTAGTTCTTTTAGTTTTCTTCAGGAGCTTATCTGTGTACAAACCGAATTCAGTCTCCTCCTCCGATGACATCATAAGTTCCAGCGTTATTGGTCGTTCTGTGCCCCCCTCCAGATATTCGTCCCCACTTTAAGAATAGTCGCCCATGTCAATACCTGTAACACACAACGACGTCAGTCTCGCTAGGACGATATTGTAACTCGAGGAAGAGGGCTCGAGCACCTGCGGACACGGAACAACTGTTGATCCATAATCGCACGAGCCCTCAACACACACATCTGCACTCATAACCCATATTCAAAAGTTATAATATTCCAAATTAAAAAAAATAATAATAATAATAATAATAATAATTCGAACATACACATTATATACAAAATACATCTATAAATGATCATAAATTAAAACCGCCTTCAAAGCATTTTGCTTGTTATCAATATTGATGAGAGTTTTCATAAAAACCTTGTTGCTTGTTTCATTTTTACCATTATTCGAATTTAATTAACGTCATTATTTTCATCGAGTAAAAAGAAATCTCTTGCAGCTACCATCGACCAACCCTGTTTATTAATTATTATTAACCGCTCAAAATTTCTGGAAAAATTTATTGTGTTCAAATGAAAACTGGGAAAATTTCCTAATAAACATAATTATTATGTATAAAGGTGGAGGTATATAAATTTCTAGATAAGGTTATAATTTAGCTTGATAAGACAACGAATTGAAACGACAGATGGTAAAATATTGTGAGAATTTCCAGTAAAGTACACTCCAAGGGCCATATGGCACCGCCTATGCGTTCTCGACGTAAAGACGAGTAGTAGATAACAATAGTGAAAAGCACCGGGGTGTCCTGTCAGATAATCGTCCTCGCTCTCCGCTCAAAACGAATTATTCAAAAGCTAATGGTCTTATATAGATAGTATAAAGTGTTTGAATGACACACATCAAATTTACTAATACTTAGTAAAACTTGCAAATACTCTGTTTTGTTATCTACAATACAGAATTAAAATGAAGAACTGTTGAATTAATGTTTCTTGTTCCTCTGTAGAAATTAATTTTTACTCATATTTGAAAAATGTCTCTAGTTCTTCAGCTTATTGTGCTTGTGCAAGATACATTTCCCTGCCATTAATTAAAAATATAGAACGTAGACAGCGAGTTCATATTAATTAAGAAAAGGTGCAATAAAACCATGAAGTATGTATTCGTATTCTTACTTCGAAATAGAAAACTGGGGTTAGTTCGTATTTACGTCTCGTCTCCCCTATTCAAACGCATCATCTTAGAGGCAAAAACAAAAGACCAGACTGCTCAAGTGGATGCTCTTACCACCCTGCTTATTAATGTCTAAATATATGTCGTTACTTTCGTCACAAAGACTGTGTCATTAACATTAGTGTGATGATGAAACGGAACCGGAAACTGATGGACGATCATTGAGCCCATCTCCGGGTTCTAACAACAATGCGGCTACTTGAAGTGTACTGATTTTTTATTCGATCGGAAGTAAGTGTAATTTAAACAGAATTTTGACGTTTTTTCTATTTCCGAATGGACACAGGGTGTTACGATTCAGATGAGACACACTTCAAAAGCGTGACAGGAAATGGAAATAACCTCAAAAAAAAACGGTTAAGTGGTGCTAACTTGGTTTGAATTGGTGCCAACGTTAGCGACGATATTCGTCACGATAAGCACGTAGGGTGTAGTACACAAATTAAGGAGAGTCTTGGTTGTCTTATCGAATTATAACTCGGATTCAGTTTCCGGTTAACATAACTGCTACTTAAGATAATGGCTTTTCTAGAACTCTGGCAGCACTGATAATGGGTATAAGAAAACCTACACGTCTAGTTAACATTGATCTGTCATTGCCAATTTTGAAGGAACTGTACGATCGTAAAGACAATGCTTGAGACAGGTGCTACAAAAGACAAAAAGTCTAAAAGCAAACTGAATTAAAATATGTAAACAATAAGGTGGCATATGGTAAAGTTAAGATAAATTTCCGGTGTTGACGTCACATACATGTAACACTACTGCATGACTATTTCCTGTTGGTCACGCAAAATGAACACCCATCTAGGGAATTGTTCCCACCGGTGATATACTCTTAATGAATAAGACACGTCAGGTGGTTTTAATCAAATTATTCAAATCTATAAAAATGCAAATATCATAGAGAGATTATTTTATTTCACCATTAACTTTTTAGCAATATTCTACATATTTTTATTAAAGTTCAAGTGTCAATGGAGTTTCTTGGAAAAATTCAATATTTAAAAAAAAAACGCAATGTTATGTTTTCTCATTACAATTATAAATATTAAGACTGTCGTTTTGTTATTTTCCATTTTTTCTACAGAGCAAAAGTCTATCCATGTTCTGTACAATGAATCACAGTGAAATTCCGCGTAAATCGTTTTTAATTCGATATATTTAAATACACTAACGACTAAAGTGGACCTAATTGTCATTCGAAATGCTCATTTAATATCCTGCTCCGTATGAGAAAGGAACAAATCAAAGTAAACCCTTGCTGAGAAAATACGGTCTAAAGGAAGTGGATAATGAGGAAACAAGGGAGCGAAATAAGGCGGGATTATGATGAAGACGGCATGATTGGGAGGTTAATTGATGTTTAAATGTTGACTGGAAATAATACTAGTCAAAGATTGTATATTTAAATGGTGACCGCGAAGGAAAAACATGCGGAAAAGAACTAACTGTCTGAAATGATAATGAACAGGACAAATTATTATCTAAAAATGCAAACCGCTTTGAGATATTTCCAACCAAGTCACATGCACTGGGTTTATTTACTTTTTATGTCATGAGATGATAACCGCCACGAAATCAAAACTATTTTATTATTAAAACAATAAAATTAACAATTGAACTACACAACAAAAAAAATTAGTGAAAAATTAGAAATATAATACAAAATAGATATCTAGTGAAATGAAAATAAAAAAATTGATTCAGTTGAAAATTGAGAGTATGAAACCTAAAATTAAATAAATAAAATTATTGATTTCTCGTAGTTCTTCAATGCAAAATCAACTTGTGTAGCATCAAACAATGAACTGGTTTATTTGAAAAACCGGCTAAAAATTAAATTATTTGCCGTGCCAAACATGATGAACCAACGCAGAACCGAATTTAAATTAAAAATACCAGAATAACCGCTATCCAGAGGATGGTAGAATGCGGCAAAAGAGCTAATAATTTCGTTTAAATAATATAAAAGAATGGATATGTTTGTGATGAGTTTTGAGCAATAGAGCAATAATATATTTTTTCTTTCTATGAAAGGTTTTGTCTCGCGTTTATGGAGACGACTTGGAAAATCTATTCAATAATTCAAAGTGGACGAAGATATGTAAATAGGTGGCATAATAGCGCGATGAACGTGTCATGGAGGTACGGAAGGAAGGAAACCCTATCTCCGACATTTCTCTAGGAGACATGGTGGTTAAGAGGATAAAGGAACTTGGATATCTCACGGCGATCAGACTCGACTTGAAACTGAATCGTCGTAGTTCTTTTAATGATCATTAAGCACAGAAAATTCAATAATATGTCCGGCTAGTTTTTATGTCGACTTTATTCAATTAAAATTGAATATATCAATGTCACAAAAACTGAAAAAAATTACAAAGCAAAACAATAATCCACTTAATGTCACTGAATAATATAGATCAATACTAACACTATTTCTTCACTTCTGACACAAACTTATTACTTACATTTTGTTTGTCAAGCAATTGCTTGTCATTATAATGGTGATGTAAAAAGGGGGAAACTTATGATGTGACAACGATAAAACGTCTTCAAAGATGTAAGGTGTAGACATAAATCCGAAATTACCAAAACCATAACCACAAGAATATAATAAACATGAAAGCGTTTTTTGAAACATTTCTTTTTAAAAGTCATTCTGATTTCCCGGTTCAGATTGTAAAACCGAATAATAAAAAAGACACCTCTGAACAATAAAAAAGATTACTTGCTAGGTATATTAGGTACTTGGCATTTGTTGGCTGTTATGATAACTGTTTAAAGTACTGACAACCAAAGAAAAGTATTTGTTGCATTTTACAATCAAAATTAAAATTTTGTTTCGGGAAAGCAAAAAATGCTTTGATTATACAACGTAGTTGTTATTCATCAATTTTTTTAGCATTAAGAAAAGCCTCCCAACTTTTAAAAAATCTCTGTTCTACAACTATCATTTTTCCTGCATTAGAATGAGAGATGAAGAAATCACATTTTCCACTCGAGATGCTTTTCCCCTTTCTCCTCAAGCCCCGAAGACCACTCACAACCCTTGCCTTACAGTCTTAACTACGTGATGCAAAGATGCATTGCAATGAGTCCTTCTATATTTTTCGCATTCATAGCGGTCTTGAAAAAAGATGCTGTAGATTCTTATTTGAAAGACTTTACGTTTGCACGGTAAAGTGCTCTCAGAAGGGGTGATTTAATGGTATTGATATGCGGGAAACACCCCTCATTCAAATCAGATGCTTTTTCTACCAAGTTGTTTCTTTTCGCACATATATCGCACTGTTTACTTCTATGACGGCCACTTAATGGAATGATCTAATAATGGCCTAGTTAACGTGATGACTTCGCGTCACACATTCACACTTGTCGTTAACTAAACACATCCGCTCCCAGTGTCGAAGAAAACGGAAGAAGCAGTTAAGTTTATGTGAATTATTACGCATCCAGTTTCGGATGCAAATTCTCTTAAAGCTGATGTTTGAGTTAATTGATAGTAATGAGGCAAAGTGCTTAAAATACTAATTTTTACAGGAAATTAAATGATAAATGTTTTATTAATAAATTTTTTTGTTTGTGTAAGTGCATGACCAATTACCAAATCACTGTTCTCAAATTGAAGAACGACAAATTATATATTTGACTGATCGACGAGAAAGAAAATTACTGAAATAACTTATGTCTGATAAAGTTAAGTGAAATGCTGTTAGAGACAAATTGCAGGTTACAAAGATAGCATTTATTTTTTGTCGCGTTATTCGTTTCAATCGGGAAGAAACCCCTTAATTTTAGACACGAAACAATAAAGTTTGGCTTAATCGGATAAGTTAGAGGAGTAGAAAAAGTCACCATATGGATATATCATGTTCAATGCTACAATTGTGCGATAAATTTTTTATTAGATTATTTTTATAATAATTTTTATAGAAAAATGTTAATCAAATTATCGATGTATTAAAATGTGCTGACTTAAATTAATGGCCATCTTTTGATGCTTTTTTCAAAAAATTATTTGAACTCTATAGGGAATACATACTCATTTCTTTGTAATTTTCTGTAATAACGAAAAAGATTTTCTAGATAGTGAATTTAATAAATGGAAAAACTTATAATCATAATTTAGTTATTAGGGACTATGACATTTGACTATGAAAAAATTAGGAATGTTTTCACAAAATAAAAGTAAAATATTGTTGTAATGAATAGGAATGGATAATATGACTCATTTTTAAGCTTACAGTTTTCCTAAAATAAATTGGAGTCCTTATAAACAGCATTAATTTTTTGGTAAAAAGGATATGATTGTAACTTTATCATCATTTGGAATAATTATGTTACACCAATTACTATAATAAAGTAAATTAGCTTTAGTTTATTGCATATTTACTTTGATATAAACATTTTATTTAGAACTTTATAATGGGAGTATTATGTTGCGCCGGTAAAATATTCTCTGTGTGATCTTAAGAAATTTGCGGTGAATAAAATAGAAGGGTTGATGACGACTTGAGCCCATTGATTCACCGGTACACGGAAGGGAACAGCCGAGATCAATACAAACCTCGTGGTAGCCGTGTCGTGGTGTGAGGTAGGTTAGGGAAGCAACCTTCCGTTACTTACTTATTCGCTGCATTCTGCTGCAGTCTTCGTTTCTTTCACTTCTCCTTTGCTCCATCGTGCGTCGCGACGAATTTTTTCCACCCACACCTGTCGCATTTTTTTATTGCAGAAAGCGGAAACAGCATACCTTTCTTAAGAGGGTTTCAAATAAAAGTCTATGCTTGATCGATCAAACACATTAACTAAGATGGTGAAATGCTAAATCATCACCATCTCGTTTCCTTCGATTAGTGCTGCATGACTGATGCGTTTCTTATTACTCCAAGACACGTGTGCGCAAAAATATAGATAGATATATCTGTTGTAAAAAATCAAAACTGCTTTTCGTTACTGAACATGCTAATTAATTAGAATTTGTAGCTAGAGGCAAAAAAGCATTTGCTATTTGGTTTACTTTCTCTAAATAAAACAAGCCAAGGGTCAGTATATTCATTCGACCCGGAAAAAAGTTTAGCAGCTCTTTTACACGCTTGATGGCTGCTTCTCTTTCGCTGTCTATTTGTAGGAAAATCGATCGAATTAGACCTGTTAAAGATGAAGTCCGGTGAGGTTTTTAATAATCTTAATCGCTTGCTGAAAGCAGCAGTTTTAGATAAATCCTTTCATTTACAGCGCATCCTTGACTAATAATGTGCATCCAACAACAAAGCAGAGAAAAGAACCATATTTACTCACATACGGAAGCTTAAACTTTCAAGGTATCGATTAGCGAATATTGTAGCTGTAAATATCTAGTTCGCTGTACGTAAACAATATTTACAAAAAAACTTTTATAATATAGTTTGTCGACACAAAAGCTATTTGTTGAACAATTCTATCAACTGTAATAAATTAAATGTCAAAAAGCGCAAAGTAAGACATCTGTACCATTTTGCAGAACATGAATTAGCAGCAGTAAATCTTTTTGTCATGAACCCAGCTTGAGGTTTACCGGTGTTCATACCTTTATACACCACTTGCGGTGTTTAAGTGGCAAATTAAGGTAATTTCCTCAACTAAAAGCGCCGGAAGTTGTTATAAAGTAAAAGCAACCATGTAACTTTTCTTTGGTTTTGTATTCGGTATTCCGTGCAAATTTTAGACAGGTGAGGACCCATCTTAAGACACATTATAAAGCTTTTACGACATAGTTTATGGACAAGATTCTCAAAAAACCAGGTGGTAGGCGTGATGTTTAAACTCGAAAATTTCAAGCTAACAAATAAAGTTCTTTTGTATACAAAAAGAAAATAAATAGGAAACGTGAGCTTGATCTCAATGAGGTATTTTAGTTGTGCAATAATGTCGTTTTATGGGTGCAAACCCGCAGTTATAAGAGGCAATATGTTACGATAGCTAATGTACGTGATAAATAAGATGGGTTTTCAAATTTTAATAAAAGAAAAGAAAGTTGCTGAGTAGGTATAATGGTATAACATAGTTATTACAAAATTTGTAAAATTTTAAATCCCTCTACGTTTTTAAAGAAGAATACTGCAGAAATAATTCCTGTTTAGTTATATAAATTCACATTTTTGAATAATTCCTAGTTTTTGTTTGACAGCAATATTGTGTTTGGCAATTTTGTTTGTTAGGGGGATGCAAATTTGCTACCCTTTCGGTTAACCTGTTCAAGATCGAGTGTAATTTTTCGGCTGGGTCGATATTTGAATGCATGGACATTATTCGTTTTAATTTGGTAATTTCCCCGCCCTGACCACCCTCGTCGTTTCGAATGAAAAATAAACAATTCGCCCTTTAAAACCGCCTCTTCGCTTATAAATCACGCATCTCTCGTGTGCATATCCTGGCCAGTTTTTGTCGCGTTTTTCCGTTCGAATTAGCGGCGATTATAAGGTGGATGGAGTCAGTGGCGCACGTTTTCATCCACCCGTCGGAGACCAGGGGTATGTTTAGCGTTAATCCACGTTTTTCCGCCGTGGCCTGCTGCAAATTAGCTGAGGATGAGGAGAAGCCAAGAGTTGGGCGCATGTGCTAGCAGGGCCCGATTTAAAGCGGCAATGAGAGAATCAAAGAGCGTACTTTTGAAACGATGACCGCTCGTTCGATCGATGTTTTATAAAGCGAAGCTGTGGCCACACCCAGGGCTAATTGAATGATGCCTGCACCAGACTTGCATGTAATTTTATGTGTGCGGGCGATTTTTGCACGCTGCCGGACGATGGCCGACAACTTTGCCTCTGGTCGATACCCAGCCGCGACATCCATCAACGGCTCTGTCAAAATTCTCTACAATATGTGCAGACGCAACGATTGCATTTCATATCAACGGACGAATATTTTATCACCTGCTCGATAGCCCCGGATTCCAAGGCCCACTCTAGCCCGGATATTTATTAATTCATTTCGGACGGAAACAAAAATATCCACCCACGGCTAAATCAAACCCACACTACGATGCAAAAATTCAAACAAAAACAATTGGCCTCCACTAAATGCATACAATGTCAAGCATCCAACTGTCCCCAAGGGATCATTGACATTAGTTACTCTAGAAGCGTAATAATATAAAACACAATCTTATATAAAAAAAATATTTTATGTCAACACCATATAGCAAAATACATTTTTACTGATGTCCTTTTTCAGTCGCAGACGAGTTTACCTGCTCTATTAAAAACAATAGAGTGAAGTGGTCTATCCTATTCCATCAGTCTGACATTTTGAAATTTTGACGTGGCCAACGACCTGACTTTTTGCCCGTTATTCAATTATTTACGCCGTCATCTGAAATATTCACCATATGTTTGTGTCTACAGAAGGGTGGTTTATAGTGGACTAATGCCAACACAGAAAAAAATTATTACCGGTATGCAGTTCGTTACAAATTCGACCCTAAACATTTTTGTTGCTAATCAATCTAAGACATGTGATAGACAGTTCGTTTTCCTTTAGGAACAGAACTAGGCTAATAAGCACGCAATTAAGTCGCCTAAGGATAGTTAATTTTTAGTCACATTCTTATTTATAACCTATCAATTTTCCAACTTCCTTCTAAACATAACGTCATACAAAAATATTTAGTGCAATTTATTTTACAATTTTTTTTATCTACCGTTCTAGACTTTGCATCTCACTACTTCTTGACGGTTGACCTTAAGTATATAAACAGGTGAAAAGTGAAAGCGAAAGGGTGATCCTTGTTTCCGAAGCTCTAAGTCATGACGCTAGCTAAATTAAGCTATAGATATCGGTTGTACCACTCTGGGTAGACCCAGCCTCTTCTGGAAACAATTTTGATCACCTTTTTGCATTTTATTAATTATTTTTAATTCAATAAAAAAATAATATTTTTTTCCTATGATATCCAATAGTCTTCATAAAAATGGTCATATATTAATAAATCATAGGTACTTATTATTCTGAAAAATATCGAAGGTTCCGTTTCTTCCAACCCTTCGGTTTTCAACAATGCACTGATTTGCAGATGCAAAATCAAGGTGTTTTTCAAGCAGATGCATTTCGTTTTCTTGTAAACATCACCCTTTCTTCAAAGAATAAAGTGCAACACTTATAAAGGTAAACCTGCAATTTCGTATAACCCTGAGAATATAATAGAACGAAAGAGGATTTGAAAGGTCTTTGACCTGAAAGATGTGCACCTTAAGATTTGAGTTTGAAAATACATCGACAGATGTTTTATTTGGTGTGCATAATATCATTAAGCTTTTATATACATCACAATAAACTTGTTTTTAATATATATGACTGTGTAATTTTTATATGAATGAATTGGGGGTGAAATTAGGTTATATTTTAATTAATATCGATGATCAACAGGTCTTGTTCGATAGCGTTTTTATTTTGTTAGGTAATTTACAACCAATTTATTGCACTATTTGTCAATTTATATTTAAAATATTAACATCATTTAAAATCATTTAAAAAGTGAATGTTGATTTTGTGAATTTTTTATTTCATTTATAGTATTTTTAAAACAAATAACGTTTTCAATTTTCAATTCACCTTATTTATGGATTTATGCATTATAAAAACACTAAGTTCATACATTTCAGATAGGGAAAAGTTAGGAATATTGTTGGACCGCTTAGAAAATTGAACCACCAACATATTATTTATTTTTTGATTTTTATAATTTGGCAACATTATACAGTTTGATGAATTGGACTTCACAGGTACTTGAATTAATCAGACTAGTTGTCAAATTTGGAGCAAAATCTTGATAGCAAATTTTGTTGATTATTGAAAAATATGTTTAGTTTGCTCTAATTTCAACACAAATAATATTTGTAATAATTATTGATATTAATGAAGTAATAATGATTTGAATAAATAAATAAATAATTGTTGGTAGGTGCTGTTGCGATAAATTTAACAGAAATATTCAATGATTTATTTTGCGTTAAGTTTATTACTTTAGTCGACTAGCCAAAAAAATGAAATTGTTGTATTGATTGTATAGTACCAGTGACCTAGTCATTTTATACAAAGCACTTTCTTCCCTAACCTATAAACCCCCAATGCATCAAATCCACCCATAGACCTTAGATGGTCGTAATAAAATCCAGTGAGCCAGCACGAGCTAAACAAGTAAGAAGGGGAAAAAATTGAAGTAATAAGGGGAAGAAGGGTAGGTTGTGTGATGTAGTTTCTATTTATTTGAAGGGTGCCGTCTTTGTTATGCAGCTTGGAGAATAAGTCAGCTGGCTGCAGAAACGAGAAGGGCTCTTCCCACTGCAGCTGCCAACCCTAGCAGAGACGTGCATCAAAAAATTATATTAAAATATTCACATTTTTAAAAAAGAAACTATTTTTTAATGTGGATAAGTATCTTTTTTAAACTTCCTTAATAGTGTCGAATTCTTGCAACTGAAATTAATTGACGTTAAAGTTTTTCAACATTTTCTCAATTGTTAATAATAAAAATAATGTAATAGATCATTTTTTTCCCTTTCGACAAATGTTTGTTTAATTTAGTTTTGGTTGAGTTTAAAATTTCCAAGCACGCCTCTGTCCTCCGTTTACATTTTTATCTGCACCTCTCTCCGGACTAAATACAATCTAGCAAGCGCGTGTCAGGCACGGGCCCTGTTTTTTGACCCTCCTTGAACAAAAGAAAGTCGCCCCCCTTTTCGGAGTACACTACGATCTCAACAAATAATAATTGTACACCGGGCTTCAGCGTAATCTTAATGCTCTTTGTCATGCAAATAATCGACGTAAACATCTGCCGGTCTCGTTGTTACGTCACATGAGCGTCTCAAGTGATGCGTTCAATTGTGACGTCACATATAAGAAAACGGTCTCAAGGTTGTGAGACGTCCGGTGACGTCACACGTTTACGATTCTCGCTCTGTTTCCGAAGACGGAAACGAGGATTCGCTTGGGGTAAACGGAGTTCCATTCAAGAAACCAGTAGACGCTGATTTATACGATCGAACAAGTATAGTTGCACGCAATCCTTTGAATGATTTCCCTCATAAAATATCGACACAATTATCGGTTGTCCAGTTTTTTTTTTTGTTTTGTATATTAGAATTATTATAAGTCACGATTTTCCGGAAAAAAGCGGAATAAACATGGAATAAAATCAATTATTAATGGGTCGCAGTGATAGGCATCGACGCCTTGCATGATAAGCCAAGGTGTTTAGGTGTTTTCCCATGTCTCGCAGAAGTATCGTGCAATGATAGGAGAGCGCATATTATGAATACACGCTACCGGAACCGCTCATTGTGCTCACTACTTACCCACTTCCGCCAAGCACCGCATTTCCGCCGAGCTACTTCCGTTGTTTCCTTACGGCATAGCGCTTCGCCCTTCGTCAGGTGCGATTTGCGTATTGTTACGAATAAAATTGTCAAGTTAATTGCTTCAAAAGGCAAACGCCTAAGATTCATGCTTATTTCTATACATCTTTGAATTTTTTTTTAAGCAAACAACTTTTTCAAAGCTTTGGTATTCATTAAAGCTGGAAATTTCCCTGTTATTACCATAAAAACATTCAAAACAGTTAAACATATTGTGTTTTTGAATAAGTAGTAATATAGTTAATAGTTCTTTTTATTTATTTTTTATTACTTAAAGGCATTTTTTGACAATTGAAATTTTGAACTCATTACAACAACGTTGTAAAGAAATGTTTCTCAAAATATTGAGTGAATGGATTATAGCACAATTCGCGGTTAAACGCTTTAAGAAATCATGAAGTATCCACCTGTTGCATGTTTCTTGAGGCAGATTTTCTTATAAGAAACCTTACACCCCTTGAAGCAACAGTTGGCTTCTAACTTATTCAGTTTCTTACTAAATCCCCAGCAAGTTTTGACTTAATTCCTCATCAAATATTGAGACATTAGGGTGAAGATTAATAAGTATTCTAAAAATTTTCTAATTATTCTTCTTATTTAATTATGCATTGTGGGTTACAAGGGTTAATAACTAACATCGACAAGCTGTCGACCTTCTTCCCTTTATTACTTGAATAATTAATATAGAAGTAAATTAAACCGATTTTAAAATATGTAAGCGCCACCGACCTTTCTCAAAGGCAAAACACAGGTGTGACAGATAAGTACAAAAGATAAACACCTTGAAAGAAGGAGGTCCCATTCATACATATGTCTAAAGAAAACTTGTATGGGCGATTGTACAAAGTGGTTTGTAAAGATTATAGGAGCAGGTGGTGAGGCATGCCTTTAAAGAATGACGTCTTAAATGACATAAGAAATCCACCTGTATTATTGGCCAAAGTGATGTTAGAAAGTTTTCGAAGTGATCTTTAAGTTTAATTATATCTCCTTGATTAATTCGAATGAATAGCCAGAGAAAGTTTAGCAAGTTTCTGGTAAAGTAATTTATCTCGGACATAGCATTTAATTGCTTAAAGAAAGTTTTCAGATCAAGAATAAGCTTGTTAATTTAAATTCGTTTTTTGTTTTTACTTTAAAAGAGTGATGGTATCTTAGAATGATGTGCGGTAAGTCGACATTTCGTAAACTTCATCAATATAATGCTCAACCCAAGTTTCTTGTCCTTTGTATTCAACTCAGGAATCTCTTCTTATTTGTCAGCTACTATCATTAAAATAGCTTTGAGACATAAATCGCTCAATGAATTCAACATTTTGGAAAATTTCTCAGCAAAATTCTTCATTATACAAACTCTTATGAAAGGGTAACACAACCGCCCTCTCGAGAATATTGTGGTAATGCTCGGAACTAGTGGAGAGCTCGTCAGCGATAATAGCCACAAGTAGCTCACACATGCTTTTATGTCCTTTTTGATGTCAAATGTGTAGTTTTCTACAAAATTTATCTTGTTGACTCGACTTGATAGTTAGTAAATATTTAAACTGATTTAATGAAGAGCAATTTTTTTTCTTTGATACTGATTAATTTAGAGACAAACAGAAGCTATATCCGGCAACGGATATAATAGGTGGATTTAAGGATATCCGCTGACTATACGGTCCGAGACACATTTGCTAGTCAGGATTTACGGTGTAGAAGTCATCCAGAGATGAGATTAATGAGTTTAATAAACGTCATTATCGCTGTTATCTAACATCCGGTTACTTTTAAATAGCACATCTTGATTAAGGGAATTATCAAAAAGTATATGCAAAATGAAGCAAAATAGACTATCAAAAATCAAGGTAGAGATATTATTTGGAAGTTTTTATAATAAAATAACATCATTTCTATTTATTAGCTTTGTTTTGCTTTTTATAAATTTGTGTGCTACAAAGAATAAAAAAATCTTTTTTTCTTCAACTTAGATAGATCATAGATCAAACAGGCGTTCGTTAAGTGATGTACGAGTAAAAAGAGGACCTGAAATAAATAGTGACCATTATCTAGTAACCGCAAAATTAAACAGTAATATTTCAGGTTCAGAAAAACTAAGATGTTATAAAGCGAGGAAGAATCGTAAGGAAGTTATAAAATCATACAAGCTAAACATACCCGAGATGGCCGAACTGTTCAGAGAGAAAGTAGAAACAAAAGTCAATGCACAACGCCAAAGTATAGATGGGAATGTAGAAGATCTGTGGCAATTATTTAAACACATGCTACTAGAAACAAGCAAAGAAGTCTGTGGAACAATATTGCTGGACAACACAAGAAAACAAACGGCATGGTGGAATGAAGAAATAAAGAACCAAGTTAAAGCGAAAAAGGATAAGTGGAAAATTCATCTAAGAACAAAAACCGAAGAAAGTTATAAAATCTACAAAGACCAGCGAAACAAAGTTAAAGAACTAGTCAAAGAAGCTAAGAAGAAGGCATGGGAAGACTTTGGCTTAAAAATGGAACAAGATAGTAAAAGCAACCAGAAATTATTCTATAAAGTTCTAAAAAGTATAAGAAAAGGGCCACAAGAAGTACCAAAACAAATAAAGAACAAAAATAGAAAGATATTAACAGAAGGAAAAGAAATAATGGAAAGATGGAAAGAATATTTTGAGACATTACTATCTCAAACAGACCATCCATTAAACACGACAGAGGAACACTTTTTTTATGAGCCAGATAATGACGAGAATAAAGAACAAATAGGGATAGTCGATAAAATAAGCTTAGAAAAACTAAATGGAGCAATTAAAAAACTAAAAAATGGCAAGGCAGCTGGGCACGATAGAATCACGGCAGAAATGATCAAAAAACTGGGAGAATTGGGTAAGAATTTATTGCTGGAAGTGATCAATAGAGCTTGGGAGGAGAGGAAAATACCTGAAGATTGGGAGGTAGGAGTAATTATGCCAATATTTAAAAAAGGGGACAAAAGAGATTGCGGAAATTACAGGGAGATAACGTTGCTTAGCATAGCCGCTAAATTATACGAAAGGATAATGGAACAAAGACTACGGAGGTTCATCGACCCACATCTAGAAGAAGAACAGTCTGGTTTCAGACAGGGAAGAAGCATACAGGACCATATATTTTCGATTAAACTTATTATTGACAACGTGAAAAGAGAGAACAAAGAAGTGTACCTGGCTTTCTTAGACCTGGAAAAAGCTTACGACAGAGTACCAAGAGACAAATATTATCCCAAAGAAACGTAGAAAAACAACTGATAGAAGCAATAGAAAGTCTGTACAATAACAGTAGAAACTATGTAAGAACGAATAACCAACAGTCAGAAGAATTCCTAACAACATATGGACTTCGTCAAGGAGGAGTATTGAGCCCACTATTATTCAACGTCGTGATGGACGACATCATAAAAAAAGACCAAGAAAAAAACGACAACACTGTATGTGGGACACAACAAGCTACAGCCGGTACGAGTTTCGGTGTGCGCTTTTGCAGACGATGTGACAATTTTTGCGAAAAGCGAAAAAGATCTCCAAGAAAACTTAAATAGATGGAAGGTGGAACTGGAAAAGTGGAACATGAAAATAAACGCAAAGAAAACAAAGGTTTTAGTAGCAGGAAAAAATCAGAAACGTTACGAGGTAAAGATAGACAACACCAACATCGATCAAGTCCAAACTTTCAAATATCTAGGGGTTAAAATCAATAACAACGGTGAAGAAGAGGAAGAAATTACTGATAGGATCCAAGCCGCAAATCGTCTGTACCACCAGTTGAAGACGCCGCTTATCGGAAAAAAAGAATTAAGCCAAAAAACAAAAATGACCGTTTTCAAAACAATATTTGTACCATCTCTAATATTCGGAAGTGAAAGCTGGATCTTATCAAGAAGACTGAAGAGCCAATTGCAGGCTACTGAAATGAAGTTCCTACGCAAAATCAAAGGAGTTACCAGAAAGGACAAAATAAGGAATGAGGTAATTCGAGAAGAACTCGGGGCACAAGCGGTATTAGAGCAAATCGGAAAACAACAATTAAAGTGGTTTGGACATCTTGTAAGGATGAACAAAGAGAGACCAGTCAAAAATAAATGGGAGGCCCGATCAATGAAAAAGAGAAATAGAGGAAGACCCAGGAAAACATGGAATGATGCAGTGCGAGAAACGTTGGAACGAAGAGGACTGTCCTGGAAACGTGCGTCCCAATTAGCAAGAAATAAAAAAGAATGGACAAAAATAGTTTATAATGTTTAAATATTTATATAGAATTTCTATTTATAAGTTTTGTTTTGCTTTTTTTAAATTTGTGTGCTACAAACAATAAAAAAATCTTTTTTTCTTCAACTTGGTTTTATGGATGATAAAAATATCAAGCAATCCATCATCTTGCTCAAAGAAGTTCAGGACTCAAACCTCTTCAGATGTGGCGTGACATAATAAACTTCCAATTGCATAGATTGTACCATTTTCAGTGCATTTATCGATGAAAAGAAAAATAGAATTAAAGCTATCCATGTCCGGAATTTGATCGATCATAGACATTTGATATTTTTGTGGTTTCTTTGCGTATTGACACCCATCACTGCTTCAAAAAGACATCCAATACCGCATCTGCCAAGTTAAAACTCTGGACAGACAAATGTTAGCCGCTAAACAATATAGTATTTCAACAAAACACAATTTTCGATAAGAAATATTAAATGTGTATCTTTTGCGGTCAAGCGGTTGCTTTATATTTGTTTGGTCTTTTTTTTGGTCATTTAATTTGTCTCGATAAGAAGTCATGTGGTGGCATATGCGGTAAAGATCGCAGAGTAGACATCTGGAAGCGGCTCTGATCGCCCTTGTTTGTAGACCGTGGCACCGACCAGGTGGTAATTTCTTTCAAGGGGAGGGTTACCTAGCAGATGTGTTTTACCCCTTACGTTACCCCTTACTAGTTTTGCCAATAATGCAGACTTCTTATCGGCCGTAACGAAACAAGGCGGTGTTATTTATGGTTTACTGAATGAATAACATCCACAGGCAGGTATCTTTCGATAAAATAACTTGCTAGCGTTCCAACTCATTAAAATGTATTGTAAATCGATAAGATTTATTCATACTTGAAAAAATGAACAAGTAAAATTTAGAAGAGATTTTATTTTAAGTATTCAGTACTTACTAGAAAAAAATGATTGCTTGAGATAATGTTTATTAAGAAGTCGAAAAATTTATAAATAAGAATTGGGAATAGGTATAATAGAATTAGAAAAATTATTTATTCAATTTTCATTCGACTAACCTAATTCATATAAGAATTTGTACTTAATTTATTTGATATATAATATGCATTCCTATCAAATTATAGTCTTATACTTTTATTCTAGAAAAATCATAGAAATCTCAAACACTGTATGCTTTAAGCTATTATAATCAATTATCAATTCTGTGTTTTTATTTCTTGGGTTTTTCTAAGTTCGCAAAATATTCGTTCTTAAAGCGGGCGTTTAGATATATATTTGCCATATTCTCTACATGCCGGCGATTTAGTCGAAGTTTTGAACGAACGGAAGCAAATAGTTTTATGAAATAAAAACACTTGAAAGTAGATACTTTTTTCAGGGTGTGAGGATATTTTGAACTCAAATATGAATTTGGCTTTGGCGATAAAAACGAATGAAACGAAAACTAAAAATTATTAGAACTGTTCTACTCATTTTCCAATCTAAGTTTAAGCAAAAACGAATGATTCAATCAAGCCAATGTTTTGAATACATAATTGCTGCATCAAGGACTAGGGTCTAAGCTATTTTTGGTTAGGAATCAACGAGTAGATCTCAAGAAAATTGAGTGTAATTGAGTGCTGGAAAATGCACTTTTTCCAACAAAAAATAGCTTAGACCCTTGTCCTTAATATGACAATTATGTATACAAAACATTGGCTTGATTAAGTCTTCCGTTTTTCTTAAACTTAGATTGGAAAATGATCAAAACTGCTCTAATTATTTACTGATCGTTTTTCGTTTCGATCATAACAGCAAAGCAGAATTTACATCCAAGTTCAAAAAGTATCTACTTTCAAGTATTTTTTATTTCATGAAAATATTTGTTTCCGTTCGTTCAAAACTTTGACTAAATCATCGGCATGTTTTCTATATGACATATACAGGATGTCCCACCACAGCGTAATTCTTCCATAGCGTAATAATCGTTGGGAATATGAAAATTTATTTTGAACAAAAGTTGTACGAATCTTTCTTTGGGTTGTTTTAAAAATATTTTTAAAAATGGCGCACTTCCGATTATACCGGAAATTGACACTAACTTCGTTATTTTAAATGCAACACACTATATATTTTTAAATTTTTGGATTCCTTGTTTAATTTAAGCATCACTTTATGTACCATATGTAACACTTTGAGTGAACAATTTCCAAGAAATTTCAGATTTAAATAAAAAATATGGATGTGCAGAGAACGCTAATATTCTAAATATCTTGAACACAAAAGCATTTACAGAGATGCGGTTTCAGGCCTTTATTTCAAACATAACAGTCTATCTCTTAGACCTGAACATCTTATCAAATTTAGAAAACTCTCTTTTTATGGGTGTCTTGAACATGAAGAACTTCTAACCCAGATAACTCAATTTTCTTAAATGGAACGCTATATTTTTTGTGGTACCATCTCATAGTACTTAAAATTATGTTTCGATTGATGTAAGGCTGTACCCACTTACTAATAACAGTTTAAAAAAATGAATGTTTTTTGAAATTTGTAAAAAAACTACATGATCACATTAGCCTTGGTGACTACTAACTATTATTTATCAAGATTGCACCAAAAGAAGAGCATAATTGAAGCTTAAATTCTATTGTTTATAAGATAACATCAAGACCGGAGTTTTTCCATCTCTGGGAATTAACTTCCAACCAGTGACTTCCGCTATGATTGCACAGTTTCAATGATAATGTTATGCAAAAATCTGTTTATTGATAATTTTGGGATATTGAATGTTTTGCTGATATTTAAACGTCAAGATTTGTGTTTTTTAAACTGGATCTACCTCAAAACAGTATTTTCTTCAATTATCACAAATCCGTTTCAGCCTTTAATCAAAAATGGTGAATAGATAGCTGATTTTGATATTGTTCTTCTTACTGAAATCTCCCATGTTCAAATTTTCAAAAAACATTTATCATATTTACTAATTATTTTCTACTTAAAATCTAGTACGTTTTTTAAACATGTTTATATCAGTAATAACAATCAAGGCTAACTTGATGATGTAGATTTTTGCAAAATTCAAAAAAATGCCTCTTTTCCAAAAACTGTTGGCAGTAAGTTGGTACAACCTGACATCAATCTAAAGGTAATTTTAAGTTCTATTCGGCTGCACATTAAAAAGTATAGCAATCCATTTAAAAAAATAGAGTTATTTAGGTTTGAACCTTCTCATTTTTAAGGCTCCCATCAAAAGAGAGTTTATCAAATTTGATAAGATGATCAGGTCTAAGAGATAGATGAAGGTGTAAAACCACTCCTCTCTAAGTACTTTTGTGTTTGAGATATTTAGAATAATGTCGATCTTTACACAGCCATATTTTTTCTTCAAATTTTGATTTTCTTAAAAATGGAGTAACATTTAAATTCACTAGTTTAACATTTAACATTTAAATTCATTAGTTTTCCAGAATTTCCACTATTAAAATTGAAATTAAGATAAATATCTACCCAAATATAATTATTTATATTATTTATATTATCTACAAATAATTTAAAATGCAAGTGGTTTTTTCTATTGCTTTTGGTGAATTTTTGTAATAATGAATAAAGGTTTTTCTAGAGAAAAACTAGCATTACTTTTCCATGTTAAAATATATTTCATCTTAATGAATAATCATATTAGTAGAATTAAAATTAAATATTAGAACACTATCTAGTGTTTTCTTATAAAATATGTTGAATGATTTTTTTTTTTTGATGAATAATCTCTTCGACATACAATTTGTAAAATTTAGGTCTGATAATTACAAATCATGTGTTGAACTTTTCTTATGTTTTATGGTTTTCTAGATAAAACTGTTCTAAAATACGCAACGCTGATTTGAAATAATAAGTGACTTTTTTTTTCGATTATTGTATAATTAAAATCTTATTGGTAACTTCAGCAACCGAAAGTTTTCATTGCTAAATATTTGAGAAATAGTAATATTTTAACACACATGTTTTCTATGTTTTCTACTTTTATTGTGTTTTTTTTTTTAGTTTTCAGATGAGATTATTTTCTGTCTTTAATTAATAAAAGTCTGAAAATGTAGTGTAATCTTCATAAAAAAAATGACATCAAAATTATTTACCCAATCCAAGTTTATAGAATGTTGACATTTAATGGTCGTGGAGAAAATTATTGTATACATTTTCGTAACAATTTAAATAGATATTAAGGCTAGCAGATTTTGAACCACTTTTATATACTATATTTCTTGGATAACTATTTTTGAAAGTAGAAAAAAAGAGATGGGAAGGATAAAAAATGAATTTCCTTTAATTGTTGGAGTTTTTTTTCTAGAATACTAGTTCCGACTTCAGTCAAACAAAATTGTCACTTGACATAGAGGACTGAAGGAGACATGTAACAAAACTGGTATTCTATAAATAAAAAATTAACAATTAGAGGAAATTCAGTTTTAATTCTTTTCAAAATTACTCAATTTTAAGGTAACAAACATCGTTGAAGAAAAGATAAGTTACTTAATAGTTGTGAATGATTCAAACTAATCGCTTTGTTCATACAGTGAATTTTCTGTGAGGATTAATAAAATCTTCATCTGATTAGAAAGAAAAGAACAAACTAGAAATTATTAACAACTGACTAATTAATTGAAAGCTTACCTGTTAATAAAATTTTTTTGAATTTTTATTTAAATTTCCACACGATATAAAAAAAAGTCTGGAAAAAGTAAAAAAAACTAAAGTAATAAATGACCATTGGTTATGTAGAAAAAAAAACATTGCGGCCAGGGTTTTTTTTTATAATGTATTACATATCCCCATATCCTTAGAGATTGCTATTAAAAAACAATTATACCCCACAATTGTAGTTTTAAAAATATTATTTATAATTTTGTATACCTAACGCAACTAAAAGTTAATTTATAATTAATGATTTTGTATTCTAGTTATTACTTCATACATAATGTTGATTTTTGTTTGATTCTGGGGAATTTATCATTCAATCAGTTATGTAGATAGTCTCCCAACTGTATATGTATTATGTTAATCAACATACATTTCATAATTTGCTGTCCTTATCTCTTTCCTGTTTGTAATTTGCAATTTCTTGCTTTTGTTCATTGAATCATCAGAACAGTTTTTTTTTTCAAAGTCTACTTACAATATATTTGAACAATAATGTCGCCATCCTAGCGTGTTTCCTGCCGCACAACAGGAAATTTAAATCTCTTACCTCGGATTCTAATTAAGTTAAAAAAAAATCTATCATTTGAAAATAAATGTGATGTAATCTTAGACAATAAAATCAAATTAACTTATTGATACGTATATAAAAATAAAGGAAGTTATTCGAAAGATAAAAATTCCAGAGGAAATAGCAGTGTCGATTTGAATATGAAGAGAAATAAACAGTTCGACTAGGTCGCAGCATTCATTAGCAACAAGCAATTTTCTATAGAAAAACTGCTATGAAAACAGCGATTGTTATCAAGTGATTTCTGTTGGGTTCTCATAATGGCACAGGATCTATAGCTAGATGGTCAACAGGTCCATAACCTTATTGTCACGGCTTGATGCTGCGACGCCATACGATAATCACTCCCACAATCAAGATGACAAAGAAAAAATGAGGTTTTTCCAAATGGATGTCACTATTATATAAAAAGATTTCATTCGTGCTTGCTGATTTGTTTCAAGCCAATGAAATTTCATCGGAAACTTGGAAGGTGTGCTCTCGTCGACGAAACGGAGAAGAAGAGGTGATTCGATAAAGATTTCGATCTGTTATCACGATTGGTTGTCTTGAAAGAAGTTTCTATTTTGTTGTGATACAAACAAGAAGTATTGATTTACCTACGATACATGTTATAAAATATTAAAGTATAACATTAAGAAGTTATCTAACATCTTTATAGAGAAGCCACGCCTCATGTCACGGAAGACTTGTCACCAATGAAAGCTTCATAAGAAATGACATGAAGATTAGAATCTTCAAACATATTTTTTTTTTCCAAATTAACTTAATTTTTTGGATACCACGTCAAAGCTCTAATCGAAACAATCAAACAGCGTTCGTTATTTGGTTTATGATCAATTAGCCTTGAACAGATAAATCTGATTATCGAATTACGACATAATTACATGTTTTGATTTGCTTGTTCAGCCGCAGACATGGATACTAAACTCTGAATTGTCCAAAATGTGTTTAATCAACACGAACTGATGTTTGAAAAAAAAGCAAAAATTCTAATTAAGAACAATCGCTAATTGCGATAAGCTCAACTTTTCCGTTTCCTTTATGATGGTACACTATCATTTTTTAACGTTAATTTCTTTCAGTTTGATTATTCTAATCAAGAAAAAAAAATTGAAAAGGTCACACAATCAAAGCAGACAGTCACTGTAATTCACACCAACAACTTACCTTATTTGAAAGGGAGGGTTGGTATTGATAAGTTTGATTCCATTTACTTAATCTGAAAAAAAAAGAAAAACAAGTTAATAATAATTACAGATAAGTATAAAACATAATCATCCACCCCTAATATAGAATTTCTTGATATCTTATCATTATAGGAGGTTTGAGTCAAATTACTTCCAGTCAAAAACTTGCAGAAACAGATGGTGGATATATTAATAACTTGAAAGAATATAATATTGGAAATGATGTTATTGAACTTTTAGATTTCTTCATCACTTTTAAAAATAGGACAAAATTTAATGCAAGTGTTTTCTTTTTGTTCCGACGAAAGATTTCGACCCGCATCATCAGAATTTAAATTTCTAATTTTATTTAATCAATACCAAATTAACCTCTTTAGATTTCTGACGTGTTTAAAGGTGTACAGACTACTGTAGTTTTGTTTGGTCTATTTATAAGCTGGAGTATATCTCTTTCAAAATACGGCTTTTATTGGATTATTGCCGCAATTTTACCTTACAAGTAAAAATTTCAAAAGCTCAAAAATCGAATAAACTATCAGATGTATAGACTCAGTTCTCATTAGCTATAAACATTTCATTGTATTTTTATGAAAATTTTAGTTTTTTGTTTATCAGTAGATATTTGGATTATTTGCAATATATTAATTATTTTTCTTGCAAATTCACTGAACAATATGAAATGTTTTTTTACAAACTGAGTTGAAAATCAATTTAAATAGAATCAAGTAGAATGTCTACAGACTCTAATATTCAACCTTTAATTGGGCAAAATTCTTTTTTGATTCAAATATTTGCTAAAAAATTGTGTAGAGTTGAGTCGGGTATTAGCTAGTATGGAAATGTAGTCACAAGCTGTCACGTGTTAAGATTAAATGTTAAATTGCGAATTTATTCAATTATTTTACCTAAAAATATTTTACTTTTGCGCACATGATAGTACACCCTACCCGATCGTCTGGTGTTAGAATCGCTAATCTGTCGTAAATGCAATATGTACATTATCAATTAGCGGGTGGTGAGTCCGAACAGTAAGTGGTGATAGTATTGCGTGCGCTTGCGTATAGGGCGGGTGCGGGCTATTTCCGCACCGGATATGTTCACCGGTAATTGCAACTAATGCCACGTGAGAAATTCATATATCTCATACACGCATAAAGTTGAAACCCCATTTTTATCGTTGTATGTTCTAGATATGCATCACATAGTCAACCACAAATGCATAAACTTTTGTTTAGGCAACACACATTGCTGATGTGTTCAACTGATGACTGCCTATAAAAACCATCAAATGAACAACATTTCCAAAGCGACGGGTTCTATTTCGATAAGAATTTTCCAAGTTTACATCGCACGTGTCGGACACGTGTATTGACACGTAGCATTTAATGAACAATTGTGTGGTTGACCGCAATTAGCCATAATGTGTAAACTAGTGACCAAATTATGTACAAGAGTGGGGGTGTCATTGATGCTCACTGCCGATTGATTACGCTAGTTATAAACCAAAATGCATTTACGTATAGTATGGGGATTCAATTAATAACCATTTTAATTCAAACATTATTAATTAGAGCAAATTGTTCGAGTGGCATCTACCAATACTTGTCTCAAAAATAGATCTACTCTACAATTTTAATTGATTAACAACGAAAAAAGTATAACAGTAGTTACTGTTTGTATAGTGTAAATGAGGTAGGTCAGTGTTTAATAAGCATGAATATTATTGTCGTTTAAATAGATTTTGTAATTAATAATTAATCCGACTGTTAATAGTCCGATTGAATTTTTAACTGTTAATATTATTACATCTAATTTCCTTTTCAAATTTCGGATAATTGTTTTACGAAATGTTTGGAAAAAAACAACAGTTTTGTTGTATTAAAAAAAAAAAAACTACATTTCCAACGTAGGTCGTAAATTATGTTTGTTGAGTTGCACAGTTTTTAAATATGCATATGACAATAGAGATTTTTTTGTATTCAAATAACTTTTTAAAAAAATTAAATCAAAAACTAATTTAGTGTTGAATGCTGTAGTAAATTTCTGAAGGATGAAGGCAGCTGATATTTGAGTTTCAAAGAATATCTTTTTGTCTACACTTTATAGCAAGCAATTCAAAGAGTAATTATTTAGATGTAGCGGATGAAGTTTCATCTCATCTGTGATAAAATTTTGTCCAAATTAGAGAAACAAATGTTCTTACATCTGTAAGTTTTATTTATTCTATAAACTATAAATGAGAAGAATGGAGGATTCAGTTAGTTTATTCAGAATAATATTTCCTATTCGAATTCATGATTTGGAATATTTTTTAAATTTTGAATTGGTTTTACAATTTTTCTATACAAAACCAAAACGTAAACCAGTTTATGGCTACAAAAAAAAAAAGAATACAAGCAAACTACCCTTTTTTAATTCTATTCATGACAATGCTCTTTTATGTTATAACGAACATTAAAGGGTGGTTTTTACTTAGGCAGTCAACATAATACAAGGGGGAACTTGGTCAGTGGATGTTAGGACTTCAGGAAGAGCACAGTAATATGAGTAAGTGATTCAGATAGTTGATTTTTATTGGAATATGGTTTGCTACAATCTTTTTGACTTCGAATGCTGTGTAGTGTCGATGAAAATTTGTCCAAGTTTAAGATTTGAACTAAGTTCCAGACTTGGTAAGTTTACTGAATATTTAAAAATGTAAATGTGACTGAAGTGAGTTTAAGGTTTCGCCGACTCAACATTGCACTTGTATAATCATGCAAAGTGTTACCTTAACTACATAATATAATCCATTTGAAAATTCATCACAAAATGTTAAAGTCCATTTCGAAGAAGTAGTTGATGGAGGGAAAAAAGTCGCGTTACACTCCCGAAGAAGGCCGCTTCGAAGCACAAACACAAGTATTAAGATGTAGTGACAAGTCAAGTCAGTCCCGGAGTTAAAGTCCGAATAGAGTTGAGCGTCGGCAAAGTTGTTAGTTATCCTGCGCAGGACTCTGAACGTGTCCTTACGCCACGAAGGATACCGAAGGAGTGAAGGCGTCTAGCTAAGACATGGGTTTAAGGCGCTCCTTTGGGGAAAGACGGCGCCGTTGCAGGAGGCCTGCCGACGACTGACACAAGACGTCGCAGGGGAACGACGCGCGCCGACGTCTGCCATCCCCACCCCCTAACTTGCCACGCCCCCGGAGGGGAAGACCTAATTAAGTCGGATTTTTAAGTAGCTACTAAGATTTTTAAAGGACGACTTTCGGTTTCATTGTTTATTAACGCCGTTCGCACCCGGAACGTTGTGACGCCCGGAACGGTTCCGGATTCGCTGCTTGCTGCGACCTCGATATACAAACATCTCGACATGAAAACCTCTTATAAGAATACAACTAGATAATATTAAAAAAAATGACAACTTGATCGAAATACTTCAGTTTTTCTAATAGAAATTATAGACGTTTTGTATTGTTTCAGTATTTGAACTCTATCCACAATAAGCACAAAAAACTGGATGCGATAGGAAACTGAAGTATGGTTCGATAACTTCAAATCAAGCTTTTAGCAGTTTTCTATTGAAATAGGAAGTTTTGAATCGATGGCTTGGCTATTGGAAAAATATTATTTGAGGATTCAGGAGTGAAGATTACACATCACATGATAATTACTTTTAGTGTTTACCTAGTTCCGAGAATCGACGGACACTCACTTTAACAGTAACTGTTGAATTTTAAATTAAATTAAAACTTTTACGAAAAATTATAACTTTTTTTATAAATGTTTTTAAACGTAACACTGTGAGTCTGTCACATTACACATGTCGTAAAGTCTATTAAAATTTAATTACTTCCACAATATTTTTATTTTATTCAAACACATTTTATTTGCTGATCGTTAATTATTTCCATTATGTCTGTTAATATTTACGTTTAATGTTAATAATTTAATTATCACAATCTGATCTCACTTTTGCAGTTAAACAGTTTAATATTTCAATTTTTTATTGACACTTCATATTTAATCGAAGCTGTTGCATATACGTTTTTTACCGGCGGATTTTAATTTCACTTTCACTTACAATACTTCTTTTTTTTTAATTTCTTTACATTTTTTTTAGGTGAAGGATTAAGGAAAGATATGACTGGTTTGGTGAAAAATAAAATTTGTTTCTTACCTTACAATTTGTTCTTAAAATTTAAAAAGGCGCAAACACTTAATATAGGAATCATGACACTTGGGATACATAGCAATGAATGCCCGTCTTCTAGCACACTATCAGGCATTATCAAGGAGTGGGGGGACGCATGAGCAGCGTCGCGACGCCAAGGATGCCGATCAGTGGCTCCCTCTCAAGTATTGCGGAAACCGGCTCAACTTATGAAATTAACACATGACACGATGCGGATTGGAAGCATCTAAGATACAAAAACTTTTTTTTCTTGATTGAAAATTTTTCTAAAATTGTATCATATTCAAAATTTGGAAAAATTAAATGATTATGACTTTCCTTAATTTCATCTTACGTATATCATATATAAAGAAACAAATATAAAGAACGTTTTTAAGCTATAAGTACCTACCGACACTAATTTAATAGCTCTTTCGGGTGTTTTTTTTTTATGAAAAAAATATGACTAGTTAATTTACATTTTGTTATTGATAAGATTCTGACCGTGGTTTAGAATAACCACAAATGTCCATTTAAAACGAAATACACAAGTATGGTCATCTCGTATTTCTTCTTCAGTATACGATTTATTTGTCGCAGTGGCCATCTGGTCACCAATGTAATTCAATTAAATTGGTCGAGGACAAGATTCAGCTTTTCTTCTAATTGTGCACTGGTCGTTGCTTAAACTAGCGCATATGTTAAATGAGACAGAATATTGATTTCTATCAATAGTAGCCAACAACAGGTGTCCAGAGTTGTGCAGTTAAAAAATAAAAAACTGCACTTTTTTTCCGAGTTCCACTTTTTCAATGGAAAGCGTAATGACACCTATTAATACATTTTACGGTTTTACATTGTGTTCATTGAGTGTTATAAAATCTGTACTTTTTTATTAATTATGCACAAATATATTGGGTAATTTTTTATTTCATATTGATTTTATCCATAACGCTTTGCTAATTTATTTATTATTTACATTTAGTAGTTAATCGTGCTTTTTTCTCACACGCCACATAATTGTTTTGTTGGCAAACAAATCAAATTTAATTAATCATCTCTGACCGCACGTTGACAGTTTTTCATTTTCCAATTTTTACATTCAACTTCAATTTTCTTAATGCATTTCAACGGTCTTGCTTCTGAGGTCATACGAAAAATCATATCCATTATGTACAGATTATTTACCTATATTTTTTTTATTTTAACAGGCTTATTATTTTAGCTTACTAAAAGACTTTGAAATCAAAAATAATTAATAAATTTTCAAGAAAATAAAAAATTGCTTAGACCATATATATCCTCGGGTAATTTAGACAATTAATTTGGTTTTTGAAATGTGCAAAAGAAAATATATATAATATACTCACAGGTTAATATATCGATGAATATCACAGAATTAATGCACAGTTCCCTGGTAATAAATTCACTAAAAAGCACTTCATAAATGTTCGATTGCAACTGACTTTGTCTTTAATTTTTTAAATCTATCTTAAGTCTACCCCCACTTTTTAACGGCCAATTTTAAAATGCCATATGACTCTGTCTGAAGCAACCCATTGTGAATTACCACATTTTATAAGACACGAGACCGTTGAGATGTTCTCCTTCAGTGATTACGATAAGACGCGTGGCCTTATGGTCTAGTGGATAGAAATGTGTAACAATTTCCATTAAAACATTCAATTGAAAAAAAAAAAAACTTTCACTTTAAACGTTTTTATTAAAATTTCAACATATAAACTCTTTAAAAATTTATATGTTGATGTAAACAAATATTGACATTTTTATTTACTTTTTTAATAATACAATGTTAAAAAAACGATTTAATTTTTTTCATCGCGTTCTACATGTGGGAATTAATCAAACCATTATTTAATACCTCTGTTAATATGGAATAATACATTGAAAATCTGCTCTGAAATTTGATTTATCTTTGAAAAAATTTAGTTTTTCACCATTATTCCATAAATAATTTGAAAACTTCTTTGTCTTAATTTTGGAAAAGTGACAGATGTGTTCGTCTTGAGACTTTCTTCAAGGGTTGCGGATTTGTCGACGCGTGACAGAACGGATGCCGTAAGCTCTGTACCGTAACACAGCACGTGCTTTGCCACTTGTAATTCTTCAAAACTCTTAATACCAATATATTCATTTTTTTTTTTTTAAGAAAACTAAAGATGAGAATGTAGAGAAAATAAGACTGATAATAGCTGATGAGAATGTAAGTAATTTAGCAATGCGGACAGTACGTAGATGAGGTGCGGCTCCCGTGAGATGTCTCTAGGAGCGGTGGCTCTCTCCAGGCGGGTGTGGGTCCCTTAGCGTGATACAAAGTAAACTAACTGTTGTGGCCTTTTAATGAATTCACCTCATTTCATTTTCGATATAGGTGTGGTTGACTTCGTCAAGAAATAACCATAAAATTGATATTTATCATACATATATAAAGAAGTATAAATAGGTGCAAGTCAATGCGCAAAAAGAATAACAAGAAAAATATTTTTTGAAAAACTGTAGATTACCTACTTACGATTCGTTAGATTTGTCAAATTTCAATTTGTCAAAGATTTAGCAATTTTAGAAGCAGAACTTATTAAAAAAAAAAAATTATGAATAATCAATCCATTACTGAGTTCTATGCTGATAATTTTTTATTGTTTTTATTTGTCCAAAAATGAATGTAGGTATATAGGGTACAATACCCGGGGACAAACATTCACTAGTTTCTATCTAGGATCGCATTATCGAATTTTTTTGAACAAGCAATTTTTAGTGAAATTTAATTACTTCCCGACTTGGAATTTTCTTTGTTGTTAGTTGTAACATTTACAATGTTATTATATTTATTTTTGAGTAATTAGATTTCAAAAGGTTATTTCGTTATTTGGTATGAGGGCGATTTAGGGGCTCATAGATGCTTGGGGACTTGTCACTGTTGGCGCAATGACATCAGGGCGTTCAACTAAAAATTAAGATCACAACTTATGATGACTACTTACTATGTTTCGTCAAACTGTATTATTTTATTGAGTTCTTCAGTAGTTTATCGTTAACCCCAGCTTTAAGAGGGAGCTGGATTAGTGTTCTTTTCCTCTCTGTTAAATTCCGATGTTGTATCGTCTTATCGTGAAGGAGCTACGAGGTACGGCTAGTTCCCGAGTGTTTCATACCGTTCCCTTACAAATCTTTAGCAACTTTTGTGAGAATTTCAGAGCTCACGTTTCTTTGTGTTTGTCGAATCGAGCTCAGGGCATCTCGATGTGGTTTTAGAGCCCCTTTTTGTTGTTTAGTCCAGGAGATGTTATGACTGATTTACCTTTAAATAGCTAACTTCATTTTAATTATATATTTGCGAATTTTGTAAAATTAATTAATCTTACCGTGAACCTCCCTGTTACAATCACAACTGTTTAAGTCGCAACATAACACCTTCAAAAAATCAAAGAGTTGTACAGGTTAATTAGACTGTAAACAAACCATCTGTCGTTTAGAATAAGGGATGCGCACACTCGCGAATTAACTCAAGTGGTACTCGGTAGAAAATTGTCGTTCCTTCTTTTCCACTTGCGATGCCGTGGAAGAAATATGGCGAAAGTATTGCCACAATAAATTTTCGTTTATCCAAGGCATCCATAGCGTTTTGGGTGGATATTTAAGAGTATCGCATAGTTCGAACCGATATAAATTAGCACTGGTAATTATTTTCGAGAAATCTCTGCTGTATCGTTAATAGCATCGCGTGTGGCGGCTAACCTTTGAAGAGGTAACGTAAAATTATTTAATTATACTATTACTTATGTTAATTTAACGTATAGGGTTTTTTGGTACAGGGAATTGTAGTGTACGATTTCCTGAGTCTCCATTTCCGTCTTTCAAAATTTCGATTTTCCGACCGTAAATTGTTCCGGTCCTGCTATCTGCCGGCTGATCGCTAAGGAAGCTTCCTCTGTTCGACGTAACTGGAGAGTTGATCCTACCGAGACCATCACGGAGTGAAGGACAGGTCGTACCTTTTATTTTTTGTTGTGTCATCTCAAATTTTGCTATAGTTAATCACAATACACTTCGTATAATTTAATTCAATTTAATTCATTAATTACCGTCTACTGTGAACTTTAAACAGCGCTGTGATAGTGGCCATTTTTTGTTTTTTTTTCATATACTTAATATTATTCAATTTAATTCACATAATTTATTTTCAAATCTGTTTTTATTTTGGATTCCAATATATTCTGTTTTTGGGGGAAAACCCAAATATATTTTCTTAAACCCCGACCCTGCTCCCGAACAAACCAAAAGAGCTGACCAACCGGAGTAACATCCAAATGGGTTACATAGTCTAGGCCAAAAATTTCACAAATGTTCGTACAGCAATTTAGCCAAAAACACCATTACAACTGAGTGCATCGTGAAAATTTTTAACCGCAAACTTCATAAAAGAAACAATATTTTATCCAAATGTCAAAGATGATTGATTTACTTTTCTGATTAAGGGTAAAAGTTCTGCTTTTGTGTCTAAAAATCTGTTTATATTATTCGTGTTTTAGAATCGCAGCTTCTTATTTCGAGATCTCTGGTGCCTAAATCAGACATGCTAACAACGGTGACCAGATAAAAGCGCCATGATATAAACGCACTATGACAAAAACGCACATGGAAAAACTGCACACTGACAATTAAGCACAAAGACAAATGCTCACATAAAAGGCGCATTAAGACATATACTCACATGGACAAAAGCGCACAGTGATAGCAGCTTACTATGAGAAGTGCTCATAGAGCTTTCTATTATTTCTTCTCTAGTATTGTATGTTCTAATTATTAATTAATTAATTAATTAAATTCAATTTTTTATTTTGTAAAATCACATTGAATTAATTATCAAAGTTGAATTAAGTTAGTTGTAACTCTTATGGAATTTAATCTATAAGATGTCCCAAAATTGACGCCTGTGCTAGATGTTTTCGACCTATTAAAAAATCAACACATACTCCTATGAACGTCATAAATATTGTTGAAAATCATTCATCTCAACACTTTTCTAATGACGAATTGAAAATTTTAAACAAAGGGTTGAAATATGATTTGCAAGGTTTTCAAACGGAAGTTGAGGAGGTCATTACCGGGATAGAGTCTTCTATTCAGCGGTTTAATGAACCAACAAAACAATTCCTGCGAGAAGCTTGTAGGCAAGTTATTTCAAGCAACCTGAAAAGTCACAAAAACTTCTATATTAACAATGATTTAAAAATTATTAAAGGTTTGAAAAAGAAAGATTGCTTCTATTTAAAAGCTAATATAGGTAATAAGGTTGTTGTTTTAGAGAAAGAGGATTATTGTGAAAAGGTCAATCACCTGATTAACAATGGTCCTTATAAACCATTGCCATGGATGCTTAGAGAAGTCAATAATGCATTTAAAACATGTAACAACTTTATCACACCTGAAATTAAACGTAAATTATATGTTTCTAACCCTCTTATTCCCGAATTGTGTTGCCTCCCAAAAATCCACAAACCAGGAAAATCGGTAAGACCAATTGTTTCCGCAATTGGAGCTCCGACTTCGAAGGTTTCAAAATAGTTAACCAACGAATTTAATAACTCACCATTTTAGCAACCTAGTTTTGAGTTATTGGTTTCATTTGATGTAAGATCTCTTTTTCCAAGTGTTCCTATTCCACAGACTTTGATATACCTAAAAAACTTGTTGATTCAAAACAATTTGTATCAAAATGTAATCAGTGAATATTTTCAACTCACAAATCTTTGCATGAAGCAATAAATTTTTCTATTTTCCGGTAAATTTTGCAACAGCAAGAAAGTACCGCAATGGGAAACTTATTGTCACCTTTTCTAGCTGACCTTTTTGTGAGTCGTTTTGAAAAGAATTTAGAAAATGAGCTTGAATATTTTCCAAGAGTATGGCTAAGGTATGTGGATGACATTTTTGCAATTTTTGATACAAGCAAATCTAATACAGATTACTTTATCAGCATTTTAAATAACCGCGTTAATAGCTTCAAATTCACTGTAAAAAAGAGATCAGTGGTAAGTTACCGTTCTTAGACACCTTAGTTATTAGATCTAATAACAAATTAGAGTTTAACATTTACAGAAAAGGCACCAGTACACTTCGCTACATTAGTGCAGATTCCCACCATTGTCATCAACATAAAATGGCAAGTTTTAATTTTTGGATCAATAGATTTGTTAATTTTTCGTTGTCTAAAGAAAGGTTCGACAGAGAACTCAAAGTAGTTGAATACGCAGCGAAATGTAACAGTTTCGATCCTTCATTTGTTCCAAAATTGTTACGTAAAGTGAAACATAAGAAGATGGTCCGTGAATCCACGACTTTGATAAGCAAACCAAAAAAAACAAATTTTTTCTCAATCCCATATGCTCCCTTTGTAACAAGAGGTTTGAATAAAATTTTCAGAAACCTTGATTTCAGGCGTGTTCACAAATCCGGATTAAATCTCAAAAATTTTCAAGGTAAAGACAAGATTGATTCTTTGGAAAAGTCAGGGATTTACGAAATTAATTGTAAAGATTGTAACCAGAAATATATTGGGCAAACAAGAAGATCTGTTAATACTATATTCAAAAAGCATATGGCTCACCTCAAATTTCACAGCCTTGAAAAATCGAGTGTTGCTCAACATGTTTTTGAGAAAGACCACAGAATAGATAAAAATTGTGTAAAATTAATAAAAACGGGAAATAATTGTAAATTATTTGACTCACTTGAGAGCTTAGAAATATTTAAAAGTAAGGGAGGTAAATGAATTCTGACAACGGTCCAATTCCATCGCAACTAATGATCGGAAAATTTTGTAATATAGATTTAGTACACCTGAGGATGAGTACGTAGTACTCGAAACGCGTTGTGTGTTTTAGTATAAAACCAGGTTAATGTTTTTGGGTACTAATTTTATTTTTCAGATCCAATATCAAGCACTAGAAAATCCACATTTTGAAAATTTAAGAGTTGCAAATTTTCTGATTGTTATTCGTTTTCGATTTATTGATGGAAAACTGAAATTTTACATTCAAACTCTATTAAAAACAAATGATAATTAACACTACAGCAGCATGAAGAAGAGCTAAACCATTTCAGTTGCTAACATGGAATGGGTAAGAAAAAAATTATTCATGGAATTTGTTACTTGTTTTAAATTGTAGTCAATAATATGGTGTCCATGCATTATCAAGTTGGAAACTACAACTGCTAAGCTTCATCGAGCGGTTGTAGTGTTAAGTTGTTATTAATATTTTTATAAAACAACTTCGACCTGAAATAAATAGTGACCATTATCTAGTAACCGCAAAATTAAACAGTAATATTTCAGGTTCAGAAAAACTAAGATGTTATAAAGCGAGGAAGAATTGTAAGGAAGTTATAAAATCATACAAGCTAAACATACCCGAGATGGCCGAACTGTTCAGAGAGAAAGTAGAAACAAAAGTCAATGCACAACGCCAAAGTATAGATGGGAATGTAGAAGATCTGTGGCAATTATTTAAACACATGCTACTAGAAACAAGCAAAGAAGTCTGTGGAACAATATTGCTGGACAACACAAGAAAACAAACGGCATGGTGGAATGAAGAAATAAAGAACCAAGTTAAAGCGAAAAAGGATAAGTGGAAAATTCATCTAAGAACAAAAACCGAAGAAAGTTATAAAATCTACAAAGACCAGTGAAACAAAGTTAAAGAACTAGTCAAAGAAGCTAAGAAAAAGGCATGGGAAGACTTTGGCTTAAAAATGGAACAATATAGTAAAAGCAACCAGAAATTATTCTATAAAGTTCTAAAAAGTATAAGAAAAGGGCCACAAGAAGTACCAAAACAAATAAAGAACAAAAATGGAAAGATATTAACAGAAGGAAAAGAAATAATGGAAAGATGGAAAGAATATTTTGAGACATTACTGTCTCAAACAGACCAGCCATTAAACACGACAGAGGAACACTTTTTATATGAGACAGATAATGACGAGAATAAAGAACAAATAGGGATAGTCGATAAAATAAGCTTAGAAGAACTAAATGGAGCAATTAAAAAACTAAAAAATGGCAAGGCAGCTGGGCACGATAGAATCACGGCAGAAATGATCAAAAAACTGGGAGAATTGGGTAAGAATTTATTGCTGGAAGTGATCAATAGAGCTTGGGAGGAGAGGAAAATACCTGAAGATTGGGAGGTAGGAGTAATTATGCCAAAATTTAAAAAAGGGGACAAAAGAGATTGCGGAAATTACAGAGGGATAACGTTGCTTAGCATAGCCGCTAAATTATACGAAAGGATAATGGAACAAAGACTACGGAGGTTCATCGACCCACATCTAGAAGAAGAACAGTCTGGTTTCAGACAGGGAAGAAGCATACAAGACCATATATTTTCAATTAAACTTATTATTGACAACGTGAAAAGAGAGAACAAAGAAATATACCTGGCTTTCTTAGACCTGGAAAAAGCTTTCGACAGAGTACCAAGAGACAAATTATGGAAAATATTATCCCAAAGAAACGTAGAAAAACAACTGATAGAAGCAAAAGAAAGTCTGTACAATAACAGTAGAAACTATGTAAGAACGAATAACCAACAGTCAGAAGAATTCCTAACAACATATGGACTTCGTCAAGGAGGAGTATTGAGCCCACTATTATTCAACGTCGTGATGGACGACATCATAAAAAAAGACCAAGAAAAAAACGACAAAACTGTATGTGAGACACAACAAGCTACAGCCGGTACGAGTTTCGGTGTGCGCTTTTGCAGACGATGTGGCAATTTTTGCGAAAAGCGAAAAAGATCTCCAAGAAAACTTAAATAGATGGAAGGTGGAACTGGAAAAGTGGAACATGAAAATGAACGCAAAGAAAACAAAGGTTCTAGTAGCAGGAAAAAACCAGAAACGTTGCGAGGTAAAGATAGACAACACCAACATCGATCAAGTCCAAACTTTCAAATATCTAGGGGTTAAAATCAATAACAACGGTGAAGAAGAGAAAGAAATTACTGATAGTATCCAAGCCGCAAATCGTCTGTACCACCTGTTGAAGACGCCGTTTATCGGAAAAAAAGAATTAAGCCAAAAAACAAAAATGACCGTTTTCAAAACAATATTTGTACCATCTCTAATATTCGGAAGTGAAAGCTCGATCTTATCAAGAAGACTGAAGAGCCAATTGCAGGCTACTGAAATGAAGTTCCTACGCAAAATCAAAGGAGTTACCAGAAAGGACAAAATAAGGAATGAGGTAATTCGAGAAGAACTCGGGGCGCAAGCGGTTCTAGAGCAAATCGGAAAACAACAATTAAAGTGGTTTGGACATCTTGTAAGGATGAACAAAGAGAGACCAGTCAAAAATATATGGGAGGCCCGATCAATGAAAAGGAGAAATAGAGGAAGACCCAAGAAAACATGGAATGATGCAGTGCGGGAAACGTTGGAACGAAGAGGACTGTCCTGGAAACGTGCGTCCCAATTAGCAAGAAATAAAAAAGAATGGACAAAAATAGTTTATAATGTGTAAATATTTATATAGAATAATTTTGTATAATTTTGTATTACCCCTCACACCGAAAGGTTACACGAGGGTTTTTTGATTATATATATATAATAATTTTCTTCTTGATTTTCAATATGTTTTAACTTATTGACTGCAGTTTGTATTGTATCAAAGAAATATTGAAAAATTGTTTATTCTTAATATTGCAATAATTTGTTGAATAGCCAATCTTTGTGATGAACAAAAATATGCTGAGAAAAATAGTAATACAAAAATTTAAACCAAAATACCCCAAGTTATTAATTTTTAACTAATCAATATTCAATAAATTCAAAAAAAAAAACAAGAGTATTCATTTCATGTCGATTAAACTAAACTTGCTTAAATTATAAATGCTTAGTTCAGGAGCTAGATTTCTTTGAAGTTGAAAAGTTTAATTCAATTTTTATCAAAACAATTTATCGTATAGATTTCAGATACAAGCAGTATTTTATATAAAAATGTTAAAATTTAGAAATATCCAACAATCCAATAACTCCTCTCTTCTTTTAAAAAGGTAACTAATGATGCAAATCTATTTACATCATCATTTGATTGTGATTAATAAAAGAAAAAAATGTACAGAATCACATTTCAGTTCTAGCTCCGTAACCAAGCATTTTTTGATAAGGTGATTTACATCAAATTAGCTCTATAAGGTATCTAAAAAGCGTTTCTGAACACTCTGTATAAATATGTTTGAACTTATACCATTTAATTTTGTCCTTGTGAGCTACTCTGACTGTGAGTATTTGTTGCAGTAAGCTTTAGTCTTTGTGAGCATTTATCATTGTGAGGAAATATCACAGTGCGCTTTAGTAATTGATTTACATTGACTTACATCAAATTAGCTCTAGAAGGTATCCTTCTTTACATTAACGAGCGTTTCTGGACACTCTGTATAAATATGTTTGAACTTATACCATTTAATTTTGTCCTTGTGAGCTATTCTGACTGTGAGTATTTGTTGCAGTAAGCTTTAGTCTTTGTGAGCATTTATCATTGTGAGGAAATATCACAGTGCGCTTTAGTAATTGATTTACATTGACTTACATCAAATTAGCTCTAGAAGGTATCCTTCTTTACATTAACGAGCGTTTCTGGACACTCTGTATAAATATGTTTGAACTTATACCATTTAATTTTGTCCTTGTGAGCTACTCTGACTGTGAGTATTTGTCGCAGTAAGCTTTAGTCTTTGTGAGCATTTATCATTGTGAGGAAATATCACAGTGCGCTTTAGTAATTGATTTACATTGACTTACATCAAATTAGCTCTAGAAGGTATCCTTCTTTACATTAACGAGCGTTTCTGGACACCCTGTATAAATATGTTTGAACTTATACCATTTAATTTTGTCCTTGTGAGCTACTCTGACTGTGAGTATTTGTCGCAGTAAGCTTTAGTCTTTGTGAGCATTTATCATTGTGAGGAAATATCACAGTGCGCTTTAGTAATTGATTTACATTGACTTACATCAAATTAGCTCTAGAAGGTATCCTTCTTTACATTAACGAGCGTTTCTGGACACCCTGTATAAATATGTTTGAACTTATACCATTTAATTTTGTCCTTGTGAGCTACTCTGACTGTGAGTATTTGTCGCAGTAAGCTTTAGTCTTTGTGAGCATTTATCATTGTGAGGAAATATCACAGTGCGCTTTAGTAATTGATTTACATTGACTTACATCAAATTAGCTCTAGAAGGTATCCTTCTTTACATTAACGAGCGTTTCTGGACACTCTGTATAAATATGTTTGAACTTATACCATTTAATTTTGTCCTTGTGAGCTACTCTGACTGTGAGTATTTGTCGCAGTAAGCTTTAGTCTTTGTGAGCATTTATCATTGTGAGGAAATATCACAGTGCGCTTTAGTAATTGATTTACATTGACTTACATCAAATTAGCTCTAAAAGGTATCCTTCTTTACATTAACGAGCGTTTCTGGACACCCTGTATAAATATGTTTGAACTTATACCATTTAATTTTGTCCTTGTGAGCTACTCTGACTGTGAGTATTTGTCGCAGTAAGCTTTAGTCTTTGTGAGCATTTATCATTGTGAGGAAATATCACAGTGAGCTTTAGTAATTAAGCCTAATTATCATTATGCGCATATGTCAGGACGCGCTTTTGTCGATGTAAGTATTTGTCTTCGTGGGGAACTGTCGGTGTGCTAGTAACAGTTGATCAAAGTATTTTTCTTAATATAATTTGCAAATTGTTGATAAAAATGATCTAAAAGTAAAGTCTGGGTGCGTATTTCTCGTAAACAAAATTCTAAACACACTGATTGCTGCTAAAGTTTCTGTAATAAAGTACTATTTGGTGGAGCAGAATGTTGTAACTATAATTTTTATAACGTTTGACATTTCCTATAATAATCCTTCCAAAAGAACTCGTTTTTATAAATATTAAAATACTTAATTTTGATTCAAATGGGAATCATACTTAAACATTTTTGTACACATTTTTTTTTTTTGTTTTGAAGGCTAACTTGCCGGCTTCATTCTGCATTTGGTTACAAAGTATCATCCAAAACAGATTTTTTGACTAGTTCACCAAATTCAAATGTAGATGAATTAGTTTCAGTGGCAAGGATTCCAAAAAACGCTCAAAAGCAGCTGTTGTTCTAGCAAACGTTGATGCTGTACGTCAGATGATTAAGACCAAATGCCAAGTAACTTTCTATAAAATTAAGGCAACTACACGCTTTAACATGAAACAAATATTTAAGATTTTACATAAGTCCTAGGCTCTGAAAATATTTTTTTTTTGCTTTTGACATCCCGTAACCAAAAAAATGCTTGTCAAACTTTGGACTATTTGAAAGCACAGAACATCCATTTATATTAGTCGGTGTCTATGATCTTCTAACTTATGACTATATGAGTTCCTACCGTTTTCTCACATAAAACAAAAAAGCTTCCAAAATGCACCTCTCTACGGTCATATTTTCTGAATGTAATAAATCTCACAACAAATGATCCAATAATGATTGTATAAATATTAAAAGAGGATATTTTAAAAAGCAAATAATTGATTCCTACGACATCTGGTACGAAAACTTGTATGATTAATAGGATAAATAAACATTTTTACTTTTATCTATTTTGAAGCAAACAGCAACGTTTTGCCTCTTAGACTGGAAAGAGTACATAGTAGATGGCCATCAACGTTCTTCTTCATCCTTCTACTAATATCTATACGGGGTTGTCCACAACGGAATCCACTGCGAAAATGTGTATACCCTTTACGCCGAAGCAATAGACGTCATCTGCACGTAGTATACAAAAAAAATCTTCTATTGGTTACTCATTTTATAGTAGTCCCAAAAAAATTACGTTCTAGTGCACTTACTTTAAAAATTTTTGACTCCGATCATTGCTAATATTATAAATGAATTCTAAGTTGCGAGAAATTCCCTAATTTACATAAACCAACAGATGTTTTTATACAAACCATTGCTTTTAGTAATAAGTTTAATTTAATAAAAAGAAAATTCAAAGCATGTATAGTAGGCGAACGACAACAAGAAATTTTGACTTTAGTCATAAATTACTTCAACGAAAGACTCTACTTGACTAAAATAATATTTTTAAATTTATAACACTGAATCCCTGAATACTTAAATTTATACCTACAAGCTCTGGAGCTTTATTGAACAAAATATCGCATGTCTAACAGAAAAATTTAAAACGAAATGAAGATAAATCAAATCAAAATATCAATTTTTCAATGGTTCATGGTTTTGAATTAAGATGTATGTTTTCTTAGTTAGCAAAGTTTATTTGATTTGCTTTGAAACGTTAAATAAATTTCACACTCAAATATATATCAACTCGCAAAACTATATCAAAATTGTTTTTTTTTAAGTAAATCTCAATATTTTACGAGTAGTGTAGTTAGAGCTTTTTAGTGGAAAAGACTATAAAGTTAAAAACTTTTTTTTACTTAAAGTTGAAAACGTTTTTTTTTACTTTATTAAAAACTTAAAGCGACGGAAACATTATATCATTGCAAAAAAGAGAGTAACTAAACGGTCTGTGAACAAATTTTTATAAGTGTGCTTGGAGCTGTTTATCTATTCAAGGATTATTGTAAATTTATAAATATTATTTTCGTTAAGTAGGGTTTTTTGTTGAAGTAATTTATGACTAAAGTCAAAATCTCTTGTTGTCATTCGTTTACTATACACGAAGCAACCCCAAAAACAATAAATTTTTGCAATATGACTTTTGCTGATTATTGCATTCGTTGAGCGATTTGACTATAGTGGTAAAAACAAAGAGGATCCTAAAAATGGAGAAAAAAGTAAGTTTTTTGTTCTTCATTTCTCAGATAATAAATATTTTAGAGTGACCAATCTCAGGAGCTCTCGGTCGTTACCGTTTGTTTCTAGCAACGTTTTTTATTTCCGGTTTTTTATGATTGGTCACTTACAAAATTTTCTTATCTTCCAAACGCAGAGAGATTTTTTGCAAAAAAAATTTCGCTTCGGAATTGTCAATACCATATGCACGTTTCATTTGTTCCTCAAGACGTCTCTTTTTTTTTCTAGGAAAAATGTGTAATTAGAACAGAATGGAAAAGAAAAAAATTTTGATATTTAAATTATAAAAACATTACATTGAAGAAAGACTTTTGGAAAACTAGAATTAACTCATTATAAGATAATAGGAAACAGGTTATATTAAACATCTGTTTGATTCCTTGATGATCACCGTGCAAAATTTTGTTATTATCGACAAAAGAAACTAATATTGACTTTGAACCGGAAAATATTAATAAGTTGCTCCAAAAGTTGTCAGATGACACAGCTCCAGGACCAGATAAAATTTCTGCTGCACTCCTGAAAAAATGTTCTTCGGCAGTATCAGCACAACTCGCAAAAATTATGACACTGTCATTTTCGACAAGTATTCTCCCAAATGAGTGGCTGAAAGCAGTGGTTACTCCACTATATAAATCAGGAGACAAGTTAGATCCTCGCAATTATCGGCCTGTGAGTTTAACATCTATTTGTTGCAAAATTGCAGAAAAAATAATTGTTGCTGAATTACTGCAACATGCTCTCAACAACGAAATTATACCAAAAGAACAGCACGGTTTTTTACCTGGTCGGTCAGTTGTGACAAATTTACTAGACTCAGCAAATGTTTGGACAAAGATTGTAGATCGTGGGCAACCTTTAGATATAATATACCTTGATTTTAGCAAGGCTTTCGATAAGGTGCCCCACAATTTTTTAATTCACAAATTAAATGCCTATGGTATAAAAGGACGATTGCTACAGTGGATTAATGCATTTTTGTCAAATAGATCTTTTTGTGTGAGAGTAGGAAAAAGCTTCTCTGTAGAAATGACCGCTTCAAGCGGAGTCCCTCAAGGCTCAGTTTTAGGGCCAATTCTGTTTTTGCTGTACACCGCTGATTTGTTATCTTCAATTGGATGTCCTTACTCAGCATATGCAGATGACATTAAAATATTCGGTAATCCGCTAGATGCAGATTTTCAGGCTGAGCTTAATAAGATCGTAGAATGGAGTAATCTATGGAGAATTCCTTTAAATGCCTCAAAGTGCTGCGTTTTACATTGTGGCTTAAACAATCCTAATAAAACATTTATTGTGAATGGTTCTCCATTGATGACCAAAAACTCACAAAAGGATCTAGGTGTAATAGTCACAAATAAATTAAGCTGGTCAGAACAATCGACGGCAGCAGCAGGAAAAGCTAAGCGTATGTTATATCTTCTAAAAAGAGTGTTTCGTTATCCATCATATGAGCTTATTAAAAAATTGTACTGTACTTACATTAGGCCGCACTTAGAATATGCAATACCTGTTTGGAGGCCAAGTCTTGTTAGAGACATCGAAACTTTAGAAAAAGTACAACATCAAGTGACACGTTGGACTAGAGACTTATGCGTTCTACCTTACAATCGTCGCCTAGACTTGATTAGCCTGACATCTTTAAAAACGAGACAAAACAGAGCTGATTTAATTCAAATGTTTCGCATTACGCACGATCTGTTTCCACAAAAAAAAAGAAAAGTTTTTACAAATTGCCACAGATAAAAGACTGCGTGGACATAGTTTTAAAATATCTAAGGAACCGTTTAAAACCACCACTAGGAAAACATTTTTGACTAACAGAGCCTTTGATCTCTGGAACGACTTAAGTGCAAATATTGTCGAGGCAGATTCTGTTTATAAATTTAAAAAACTATTAGATGATCGAAACTAATTTGAAATGGTCGGCTTGTTACACTTTCTATAGTTTTGTTGTAAAGGTTAATCCTCAACAAATAATCGTAATTAATAATAATAATAATAATAATATTTTAGAAATAGAAGCTATTTTTGTTCACCTCAACCAGAACGGTTTAAATACTTGAATCTTTATCAAATACATCATTCTAATTTTTTTTTTCAATAATTTGTATTCCTAATTGGGTTAACAAAAAATAGGTAATCCCATTATGTAAATAAGCTATACCTACAGAGAAAATCACTTTTCAAATCATTTTTTTCCTCAAGAAAAAATTTCGACAATATAAGTTAATAACAATGAATGTTTGTCGGGTCGAATAGTAAGACAATCATTAGTTATCGCGTCTAAATCTAAGTAAAAATCCCACGCAAGCAACTCACGAATCGATTTATTATTTAGTAAGTCATTTTTAATATTATCCGCCATTAAATGCGACATTATCGTCAAACAAAGCCTTGTCTTAATGTATAATACATGCACATAGTGATAAGATCAGAAGGTGTCTAGTAAAGGGTCGATTTGTGAGTTTTTCTGATCTATATTTGAACCCCTTTCCCTTGACGTTAATATCAGAATTTTGGATAAGAATCCGTTTCGTGCTTATGAGACAATGGACATAGTTTTCGTCCCTCCTATTTTATCTGATAACAGAATACTTAATAGGTTAGTTCCGAATCATTCTCTAAGGACTATCAACACTATTGCTCATTTATTCACAACTGGAAAAATTATTTCTTTTGCATGGTTGTCATAAAACAACCCTTGTTAAAAATTAAGAAACGCTGAATGATTGTTGATTTCCGTTGTTAAATTGAGAAGGATACAAATTAGAAAACTAAAGAATATTAGTTACAGTCGTAAAATGAAAGAAAACGTTTGGCACCTGTTGAAGAAATGTCTTCAACCGCTTACCTTAAGACGTCGAAGATCATTAATTTTTTTTCTTTGGTTGTAATTAAGGAACGAAATAGCAGTCATCAATTTTCTTTTTTTTAGTGATATTTACAATAAACAAGATTGACACAAATAGGGGTTTGTCTGACCTCAGGTATGTAATGTGGGCTTATTAAATTTTCATGCACCTTGAGGGCAAATATTGTGTTATTTTAGATATCTTTCTAGTGCAATTATACGACAACGTACATTCATTTCACATTTTGGTATATTAGATGCCTGTTAAAGCTAGATGTATATCAGTTTAAAATATCTCACATGCCAATTTTAACAAGCAAAACCAACACGCATTACGTGATTGTCTTATAGTATGGATTTCATAAAATAGAAATAAAATTTAATTAATTATGAATAAAATATGATGAGAATATTAAATGCAAGTTGGATTTTTTGTGCTCATATAATCATTACTTTTCGTAGATAATATGACTGGTTCGATAAAGATGTCGTTAAGAGATTTTACCATCGTTAATATTTTAGTTATGATTATATGTTTCATGTTTCGACTTCAATACACTTCTTATTTATATAACACTTCTAATGTCGAAATAAACAAATAACATTTCATATTTATGTATGTAAAAGCATAAAGTATCTATTTGTCTATATCCAAATTCATATCTATAATTCAGAAACAATAAAACACTTTGTAAACAAAAAAGATTCTTTTCTCCTAAATAATTTTATTTTATTATTTTTTGACAAAGCAGAAGTGTTTTTAACATTTGTCAACTCAGTTATTCTTAATTTGTTATAATCGCACTGTAGGTTTAATCGGACTTGTAGAATACATTGTTTTATAACATTGTATTTAATTAACGAGAAGCCTATTCCATAAGATCTTGAATAAATAGTGGCTAACATTGTTTTAATTAAGTAAAGGGGTATGCAAATAAGATAGTCATTTGATGTTACCGAGATAGGAATCTTAGATACTTCCTCACATAATAGTGTTGCAAAACTTACGATCATCGTCTTCCCATTTCCAATCTGTTTTTTGTGTGAAAGTGATTATAATGGTCGTTTTCAACCAAAGTAAAAATAAAAAAATATTTCCAGATAGTTTGAAGATCTGAAATTGATTTGTGTATAAAAAATTATAGACTTGAAAAGATTTGATAAGAATTTCTATCATTGACTTTGAAGTGGATGAAAATATTATTAAATATTTTTTTGAATTGTTTTCTGTTGTATAGTGAGTTACCATATCAGTTAAGAACAACTTTTTAACAGAAAAAATGCATATGGTTTGGAGTAAAAAACATTTTTCCATTTTGTCAAAATAGCTATTATTATGGAAAATATTTCCGTTTAACTGTCAACATTCATTGTAGTAACTCCTATAATTTTTAAATCTAAAATTACATCTTACTATTTGTGCCAATTCCCCAATTGATTCCATCTCAGCGAGGCTGAATTACTAATACTAAAGTGTCAATTGCTGTTCACAACATTTGTTTTGTGTTCTGTTATCTGATGAAAAGTGTATTATTAGAATAAATGTTTTTCTTTCACGGAAAACATATCAGAATTTTTGCTTGATAAACTAAAATAATGACTGTCGGCAGATATTAGATATACATATTGTGTACATAAAATGCTTATAATCCATGTGATTTAACAAATTTCAGTAATAAGTACCTAGATTATGCTCACTTTAATTAAAGTAAGTAATTAATGTCAGTTTTCTTTTAGTTTTGAGGACGTAAGAGCATTCAAAAAAAAATTTTACTATTAGTAATTTTTTTGTAGTTGCGTATTATTTTTAATACATTAGACTAATTTTCATATGAAGGTCCCACCTCAATTTTCCAAACAGCATTTTTGCTTTTACAGAAATGAATTCACTCAAAAATTTGAAAGTAAGTATGCAAAAGCTCCCATTTTCACCTTAATTTAAATACAAACTGCACTTTTGAGATTAAAATTTTCATGAAAAAAATTTTTAGAAAGCATGTTTAATTCGTGTTGATCATTTCTTATGACATCTCTTTAAAAATTTATTACTGTTCGTGACTGTGATATTTTCTCTTCGTTACCTAAAAGTGTTTTTATATGGAGATAGTAGTAGTTTTTCTTAGAATATGATTGATCTTTGTTGACCAGATGTCAGCTTGCCGTCCGAGCAAACATCATCGTAGTAAAACATTAGTTTTCATTAAGGCTGTCTCTTAGACAAACAGTAATTAAGGCTAAAACAAAAACAGCACAGGTGGGTGGACAGTAAATTACACAAGACAATGAAAGTAATGGAAGTGAATTATGAATCTTGTACTGTTCTTGTCACGCGTTCGAGGTGGAGGTCTTCAGAGACATACAGAGGGTGTGATAGGATGGAGAACACGCGATGGGACACGTGACATTTATCATAGGCGTAGAATAAGAAACTTTGGTAACGCAAAAGATACACTCTTTACGTTTAATAAATTATGTTTTAAACTGAAAAAAAGTATACATAAATTATATTTAATTACTCGAGGATAATTTACACCCTTTGTATATATTTTGTTGTTAATTAGACTAATGTAGAAAGCAATTGGTGGAATTGTTTTTGAAGATAAAAGAGAATAATTTAAGAATATTGCATGAGTTATATTAATTTTACATAAAGGTATGAGTTTTAAATGAGAATTAATCGCCGGCCGAGGAGCAAAGCGTCTGTTAATTAAAGAGTGTGAAGACAGAACGTTATTATAATCATTCCACGTATTCACGTTGCAATTTGTTACGTCATTTGTACTTCAGAAGAAACACGAAAATGCTGCTGATTTGTTAATTTTTACACACTTTTTTTTTCATTTGTTAATTATTAGTTTAAATCATGTTAATGTAATTTTCTTTGATGAGAAAGTTTTTCAAGTTAGTTATAGTAGATAGCCGCTCGGACAAGTTTATTTACTTGAGATAAGCGGAAGCAGTCTTGGGTTGCCGCTTAACTCCTTATCTATGTCTTATTCAATATAGGAGGATTCGGGATAATACTCGAGTAGCCGTGTCTAATTTGCAATTAACAGTTATAGTTTATGTAATAATTATGGACGATCTGATACAGTCTTGAAATGGGACATCCATAGGGATACTAGCCTCTTCGGGATATCAATACTCAACAGGGTAAACGTCTTCGTTTCATTTACATTTCACATCTGGTCTTAAAATTTATCACAAGTTACTCAACAAATAGAATTACACATTTGTTTATGTTTTATACAAAATTGTTATAAACTTAAAATAGGTAAGTTTGCGAATAAATGATTAGAAAGCACCACCGGTGCAAATTCCACGATCTTTATTAGATAACACAAGCAAAAATGTTTCCCTTCTGTGAAGATACCACGTACCTAGTACGCCATATCTTCATACACATGATATAGGTTAATACGTACCTACTTTATAATTAAGAAATTATTATTATTAATGAATGGAGTTGATCAAATGCAGTCTGTAAGTATTAGATAGATTTCATATTTCAACTGAAATAAATAAAATAAACTGTAAGCAACAAGTGATGCAAAAATATTTTTATTTACGAATTTGGTACACAAACACATTACCGTCATTAACTGGAAAAACTCAGCAATTGAGAATTGACAAAACTGATTTAACCCCTTTCCTACGGTTAGGTTCATCGGCGTATAGAAATGCCTTGTCAACATATCCTCGTATGAATTGACAAATGTATTGTCAATAAAAAAGAGAAGGACGCGTCAGCAACGCCGCGACGCTGCTAAGAGAACTCGTGAGTTGAAAAGAGAGAGTCAGCGAAGTCGGAATGTTTTTTTTGCTCAGATCCGGTGTGAATTCACACTGAATTAGATGGCCCATAAACGTCAGGATATTTTTTGTTTATACGTATCCCTGATTTACCTCAACATTGATTTCGGCTAATAAATAAGGGTGAAAAGTGATTTTAGCCCTTGTTCTGTTCGACAGACAAATTAAATAACCATAGAATTGTGTGTGATCGCTTCGATATTCAATCGCCTCAATTAATATACTTGAAAAAATTGGAATCAACAGCAGGTTAATTGAAAAAAGATCGCATTTTGCCTCAAGTAAAATCGCGCACATGATCTGTAATTGATACGTTTGAAATTGAAAGGATTACTGACAAATATTTACGGATCACGAATTACAAAAATCGTTCACCTGCACCGACGATTTTGAACGTCCCTTATTCCCACATCACCTTTGAAATCTACACGTCATCGTATTAGCTCCTCAACGATATAAACCAAATCACATATTTTCTTATACTTTTTCTGTATGTTTATCTGCAATCGTTTACTGCACTTGAGTAATTGATTACAATAGAAATTTTCTTCACAACTCTCCACACTTGCTTTTTCTTTTAATTACAATTAAGTCAAAGCAAATGAAAGCTCATAAAAGCTTTTATGTTCGTTTGATTAAGAAGTAAACGTACTTTCAGAATCACTACAGTTAAAATATAATGTAAAATTTTATTGCGGGCGTAATCTCAAAACTTTTGGAAAAATATGTAATTCTTAAAAAATGATAAATAAATAATAATAAAGCACAGTATATTGGACTTTCACTTTTCAGAATCGATACCTATAAACTTGTTGTTTATTGCCTATAATTATGCCAATATAACTTATAGTTATAAAAGCATAGATTTTGCTTAAAATAAAAATTCTATTCTCAATTTTTTGTGGTTGATTATTGCTCTAATTGCCGACAACGTTGTGACAAATTTTCTCAATTTACTTGAATTTAATTGAATGTCAACGTAAATTTTATTTGGTTTCCTCGGTTGGAATTTATGCGTTAATAGTTTGTAGGTGTATCTACTAATGCTATCACATTTATTAGACTATTTATTTATCGGAATGGAAAATTTGATAATTTTGATTTTAAATGCAGTCACAAAAAAAAGAAGGTAGAATGGTCAAGTTCAGGCTTAGGTGCCTCTAGCATAGAAGTGAATAGGAGTGATTAGACCACGTCCCGGAACAACTTTAGTGTACACTATGGGTAAGTTGGTAGCCCTTGTTATTGGAACTAATAACCGCCGCGAGCAACGGTGTTTGCATGAGCTTTAGGGTGACCACTCCTAAAATTATCGAAAACTTTTGCGTTAAACACATAAACTAGAATCCCGATATAAACTTGGAACAAACTTTATTCTTGACTTGATCCTCTAGACAGTCACAAATTATGAATAAAGTTCGTAATTAATTATTGCCTTCGATTAGAAGTTAATTTGTTTGCCGAGCGCATTGTCTTGACGCTGCTAAACCAGTGTCCATCCTTGGAATGAAACTTGACTAAATAATTAATCTCAAGACAAATTATAACCGGAGAGGCAGCTCGTCAGATCGGCGGCTACTCGACTAGGAAGTGTGTAAGAAATACTCTGCGGGAGCTAAGAAATACAAGAAAACTCAATCAGAAGAAACTGTGAACAGTAATGTGATCTTATTCGAGGCATTTGTGTAAACGGCATATTCAAGGTCGTTAGAAAATCGATAAGTTGAAGCTGATCGTTTATTTTAGATGGACTTTTAACTAGATGACCACGGAGGGTGACAATAGAGCACTGCAAGTGGAATTAAGTATAGATTTTCTCCCCCTTTCTAATGTCTTCCAACCCCTTTGTCCACATAAATTGCCTACCCTAATTCACAATCTCCAATTTGCATATTTTATAAAGGCGCCAAATGACCACTGGCATCTTATTTTCAATAGCGAAAAATAGCGAAAAACATGTATACTATTTTAATATAACTTTTTTGTATCAAAAGTCGAGTAGTGTGTTTGAAGAACTCATCAGCTCGATACTGTTTCACATTGTATTTTGGAAAACAGATGTTTTTTGTTTGGGAATTGTCAAAGGTCATTTTGCACATAATATCATCGAAGTTGATATATCAATAATCATAAATGCTAAACTTAAAAATATTTTTCCTGATTTGAATGGTAAATAATGCTTATATATTTTCCAATAGATAGTCATTCTCATTATTTTTTGTAAATTTCTGAAGGTTTTCCACATAACATTGTTTGCCCCATCCTTTATGTATTTGTTATTTATCATAAGACAAATCTTCCTTGTAGCGAAAATGACATTATAACACCGGCGCCAGTGATTTTTTTCATTCGAAATGTAATCAGAGCGAAGGTAATCCGACAGCTTTAGAGACGCAGCAATTAAAGCTCCGTTGGAGTCTGAGTCCAACGGACTAAATACGCAATAAGTGAGGTCGCTGACAAATACGGACAGACACGGATACTGGACGATGGCTGTAATGTTACTACGGACAAGCGGTTCTCGACGGAGCAACGAATACAACACGACTATGGTAATGTATGCAACTAGAATTAGCGTCACTTAATCCCATCACCTACCACTAAATCAATGCAAATGCACTAGTAAGGACTCGCTGGAAACAAGATGAAAGGGTGGACAGCGAACATTCTTAGTCTTCATCGGACACAGTCCCAATTAAGTTACATCAATTCGGACGAAGATTTGTCACAGCGAAATTACATCAAATGATGCAATCTAATTGTTCTCAATTTTAAAAGTTTCAACTTTTATTTTTATTTATCATATTAAATAGTTATTGTATATAGACGCAAACACTTTCATAAACTGGAACTTTCCGGTTGAAACTGTTGTATTTCGATTAGCTAATTATAGAGCAAAAGTACAAATTATTGTTATAATTCAAAGTTTTTTTTGAATGGTAGTTACGTTATTGAACTTAACAAATAATGTATAGAATTATTGTCAAAGGTGAAAAAATAAACCTTCTAAAAGTACTGAACTTGGTACCAAACTTATTTAACTATAGTTCTCCTATTACATATGGTAATTAATCAATTTACATTTCTATTACACAGTATGAATTATATTGTTTTTAAGGAATCAAAAAGTTTCAAACTTTCAACACGTCTCCTTTTCCATCATCCATTATTCGAGTATGTTTGCTTAGTAGCTCAACTTCAGCAAGGGTTAATAACGTTCATAATTAACCGAGGAAAGACCAATAATAACTCCTCTTTTTTCCCGGGACATCGTCTTTAATTCTTTGTTAAGTATCTTTGCTTCTATTTGTCTCGAAGAAAATACCGAAGGATTAAAATTACAAGTAGCCATGAAACGAGAAAGGGTTGACTCTTTTAAGTCTCGATGCGACCGGCTTTAATTAAAAAGTATTTAAGTATTCCAGCGACGCAAAAATACGTCCATAGAAAGATTTAAGGTTCGTAAATTGGTTGCTTCGTAAAAATTTCATATACGGGAAAGCTTTATTTCAGCAGAGCTTTAAGCTCTTCCTTAATAAACTTTAAAGTAAGTTTGGTTGCATAAGCTATAAAAATAATCGATTATGTTTATATCTTTATGTAATTCTCTTACTTATCGTTGTTTGTTGCCAGGTGTTTTATTACTAAGCTGTTATCAACTTGCAGCATTAAGGTGTGTGTAGGTTGTTAGCATATCTAGAACAAATATTTTGTAGCCATATGGCTAAATCGCACTGTTATCTTAAATTTCATGTTTAACCTTCCACATCTCCGCGAAACATGAGTTCAAATCGTGATGTCTTATATAAGATGTGAAATACATAAATAACAAAAGTCATCAATCTTCACTTTTCTTTGTAATTCTCCGGAAAAGCTGGCATTAATTTTAAATCTCCGGATGTTTTAATCCTCTAAAGAACGACCAACTCGGACAGGAGGAAACGGATTTTAAGAGCTTTTTATATGTATAAATTTCTTCCTTTTGTGTGAGGACGACGAATTAATGGTGGCTGAATAAAATCGTCGATTTTAAACATATAGCAATACACCAAGACATAATGGATCCCAAACCTAATAAATATAAAAGAACGATTCGCTTTTATAGCGACAAGAATATCGAACACATTCTAGAAGCAATTTTTTATAGTGCTTTGGTTAGAATAAAAAAGAAATTAACGAAGTTATTGTCTCCAATAAAATGGAAAAGTTAAGTGGTGTGTTGATCTTATATGTGGGGCGGTTTATGTCTTAGAATAATGACTTGACAACAGGGGTGCACAACAATTTTTTATAATTTAATTTTTTTAATTTTGTCAATTTCTTATATCTATTCAAGGCAATAATAAGTTTACCATTTTTTCAAAAATTTGGTGAATATAAAATTGAAGAATTTTTCTTGGGAAGAAAGATTGGATTGTCACGAGGAGTTTTATCTCAAATGCAAATTCGATTTACAAGACTGAAAAATAAAGGTGTTATTCTTAGAGCACATTGTAAAGATTTTATGTTTATGCCTACATCACATAAAAGCACCTAAACAAAACTTGTCGAATACGGTTTATATCAGAGCAATCAAATTTTGATAGCGCGGGGGAACGACTTTGGTTTGACAGCTTTAATACGAACGTAACAATAAAGTAAGAAATTTTAAATTACCTGTAAGAAAGATTGTAGAATTTTAAAATTAAATATTTTAGTTGACTTAATTAGAAACATTTTGAGTTATTTACTTAATAAAAATCAATATTGATTTTTTATTTATCAAACGTATTGTTGTTGTACTTGGTATTATTTATTGCAGCAGTAGGTTTTTTTAAGCGATTTTTGTTAAAAGGAGGCTTCGATTCAATCCATTCACGATAAATTGCGTTTGTTTGAAAAAAAACCCACCTAATTGTAAAAATAACAATGGACATCCTGTTTTGTTGATAGATTTCAACTGATCAGACAAATTTAAAGATAAAATTTTGCTCAAAACTGTATTTTAGGGAAAGTATTATCGAATCCGGACGTCGACTGAAAACTAAAAATGACAGCCATAAATCAAGCGAGCTTTGAATAATATCCATATGCCAAGCAAGACTGGCAGAAACGGTCGCAACCACTGAGCTCATAATCTACGCTCCGTTGGTGCCCTCTATGAAATAGTAGCGGAAACTACCAACCCTGAACTAGTCTTTTCGACCGGTCCGACGAAGACAAATGAGGCTATTCAAAGCACGAAAGCTCAACCGACACACAGCGCCACAAATACTCATGCATAATATGCACGAACTAAAACCGCACTTGTCTTGAAATAAAAAAACGAAAGAATCAGCTTTTTTTAACAATTGGCAATTTTTATTCAACTATAACCAAGATAAAGCAAAAACTGAAATCGATCATTTCAGAAGCTGACGTAGATAAGTAAATTTTTGACTGCCGCCCCCAAGTCGCCTCGTCGCCCTTAAATCCCGCTCTAGCACGATTCAACTAACCAAAACTAGTATTAGGATGGAGTTTGTTGGGTGGCGGGGTCGAGAGAGCTTCCATTGTTTTAATCGAACTCATCTCGGGTTCTCATTTCGTGCAAATGTTAGCGGCCATAGCGGGGGAATATTAGCGCTCCTAAGGGTGGCCTGAGTTAGGGACGAAGAGAAAGGGATGGCCGGCTTTATCGAGCAGAATTCTGCGTTTAATCTAACTTGCGATCTATTTGTTGAAGCCATATTCTCTCTTCCATGAGCTCGTTTGCTTTCAAGCACCAAATGGACCCCAGTAATGGCACGGTTCTGTTTCCATTGTCATATATACGGGAATGCTGGTCCCGCCGGAATTGGATGCTGGTGTTTTTCTTTAATTTACTTTGTCTCTTATACTAATTAAATAATTTCACAAAATGATGTTGAGTTTCTTTTACTTTGTGGTTGGTTTCTGCTTTCCCAACACACTGTCTATTATTATATGAACCGTTATTCACTTCAATGTTTACTTGTTTTTCTAAACATTTAACCTTAATTTTTCACACCTTTACGAAAGCAAACAAATCCAAAAGCTTTCAAAACCCTTTCGGGCGTTAAAATATTATTAAAGATTTCTGACCATTAAAATTTTTTATTCAAAAATTATTTATGAATTAAAACGTCTTTGTACGCATCAGTCAAAGCAAACTATTGTTTTACTGAAGCGTTCGTTCACATTTTCAACATATTCTTTCGAGAAAATTTCTTTCTTATTGAAGATAAAAGTTAGTAAAAATGTATGTTACTGTTAAAAATGAAGAACTTTGATTCTGATATTAAAAAAATATTTGGTTGAAAATTATGTTACGTATATAAATCAATTGTTGAATATTAATTTTATATTTTGCCAAAAGTGTATTGATTATGGATTTAAGTTCATACACAATTTTAACATCAAGTGGAAGCAATTTTTTTGTTTTTTAATATTTTTTGGAAAATTTGTACAATTGTGTAGTAATTATTTATACACCACGCATAATTTTGTTCTCAAAAAGAATACTTTATAATTATTTTATTTAATAGTATATTTTATTCAACGATTAAATTATTAATCACCAAACATTTACCAACAAAAATTCCTTTCTATTATCCATAGTTGTGGGAATGAAACCAATGAAAAAAACACAATTTTAGACATTTCTATGGTAACAAAAGAATTGCAGCGAAAATTGGAAGTATTTATCTGTCAGTTCTCTGTTAGATTTGCATTATCAGCTTAACTTCAACTTCTCTAAAATGACGTGGTGGAAACATTTCTCACTAGAATCAAAGCAAGCACCAACTTAAAAAAATGAAGCACCAACTTAGCAGACATTTATCCCAATTTTTGGTGGGCAGTTTATTTTTTTCCCATATATATAAGAATATGACAACAATATTTTAGTCTCAAAATTAAACAGAGCTTAATAACATTTCCAAAAACCTATCTCTTTTCTCATTACTGTTGTTTCATTTATTAAAAATATTTAATTTTTGTTCCAGCAGTAGCGGAATTTCTTATTCAAGATAATGGGAAGATGCCTTGTACGATTGGCAACACTGAACTACATCTACAACGGATCGAAAATACTATAGGTTAATACGCAACAAGTCTGAACACACCTTTAGAGTATCAAAATATTTGTAAAAATAGAGCAATCATAAATAGCTTGATTTATAAATTATTTCATTTAGGTTCATTACATTCGGGTTTCATTTCATTTTTCCGATGCTGCAACTCATGTACAACGGCGCTTTCGAATTCGACTCGTGCAAGCACTCGTCAAATTCATGTCGCAGCGCCGTATAAATAATCGGCATAACATTGACTACATGTCGTATTAACACGCTACAACATAAAATTTTCAACGCCTTAAACTTTTTTGGATGTAGCTTCAATTTTGATACAACAAAATTAAATTTTTATTGCTGGATTCTTATTAGTTTTTGAATTAATTAAAAAGACAAAGTTTATAACACACAAACAAGAAAAATTAGGAAATTACAATTAATGTTACCTCAGAAGAAAAAGTTCAACAATTTTTTCATAAATTGCTGCTAAAAAGTCAAAATAATGAAGAGGTTTCTTAAAAGTTAAATAAATCCAAACATTTGAATGGAACACCCTATTTTTTGCTTTTGCATCTAAAGAAATCTCTAAATTCTTTTTCTAAAACTACAGCTTTCGATGAACTTCAACAACTAATTAAAAAAATTTCACAAACACTCAACTTTTAAATATCGGACTATTGGCTTAGTATAGTAGTCACAATGGAAACAATTGGTAGTATCAAAATCATGAATCGAAATAGATAGAATTTAATTGTATATAGAATTGTTACTACAGTAATTATTAATAAAATAATTGTTGAATTTTTCAATTTTTGAAGTTGAATATCTTTATTGTTATTAATTGTAGATACCCAAGAATTGATTAATGTTTTTAGAAAAAAAAATTATAATCTTTTATATACAGAAACCAAATGAGTCGAGAAAATGTTATCATCATCAAATAATAATAATTTTATCAATATAAATTTCTCAATTTTTCTAAGGTAATAAATTTTCAAATAAAACGCGTTTTTGTCGAAAAAGTTAGATTGTTCCAACAACTAAAAAAACGATCAATAAAAGCTATGTTTAAATTAATCAAAATTTAAAGGTAAATCCAAATATGCAAAAAACAGAGTGTTTCATTTAATGTTGTAACTTATTAGTAAATAGCTCTGTATATTTAATAATAATCTAATCTAATATATCTAAACTTTTGTTCGAAAAACTTTCAGGCATTTTAAGCTATAAAATGAACGTTGTTACATCGTTGGTACACACCCTGTGTATACAAAGTTGTTCCTCCATTTGTAGTGAACTAAATTTGCAGATTAAAAATTAAATACTGACAACACTTTTGACAGCTTTTTTACTTGTTTTATATATAGGCTGAGTTTTTTAAATATATTTTTTCTTTTTATATCAAAAAATACTAGTAATACAAAAATCAACTTTTGTCATTATAAACTATAGTTTTTTGTCAATGCATGTGAATTTTTTGACTTATTGAAAATTACTCAAAATTAATTGCGTTTAAAAATGTTTATTGGAACTTACGGTAACATTTGGATCACTTTTGCATAAAGTGAAGCTTTATTTTATTTAACTATTTAACAATGATGACATATGGATGACATTTGAAAAAATCAAAATCAATCAATCCTGCCATTCTACTATTTAGTGATTTTTTTTAACAACTGCCCAAAACGTCGTTTTTGTAAGTTCTAAGCCGGGAATCCGCTGTTTCCGGCCGACTTCGAGTTATGCAAAACCGTCAATACAAGATGGAGGCATGAAAAAATATAATTTCATAGATTTTTATATATATAATTATATAATATATAATTTTTATTGGCTGATGATGACACAAGATTGCCAAAATATGTACCTAAATTAAACAAAGACTATAGCAAAATTAAACTTTGTCCTGTGAAAAATGAGGCTAATCTACTTAGTGCCAGTTTACAGAAAGTAAATTAAATATATGATTGCAATTAACTCAGTGAATCTTAGAATTTGATTGGTCAATTTGATCACGTGATCAAATCTGATTGCAATTTACTTAATAGCGCCGACCCTAAGAGATAAATGTTTATATATTTAGAAGTAGTTAAACATAATTTAATAACAGTTACAGTAAATAAAAAAAAAAATAAAATTGTTCAACAGATCAAAACTTTGGTGTATACTCCATTTGTTATTAATGTGCATTAAGTAGGCTGGGAAACCCTAAATACGGTTTTAATGTTGTCAATAAAGCTAGTTACTAAACGTGAACGACACTTTATATACCCAACCACAAAATTTAAAATAAAGTTTGCCGTTTTCAGTTGAATGTCACCAGTGTGGCCACCTTAAAATCTGATTTCCATAGCCGCTTCTTATGCAGATTAATAACGAACGGAGTATATGCCTTATAAGCTATAGAAAAATAAGTGTAAAATTCTTATTGATTCTCTCTGTATATCAATAAAGAGTCATATTTTTGTAAAGCATTTTAAGCCTAATCGCATTTTTTTGAGCTAAGCTTATACTCCTTAAGCTACATATCATTGAAGACTCATATTCAATTTGATTTTTTTCAATTAATATAAATAATGTTGATCACAAAACAAGCATTTATAAATTTTTATTTTTCAAAGTTGATGGTACTTAAAGTAAATTTATTCTATAATTACAAAATATCAAAATAAAATTTAGTTTAGTTTATAAATGTGCAAAATGAGAAAAATAAATAAAAATCCCCCGATTGTTACTGGAACTAACTTGAATAAATGTATTTGTTTCGGACACTAAATATGACAACCGGTAGTGTAGCTACTATACAGGGTGTTCCATGTCGGTGGGCGTCTATCCATAACTCAAAAAATACAGATAGCATTTTGCTGAAAAGTTAGCAACGTAGTTTCTCTCACATGCTCTATTTGGCTAAAATATTTTCAAAATTCTGACACTTCCTGTTATACCGGAAGTAGACCTCAACTTTCTTATTTTAAATGGAACACCTTAAATTTTTCAACAGTTTTGAATTCTGCGACTTATTTTAGATCACTTTTATACCAACAATTTTTAAAGATTTCTGCAACTTTAATTGAAAAATGACAGATGCAGAGTTAGAGGTAATCAGTTATTACAGCTAAACGGCTATTTATAACATCACTGAAAAATTGAACCGATATTCTACAGGATGTTCAAAAAATATATTTGAAAATTGACATAAAAATGTCATCAAAACTTGAAATTTCCAAATGGAAATCTCTATTTATTTTATCATATTCGTATTCTGCTTCAAAAATGAAGGTAGTTTTGTATAAGGTTTTCTGTACCTAAATCTTATCGTTTCTTATTTATTTAAGGAAAACTCTTTTCTGCATAGTGAAACGTCATAGTAGACAAAACTATAACATTCTCAAGAGATAATAAACAAACTTTTAAATACAATAATCAACGTGCTCTGGCATTTTTGACAACTCTTTAAAGCTAACAGGGCTAAGAAACCATTCCAAATAAAACTGGGATTTAACTAAGGAGAAAACAGTTTTTCTTAAATAATTAAAAAACCACGAGGTTTGGGTATACTAAACCTCATACAAAAATGTCTTTATTTTTTAATCTAAAGCCAAATATAAAAACATAATTGGGAGTTTCCATTTGAAAATTTTGAGTTATGACAACATTTTCATGTCAATTTTCAAATGTATTTTGTGAACACCTGTAGGAGATCGGTTCAATTTTTTAGCTGGCTTTACTATCTCAGGACTTGTGATATAAATTCAATTATAAAACTGATAGTCGTTTAGTCATAATCACTGATTACTTTTATCCCTGCATCCGCCATTTTTTGAAAAAAATTGCAGATATCTTTAAAATATTTGACTTCAGAAAAAAATCTTGGTATAAAAGTGACCTAAAAAATTTCGTAGAATTCCATAATGTGAAAAAATATTGAATATTCTATTTAAAATATGAAAGTTGTTGTCTACTTCCGCTATAACCGGAAGTGTCACATCTTTGAAAAACACATTTTAAAAAAACTTCGCTGCCAAATTTTCAATCATAAACTATCACTATTTCTGAATTATAGGTAGGACACCGTGGGACACCTGTATACTCAATGTTTAATTATTAATATTATCTAAACTAAATAAACGTTGTTACATTGTGATGTAATATTCATTAAGTTATGGGAAAGTTATATTGATTTACAAAACCATAGACAAAACAAAATCTGCATTATGATATGATTTATGAATACTCATTCATTTATTCCCTTCAGATATTTGGATTCAATCATCGGTTAGTTACAAACTCTATCTTCATAATTATGATGAGTTGATTCTATCAATCAAGCTTTTGCACTGAGTTGAAAGTTCTGAAGTCACTTATATACTTTTCTTATACACTTAACATACAATAGAAGAAATTATGTTAGAAACGTGAAATAGTTATCTATTATTAGAATTTATTTATTGCAAGAATAAAAAATAGTTACGTTTCTTGTTAGTTAAGTAAGTCTTATTTACCAGTCGAGAACAATTTTTTACACCCTCAATATCAGCGATTAATAGTATATTATACGCTATGGTGACGAAGACTATTATTATTGACCGAGCACCAAGATTATAAGGTGCGAGGCCTATAAATGTCTTCCCCACCGTTGTGTATATATTATTTTTTCCACTACTAGCCAAATTTGAGGCAAAAGCTAAAATTAAAAAAATCTTGTAAAAATCAATTAGCACAGGAATTTTCGCGTCTGTTATTATCCTATTTGGGTGTTTTTTTTAATATGGATATCTGACTGAATATTTGGAGGTTAAGGGTTGGAAATCTGCAAAGATAGAAGGTTAGATTGAGAAGTCACTGGTACTCAAAAGATCAATAGTAGATATGCTCCGAAGCCTTTCTACATCTTCAACTTTGGTGAAAATTTTACCCTTGCGGCTTCTGACATTTTCAAGAAAATTTTCTTCGATTCACCCTTAAAAAGCCTCTACATCACGATGGTGACCTTAAAATTTTGCGCAAATGAGCCGTTTCTGACCTAGTGACCTTGAACTTACAACTTGCGGCCCGGTCAGGTCAGAACAGGGCCGCGCTGGACCATTTTTTAATTATTTGCTCTGAAAACTAAGGTATTTAGTCAAAAAACGAAGGACAAAATGGAGGGAATAATTGAATCTTTCAACCATCTACCAACCCCACGTGACAATGACAACCAATAGGAGAAGAGAAAAATCGTTTCTCATAGCGCCCCTAGCGGAAAACATTGTAAAATTGAGCAAAATGGTGTATTTTTTAAAGATTGTTAAATCGTAATTTTTCATTTATTTGATAAAAGCGCAAGGAAATTCATAGTGGAAAGTGTTTCCGGCATCGTGTGGAAGGTACTTGTGCATGTTTCAGTTCGATAGTGCAGAAGCCGCAAGGGTAAAAAATGACTTCAACTTCTGTGGCTTTATCAATCGAATCACAGCGTTCATCCACTAATCTCATCTTCACTGCTAAGAATTCCACCAAAAAACATTAATAAAACCAGTACTCTACATAATACTGTTATCAATTTACCAACCACATCGGATGCAACAATCATCAATACCTACTTGTTTAAATAAAGTTTTGTTCTTTTGATGAAGTTCTAGTTCTAACATAACCAAACCCCGTTTCTCGCATTCCGTCATTCGAGATGTCATCAGTCATTTAGACATTTATTGGGTGAGCGCGAATTTTAAACTGGTATTCAAATAATTTTATCCTGTTAGGTTATTTCAAGCTGGAAATAAGTTAAGGATAATCTCCTTGGTACACAAAATTACGCTGCTCAAGTTTTTTTGAAACAATTGCCTCCGGATTCTCAAAATATTTGAATTTATTCATTATTAACCTAAGTTAACAATAGAAAAAATTATTAACCACTAACAGAGAAATTCAACTTCTCAGTTGTCTAAGAGACGCAATAATTGTCAACTTCATAGCTAAAAGTGGGAAAAGTTTAGTTATTTGTGAGGTTTGAATAAAATGCCTCCATTATATCATGCCAATCAGCCACTTTCAGATAATGTTCTTACTTTGAACGAAGTGAAAAAAAATCTGTAATTTTACTCGTAGTCAAGTATTTTTTGTTGTCAGAACAAAGCTCGATCGAGTATATAATTGATGATTACTGAAATCATTTCACATTTTACTTATAGGAGATAATAAATCAATAACCAAGGTTAAAACAAAATTTTTAGTCAATTAAATGTACGTACATACTTTTTTTTTTTTTTTTCAATTCATAGAAACTTTCAGGAATTTCATTTTCAGTTCATTATTAGACCATTCTACTGTTAAGCTAGAGACCAACATTGCCTATGTTGTGTCAGATTATTACATAGAGTTTATTAAAGTAACAATAAAAAATGCGAAATATCGTCAAATTTCTAATGATCCATAGCCAACACGTGTTATATTCCCAACGTAATTTTTTTGAGTTGAGGGGTGGTTAAAGGGGGTTGAGGTTACAGGTCAAAGTGAGTTCGACCTCACAGGTCTACTGCAGCCGTTTTGATCCCACGGTCATCGCTGGACTAAGGATGCTGCAAGCAGTTTCATTGCTCTTTCTTAACTAACCAAACCTGTTTAAGATGATCGTTACATAACTATCAAGGGTGGAACTATCGTCGTGAGAATTGCCTTGATGACCACTTACTTCATTTCCATTAATAATTATTTGGATTGGGGTGTTTTGTTTGATATTCAAATAAAACGGACAATTGTTGGACCGGACGTTACAAAAATGAAGAAAAAATAAGTGAGTTGACCATTAGATACTTTTAAGAGTCGAAGAAACCATTACTTATATTAAAAAAAGTTATTGGAAATTATCAGAATTTTTAAGCAAATTTGTAAGTCATGGAAACATTTCGACTTGAATTAAAAAGTCACTTTACAACCCTTTGCATGTAACTCAAAACGACACGTGTCTTACCTTTTTGAAAAGGGGTCCCGTAAGTGGATAACTGGTGACCTTTGCTACTCCATGAACAAGTGCAGCAATTTTGGGCACGCGTCTGTCAAAGGTAAAACTGGTTTTCTTTTCTGGGACCCTTTTAGCTATTAGCATTGTTGTCCTACAATAATTTGACAAAACCCATTCTGTATAATAAACACTCAATAAAATGATATTAATTTGTACAGTTAAAATCTTAGTTATAATCTATCTATAAACAATTTGTGCTCTTCCGTTTAATAGTGCATCTTTTGCAGTTGGTCTGTGAATGCTTGTATTTTTTCAGGTCCCAAAATTAAACAAGCCATAAAAAGGGCTTTTGATGGAACATCCCGAAATATCGTAATACGCGGCCATTAATTAAAAACGTCGTTTGGCAGCAATTAGCTAGATGAAACCCTCAAAGCAGCAGCGACTCTTCAGCCGGACTGCATTTGACATCCAAGAGTGCCGCGGATCGCTGTGATTAATGAGCGGGACAATTGCCCATCGCCACCCTCTTTACCCCCACACATTTCCTACTCCGATCCAGAGAACTAAGAAGAAGGGTTAAAGCACATTCAGGATTCATTAGCCGAGCGACATTTTAGATTTTGTCAACAGAACCATTGTAGGCATAGAATTAGAGACTATTGAGTTTAAATATTCACTTGTTTGATCTGTCAATAGATTTGTATTTTTATTAATTACCATTAGTGAAAGCTTCTAGGAATCATTACTGTATGTAATAGAAGAAAGTGTACACAGATTAAGTTACTGTGTGGTCAATGAACAATTCCAGTGAAGGGGTTGAAATTTTTCTCAAAAAGTACATCGCGATTAGAAATTTAATCATTAACAACTATAATGTTTTCAGTTTACCAACTATACAGAATTTCTGAAACTAATAACTAAATTTAAACTGGATTTGAGAGAACTTGAATGAATGTATAGAGAGGAACAAAATCTAAAACAACAAAAGTCCAATGAAGCATAAACAACTCTAGTCAAACTAAAGTTTCCATGATATAAAACAGTAATGAAGCATGTATCGCTTCTGTATGGAAGCTAATGCTACTGGAATCCTTGGAGAGATAATTAAAGTCTGTCGCCAGCTAACGAAGCTAAACACACACATTCATCACTCTACCGCCCCCGACTCATACTCCCGAAAGCCACCTCCGGACTTTACCCTGTACCAAGGCCCGTATAATTATGTACTGTGTTTATCTAATGAAATTAGAATGTAACTGATAACGATTGATTCTCTCATGGAAAATTAAAAAATGACAAAACGAAAAAGCAAATTCGAAAATTTCTATGCTGAAAAAGTTAGATTTGGTTGCGATTTCTAAAAGAAAATGTAACTGTTATTTATTAGAATAAAAGCAGGAGAAAAATAACTGATCCTCAGCATTCTCTCGAGCAGAATTAATTTCCGGTTCAAAAAAAGTAATCCGTTATTCTAAAATATCATCAAAAAATCCAGTGTAAACTGTGATAATAAAATCTAAAAAAAACCATAATTGGATTATTTGATATAAACGCCCTTTTCAATTACGATCAGATCCGTTACGAAAACAACTTAAAACAACTGTGTTTTGTTAGTTTTAATTTTTTCCGATACGCAACCACAAATTTATGATGAATTGAGTGAAAGTGATTTTTTGTGTTTTATCTCTCAATTTTTTCTTATTTTTTAATCTGAAATTTTGAAGCTAGATTGATCCATAGTGAGAAAAGCCATGGTAATTGTTTCATGTTATTAGTGGCCTATTGGCATTGATTTGTCTCGATTATGGGTTAAGTGGAATGTAGTCAATTCTATTTATGCCATAGGTAGCAACAGTAGCGCTTATCAGTGGCGAAGTCACACCTTCCTGGATTGGAGTCAGGAAAATCTATGTCAAATTTACAAAGTTTTTGGCTTGATAATTTTTTTTAACTATACCTAAATAACAACATTAATCAATTATCGAGATATTTTAAAGCGTTTTTATTTCAATTTTGGTTTCTTTATAGGTATATTTTACACTTGTTCGTGGAGCAGCCTGTATACAGTGTCATCATTAAAGTCGGCTCCATGTGGGAAAATTTTTTATTATGAGCTTTGGTAAAAACTTTATATAGGGATCAGTTTTTGCTTCAAATTAGATGGAAAATTTTAAATTTGTCAGCAAATTTAACATCTCTTGCAGTGAATGGCTGAAAATGACATTTCTAAACAGAATTTCGGAAACTTTTATTTGAAAAAGTTATTTATAATGTAATTTTATGGGCGTATGCAAAATTTGAAAAATCTAGCGTAAAGTTGACATTTTAGACATTTTTGGCAAATAATTCTTTTCTAATAGTATCAAAATTTAACAAACTGGTATAAAATAGTTTATTTTTAAAATATCTATAGTTACAAGCAACTTCAATAATAAATACTTTTCTTTTACTTCAATTTTTATAATATTTCAATTTTAGTCACAAAAAAATTGATATGAGCGGTGCAAAGTTATCATAACTTTAACGTTCTTTTATGATATTTAAATGCAAGACATTTTCCAACATCAAATTAATGTAAGATTATAGGGAAACTGTCAGAAATGACACTAATAAATAAGTTTCGGATTTTAGACCATTTCTGAATTTTTACAAAAATTTTTTGAAAGAACGTTATAATTATTAGAATTATTTTTATGACGAGATTTAAATTTTCTAAAAAAAAATATTTAATGTGAACGTTGAATATTCCAAAAATAAACTAATTCATACTAGTTGAGTAAACTTTGAATTTGTAAAAAAAATATTTAACAAAAATGTCTAAAATGTCAACTTCACGCTAGATTTTTCAAATTTTGCACACTTGCATAAAATTGCATTAGAAACCACTTTTTCAAATATATTTTTTTTAATTCAGCCTAGAAATGCCAGTTCCAGACATTCACTGCAAGAAATGTTAAATTTGCTGACAAACGAACGCCGTTTAATCACGTTTGTTATTGTCATTTTTTATCTAATTTGAAGTAAAAACTGATCTCTATATTAAATTTCAACTAAACCTTATAAAAAAAAAAAAAATTAATATGGAGCCGACTTTAATGGTGACACTGTAGATTTACTAGCTTTAGTTTTAACAATTTCTTTTTTAGGAGTCCGAGGCGATTGAAGTCATATTTTTCTTTTAAAAACACATAAATGTTCCATATTTCCAAAAAAAAAAATTATTTACATAATACTCATGGTCATTTTTAATTAGGTATTAAAAACTGTTCCATGTGATTTAGTCATTCACTTTTACCCATTTACACCAATTTTAGCATACATTATTAAAGTATCGTAACAATATTTGTCATATGATTTAATGCCGCTCAATAATAAAAATTGCAAAGCCATTACCGTTTTTGCTTTGGATTTTTCCGAGTTCAACAGTTTCCAAGTATCACTGTCAACTCATCAATAGATCATTACGTTTGTCGTCACTTTTTCATAGTACTAAGTTAAAAGCACATCTGTTTGTATCATCCACACATCATTGGTCAAATATCCAACAGAGAATTCAAAATTGATATTTTCCATGTAAGAAATTAGTTATTTTCAGCGAATGGTTGCCATGCGGTAAATGCAATTTTCAAAACTAGCGGAACGTTAATAATGAAAAATAATGGTGTATCAGTCTCGGGTGTGTATATCATTAAATTTGATGGAAAGCCAGCTAAACGCTGAGTAGAGAGGACAGGATAGATGTGGAATGGGAAGTTGAAGGGAGGTAAATATTTGGTCCTTTTGTCACCCCTAGGGCATTAATTTCTGTCTTTGAGAATACGTCACGTTATGGCAGTTTGCTTTCGAACAACAGATTTTATCTTAAAGTCAGTCCATAAATATAGAAATATACACAAAATTTAGATCTTATTCTTAACAAAATTGTTAATAAATAATTAAATAAGTTAATAACGACAATCAATGAATGAATTCAAATCATTTCCAACTAGACCTCGCATTTATTTAATCGTATTGTACTTGACAGCTGTACCGATCTAATAAGCTTAATAAACAATTCTTCCAACACACAATTAGTTTTAATTATTTCATAATTTCCACTTCTGTATGCTCGTTCAGCTATGACTTAACTAAAACATTCATTGAAATAACAAACCGGAAAACCAGAAAAGAAAATAAAACGGATCTCTCAACCTGACCTAGGTTAAGCATTGCCCACAAAAACTCATAACTTAATTAAAAAACGCATCGCAGGTGGTTCGGAGTGCTCAAATAATAAAGTAAATTTACGGAAATACCGCCAAAGGTTACGATAAATGTAAATGTAACGTGAATAAGTATAGTTACAGATGTAACATTTGTTAGTTACGTGGTTATAGAGTTGACCAATGAAAAGCAGATTCGTTTGTATCGATTTTTGCACACTCGTGTATTTGGTGGCAGGTGGTCTAAGTTCATCCTTGAGTTTTCCTAATTTGCGTTGATACGCGCGTGTCTCATCAGGAGCTTTGCGCACACAAACAAATGGTTTACACCTAAGCATTGAGAAAAAAAGGAATATTCTATGTATAATTATTGTATTTACATTTGGGCGATGCTGCGAGAAACATTTTTATTTTATCTGAAAATGTTTGAGTTGGAATATCTATCAGATGTCTGAAATAAAAAATATACTTAAACTCTTCCTTGCTACAAATTTTATAACTTTAAAAATAGTCTCAAAATGACTAAAAACTTTATTTCTATTGATATTTTGTTTAAATTATATTAGAAAATTTGTAATTCGAACTGAATATTTGCGTTTGGCGTCTAAAATAGTATTTTAAAAAACACGTTCTATAAGTCAAATTTATGGCACGAGTCTAAGTTTACAGAACGAGTGCCAGAGTTAACTTATGAAACAAGCTTTTTATACAACTTTTTTTTGTTGCAGATACTTGTGCTATTTTGAGGTCATTTAATGCTTAAATTTTGGGACTGTACACATGAAATTTTGACAAAGAATGTACTTTAGGGGAATTTTTTGAAGAGACACTTTTTAATACTGATTTAATATTAATTGAGGAATTGTCAAAATGACATTTTAACACTTTTAGGTTATGGTTCTCTTGGGTTTTTAACTGCACAATGTTGAAAAATATCAAATTCCATGAATATTGTAACTGAATCATATTATTTTTACACCATCTTCAATACCATAATTGTTGCTCTTAAGATTTCAGCTAAACCATACCTTAATGTCTTTAATGAAATTTGTAATTTTAAAAACGGCTTTCAAATTGTCACGTCTGTCACTATTATCAGTCACAAGTGCAGCCAATTTATTATAAAATACCTAGAACATTTGATTAGGGTTTTTTTTTCTTAGCCAACCTTCTGTCAAAAAGACAATGGCACTAGTATCTGCAACCTACTTTAATTTCAAAGTTTATGCAATTTTTAGTAAATAAAGTCGTTGCTATAGATTTATGATAGTTTCTAATACATTCATCATTAATTATTGACACTGACATTTCAAAATTACGAATTACAAAAAATCAAATTATTCGATTGTTATTTTGATACTCAAATTGTCTGCATAAAGCTCCGTTTTTTATAAGAATTGTGTTGAAGTCCAAGAAGCATGAAAATAATTTAAATTTACGAGAAATAAGTTATACAGTTGTCCTTTAGAATATGTCTGTGATACATATTCACGTGATTAAAAATTCCTTTACACCGGTCTCCCAAAGTTCGCGCCCGCATTTCACATAAACACATTTAAATTTAATTTGAATAAAACATCTGAGGAACACAAAATTCGTTAACTTACTCACCAATTTCAGTAAAATTCTTCGCCTCGAAACCACGGGAGTAATTCCGACCCTCATTTCTTCTCTTATCTCGAGGCGTTTTCTGCAAGCGAGAGAAAGACAACAATAATAAACGTGTCGCTGAGGGACCCCAAGTAATATCTCAGGGCGAATTCTATGCTTATAATTAAAACTTTGCAAATTCCGTTGATATACTTGATGAAAATGAGAGAAAATTGAATCCATAAATAATGCATGCGGCAGAGCTCTATAAGACCGACACGTTTCACAGCCGAGAAGATGAAAGCGATCGCAGCAGCTTCGAAATGGAAAATAATGGAGGATTGGATATTGGTCGGTAAATATAATTATTTATTAACAAACATCAAATTTTGTTGTGTAAACAGTAATTATGGAATACTTCATTCATGTGTAATGCCTTTTGATGTACCTTTTATATTTTAATAAGCGAGCTTGCTCTATAACAGGCAACTTTTCAAAAAGGCTATTTTACGTTATATAGTTCTTTAACAAGAAACTGAATTTATTACAACCCTTCTCCAATATTTACCCTTTTTCTCATGATTAAATTCAATCTTAATGCTGTAGCAATCTTTTGATTCTTGGAATATTAAATGTGCGATCTACATATTAAAAGCACGTCGAAATCAACCTGTTTCGAATTCACACGGTGACCACCCTTATAATATACAAATACTTCCCCATCCTACTGTCTTAGAAGAGAGGGATGCAGCTACATGTGCATCTATACGAGCTATGTGTTAGAAAGAACACATTGCAAGAGACAAGACGAACCGGTTATAGAAGGTTCGAAAATTTCTTTGGATTTTATTTCAATTATTTAGTATTAAAATGTATTTCGATCGGCGCTGACCAAAATCGGAGAACAATCTATAGTTGTTAAATACATTAAATCACTTTTAGGTCGATACTATTTTAAAAATGTGTGAATATTTTCTTTATTTGGCAATATTATACCAGGATATTTTTAAAAGGTAAGCATTTTAACTGTTTTTTATTTAAGAGTAAATGCATGCTGGTGATTGTACACGCTGCCTTAAAAACAAAAAATATTTGCGAGGCGATATTTTATTGGAATAAATGTGAAGTTTATCAACTTTTGATGATAAACTACATACCTACATTTTATAAATAATTTTTGAATTCAATTTGTGGAAAGATTTATATAATTTTCATCATTTCTCAATTTTTTTGTACTTATACAATTTTTATAAGTGACTTTTCTAAACTTTTTTTTGATACTTAAAAAAGTCAAAAGGAAAATTTTTATTTGTTGGTTCATTTTACTCTGTTCTAATATGTAGATTCCATTTAATTGTTAATCAATCAGCTGGAATGATCGATTGGAGAGTAAGCAGTAGAGTAGCAGCAATCCATCTATAATTGGTAATGTTTGTCGTCTGTTGCGATAAACTATCCAAGTGCAAATGTCTGCACTGAGTTGATGCTGAAGTCGGACATGTTCATTATTGATCAGTAGCGTTGGCTGTGCCTTATACTCCGTCGCGACGGTCACGATGTGGCATCCATTTTGTTCAAGCACATCTTTGGAAGCCATTGAGACGTAAATTGTGCAAATATTACTCAAATAACCTTCAATCTTGTCAATTCTAACAAAAATTCTCCGTTAAAATAATATTTGAAATTAATTTTTTAATTAGGTAATGAAAAATTGGAAAAAAATTTAAAAAAGTTAATTTCATCGTTAAACCAAATTTTATGTTTGTTAAACGCTATTTGGACAACTGTCTAGTGCTTGCGTGCGTAAACAGCGCTTGTTTAAAAGTAATGTCATTTTAATTTTGAGCGTCATCTTCTTTATGAAATGGAATGTTAATTTGGCTCATCGTAATTTATGTACACAATAATTTACTTTTGCAAACAGAACGTAAATTGTTAAAAAAATGACTCAAATTAAAAACAAAATTATGTTTACGTAATTTTACTAATATATCAATGCTTTTATAATTCATTTAAAGCAAAAATTGACCAAAGAATGGAAATGATTTATTTTTAGTAATTTATTAAATTACTAAAAAATTTCAATTATACATATGAACATATGAACATAGGAAGAGCTGAAAAATTTTAAGAAAGGTTGGGGTTAAGTATTGAAAAAATGTTCAGCATTTTTAAACAAACCAGAAAATAATTTTAAAATTTATTTGACTTTTTACGATATGATTTCTCGTATTAGGTGCCTCCACACGTTAATTCTGTGCAAATTGTGTGATGGACACGCAGCCAACCAATCAACAAGAGAAGATGAGCCGAGTTTAGTTGGTTGGCTGCACGTCCATCTCACAATTTTCAAGGAATTGTATCAATGTATGGACAGCGACTAAGTTCCGAATATTTCTAGAAGACTCCTAAAAATTCATCTTATTAATTATTTAACTTTTATTAAACTTTTTTTCTTAGATCTTAGAACTTGATTTTGTCTTTATTTTGCCAAACTTTTTCTGATAAAAACAAAGATACAAGATACAACTGTTAAACGCTATATTTTCTTGAAACAATCTTTCTGTAATAATTTGCTAATAATTAATTAAAAATAATGTAGATGTGTATTCATTTATGTTAATTGTGCTAGTTAGATATTAGCATATTTTTGTTAATGCTTCTTCTGTTAAATTTTCGACCTATATATAGCTAGAAGTTATGAATGAATAATTTATATATTTTGAGATGTTTTGGTTTGAATAAGTCATGTTGCTGAATTTGAAATGATTATCATTTCTGAAGATCAGTGAGTATGAAATACGAAAAGCCTTTATGCCGGTAAAGACGATATCTGTGTTTAAATAAAAAAATTATCTGGTCAACTTGTTCGGCCATAACCGCCCTCAAACTGGCATATAAAAAATGTTGTAAGCCGCACCGATACGCCCATATCGCCTTTCAAAATCCTTGATGGAACGCAATAATATTCCCGTAGCCATGCACATGACGTGTCCGACACTAACAGGGCCATCATCAGTTTTTATTTTTTGTCGGCTTTTGTAAAGCAACCTCGATGTACATAAATCATAAATTTGGGGCCTGGATGACAGTGGAAAACATTATTGGTATGTTAACACTTACCTGGACAAATTTCCAAACACCATATTTTTTATATCCGAACGAAACGTGTAGACGCATATAGGTATATAAAACTGATAATCCTGAAGTTTATGAAACGTTACCACTGTTACATAGTCCTGTGAGTTGAATCCTGCGCGTACGATGACGTCGGAAAAAAGGTTTGATTGCTGAAATCGACACGATGAAAAAATGTCAAGGTCGGTTCGATTAATAATTTGTGAATGAGAGGTCGCGAAAAGCATCATAATGTGGAAAGATCGAGGAAAGTCCAAACAACTCCTTTGTTTCCAAATTTATTATAAACATTTTAAAAATAGATTCTTACCGTTAAAAAATGACCTGAAGAGTTATTTGTGAGAACAGAGCTTCCGGGAGCTTTCACCAAAAGTTACCTTTAAACTAAACCATTCACTGTGAACACTTTTGCTCGGTCAACAATTAAAAAACGCTGTGAAAATTCATTTTGCGTTCCAGCACCTCCGTTCACGTCTGGATAACTTTTAGCTATTTCGTTAAATTTATAATAAGTGGCATTATTTTGGTTTATGTTAGGCACATTTTCAAATATTTCTCTTTAATAGTTATTCTCATGTTCATTGACACTTTGATAAAACAATCACATCAGCAATTGCATCTTCAGTAACGTAAAAGAATTTAGAATTCGCAGGACATATTTTTTTGAGATTCAAATGTTAATTTTTTTAAATAAAAGACTTTGTTTGAGATTAAACTCCCATGCAGAAACAGCGTACAAAGCATGAATCCGAAGTGTCTTTTTTCTAAATAACATGTATATTAAAATAGTTTGAGTTAATTAAAAAGCACTTAACCTTTTTCCCGACAAAGTTAAAGCAGTCGCAATTAAATTGTCCCGTTCGTCTGAGAGCGCACGTGCAAAGTTAACAGAATTAATTTTCTTAATTCGCGAATTCCCAAACAAAAACATTTATTTGTATGCCACATAAACGGGGGACTAAAAACTCAAGTATTTTTGCATAAACACGACAAATTCTGTGAATTTGCATATACTGTAATAAAATCGTAGAGAAAGACAGTCATCGTTGCCTAACCGATCCGGAAGAGAAAGACAAAATCGTTGTCTGATAGACGAGGAGGGATGGCGAAAAAACATGTGTCAGACGAGGGAACATGTATGGTCCAAAGCCGAAGGGATGAGTAACAGAGATGGAGGATTAGAGAATTTACATAAAAACATCGCTCGAGCGAGATGGCTGTGTTGGTCTGGGGGATGGTGGGTGGAGGTGTTACTCCCCGCCAAGTGCAGGCACAAGAGAGAGAGAGAGAAAGAGTTTTGCATTAATGACCGACAAACAAAGAGGGTTTGTGGGAGAAGCGATGGAGCAAAGGGATACAACGCGAACGAATTTTGACAGAACTTTATACTACAAATCCTGAATAGGTTCACTTTTTACTGATTTATGACGAGCGTATTTATCAATTAAGGTAGCTTTCATAAACCTCAACAGACCGCAATGCGATGCAACTTGCAACTAGTTTAACAAGTTGAAAAATTCGATTATCGGAATATTGAACTCAAACTCTCAATACGATTTATCTCTTCTTTTTCGAACTTAATGTTCGATAAATATTTCAAATAATATTTTTGTTTTTGGCTCTCCTTCTCTAACAACACTAAAACATTAATAATTTGTTGATACAATTGTGTGTAAGCTGTGTGACAGATTTGAAGCCAACCAATCAACGTCTTCTTCTGAAAAAGAACAAGAAATGACGAGACGTGAATGCTTTTTGATAACAACAATTTTATTTTATTTAAACAAACATTAATTAAAGTTTTTGATATTGACAAGGAATGTTATTATTTAGGAAAATTTTAATTAATTGAAAATGATTAAATTAAAGTGGACAAAGCATTCAAAACATTATATGTAAGCTTTCAGTTTCGAGTTTATTTGAAAATATTCTTGACAAAAACATGTCGTTACGGTGCTTAGTTGTGGAAAACATGTCTAAGCTAAGCTTTGGTTTGGAAGATATAGAGTTCGGTGTGTAGAATTTGGCCGCGGAACGCAGTATTGAATAGGGAAAGGGTTTCCATCCGAGAGAGCTTGTAATAAAAGGGACAGCGGGAAGTAAGAGCTAGTAGTGTGGGAGAGTAGGAGCGAGACGGTGCCAAGACAAAAAGAGATAAAATGGCATGCGCGGAATTCAGACCCTCCCTATCCTGAATCGATCCTAGCGGAGCAAAATGGCTCCAGAATCTAAAACCCAACTGTAAAATCACTAAGGCGGCATCGGCACGTACCTTCTCTCTGAAACTCGCCTCTATTGGCGTGTTTTTAGAGTCGAGCTCTCGTTGAAAAATTACGAGGTTTGCTGAAACTTCACAAGGAGCAGTTTCGCTCGGCAACACCTCTAAATTCTGTGCATTTTTCAATTCAAATAGTCTCTATGTGCAAACGCGATCGGGGGCAGCTCTACCCGCATATAAAAACTATCTCTCAAAGCCAGCGTCACTGAAAAATATGTGTACTTTGACGTAAATTAATGTGCGTAACGTAAATTCAGCTATTCCACGATAATTTCGCATAAACGCACAGAGTTGGAGATTTAATTAAAGGCGCTGCGGATGGCTGATTACGTGTCTTGTTCGTTTTTGATTAACCTCTTTCAGGAGATGTCAAAGACTTCGTTACCTGCGGCGCGTTTGCGCGAGCCTAAAATCCGAAGAAAACTCTCATTAAGCGTTATTACCGACGATGTCGTCATGTCCCAATAATACGGCTTTAATGCCAACTCTGCCTTCAAACTCGCCTAAATGCGAGAACATTCCAATTTATTTGATGACTTTCATTAGGCTGGACGACATGTTCTGTATAATAATAAATGCGATAGCGTTGCAATATTAGCAAGGGTTCTTTCGGTAAACTCGAAAAGGAAGGGTTGATGATGGCATCTATTATGTACACACATACCAAGCTTAGTCTATCCTGAAACTAGAAACTTCAAGTAACACAATACCTCGCTTCTAATGGTAGTTTCATGAATAATTAATTTTGCAATTTGCTTAAAATCAAATCGCCTCAGTTTCATACACTACCTCTTTCTACCAACCGAAGCTAATTTTGACGTAATGCAATGTAAGCTCAAATATATATATTCACTTGAAATATTTGATGGAACTGAACACTCGAAATTTAACGCTAGATATTATTTTTAAATTAAATACAGAGAAATGAGTTCAACACTGTTGCATCAACTTTAGTCTTTAATTAAAGCACAATTAGATATTTAGTTTTCAACGAGATTATAATTTGATCCAACGGGACGACAGCTCAACATAAAAAATTCAGTAGAATTAAATATATTTCAAACATAATCAACAAAATTACAACAACAATTTTTAAATATCTGACATCAATTAAATTTCTTATGAAAACATAGACTTTGATATTTCTTATTCTCAAATAATTGAAATAAAGATTTTTCCAAAAGTCACACTTTTAAGCCTAGTTTTACAAAAATATGAAACTGATTTGTTTTATGAATTAGGTATATTGACTAATTGAAAAAATATAAATTTGAAACTGTTTGTTATATTGGGGAACTATAGTTGGCTATGATACTTTTGAAAAGCTATTTTTCTTCTGACCTTAAAAATATAAACATTTCATATAGTAATTTTGCATAATTGTCCGAAAAGTAGATCGTTTTAATTTATTATTTTTAATATGCACTTGGCTACGAAAAGAATTGGTTTCTATAGAACTTGATTATTTTTAAGATCAGGAAAAAAAGTCACAGCCAATTATAGTTTCCATTTGAAAACATGCAACTTTGAGTTTTTGCAGCCAAACTAATGACTCAAAAAATATGTATTGGTATTACTGGATTCTACGTGAAAAACTTCATGATTCTGTTTTTGTTTCAATCGTTTACCTTTGATATTAACGTAGCTATGATTTTTTTAAACTATTGGCAAATTGTCAATTTTTGCTTATAATTAAAAAACAAAAGACAACTCGCGGTATTCAGCAGAATTATTTTCTCAAGAAGTTACCTCGGAAATGTGTTATTTGTTTTTCCCCAAACCTTCTTGTTCTGTAGATTTTCTTATGCGGACATCGAAAATGCACCACCCTGTATATGTCTAGAGTACAACTTCGGCGATAGTCCGGACAGCCAGGGGTAAACATCGTTCCAAAATTTTACTCTTCAGAGCTCCTCAAGATTTCCCTCAATTTTTTGAAATGATTTCTCATGATTTCCTCATTAATGTTTCCTCGATTTTATGCACTAATTATCTATGCCGGATAGACATCAGCTATCGGTTATCATAACTGAACGGTTTTCTAGATTAGCGAAGTATTTATTTTATAAATAAAAGATTTAGAAAAATAAACAAAAACGTACTTTCAGTACCTAATTTGGAGGTATTAAATCACGGCCAATAGTTTCTTGATGTTTCGATAACAAATCAATTGGAATCACACGCCAATAAAATCTATTATTTAAAGAACAAACAAAATTTGCATTTGTTCAATAGAAGATAACGCTGCAATCGTCGACTTATCGCTGATTTAAGTCTCTGTGTTAACTTGATAAGAAGACAATGTAAAATCGTTTCAACAACCTGAAAATAATGATAGTTATTTTGAATTCGATGACAAATTTTTTACTTTTTTGCAAAAATATGAATTCAAAAACGCATGCATTTTGATGAGTCTTGTTTATATTTGAAAACGTCAAAACTTTAAATTAATGTATGAATTATTTTCCTGTTAGTTTAACATTCAGCTGAAAAGGCAATGTATGTTTTTGCGTTTACCAAAACAATCTGATCAACATTATGTTTTTATAATTGTATATAATTTTTTTTTCCCTAAGTCCACCATTTCAGTTTGATTTTTGATTACTGAAAAAATGTATTTTGAAAGTTCCGAAATGGTTCCTGGTGCTGTAGTCCAGGGGAATAAAACCCGTTTTTCAATATTAATGGAGTTCGTCTGCAAAAGCGATTAAATAATTCGCTTCTTCAATAATGTAGTCAAAATGACTGCAGTGATGCAGTCCACCTGGCTCTCTTTCTGTGCTTGCGTGCAGAATAAACAGAAAAATTCGGATGCATACCGCATACATGCATTTTCAGAGAGCGCGACACATAGTGTTGTTCTATGCAAACGTTAATATTCACGAGGCCTATTCCATATTTAAAAATTAAATGAATCCGACTGGAAAAGGTGAGCAGCCATTTATTTAGTTTATGGTTGGCGTATCAAAATATGCAAGCGGCAAATATAATGACGTGTGATTAATTAAAAACACTCTTTTTTTGTTTAACAGAGATGACTTACATCGATTTTTTGTAATGCTGAATGCTTTATGGGGGAATTGAATATACCTAAACTGGTGATGCTTTTAAGAGCTGTTTTTGGTTGGGCTGTAAAAATTGATTGATAGTTGATGGCTGCATTTTAACGGTTCATCAGACGTGACAAATCATTTGCTTGCAATAGTGCATAGCAAGTCACGCTATAATAGATTTTTTATCCACATTAGAATGGTTTCAACATTCAAGCTCATTTTGTACAAGGCAATAATGCAATAAAAAGTTGCAAAAGTGTTCTGAAAAAAGTACTCTCTTTATCAGACATTAATAAATGATAAATTGCTTTTCAAACAGACCAAAGTTTTTTTACATCTATTCAAGAATAATAAAACTAGAATGTGAATTTTAATTTATACTATTTTTTCTAGCAGAGTTTAATTAAACTAAACCTAAAAAAACTGAACATTTTTGGAATAGGGAAGTCAATAAAAACATAAAAACAACGAAAATATTATACAGTTGTTGTTTTTTGAGTAAAATTTGAGAATTTATATCAACAAAAATATTTACTAAGCGAATAACCGTCAGAACAGTGAAATAATTCTTCTCGGCATCCCTAACAGACAATATTTAGCATTTGAACGTGTTAAATGGCTTAAAGATGATATCGCTTTTTAAAACGTATTGCAAGCTGTTTTGGTAGGTTGGCGCGCATGTGGTGAAAAATGGTGGAGGTGCAAAAGTGGCCTGCTTTTTAAAGCTGCGGTATTCGTTGGACCATTCAGCGGTCTCGACATTCTCACCACTGATACAGATACGATCCTTTTTGTTCTTCAAACAGTGCTTTTTTATTGGGATTTCCGACGCTTTGATACCTAATCTCCGATATCGTTACACTAAAAGTTGAAAAGCTCTACACTCAAACGTCGCAAATAAAATCACCTCGGTTTTAAATTTTAATCTGAAGTACTCTGTCAAACAATCAATAACAACATCAAAAACACGTAATAATTGAAATAGTTACAAAAACAAAAAATGTTTAAAACATTTCTATGTAGCATTAAAATTGTACCTATATAATAATTAATTATGAATTAATGTATGACTGTAGCGATATTTCTCCTGCGGCTGAAAGCAAACTGTCTGAGAGAGAAAAAAGTCTTTATTAAAATCGTGCGCAACTTTTCTGTTGCTTTCTCTTTTCCATCTCATCTTTTTTATCCGTTTGAACTTTTCTCGTCTGCGAAAAGAATCTTGTGCGTCTGTGGAAACAAAGGATTGAACTTTATGTTGGAAGTGTATAAAGACGAAAGTCGCTCTTTTCCTTTAGGGAGGCATTAAGGAGTGGTTTTGCTTGTAGTGGTAGATCCCGGCCAAGCTAAGCTAAAAATCTTGCAGGAGCTAGCTAGCTGTATTGATCACGAGCTGAGAGGGTGGCAGGTGGGGGCGGCAAGCTCTAAGGGTGGTCGAGGAAAGGACAAGGGTGGGTTGCGGTCTTAGTCCCTACCCGATACCTCCAACACCCTACTCTATCGCGTTCGCACTGACTTGGCCCTTTCAAATTAATGGAAGCTTTCAAATTCTTTAAGTCTATTCTCGCTTTTTCAATTTGTTTAACTTCTGTAAACACATACCTAATTACTATTTATTAATTGTACTATATTTACATTTTTAAATTGAAAATAATAAAATCAGTTAATATTCATTTCCACATTGATGTTGGTTACATTCTCTTGAAAATCAAAATAAACAATGTTTTATAATTTTTATAATCTTTATAATATTTCACATCTACTCTTTAAAGTTAGCATTCTTAGTTGATAAAGAGCTAACAACAGATTTTTAAAGCTTCATTATCTATAATAACTATATACACAGGGTGTATACAAATGAGCGAATTAGCTCTCCAGTATGTTGCAGGAAACTATTCCAAAAACCCTAAAAATTCATCATAAATTTTTCTTGCCATTGTAAAGAAAGTTGAAAGCTTGCTTTTTTTCTTGCAAAATTTTGAAGCAGCTCTGTGTCTAGACAAACGAGTCTTACTTTCTCTGTAAGTTTACATTTTTATATCTCATAGTAATTAGTGTCAAACATCAAAACACTTTATAGCAGAAACATAGCGTACCTAGACATAAAAAAATGAAACATAAAAAATAAAATTTTATAACTTATATTCACTTAATGGGTATATATATCTAATAATAAATTTATATTTTAATATTGGACGTTTTCGAATAAGGTTTTTTGGTAATTATTTGTTAAATAAATCAATCTATTGACCGAAGTTGTGCTTATATTTACAAACAAAAATAAAATGTATCGTCTTGTTTCGTGGACTTGCCGAGGTTATCTAGTAAACATTTTTTACGAGAAAGCTTTACTTTAGTCAATATTATTCCAAGCAGACCCGTTTTGTGGTAATCTTGTTTTGATTAAACGTTTAAGAGAGTCTGTTGGCACGTGGTCAAAAAAATTTGAATTTTTCACCACAAAATTGCGTCAAGTTATAAGTTAGGTGGAATGAAATATAATTTTCACAGAAGCAATAGTACGGAGTTATCCAGTAAAATTGCTGCACGCTCCCGGAAACTAGTATTACCAACCATTCCTTTTTCTCTTGCAATCCCCCAAGGCCCCCAAACAGCATCAAAAGTAACTACCACACGTACAATAAACGTAGGAATAAACAGCGATCTCTACATGTCTGTGTTGTATAGCTATGGGGAAGAAAGTATAGAGTTGTGAAAAATGGAAGTAATTAATTATTCAAGGATATCTGCAATCCTTTGTTTCTCGAAGACAATCGTCATTGTTGTTTCAAAGCCTACTACAAACAATTACAGATAATTGGGACTCTTTTATACCTCTCTTTTGCGGTGTTTATTTTTACGAACTTGATTTCATTTGTTTTTGAAGTGCGTTAATGCATCTACTTTGGATGCTTGATGACGTTTGAAGAAAAAAAATAGCGATTTCCCCCAATTTTAACCAGGAATGCGGGTATCAAATCCCAAATTGTAAATTTGTCACCGGAGGCCGCAATCTATCTTATCAGGCTGATAAGGGCGATATTCGTCCGTCCTCTTGATCATTAGTGGCCATTGCCCCCTCCTTGTGCTTAGTTTGCATTTACAAGTTTCAGAGAGAACCCCGCGCATCGCCCCTCAAGGGGACGACACGTCCCTGCTCCAAAGGTTCATATACATAGAGGTGTACAGTCTCCATCTCAACTTATCGCCTTTCCCTGCACATTGCAAGGATTTTTGGGTACACTCAGTGACTAAGACATTTCCATTCCAATTAATAAAATTACTCCAATTTCCTGCTGACAAAAAATCAAATTAACTTACCACTAAATTAAAAAATACTCTTTGTCTTAAAAGAACCCGAATTATAACGTCATCCGCAGAAGTTTTTATTCAACGAGAAAAAATTTACGCGACAAAAAATTAAAACCCCTACGCGCAACATAAATAATTTAGACACAATGAAATATGTATGAAAAGACAAAATAATTCTTTCTGTACATAATAAAAAAAACTGAATTGCATATAAAAGAAGACAATAAAAATTTATAAAAGCTGTGTCATAAAGACACGACCGTTTAACAGTCTAAGTAATTATTCTGGGTTTGCGCTACTCTTTACTGTATTTTTATCTTCGTGCCATTTTGATAAATTAAGTAAAATTTCAACTCTAGCGTTTTTTGTTTGAATTTTTATTAGTTTTTGTCTTTTTAATTTGATGCTTATTAAAATAATAAAAAAAATCAGTATTAACTTTTGATGCTTATTAAGAAATGAAACACTTTACAGGACTGTACTGATGCGACACTGTGCATTTTTCTTGAAATCTTGCGCAGTGGCGCCCCCCAGTATGCGCGGATCGTTAGAGAAACTTTAATAACGCATGCGCCTTAAAATTTCCAATATTCAAAGACAACGAATGAATATACACATATCTAAGACAAAGTCAATATTTATAAATATCTTAGAATTTTCTCTTAAAAAAAAAGAAAAAAAAAAGAAAAACCTTTTCTTTAGACCATTTTTTACTATATAATAGACAAAATACTATTTATTTTCATATAATTTTTTCTAATTTCATAAGGAAGTACATAACATAAATGCATGTTGTAACATTTTTAGTCCATAGAATTGGTAGAATTCAGAATGTAGCAATTTTAGAGTAGATAGAGGCTTATAGTTAGAAATTATTTCAGCCATGCTTTATTAATTTCTTATGCAATAAAAAATTCAAGTAAAGTCGTTGTTTTGCTTTATTCCCAGTAACCCTCAGCTCAAAAAAATAATAAATGTTTGAGTAAATCCTTGCTTTATTTCTTTCCTTTTACTGCTTATGCAACGTAAAATTGAAGTTTTTGAAGCTTTTGCTGCAGTCTGAGACGAGCTTTTAGAGTATAGTGCATCTGTCTGGCGACACCTACCGGAAAGCGGCTGCAGCACTTTTGCATATTCATCCAACAAGAGGGCGCTTAATGCAAATGATTTATTTTCAATAATTAATGTTTGACCGAAACTGTTTCAATTACCTTTTCTATAAATATCCAAAACTTTTATCTTTTCTACAAAATGATCAATGTGACTAAGAAATAGATAAATTCCTGTAATTAAAATTTCAAAATTACGACATAAAGTCTATCTACTCATCAAACTAATTATTTGTAAGATAAATGGAAATCGAAAGGAAACAACAGCTATCAATAATTTTAAAACAAATCTGTATGATTAAGCTTGATATTAATTTGAAAGTAATACCGGAATCAGCGATATTGCTTGCACTAAAACACTAACAAAAGTTTATTGAAACGTTTACAATTTTTTTTTTTTTTGTTTGAGTTAAATCATCTGACAAGTTTAATACTCGCAACTTTTGTTGTAATAAAACTTGGTTATAAAAATTTTATTGCATTTGAATCCCGTGATGAACATGCTCACAGTCAAACCAAGAGATAGCAATAGTAGACTAAGAGAGAAGACATTTTTTCCAAATTGAAAGTCCAATATTAAAAGCTTATGATAAATAGGTGACAATGTTCTGTATAGATTGTTCACCAAAATTAACCGACAACAACTTAGTGTTTTAGTTACTTTTCCCTATTATGTCATCTAACAAAACCTTTCACAATTATTGCCTTATCAATTGTATTTTGTTTACATTTAAACCAACCCATTATCATCTACAAATTTTCTTTGTTTTGAAATTCTATACACTCAGTATTGATCATTACATTTTTAATTGAAATTACATCTTATAATGAAATTAATGAGATCATTCGAGAAGTTTGTAAAGTGTATAAATGAGTTTATGAAATAATAGAACTTAATTTCTTTCGTTGATAGTAATTGTTTTACTAAAAATTAATTAAAATCAACAGACCATAAATCTAATAACTAATCCTGAACAAGCATTAGCAACGGATGTAAAAGGCGAGCTTTGAGTTTAGAGTTTCTTATATCAAATAAACTTCTGTTTGAACAGAGGTCCCACATTTAAAAGCAACCAAACTCTCTAATTACAAGCTGCGAACTCAAAGGCGACCTATCCCTGAAAAACGAGAACCTACCTTCGTGAATGCACGATGTGAATTTGTGTGTGTTCGGCCATTTTGTTTTTAGAGCAAAGCAGAATTTATTCCTATAATGGTTGATGAACGCCATTTTAACAACCAAAAGATGTGAACAGGAAAAATTTCTCGATGTTTATATACAAACAATTCTTAATAATTTAAAATGATATTTATCATCAAATCATTGCAAACATTAATGAGCACCAAATAAAATCATTATATCAATATCACCCTGTATAAGAAGATAGGTAGTCAGGACAATTCTGTTGATGGCAATGCAGCATCTTGTTATTATGAAAAGATCTATAGGGTGTTCGGTAAAAAACGTCGCAAGCGGTAAATCGGTACTATAAACTGGATTATTCTAGAATTTTTCGCCTCTGTTAATCTAATGTTGATAATCGTCAACTTTGTTTTTCTAAATAGTATTGCATGATTTTTCATTTTTTCGGAAAAATATAATTATTTCAAGTATGACCACTTTATAATACAGGGTGAATCTAGTACTATCCACACACCAAAAACAACTCTATCCAATCAGTTTAAAATTATGAAATATATACAATAAAATAAGTTGATATCTGAACTAATTTTAGATTTTTTTTAATAAAATTAATTAATTTAAAAATTAAAAAAAAAATAATTTCATGATAAAATTATATTGTCAGCTCTTCACATCATTTGATGTGAAATAAATCAATCAGCAAAATTTATATTTGAAAAAGTTGGTAAATTTTGATTAAAATCCATTTTTGTATCATTCATCGAAATACTCATCCTAATTTATGGTTTGTAGAAATAAATTTGCGACACAAAATTACAATCGGCGGGTAGTGTCCTATCTTATTCCATTGATCTCTCTTCCTGGAATAAGTGAAGTCCAACAAATGGTCGAGAGCCAAGTTTATGACGAACATCATAAATTTCTCAAAACCGCAACACTAACAGAGCTCTTTTGTAAAAAAAAAACAATTCTACCATAATTCGTGAGAAAAAGTTTTCTAATATCAAAATGATGATTAAAAATGAACTACACGTTTTTTTAAAATTGTAATATCATAATATTCTTCTATTGAAAAAATCGTTGATTTTTATTCATAATTAAACCAACAAAGTCAAAAAATTAACCGTGCAATCAAACGATTTGGAAATCGGAATATATATTATCCTATTTGAAAAATTCACCTGTAAATTTTTTCATAAGAAGAGCTGTGTGGATAGTACTAGACTCATCCTGTTTTGGAAAATCAAGTTTACATACAGCAAATTACATAAAAATTTATTAATGTGATTTGTATCTTACCTATACAATTTTAATAAAAATTTTTTAGATAGAGTTGAAGAAAGCTATTAGTACTTAACACACGATTTTTTTCAGAGATTCTCTATGTTTCAGTAAAATGCTAGAGTTAAATGAAATTGCTGAAATATTAAAATTGGCGCCAAATGGTCGGTAATACAGTTTTGTTATTTGTCATTATGAATTATGACATTTTCAAATGATAAAATGGCAGAAAATGCAATGCTAGGATTTCAGTTGGCATTTTTTTACAGAATATTCAGATAATATCATAAAAATGTAAAATTTATCAATAATTGATTATTTAGAAATTCAGATCGATGGATTGATAGTTGTTCACGATTAAGTTTGATCAAGTAGAAAAGTTAAAACTGCTTTCAGCGATGATAATTGAAGAAATGTGTGATTTTGTGGTTATTAAATTTGGTTCATCAGTCCTATTAAAATTGATCTTTTATTTTTAGGAGATAGAAGCTTTGGTGATTTAGTACATTTAGGTATTTGTGTGTATTATTAATTGTTGTATTGAATAAAAATTTGTAACAGGTACTCCCATTTTTTATTTAACAAAGTGAAAAATAAAAATCTAAAGTTTTTCTTCAAAATGGAATACCACTTCAACAGCTTCTACCTTCAGTAAAAACAAATTATTATTATTATTATTATTATTATTATTATTATTATTATTATTATTATTGTTATTATTAAAAACATTGTCAAAGTTGATCCTTGATGCATTTTTACTAAGCCTTATTCGTCCGCCTCAATTTTATGATCAGTAAAAAATGGATTGCTAATAAATTTCACATTCGAAAACTGTTATGTAAGATCTGGAAACTGTAACCTGAATCTCCAATGATTTCCATCACTTGACTTAATATTGTCATGATGACAAATGTATTACCGACCATTTGGTCTCATTTTAAATATTTCAGCAATTTCATTTAACTCTAGCATTTTAATGAACCATAGAAAACCTCTGAAAAAATTCGTGTGTCAAGTACTAATAGCTTCCTTCAAATCTGTCTGAAAAGATTTCATTAAAATTGTATAGGTAAGATACAAATCACATTATTAAATTTTTGCACTCGTTTCTCTATATACCCTAAGTACCCAGCTCTGTAACTAAGGTAATTTTCTTGAACTTTCATTGATGGTAACTATGGTGATTGCCTCATGTGTAATCGTTGGTTTAGACAATTTATCCATTAAATGGATAGCTTATGAACTTGATTTTTTTGATTGAAAAAATTTTAATACTGATTTTCGAAAAAAATTAATAATTAAATAAAGAAAATTTATTTTCTCAAAAGCAAAAAAATCCAGGTTTCTGTAGAGTGCTATTTGAAAAAACAAAGTCGATTGTCGCCTACAATTAATGAGTGGAAAAATTATTATTTTTACCTAATTTGTAGTCTTTCAACAATCTTTGTATTTGAAGTATCATTTATTGAAATCTGACAATAAAAAAAAAAGTCATCGCTTGCGGCGTTTTTTACCGAACACCATGTAACAAGCTATGAAAAAATACTTATTCTGTTTGAATCTTGCACTTGTTAAACTAATGTGTATTGATTTTTATTGAAAAAAAAGCCGCCACTAAATTCAGTTTCTCAATAATTAACATCAACTGTGTCATATCGACAAGTGTGACTGTATTTCAGTAGTTTTAGAGTCACAAAAAATTTCTATATTTCTTCAGAGCATTAGAATCGTTGTTAATAATGCTAGAAACAAACAGATGCTGTTTTATTTTATTTGCACGTTTATTGTTTCGTACACATAGAGGCTATTCTTATCAAACAGTAAGTGAATTTTACTTTATAGAACAGGACTTGGTTAGCCAATTGTCTCTAGAAGTCTCAATTAATTAGCAGATTAACAGCTTACCACTTAATGCTTAAGTTATGTAATTTTTCTGACAACAAACAAAAACAAATAAAAATAAAAAAGAATTTTTAAATGAAGAACTCCATTTTGTTGAAGGTAATCGTCAGAATTTAAGCTTCTTTGGGGTCTACAGAAAAAAATGTTGCGAATGTATAAATAGTCGGTACAAAAGGTGTTGTTAACCTTAAACAGGTAAGTCATTAATGATAGTACATACCTTAACAAATAAGAGCTTATCCGAAAGCTGCTGCTTTCCATTATACACGACAGTTAATTCGATAAATGCTGAGTGAATCAAAGTGACAATTTGCACATACAGGTTTTATAAAACATGAAACATGATTTTTTCACTAATTTTAAATAATGAAATAGAGGGCGTTAGTTTCGCTTATTTTTATAGAAAAATAGTAGCGTATCTTTTTTATTTTCAAAATTTTTATTCTCATATTTCAAAGTAAATTCATTTTTGAGTCAAAAAGCTATACTTATCTAAAGTCAAAAAACTTGAATTTCCTCGAGAGAGAGACATAATCATCTTTTACAACGTCAGCGTGTGCTGCTATCCATCGATAATGTTGAATCCAAAGCGTCTGAGAGATAACAATAAACTGAAATTATAACCTTTATAAAAATCTGTTTTCTATTATTTTGATTTTTTCTTTGATATATTCGTTTTCTTTATTATTTTAATTTTCTTATTTATAATATTATTTATAATCTAAAAATGCACTCTTCTAACAAAAATAATGTTTAATCATAATAAGCCTAGAAATCGGAAATCATTGAAATCAAGAAAACTAATTTAATAAATATTAAGCTTAAGTCAAGTTTTGAGCGTTTTTGTGTATCATTACCAAGAAATAATAGGAAACTTTCTTTGCCAATTTGTTGGTGACGTTGCCAGTTATAGTTATTTCTAATATCTAAGTCTACTACGACCATTACTTATCAAACATTTTATGTATCGGTAGATGTCATTTATTTTCAAAACATTGTGGTTTTTTGAAATTTAGCAAATATATCTTTTTCATCAGAAATTAAACATATTTTTATAATACTGTAAAAAAATATTGCAGGACTTTTAGTGTAGCGCCCTCTATACTCAAATTATAAGCATAAATTTAAAAAAAAATTTCAACATTAACATCTTCTACATAGATCAGGAGCCACATTTAAATAAGACATATTATGCTCAATCGCATTTTTTTAAGTTGGACTGTTACCCACCCAAAAATGTTATTATTCTAATATTTAGCACGGCTTGCTTCGTAAGTTGAAATAGAATACTGATTTAAGAAGCAATCTTGCTGACACTTACTTTCAGCAGGATGCAAAGAAATTGTACAAACAGCATTAACCCGAATAAGTTGAACTTAACAAATCGCTATTTTCATCAAAAGGTTTTCCATCGAGAATTATTTGAAGAAAGGTAAATATTGCACCTATTTATCTTTCTTCAAATAATAAAAATATTAAAAAAAAAAGTCAAAAAATCTACTTCTCGATGGAAAACCTTATGATAAAAATAGTCATTTACATAATTAATCTGCTTTCTGCCATTAAATTTCTGACTCGGACGGAGTGTCTTGTTTATAGCAAAATTGATGCACAGTCCTAAAGGCAGTATAATATCTACTACTCAAAAAAATATATCGAAGACAGTCGTTCAACATCAACAAATTCAGATAAAGCTTTTTAAATTTAGTTTTCAATAAATAAGTCATCTTTAAGGTCCGGTTTCTGAAACGTGAAATAAATTATTGTGAAGCTAAATTCACCTTTTCAATAACTTTTTGTGATAAAAATTTATGAATTTCAATAAATTCTTATGGATTATATCCATAAGTTATGATAGTTGTTATATAATATTTTTTGTATTCAAATTTCATATACTAAAATTTTCATGGTATTTTCTTCAATATAAATTACTTTTGAATTTTTTTTCATTATAAATTTTTGGTAATAAATTTTTCATTATGAATTTTATAATATGGGAAAGAAACCGCTGCAACAGGGAAAAACTACCGCTGCACTTAAAAATTATAAAATTCTTATCTACAGTTATTGAATAATATTTTTTGCATTCGATATTTTTCATATACCATAAGCTTTAATACCTTTGTCGATAATGCAAAGCAAAATTTTGAATCAAAAATATCTCAAGAGAGTACCTTTTTTGTTGGTGTTGTCTTCACAAAAACCTCTTCAGGAACTTCCTCAAATTCAACGTGGGGTTTCTTTTGCGGTTCAACAGTTTTCTGACCATTTTCTGTTTGATCGAATTCAGTATTTGTCGTATCATCATCGAAAGGCCTAAAAATGCATCTCATTACAAAAATTCCAGCATAAAATTTCTATCATTTCAATTCAAAGAAGCCTCGTTTTTTACGGAGATAGGAAAATTGATCCAATGGTTTTGAAAAATGACACTTCACATACCAATATTAGAATATGTCGGAAGTTTCCACAGTCTTTTTTCTAGATATTCGTTGTAGACATTACGTGTTTAACATAAATTAAAATGCAAAAAACAACATTTCCAAATAATTTTTAACAAAGGCATTGTTAGTAAAATTGAGACAAATTATAATAAAACATTTTAGGAGCCTAATTAGATGCTATTAGAATTGTCTTGGTTTGAAAATTAATAAACTGTTGACTCTGCACTTTTTCGATATTGTCCCGAATGCAATTTCTTTTTAGCTGTTCATGATTTCAACTTAGCAAATTATATAAATTAATTACTTTGTGGAGATAGTACTTCAATCTTCAAACAATTATCAGCATTTTACTGCCTACTCACCACAAGCTGTCCTTTTTTCGAAGGTCTTTTGGTTTTTTTCTCTTTCAACTTTGGCTTGATAAGTTATATATGGATTATATTTTCTAACCTTACTAATTTTGTAATTTTAATTTTAGCGACATCGCTGTAGAGTAGATGTAGAGTAAGATGGGACCTGCGTGACAGTGGAGAAAAAGCTCCTTATAAAGTTCTATGGCATGGGATGTCTAATATGTCAATAAGCGTCTAGAAACATGCATCAAAAACGTATTTAAAACATCTGGGCAACAAATAATACCGTTTAAAACTTTGTAAATAAATATAGAATCAAAAAGTGTTCGTCTATTAGAGAGTGGCAAGAGACCTAGGTACTCTAATACGTTTTGATAGTTGCTCGATTCATATAAAATATTAAATTTAAAACATAAAAATTTGACAAACCTTTTTTGAATTTTTCTACTGACGTGAACATTATAGAAAGGAGACCAAATAATGGTGCAATATTCTAGCTGGGAATGAATAAAAGAACAATAAAGGATCAAAAAACACATAGATTAGAAAAATCAGAACATAAACGAGTCACAAATCCTAACATCTTGCTAGCCTTGTTAACTATGTTATCAAAATGAGAGTGATACAATAAATGACAATCTACATTTACACCAAGATTTTGAAAATTAGAGACATTTTCCAATATATGACCACTTAAAGTATACGAGAAGGTTTCGGGACATTGTTTCCGACTGATTCTCATTGTTTTACATTTCTCTATATTTAATTCTAACTTATTATTAATAAACCACATTTCAAATGCATTGAGATCAGATTGAAGCAAAAGGGGATCACTTTTATTTGATATTTTTTAGGTCGTCCGCAATTAAAAGAAAATGACTGTCATTTATAAATAATTGAAATAGTACGGGTCCTAAATGGGAGCCCTGAGGAACACCTGACTTATCCTGAATGCACCTAGATTTAACTCCATTGATAACAACAAACTGCTCACGATCGTATAAATATGATCGCAGCCAAGATAATAAGAGATCCTAAATACCTAAATTTGGTAGCTAGTTAGTTGCTATTCAATTTTTTTTTTTTTTTTGATACTTCATTTAAGTAACTCAAAGTAGATAAATAATAACACAATAACATTAATGACGCTATGATTTGAAGAAAGAGTTTTGATTTATAGACAAAGAACGATTTATAGATCGAGTAATTATAAAATGGTAAGATTGATGAAAGTCGGTAGGTTCGCAAATTACAGAGCACACGAGCATTTCTTCACTGCTTTTTGAAATCTTCATAAATGTTGCTTTTTATTTCAAATACCAATATCATCCATAACGAGAATTTTGAAAGTATCTACCAATCTTCTCTTTAAGGTTCAAAGAGACTTCTTCTTTTACTCAACTCCTACACTCTTTCTGTCTTCACAAACCCCCTTAATTTCGAAAATTTCTTTTGAAATATCAAGATTTCGGAAACTTGCAACACAGAAACATAGCCGTATTAACGAATTGATCACCAATGACAATTTCTGAGAAGAACTAATTAATTTTGAACTTGTATTCATTAAGGCTTTTATAATAAATTCGTAAGGTAAACATACGTCTCTACGAGTCATTAGCGAATGGAGTATTTGGGCAAGTGCACCAGAAGAATTTATTGAAATGCATCAATTTTTATCACAAAAAGTTAAAAGATAAAAATTCTAAAAAATATTAACTACAATATGAGATTTTTTGAAAATCCACATCAACAAAATCTGTAGAAATTAATGCTTAAACCGTTTCAGAGACAACATGAATATCCGTGGTTGTAGGCAGTTCCTTAAGCTATTTTAGAAAGATAAGACAATTCAGAGTTATTTAGAGTTTACATGCTTACAGAAGATTCATTCTCAGATTCAATATTTGAAATATATTTGAATTTGAAAATAAATGTATCTATACTATAATCGATTGGCTACAACTACAATTGTGCACATTTCTAAATGATATTGCAAGTGGACGCAAGAGTAGTGAGGTAGTCTAAATTTTGATTATTTTCAATTTGGAATCTTTTCAATAGTTTTATATCGGATGATTTTTCAAATTCTTCATATTTTTTAATTATCGGAACGTGAAGCTTGGATTGAAGTTGTCATTGTGATAGAATCAAGTAATCAAGATACTTTACTTTCATAAGAAAAATTTTACAAAGCTTAAGAAAAATATCTCATTTTTTTAAATTTATTTGCCAAAGTGAATAAAAGTTTGGTTTTACTTACCACAACATCTTGACATATTAATAAGTATTAACAAGTAGGACAGTTCCACGAGAGCCAGCGAAAATTATTCAAAATACGGCCTAAAATGTTTGTTTAATTTAAATAAAAAATGCGTGAATCAGAAATGAGTTTAGACCCAAAAATAGCTTTATCGTAGTTTTTTAATATTTCTTGTATTTATTTTCAAAACAGAAAACGACTTTACGATAGTGCCAACTTTGCATTTTCCAACTCTAAAATGAGAATGAAAAGAAGGTAAAAATTTGTGTATGAGGTTGAAAATTTTATAAATCACATGTTAGGTTTTAATGAACATTTGTTACGAAGTTATGAATCGAATTGCATCTACTCATACAAATATTTGCGGTACTTTTTGAAAAAGGAATGATTTTTTTTTTAATTTTTGGCCCATGCTTAAGAATAACACGAATGATTTTATATTGTTGATGATTTATTCAATTTCTTCTAAGACTACAGATAAGAAAAAATTGTAAATTGTTTTGAAACCTTCGGAAGTTTTTAAGATGTACTCATCTATCGGAAACATCTACAGTTTTTGCTTCAAATTGGATGGAAAATGACAACAACAAACGTGATTAAGCGGTGTTTTAAAAATTTAAAATTTCTTGCAGTCAATGGCATTTCTTGACGGAATTTCAGAAAATTTTATTTGAAAAAGTTGTTGTAATGTAATTTTATGGGCGTGAGGTAAATTTGAAAAACCTAGACTGAAGTTAACATTTTAAACATTTTTGACAATTAATTCTTTTTTAACAGTATCAAAATTCAACAATAAATTGGTTTATTTGCGAAATATCCATTGTTACAAATAACTTCAATAATAAATCCTTTTCTTTTACTAGTTTTTTCAATATTTCGATTTTAGTCACAAAAAATTGGGATAAGCGATGCAAAGTTACCATAATTTCAACGTTCTATTAATGATATTTAAATGCAAGACATTTTCCAACATCAAATTCATGTAAAATTATTGGGAGATTATCAAAAACGACACTAATTTAAATAGGCCTCTGTTTTCAGACCTTTTCTGAATATTTACCAATCACAGAATTTTTTTTTTCCGAAATGGTCTTAAAACTAAGATAATATTGAATCAAAGCCTGTTTTAACAGTTTTTTCATAATTTTACATACTTTTGATACTGACAAATTTTATACATCTATCATTTTTTTTTATGATGAGATTTGAATTTTCAAAATTATTAAATCTAGAAAAAAATATTTATTATGAAAAAGACTTAGAATGTTAAATATTCCAAAAATAATTTAATTTATACTAGTTGAGTAATCATTGAATTTGTAAGAAAGAATTATTTAGCAAAAATGCCTAAAATGTCAACTTTCCGTTAGGCTTTTCAAATATTGCACACATGCATAAAATTGTATTAGAAACAACTTTTTTAAATAAAGTTTTTTCAAATTCAGTTACAGCTATTCACTGCAAGAAATGTTAAATTTGCTGACAAACGATCGCCGCTTGATCACGTTTGTTATTGTCTTTTTCCATCTAATTTGAAGCAAAATTTATTTTTCTATATCAAATTTTGATTAAATCTTATAATATTTTTTTTTTCCATATGAAGCCGACTTTAATGGTGACACTGAATATTAATATTATACATACATATTTTTATAAACAAGTTGTATTTGATACCTTTTGTGATTTGGACAATAAATTAATGTCGGTGCAAAAATTTTAGAGAAGGGAGTCATATGTCTACTTATTATCAAAAACCAAAATTAAATATCGAAATGTACTCCTACTTATTTATTTTCATAAACAGATATTTAATAAAAAGTGATAAGTTTGATAAAGAATATAGACAATTGAAAAAGTCTTTTTACTAAAATATTTAAATTTTAGTTTAATGATAAAAATACTCTATCAACTTTGAAAACAATTTTTATAATTAATAACAAAAAAATTAGACGAAGGAAAATAGTTTTCCTGTATTCCATGAACATATGTTGTTTTCGAACAGGTATAATTGAGCTTATCAGTCCGCAAAAGTAAAAAAAAATTATACAACTAAATCGGCATATTTACCCAATAACCTTCTATAAGTAAATGTTACGCCAATAAAATATGAAAAGTCTGTAATATTGATGTGATCCCATACACAGTGAGAATGATTTATACCGATAACTTTAGCACTTTTAATTATGTCTTGTCATAACGCTGTATTTGACATTTTTCCAAATACACAGAGAAACTTGTAAAATAATTTGCTATACCCTGTTCTGTTGTCGCTATTGGAATACTAATAACAAGTGGAAAAGAGACCGAGTTATCTATAACGATCTTTGTTCTGGTTGGTCGGCGCACTTTGTTAAAGAGTTCCATTATTTATTGCCGTAAGCCGAACAATGCAAAAAATATGTCCACTGCCCTACCGGAGGCCAAATGCAATTCTCTATGTGTGCAGCAATATATTGCATCGAATTTATTTAAGTCCAATCTTGAATTGCTATAAACAATGACGCTGGTTATCGAATAAAACCTTGAGTGGACATCAGCTTTCAGGTTTTTACTAATTAATACTCTTATGGATAAATTTTAATGTCATAGAAAAAGGTTGTTAACAACTAAATAATAAAATGTAGCCAACAATAAAATGTATCAGGACAGACCAATCAAATAAAAAATGGAAAATCATGAAAGCAAAGCTACAAAAAGTTGAAGTTTGGAATATATAAAAATATTGAACAAAATTTCTTGATTTACATAGTTGATGAATTGCGAGTTTTTCTAAATCAACAATTTACATGAGTAGAACAAAAATTTCATTTATCTAATACAAATGGGTATGAAAAAAAGTATTAAAAAGATTAGAAAGGAATCACAAACAAATGATGATAATTTTTCTTTAAATGTGTAATACAATGTTATCTCTTATAGGTACATACATTACTTACAGGTACATGCGCATAGTGGATTTTTAGCTTTATGATAGCATTTAGAAGAACGAAAATTTGCCTAAAGCAGTGCTAGAAAAAACCCAAATGTCATTCTGTTTAACCAGGAAATAACAAAATATTAAAAAAAAATTTTTTTTCTAAATATTCTCTTTCCTTTCATAGCTTAAAATGATGCTTAAGTATCAATAACTCAAAATCTACAAATAAAGGCAAATTTAAAGATTACTACTATTCTCTACTAGAAAAAAACTATTGTTTTTCAATGTTTTAACTGCAAAACAATGTTTTCTAAAACTAAACCATTATCTGTTGCCAAAAGAAAATAGAATATTTAGAAAAAAAAATTCTATTGATTTATAATTGAACAAAATGACCTTTCACATTTCTGTTCTTAAATTCTTATAGTTTAAAGGCGACCCAAGTGATAAGAACAATTACCGTCCTATCTGTATCTTGCCTCTCGTTGCTAAAATTATGGAAAAAGTGTTAGCAATTCAGTTGGCAGATTATTTCGAAAACACAAAGTTATTTGTTAAAAACCAATTTGGTTTTAGATACAAGAGCTCCACTACCTCGGCTCTACTCTCTCTTACTGAATTAATAACTCGGGCTTTTGATGTAGGAGATGCTATAATGGCGGCTTTCCTGGACTTGTCAAAGGCCTTCGACTGCGTTGACTATTCTATACTTTTACGTAAATTATATTGTTACAACCTTCATCCTAACAGCTGCAGGCTCATCACTTCTTATTTAACAAATCGAACTCAGCGAGTTAAGTTAGAGACGAAGCTTTCTGATGAGCTTCCTATAAATATAGGCATACCACAAGGCTCTGTCTTGGGCCCTGTATTGTTTTTAATATTTATCAATGATTTTCCCCTTTATTTAAATAAAGGTGATGTCATTCTTTACGCTGATGATACCACTATAATCAATAAACACCGTTGTGTGGATGAAGTGATAGGCTTATGTAATGCCTCAAAGTCGGACTGACTGGTTTTTGGGAAATGGACTTGTGGTTAATAGGAGCAAATGTGCAGAGGTATTATTCTCATTGAGGGAAATTAAAAATGATTATTTGCCTCACACAAAGTTCCTGGGACTACATGTTGATTCTAAATTAAGTTGGCACATGCACGGAGAAAATTTGGGAAAAATGATCAGCAAAAATATATTCCTTTTGAGAAATTTAACAGGTCAAGTATCGGAAGTTGTACTCAAAAAAGCTTATTTTGGTCTTATCCATTGTCATATTTCTTACGGCATATTGATTTGGGGTCATTCTGCCATAAGACATCAAATTTTCTCTCTGCAAAGAAAAGCTGTGCGCATCGTTGCCGGATTGCCATTCAGAGAAAATTGTAGAGACGCTTTTAAACGGTTGAAAATACTTACCTTTCCTTCATTATATATACTTGCTTGTCTCTTACATATTAAAGAAAATATTAATGATTATATAACCAACAGTCAGTTCCATGAATATAACACTAGGTTTAAAGATGAACTGTGTATGCCTTACAACCGCTTATGTAAATCACAAACTGCAACTAGACACTTAGGTATAAAATTTTATAATGCTTTGCCAATTGAGATAAAAGAGTTACCTTTTAAAATGTTTAACTTTAAGATAAAACAAATGTTAATTAATAATCCAATTGAAAATTTCTGTGATTTTATTGAACTTAATGTTTAATATTAAACTGACTTGTGCTATATAACTGTACTGTTGTGATGCATCAATCAATAAAGATTATTAAGATTATTAAGATTATTAAGTTTCTATGCGTACACGATGGGACATCCTGTACATTGATAGCCACATTTTTTAAGGAAATAATTTCTGCAATAGAATGAAAAAATCACTAAACAAAATAAAAATATTATCAATATTATTATACTGAATGACATAGAAAACTAGTATTTAATTAATATACCATAGTAACTATACTACAATAATAATACTTCTACTCTACTCAGATCTATAAAATAAGCTACAACATTTTTATAGCCTATAAGAGAAATAAAATCCAAAGTATGTTTTTTCACAAAAATAATTCCACAATGATAGCCAAAGCATTGAAAAGTTTTAAATTTGTATCCCAAACTGTTTTCATAAATAAAATTGTCTATATTAGAATTATTGAAATGTATATTGTAAATATGTAAATTTATCTAATGATACAAAATATGTAAATTGAATAATTTCAGTCTAAAAATTTACAGTAATATTGGTGACATTTATAGTGTACAATATTAATAATATTATGTCGTATATGTATGTTAGACCAAACAATTATAGCGGAAACTAGGAAGAGCTGGACAATGTAGAATGCAAGAAAACATGATTGACTAAAGTAAAATAAAAACATAAAAATAATTCTAGTAACGAATATCAACAGTAGAAGTCTATTCGTGATTAAATTTGTTGGATGAAAGCGTAATTACAATCTAGATAACGGTTTAGGAGATCACAATCACATTAAATTGGAAAAAAATCTTTAGATCCTGTTGAGTGTTGTGTCCGGAATTCGTTGAAACAAATTCAGAGTGTTACAAATTAAAAATTAAAGACCGGCAAAGCGCAAACCCCTTGAAATTCCGACTCAATATTTCGATTAAAAAGTTTAGTGATCCGGTGGTAGCGTTAAAGCTGTAAATAAGAATGGACAAAGAGCCGAAAATCCTCTAGAAAACATCCCGAAAGCTCTCGTTCAAACAGAAAAGCTCAGCCGCAAAAACTCCGTCGATCAATCCTACCTTCCACAAAAACCGGTTGGGGTAAAAAAGAGGCTAAAACTACATTTCAGGCAGCCATTGGAACACCGATGTATTTTTAAAGCCGGGATCTAGAGAGCTTTTTAAGCTCTCCCCACTCGAAAAAAGCAAGACTGAAGCGCCGCCCCCAAAAACGCTATTGGTTGGAAAAAGTTTACAATACGGGCATCTCATTAAGAAGACTTTGGAATTTTGCGCACTGGAATTTCGACCCTATTATAAATCAAACGAGCTGTAGATCGAACAAAATAAAGGGAACTGAAAGTAGTCAGATATTTTGCGATTACTTCCAGGTCTTGGGAACTTCAGAAAATTGGGTGCCGATATTTATTGCTTATTGGGGAATTATTTTGTTTGAGTTTTTTAAAAGTATATTTTTTGTTTTATATCAAAAAGTAATAGTAATCTAAAAATCAACTTTTGTCATCATAAACTATATTTTTTTCTCAATGCATGTGAATATTTTCAGATTTTTTTGAGTACTCCTTATAATAAATATTGATTAATTAATATTAAATTATTGATAATTTTTTCTGATTTTTAATTATTTTTCATCACATTCTAAAAGAAACAATGCTGGAGTATTCTTTTGCGCTAAAAATAGCTTTACCAAACAACTAAATTCAATCATTTGGTAATGTTCACCTTGTGGCAGTGTTGCCACAAGATGTTATTGTTCGATAATGCGTTCAATACCCACCCTTGAGCTTCTTCTTACCTCCCACTCTTTTGATAAGAATGGCGTTTTTCTTTTCCAGTTTCAGAAGTGTTAATATTTGACAAAAATAATAAATATTAGATCAAATCGCACCGTTTGTAGCATTTTTTTTTTATAATTTTTCATTCAATGTTGATTTGAATCTATTTCAAAAAACAATGTGAATGACATGAATAACTTAAACAGAAACAAATAAAATGAGAACAAAATTCTATCCAATATTAATATTAACAAAATAATAATTTAATAAATAATTTTGTAAATACTTTTTGTGATTTTGTTGTGAATAATGCAAATAGATGATAATTTAATTCGAATTTGATTAACAATCAAATCTTAAATTCTTAAAAATAAAAGAAAAATTGCTACAAACGGTTTGTTTTGATCTGTTATTTATCCATTTTGTCAAAAGAGTGGGAGGGTTAGAAGCTCAAGGGTGGGTATTGACCTGACTATCGAACAATACCAATACATTATGCGGCAACACTGCCACAAAATGTATATTACCAAATAAATAAATTTAAAAACTTTGAGGCTATTTGAAAAAACAATCTTTTTTTTGGGGAGGCGCAGATCAATACATCAGCATTGTTCCTTCCAGAATGTGATAAAAATTAAAAAAAAAAAAAAATCAATAATTTAATATTAAGTAATCAATATTTATTAAAGAGTAGTCAAAAAATTCACATGCTTTGACAAAAATTAAAGTTTATAACGACAAAAGTTGATCTTTGTGTTACTTTTTCTTTTTGATATAAAACGAAAATATACTTTTAAAAAACTCACCCAGTATATTACCGGGAATTTACTAAAATCATATGCATGTTCAAGTATCATTTTATCATCAAAATGCAGATCTGTTATGTTCAATAGAATTTCACAATAGTAGGTATGAGTAGTTGAACCTTATTTTATTTAATGCAATTTGAATAAAAAAACATAGTTGCAAATTAATGTTAATGTAATCAAAAATAAGTACTACAAACATTATATGAGTGTGACAACTAGCCTCATATGAAAAATCTATCTTCCTGTTTAATTCATTATTATTATGCTATCTACCACTAACTCGGTGAATGACCGACATTCAAGCAACTTTAACAGCATAAAGCGTTCTGCAGCCTGTTATCAGATAATGACGGAAAAAGTGACTTTGTTCTAATTATTTTTCAATGATTAGCAATGCAATATACTACACAAGTAGGAGTTATTCTTTTTCAGTTTTAGCTCAACCTCAGTTTCAGTAATTACTTATTATTCTTAGTAACAGTTTAGAAACCGCTAGAAAAAACTGCAATAATTTTTGTTAACTATTTCTATCTCAGAACATTAGACAAATATCTGAGTTTCATAGTTTGAATACATTGACTTTTTTCTAACAACAGCAGATAGATAATTACAATATTTTACTGTCCTTATCTTATGACTGTAAATATGAAAAAATAATGAAATTATCAATTTATAAATTATTTATTTTTTGTTATGGATATTGAGATATGAGAAATCGTCGCAAATTTCTTTCTCACATCCAAAATACTATTTATTTTTAATATTCAGGCAAATAGTCATTAAATTCAATACAAGTGCTGCAAAAAAATTGATTTTTGAAAAAATGACAACACAATATGGAACAATATTTTAGGTACAATAAATTTTGATGACAAAAGGTAAGTTTTTTTAAAGTACATTTTTATTTTATATAAATTAACTTTTGTCATTACAAACTATATTTCTTTCTTAATGCTTGTGAATTTTTTGAAAATTTTTTTACTACTCCTTATAACAAATTTTGATAAATTAATGAAAAACAGTTTAATTTCTTATCAGTTTTCATTCTGCAAGAAACAATGCTAAAATATTGTAATGCGCCAAAAAATCAAATTATTCTCTAAACAGCTTTAAAAAAACAACTAAATTTAATCATTTGGTAATGCACATCTTGTGACATTGTTGCCACATAATGTATTGATATTGTTCAATAATGCGGTCGATACCCACCCTTGAACTTCTTCTTAGCTCCCACTCTTTTGACAAAAATGGTGTTTTTTTTTTTCAATTTCATGGCAAAAATAATGAGTATTAGATCAAATTGCACCATTTGCAGCAATTTTTTTATCATTATTTCAATGTTGATTGAAATCTACTGCCAAAAACAACATGAATGACTTTTCTCAATAACTTATCTAGAACCATTTGCTAAATCGTTGTCAAAACAGAAATGAATAGAATGAGAATGAATTTCTATCTAATTTCATAATCAAAAATTAATAAATTAATGAATAATTTTCTGCTTTTATTGTGAATAATGCAAATAAATGACAACTTAATTCAAATTTGATTAATGATCAAATTTTAAATTTTTAAAAATAATAGAAAAATTGGTTTGTTATGATCTGTTATTCATCCATTTTGTTAAGAGAGTGGGAGGGTAAGGTGCTCAAGGGTGGATATCGACCGCACTATCGATCAATACCAATACACTATGTGGCAACACTGACAGTACCAAACAAATAAATTTGATTATTTTGTAAAGATATTTGAAAAAAATCCAATTTTTTCACGCAAATAATATTTCAGCATTGTTTTTTTCATAATGTCATGAAAAATAATAAGGAATAAAAATTTTTTCATCAATTTAATATTAATTAATCAATATTTGTTATAAAGAGTTATCAAAATATTCACATGCATTGAGAAAAAAATAAAGTTTATAATGACAAAAGTTGATTTTTGTACTACTATTACTTTTTGATATAAAATAAAAATATACATTTAAAAAAAACTCACCCTGTATATCTGAGCAAGTAATTTTTTGACGAGCTGTGAATTTGAAAATTATTTAAAAAAATGGAAGACATACTTAAATAGCAAATATTGAATACGCCTTTTGTTCTGAGATTAACTTAAATTAAAAGTATTAATTGCTTCTTCAAAAAATAACTTTTTGTAACATTTTTGTGTTTACTGGATAAATTATATAGCTCTTACTGGATATTTCATTTTTCTAAACGGCAGCTATTGCCATCTTTTTTCAATATACCATTTTTCTTATACAATCAATCTATTTGCATTTTGAAGCCTCAACATAAAACAATGTTTTCATATTTCTAATTTCTGAGTTAACCATATGATTATCGGCGTTGGTTATAAGTTATAACAAATTAAGTGTTTCACAACAAACCGCCATGAATTCGTGCAATTTAGTGTAAATATTTCAAAAAAAAAAATTAAATTAACGATTTAAATTTTTATTTTTATATTAAATAGGCTAAATTGCAAATACCTTATTGTGAAATTTTTCATCTTATCCTGTGGTATATCAAGTGTGAACTGTAACATTTTTGTATTCATACAAGGCTTGGTTTTCCAGCATCATTTAAAAATGCATTCAACGCTGTAGCTTTGTTGCATCTAAAATAAAACAAAATATGAATAGAATTAACATTTTTTTTTATTGTGTAAGTGTTAAGTTAATATCCTGAAGCAAATATCCTATTTTGTTTATAGCTGAAACTCAGGTCACATTTTTAATCTCAGCCTCTTGTGACTATACCAATGAGCATTTTTATTTGCCTTTTAGGAATTATACAAGTAATTTAAATTCAACTAAGGCGAAGAGACGCCAGTGTTATTTTTCACATTTCGCAGAGATTAAAGCAATATTTTACAAGGTTCGTTTGTGAAATTAAAGTTTTTCCGAGGTTTTTCATCCAACGGAACGAACGTGCAGAAACTGACCTTATCTCGAATAATTTGAATTTATGCAACGTATTTTGTCGCATTTAAAAAGTTTTATTTGATATTTATGGGCTAGGATGCAGCATTAGCTTACTTTTAATTTAAAATTAAGTGTTTGTTCGCAAAAGGCGACGTTTTAATGGGCACTCTTTAAAAACGTACATTGCATTAACCGCAATACTGAAATTACCTACGCTCTTTACCTAATGGCCACAAACAACAAAGTTTTTTGAAAATTAGTTGAAACATTTTTAAATTCGTATATCCATAAAAATATTCATGAACTGATATTATTTTGAGTTGGAGTTACAACCTCTACAAATGTGGTATACCTGAACCCAAGTTCAGTTACTTAAAAATAATATAAGTAAGTACATAACCAATTATTGTGTTCTATTGTTTCGTTATTTAATTTTTTTGGAATTTTCGAAACTAAATTCCTAACAATAGTCAAATTCTTTCTGGAATTGTTTCAATACTAGAGAATTATTTGCATCTGTAAGTTTTAGAATAATATGAAAAAGCTTTTTGTTCAGTCGTTGTTTTGTCTTAAAGACTCATAAATAAAATTTAACAAATTCATGAAATATGTAAAAATGGCGTCACGCATTGCTTTTCATGCACGGAAGCTCCACAAACGTGGGTAATTAAAGACGCAGTAGTGAATTTACTCTTGTAAATAATTTGTTTTCAAATGCAAATTAGGAATATTTCAGACAACGCTATAACATAATAAATGTTGAGTGATAAATTTTTCTGTAACAGAAGAAATAAACACTCATTCAGTTGTTCAATGACACAATTATCATTTAAAAATAAAAATTCTTTATAATTGTAAAATCGATAGGTTCAACTTTCATTTTTATACAATTGACAAGTTCCGCTGCCACAAACACAATGTTTATATTTTGCGTCATTATCATCGACAAATAACAAAGATGAACGAATTATTTGTAATAATTTAAATCCAATAAACCTGTTACAAATTAATTTTCCTCTCTTTTTTTTTTCTCTTTCTCTCTCATAATAAACCCGCATTTTAAAATTTTTATTTTTCCGACACACTTTCACTCTAGTTTCAATTAAAAACAAATGCGAACAAAAAAATTCAACGTTCTCTCAAACGCTACTTTTTTATATTTTGTTTCCATTACGTTATATTGACAGTGTTGAGAGCTAATAGTGATTTTATTTTTTCCTAAAATGTTTTATACGTTTTGTTATCGATTAAATTTTTCATGGGTCCGACGGTCTAGCTCGCGCCATTTCATCTGCCCGTCGGAAACGTTTTTTACTTCTTTACAGCGCCACCAACATATTCAAAAAATTCTGTTATAACAAATTTAAAGAGTATCTAATTAAGAAAAGACAATCGAAAAATTCGTTATTCAATTAATATTTTTACTTTCAAGCTGTGACTTCACCACTTTCAAAAAATTTAATTATTCAAACACAATTTTTGGAATTTATTTTATGTCTTTCCTTACTTGAATTTTTGTAAATATTATTATTTTGGCTTCAAAAAAAAATCTTATAAAGTGACATAAATTTAGATATGTTACAAAATGAACTGTGAAGTTTTAATACCTACAATTCATATACTACTTATACGCTTAAAAATGTAAAATATTTTCAATAGACTTACCTGACTAGGAGTCAAATTGAAAGTAGTAATGCCTTAAGTAATAATACAAGTAAAGTTTCAAATGATTTTTTTTTTGTGTAGCGTGCTTAGTTCTGTGTGAACTCCCGAAGCCCTGAGGTCATCCATCACAACCCCCTTGGACCTCACACTGAAGACCGTTAGGGGGTTGTTCAAACCACCCTCATAAGGGGGAGATCAGACCGCCATCCCTCCCACTTCTCATCCTTCTGCCGGCCGTAGCTCGCAGAGATACAGGGCGATGCAAATTATGTGAGGGAGATGCCATGCAGAGCAACTAACATGGAGCAAGAGTGGAATACATTAAAAAGTTCAATGCGAACAGAAGTATGAGGCTGCCTATTAAATATGTATAGGTGAGGTTCGTAAAATGGGGTCAATATTCCGCACAGAAGCCGATGTTGACGAAATTCGTAAATTAATTTCATTCAAACATACAACAGAAATGTTAATGGAAATTATTAAAGTGGTCCTAAGTACGATCCTGGAAAGCTATTAACTTTCTCTATAGACATTGTTAATGTAAATGTATCTTTGGGGCATTGACAGTGACCAATTGCCTCATTCCGGCTAAAAATTCATTATCCCTCACGAAATTGGAAACTCCTAACTACTTCACGTTCACCCAGATAAATTACTCCATTGTAGTCTTTAATTAATACTTTACCAGATCCAATTTGAGAAGAACGTATTGCTTTACGATCGAACCCATAATTAAGGGAGGGAGTAGGGGGACGAAATGAAAAAACCCAGAACGAGTTGGAGAAGTCTATAAATTGTAACAAAGCAGTCTTTGTTGGATAATTTATCGAGCGGAAGCCGCTGAAAGTAATATTAAGGCAAAAATGGTGGTATTTTGCATAAAACCGCTATAATTCCAAGCATTTCCTGAAATTTTCAAGCCGGGTGTGCTGAAAGTCCAGACCAATTAACTGAAATATTCCTTTATGCTAATAGGTCTGAGCATAATAGCCTTAAAACTTTATATTCTGCAGCATAATGAAAAGTCCTTAACATTTTACTCTTCCGAAAATATTTATTCTAGTCCGCAAATTTATGGCATCCAAAAATAATGTTTGCTCTTGCTTGCCGTTCCTATTCCAGAGGGAGTAACAGGCATTTTTTTCAGTTTTCAGCCAATGAAAAGTTTCAACGGACACGCCCACACATTCTGCGTCGCTTTTTAACATCTATCTCTTTTGAACGTACTTTTAAATGCTCCTGCTTAGGACACTGGAAAAAATATGAGAGTAATTTAATACCCTGCCCGCTGTTTAAACAAACTCAAAACCACGTTTACGGGGCTTTAAAAAGTATGTTCGGAGCGATCCAGAAAAATTGCTACTCATTACCTCGAAAATAGTTAGGCCAACAAAGAAAATAACATAGATCAAGCATTTAGCGACTTTTCTTTGACCACGAAATAAAAGTTTAATCCGTTATTGGAATGATAACTGATAGGAAAATTGATACTACGGACGTTGACTTCCATCGGAACAAATAAACGTTTCAGTAAACACGCCTATTTTACTTCCTAACATTTTCATATTATTATTTCATCTTTATGTATATTTATTCGGACGCTTTCTATTGTTATAACGTGACATAAAAATATTTTTTAATGTTTTTGTTGGGGTACAGATTACTATCTGTTTTATACACATGACGCTTGCATTGCAAAAATAAAGAAATAAAACAATAAAAAATACATTTTATTTTTTAATATAACTGTGAAGAGTAAAGAATAATAATAACATCTTGTAAATAAATTATTCTGTCTAAAGTCTAGATTAAATATTAATAAATGCATCCTAGTGTTGATTTTAGTTGATAAACAAACACAAGTTAATGAACAAAAACACCAACAGAAAAATATCATTAAATTTATGGTGTAAATAAGTGGTCTGAGTCCTTAGGGCTTCCAAATCCTTATAATTTTTTCTACACTGATAAAACTATTTAATCGTATGAAAAATTTGAAAATCGGTCTACGACAAAAATTTTAATTTATTTATTTTGATTAACATCAAGATATGAAGAAAATGTCAATAAATTTGTACCATTATTCTCGTGAGTGAAATTACCTCCTGAAATATTCCCCACAACTTTAGTACACCTATATGTAGAATAAATGGTAAATGGAGTATCTAAATAAATCTAAATAAATATTCATAGTTTCTAACTTAGACAAGCGAAATTTCGTGATTGGAAACTAAATGAACTACGTCTGAAAATTGAGTTTTTCACCTTCTCTTGTTGATTTTTCACATCAGTAATTATAATACTGAATCTTTTTGGCTATATCCCGAGACTAAAACTGATGGTTTAACTCGTTTACGATCTTTAATTAAAGCCGAAATCCCAGTCCTCGTATAAAAACCTGCAGATTGGAAGAATTATCAACGATAGATTTAAGCAAAACCAGTTATCTTTTGATCAGAGGAGAGCTTTATCAGCTCTAAAGCTTTAGAGGTTTTTCAGGAGTATTCAACGTCGTCGAGGCAGAAATTTCCGACTTTTTTCTCTATCTAACCCAGATTAATAACAGAATCAACCCTATTAATGGCTAATGTCTTTGAACAGATTACAGAGTTGGATTAAATATATTAAGCTCGAGAAATCTACGGGTTTCCACACAAATTGGAGGTTCTTTACAGATTTACCGTCACAAAAATTTACATACAAAAATTAATTCTTTTTTTAACAGCTTTTATATTTTTTCAGTAAACTGATTACGTCAAATATTGATACGCACTTTAGGCATAAATAATCCAAACAAAATAGTAACTGCATTATTAAATCCAATTCGGAGAATATTTATTGTTTTGGATATTAAATTAAAAAGAATTCTCACTAAAGTTATTAATTTTTCAGACAATGCAAGTCAATAGCATGTATAATTTTTTATTGATTTATGATTGGAATATACAGATTGTCCCACGAACAAGTAACCATAGATTAAAAACTCTAAATTAATCGCCAAATATCTTTTTTTCTCAAAAATCCTCTTTGGATTCGAGTTATCGTCACTTAAATATAGCTCCTAAAATAGACATTCGTTTATTCATCTTCAAAACCACGTGATCAATTTTTGAGAAATTCAACAGCGTGATTTGTGGTAGTGTAGATTATTTTAAAAAAGAGTTATAGGGCTCCTATTATTAATTTTTTTATAACTTTTTCGCACAATTTAGTTTAGCGTCGTCATTATGATGTTTCGAAACCTTATTCAATTTTCAATGCTACTATTGGCTGCATCGTCCCATATTTTATTTTTTTATTCAAAAACGATACGTTTTAAGAAAAAATAGCAAGAGGATTAAAAGTTTCTAAATTAAATAAGCTTTCAAACTATTGTAATGGCAAGTACAAATTAATTTGTGCTAAAAAGTTATCAAGACATTAATATCAAAAGAGCCCTATAACTCTTTTAAGACAATCTACAGTACTAAAAATTATACTGTTGAATGATGAACCAACATAACGACAAATTTTACACAAATTGGTCAAATACTTTTAGAGATAAAAAAAATATTTATTTTTGAGATGTTTTAGTATATAATAAAACGCATCGCAATCTTCTATTTCATTTCACTGGATTTTTGTCGAAATTTATATCCACTCTCAGTTAAATTCTATTTTGATTAATAAAATGTTATTTAATGCAATTGAATATTTTTAAATGTGGTAATGGAATGCGCAATATTTTATCACTTGATTATTAAAATTTTGGAAAATCAGACGACACTCATAAATGACGAATAAAAAAATTAGATTCGTGAGTTATTACTATGAGATCAAAACAATTTTTTTGCAAATTTTTCAAAATTTTGACATACTTATCGAAACTTGATAAATGGAAATTTTTTCTGTTAAAATTGTCAGATTTCATTGAATTACACAGTTTAAACACAGAATATCATTCGAGCATCAATTCATATCCTGAAAAATTTTAAATTAATTTGCCCTCGCGTAAAAATTGATGCTCCTATGATATTACAAGTGAGAATATATTTGAATTTGAAACAATAATTTTGTTTGGAACGCAGTTGTTACCTGAGTAATTTAATTTATCGGCACAAAGATAATACAATTCAACAGAATATTATAGGAATTTTTGTTGATTTTATTTTTTGTATTTATTTAGTTCAATCAGTGAATATTCAAGCTCCATTTAAATTGTTTGTCAAATTGTAAGACAAAGGCTTGGTGTTATTTCTCAATTTATTTTCTCAACGTTAAATTTATACAGAACAAAACGAAAATTTCCTTACATCTTTGATGATTTATTAATGTATTTTTTTTATAACTGTATTTTTTTCAAACTAATGAAATATATCATTTCTTCTTAAAATGGATTTATTTTTTATATGGAAGCTATAATTCATATTTCAAACATTTGAGGTTGTAGGCAGTTATTAAAACAGAGAAACGACTGTTTCTAAGACTATGCTGGTGTAAACACCTCTCTTGATTCAAGATAGGTATTCGAAACATCATCCATTTCTGGTAACTAAATTATGGATTGAGAAAAAATTTTGATTTCAAGAGCAGAGATTATTTCTGATAACACAATAAAGTGAATGAGTAAATAAATGAGTAATTGAGTTAATGGGGAAGTTTCGAAATATTTGTGTAAATTCTCATAGACTGAAAAAAATTGAAATAAAACAGAAAAAATGAAGTTTATATGTTTGAGTTCGCGAATCTAGCAAGGAAAAATGTCGCCACAGGCGACATACTGCGGGGAGCGGCGAAGCCGCGGCTGTGTGTCATGGACACACACTGATTGCTAGTAAGAACTGATAATTTGAAACTGGAAAGTTAAAAAAAAAAAAATACGTGTCGATTCATTTCCAGTTATTAACCTATGGTTAAAATATTTGCACTTGTTCGTAAGTATATTCTTCTATTAAGAATATATAAATTTTTTCATAATTAACCCTGTATATTCTAATGTATGAAAACTAAAAAACCGTACCTACAATTTCAGTAATTCAACGGTTTTTTCAAACTAAGGTAAAGATTATATTTAAGTATTTCAGTTTTATCAATTTTTACAAAATCCAGATTAAAATTTTGTTTTAAGATTTTATGAAAAAAATTCGGGAGAAAAAAGTTCTGTCAAAGCTGTCCATCTTTGGCCTCAAGAAGCAACTCTTTAAGCATTTAAGTAGCGTGGAATTGTTTAAAACACGCAAGTATTAAACAGTTAGTATTAAAAAAATATTTTTGAATGTCTGTATTGAATAAAACACTAACATAACAATCGGCGTGCATCTGTAAGAAATGCTACCAAAATATAAAATATCTCTTGTTGTCTAAAAAATCTAATATGTCGATTCCTATTTCTTGAATTTTTATCTCAGTTATTTATAAGATACGCAAAGTAAGTACGCAATCTGCCATCAACTGCATATACTGTTGATATCATCCGTTCGTGCCTGGTCATAACTGACAGTAATCCAGGTGGATCCAAGCCATCGGATTGTGATTTGTATCGCAGAATGCCTACAAATGAAACGATATGTTTCAAAAAATATATGACCAGCAAAGCGAGCTATTTAAAAATAAATTTACCGGTAAATCGCTGTTACATAGGTCAGGACGAAAATGTAGTTGTGTTAGGCTTTTATAAGGGATTAAAGTGACAGTTTCGAATTTTTTCACAAATGCGGTTGATATTGAAACGTGTTGCTAACGATAATAAAAAATAATAACTCCTCTTTTACTTTTAAACATTTAATAAATTAGTAATATAATAAATTTTTTGTTGCTTGAAATTGCCACCAACATCAAAAATTATTTAATACATCAGTTTAAATTTAACTGTATTATAGATAATTTATTAGAATTTGTTTTAAAAATATCAGTTTTTGAAAAGAGATAAAAATTTATCAATTTTATATTTATAATATCTATAATATTCTTGCGGGTTACGATTGTATTTATACTTAACTAATCTATGTAAATTGTTATGCATAGCTTGATTCATATTGCAGTTAAATTATTTAATTGTTTAAATACCACCAACATGTTGATTTTCCTACTAATAAATCGAACGGTTTGAAACTTTAAAATTATAACAAAGTTTGGAGTGAATAGATATTCCGTCTAGTTTACCTTAATCAAATTAGAACTAAGCAAAAATGTATCGTCTTTAATATACTACTCGCAAGTGAAATCCGAACACCTTGAAATTGAGGCAATTTAAGGATAATATTTTGGGAAAATGAAAGAATGTTCCACCCAAGCAATCATCAAAGTTTTATTAAAATAGTCTCATATTTATCAGTAATGGGTGTGTGCCCCGTGTTGTTCTCTACACTCTTGTACACGTCGAGGCATGCTTGCGATTTGATTGTTTATGAACTCCTGGGGTACAGCGTCCAACGCTTCTTGTACTGCAACCCGGAGTTCATCTAAAGTTGTTGGAGGACGGGGTAAATCACGGATATGGCGACCCATCCAATCCCACACTTTTTCTATTGGGAACAGATCTGGAGATCTCGGTGGCCATGGCAAAACTCTGATATTCTCCAACTCCAAAAATTGCCGCGAAACACGAGCGATATGAGGGCGTGCGTTGGCCTGCTGGAAAATTCCGTCTCCGATGCTTCTTACATAGGGAACAACAATTGGCTGCAACACATCGTTTACATAGCGCTCGGCTGTCATGTTGCCATGAATGAATAATAACCGGGATCTACTACCAAATGCAATAGCACCCCAAACCAACACACCAAGAGTGCGGTGAACGTGGCGTTCAATAGCCAGATCCAGACGACGACGTTCACCACGCATTTGTCTGATCCGTTGCCGACCATCGTGGCCTCCTAAACAAAATCGGGATTCATCCGAAAACGCAATGTGATTCCACTCATCATTCCATTGTTGCCTTTCAACGCACCAGTCACGACGTTGGCGACGATGATTTTCCGTCAGCGGGAGCACCAAGTGTGGACGGTAAGATCTCAGGCCCATAGTGCGCAATCACAATCACGGACCGTGTAGTGCGGCGTCGGTCCCTTAGAGCCATTAGTCGCAGAAGACGATCTTCACGTTGGGTAGTTCTTCTAATGGCCCCTGTTCCTCTAGCACGTTGTGTCCGTCCGTCCGCCACACTGCGCCTCACAGCAATAGCAATCTCACGGAATGACGCACCACGTTCGCGCTGCCCCACAATGCGCCCCCTTTCAAACGTGGAAAGCTGGGAAAAATTTGCGTTTTGTCTTCTACGGGGCATTTCTGCATCTGATGGTCTCTAATATTATCTTTTTCAGAGCGATAAAGCCATATCACAATCCAAAAAACTATCATATTTGCGTTTAAGGATTTGCGGAAAAGTTTTTTCAAACACCCGTATACAGTGTTCTATTGCTACAAAAATTTAATCGTTTGCTTTTTAAGGCCTCTTATAAAAACCCCTAAATTTTCATCGTTCAACAATCATTTTTTCTAGGTGTTCGGATTTTAATTGCACTTAGTATAATTAGCATTGGGCATATAATCAATAAGTAAACAAATGTCCCAGAGCAAAAAAATTACGAAAATGCTTTACATACAAAGCTAAATCAGCACTCTAAAAGTTGATATTATGAATGTAATGAATATTTTTTTGCTTCCAAAGAGTAAAACGTGTAACATATTCAAATGTTTCTTAATTTTTAAATTATTTGTGGCGTATTTAGTTGCTCATAAATTTTAAACAGACAGATAACGGATAATAAACTTATGGAGTAAAAATAAAAAATCTAACTAGTTGAAATAATTGATTTCTATGTGCCGTAAAACTTTGATATAGTTGGAGAGGTTTTGTTAATATAACTTTTTTATTTGTTGGAATAATTTTTTGAACAATTGATCCTTCTGCTTTAAGAATTGAACTTAATAATTTGTCTCAAGGTCATATATTTATCAGAAACAATTAACAAATTTTAAGTTTAGGGACTGCTATAGCGTCTTAAAACAAACATTCAGTCAAATAGACCAAATTTTGATAACCAATTTTTTAAATAAGTGTGATCGACATGATAGTTCAATTTAGATAAACTTTATTAATTGCCTTAAACCAAGAACATAAAATATATTTTCATAAAAAAAATTGAAAAGTCATTATTTGGAATGTTTTGGCTATTATATGGAGAGAAAAGAAAATAGTAGTATATGTTTTTATTAAGAGCTCAAGTAAAACTTTTGTGCAGACGCATAAAAAATCGCTTAAACTCCTTAAACTAAAAACTAAAGTTTTGTTAAAAATTTTTCAACTTTCAATATTTTTATTTGATATTTTTTAACAGTAAATGCAAAACATACAATTGTAAATTTTTGGATTAAAATTCGAACATCTTTAATTTCTAGTATGTAGTAAATATTTTACTCAAATTCATATACAGGTTGATTCAAAATGTTGTGGCATAAAAAATGATGAGGGCTCAGTGCAAGCAGAAATCTACATTTTTGGCAAAATTTCCGTTTACATCAAGTGAAAGAACGTTTTTTAGTCTCTCACATTGCCAAGTTTCATAATAATCGTTTAAACAATAACGAAGATATTCTAAAAAAATCATTTCTCATACTTTTTAGAAAGCCAGAATTTTTCTATTAGTTCTATTATTTGTGGTTAAAATTATGCCACAATATTTTCAATAATTTCCGAAATCTTTTCCAAATCGGTAACTAATTAGGAATTAATTAGTTAATCAAGTTTGGGTCATCCAGATTATTACAGAATATGCACTTTTTCACTCATAAATTTTTCAAAATTAGAAACCTTTGTTTTCTTATCTCAAATTGCAACCCACAATTATTTTTACATCATTTGTCAAGGAATTAATAACGAAAATTTTTTCTCATTACATCCCTATTTCATACAAGGCCACCCTGTATAATCAAAAATATTCTTTTTTTAAATAAGTTTTGAACAACTATTCAGGTCCACCAAATATCAAAATCCCAACTTTAATAACTTTTTAGTGCCCTTGTGAAAGTTTTATCAAAATAAAACTTGACGTAAGATTGTGTCTAAATTCTTCAAAAAGCAAATGCAGTTTGTAAAGTCTTTTCTTTTTAATTCTTATAATTATTTGCCTCTAACTTTTTTTAACTTACAAATAACTCACTCATAAATGTTTTAAAAATGTCTAAACTAAAAACGACAAAGCGTGCTTAAAATCGCTAAGTCAAAGTAGCCCGGAATGTCAAAGTTGTCCCGTTTCACCGTGCTTTTCTTTCCTGATATTTGAACTAAGTCCCAATTTCTTATTAGAAAAAAAAAAAAAGAAGGCTGCTAAAAAAATCAACAAAATATCAATACTACTTTACATGGAATAACGCATCTTAAAATTAAAGACGTTCATGCAGGGTTTTACGGGAAGCCCACGCGAAAAAAAGACTCGTTATTGTGGGCAATAATATTTTTGCGAAATCGCATTTATTTTTTAACATTCTTTTTGATTGAAAACGTATTGTTTTTTCTGACAAAAAAAGAAATGAAACTTTCCGCGCAAAAAATTATCTTCATCTTATCTGATATCGCTAGTCTGTGAGCGGCTTGACATTAGTGTTAACATAGTTATTTTTGTATTAAGTGCGAGAAGTGAGTCGGTCTCGACCAAAAATTAACAATCTCACGCGCCATTAAAACACGAATCTCGCCACGAAATACAAACAAAATTTTTTATACAACGTCGAAAAAAGAAACTTAGTTATTTAAATGTTTTCGAAGAAATGGATATCAAAAAATCAGGTAGTAACAGATGATAAATGTAATCTAGGAAACGCGGAATTGTTTATTGTAAATTTTAAAATAAAGTGACATACTTACAAATTTATTCTGTAAATATTTTCAGTTTTCCAACAAAATAATGGATTCAAACTATAGTAGTCAAAGTGATATCCCTGCAAATGCAGCAATGTGGTGAAGATATCTGAAAAGGCACTTTTAGCTTATTTAGAAGAAAAATCGGCAACCATAAAACCACCGACATTATGGTCTACTTTTTCGATGTTAAAAGCAACACTGAATATAAAGGAAAACATTGACCTTCCAAAATATGCGAAATTAATAACTTATCTCAAAAATAAATCTGTAGGTTATGGAGAGATGAAATCAAAGGTATTATCGCGAGAAGATGTTTGAAAATTTATCGAGGAAGCGGACGATGAAACTAAGTTATTGAAGAAGATATTTATAATTTTTGTTGTATGTTGTGCTTATTTTGGGAATAAGTGGCGCTTGTCTTCGAGAGGAGTTGGTTAAAATGACGATTGATATAGAAGATGTGGATTCTGTACTGATTGTAAAAATCCCGGACTCGAAAACTTATTCTAAGCGTACTTTTATTGTGTCGAATGCAAAATATATTGAAATATATAGAAAGTACAGAGCCTTACGGCCACAGACTGCTTCCAGTCGTCGATTATTCTTTAAATATAATATGGAATCAATAAAATTGGAGAAATTCCTAGTTTGATTGCAAAATGGCTTGGAAAAGAATCATTTCAGAAATACACAGGCCACTGTTTTAGGCGAAGCTCTGCCACTCTCTTAGCCAATGCAGGAGGGAACATGACATCTATTAAGCGTCATGGAGGGTGGAAAAGTACTTCTGTAGCCGAGGGTTATATAAAAGACAGTTTGAATAACAAAATTGATAATTCAAATTGTCAACTCTCTACTTCCCAAGAACAGTGGCAAAGAAATTTTTGAGTATCGGTTCTACAATTCCGATGAAACGAAAAATGTGTCTAATTTAGAGTCCGAGAAAATTACTGGCAACGAAGCCTCTTTGAAGTTTTCCTCTGGAATTAAAGTAGGAAATAATTGTTCCAATTGTACAGTTAATTTTTATTTTAATAATAAGTAATGTTTTGAAGTTTTGTTAAATTTTGTATAAAATACAGATGTTTACAATCAGTTGTGAATATTCTTTTGTCCTCTATTGTATTTTTAAAAAATGCTAAAATTTTTAGACAATTGAAAATCAGTGAAAAAAAAATTCTTTTGCGCACATGACAAAACAATCATTTTTTAACATGTGAAAAAAATTGCCAAGGTTACATGAAAAAAAAGGGCAAACTTTGCAAAAATGGTTAATTTCAAAATACACTAAATAAACTTTTGGAAGACACTACGCGACGTAATATGTGGTATTTACACGATGGAGCTCCACCGCATTCCACAAGGGACGTAACAAAGTGGCTAAATAATAATTTTGGAGAAAATTTTATAACCAATTCGGTACTGTACTTCAACCTGCTAAGTCTCCGGACTTTTATAGGGAGATATGAAAAAAATTATACCGAGTTGTATAAACGTTCATCAAATTCATCAAATGGACATTAGTTTACGCGAGTCTGGTAAACGCAGTTAAAGAACTGTCCAAGCGTATAATGGAAACTATTAGAGGAAATCCAGTGATGGCGATGCTAGCTCGAACCCAGGGTTCTTTCCTAAGGAGGGTGCAGATATACATCGAAAATTATAGTGGACATTTTGAGCAATTATTACGAATGTCAGGTCAAAAATTTAATAATTAACCTACCGCCATCTCCTTTCAATTGAAAGTGAGTTACATATTTTTGACTGGTCTCTCTTTGTTCATCCTTACAAGATGTCCAAACCACTTTAATTGTTGTTTTCCGATTTGCTCTAATACCGCTTGTGCCCCGAGTTCTTCTCGAATTACCTCATTCCTTATTTTGTCCTTTCTGGTAACTCCTTTGATTTTGCGTAGGAACTTCATTTCAGTAGTCTGCAATTGGCTCTTCAGTCTTCTTGATAAGATCCAGCTTTCACTTCCGAACATTAGAGATGGTACAAATATTGTTTTGAAAACGGTCATTTTTGTTTTTTGGCTTAATTCTTTTTTTCCGATAAGCGGCGTCTTCAACAGGTGGTACAGACGATTTGCGGCTTGGATCCTATCAGTAATTTCTTCCTCTTCTTCATCGTTGTTATTGATTTTAACTCCTAGATATTTGAAAGTTTGGACTTGATCGATGTTGGTGTTGTCTATCTTTACCTCGCAACGTTTCTGGTTTTTTCCTGCTACTAGAACCTTTGTTTTCTTTGCGTTTATTTTCATGTTCCACTTTTCCAGTTCCACCTTCCATCTATTTAAGTTTTCTTGGAGATCTTTTTCGCTTTTCGCAAAAATTGCCACATCGTCTGCAAAAGCGCACACCGAAACTCGTACCGGCTGTAGCTTGTTGTGTCCCACATACAGTTTTGTCGTTTTTTCCTTGGTCTTTTTTATGATGTCGTCCATCACGACGTTGAATAATAGTGGGCTCAATACTCCTCCTTGACGAAGTCCATATGTTGTTAGGAATTCTTCTGACTGTTGGTTATTCGTTCTTACATAGTTTCTACTGTTATTGTAGAGACTTTCTATTGTTGTTTTCTATCAGTTGTTTTTCTACGTTTCTTTGGGATAATATTTTCCATAATTTATCTCTTGGTACTCTGTCGAAAGTTTTTTCCAGGTCTAAGAAAGCCAGGTATACTTCTTTGTTCTCTCTTTTCACGTTGTCAATAATAAGTTTAATCGAAAATATATGGTCCTGTATGATTCTTCCCTGTCTGAAACCAGACTGTTCTTCTTCTAGATGTGGGTCGATGAACCTCCGTAGTCTTTGTTCCATTATCCTTTCGTATAATTTAGCGGCTATGCTAAGCAACGTTATCCCCCTGTAATTTCCGCAATCTCTTTTGTCCCCTTTTTTAAATATTGGCATAATTACTCCTACCTCCCAATCTTCAGGTATTTTCCTCTCTTCCCAAACTCTATTGATCACTTCCAGCAATAAATTCTTACCCAATTCTCCCAGTTTTTTGATCATTTCTGCCGTGATTCTATCGTGCCCAGCTGCCTTGCCATTTTTTAGTTTTTTAATTACTCCATTTAGTTCTTCTAAGCTTATTTTATCGACTATCCCTATTTGTTCTTTATTCTCGTCATTATCTGGCTCATATAAAAAGTGTTCCTCTGTCGTGTTTAATGGCTGGTCTGTTTGAGATAGTAATGTCTCAAAATATTCTTTCCATCTTTCCGTTATTTCTTTTTCTTCTGTTAATATCTTTCCATTTTTGTTCTTTATTTGTTTTGGTACTTCTTGTGGCCCTTTTCTTATACTTTTTAGAACTTTATAGAATAATTTCTGGTTGCTTTTACTATCTTGTTCCATTTTTAAGCCAAAGTCTTCCCATGACTTTTTCTTAGCTTCTTTGATTAGTTCTTTAACTTTGTTTCGCTGGTCTTCTAAATTCTTTTGGTGGTTAAAATTTTACGTAGACTTCCATAAAACCCTGTATAGTTCCTTCTCTCTGCGGTTCGGAAATGGTTCGCTAATCCCACACTCGAAATACCCCATTATTATTTTAAAATAATTTAAGTTTAAAAACTATACCGTTATAAGTAGACAAATCAAAAGCTTACGTTTAATGTATTTTTCTTAACCTTATAAGTAAAATAGCCGCTGCGGTTCAGTTGAAGACCCTTCATTTGCCAGAGTCAGAAAAAAACTTGCTGGGGTATTACAAATCTAACGTTTCTTAATATACTTCAATTTCGGTTACGATAATTAATTAATTTTTGACTTACTTATTACTTTTAACTGCTGTTTAAAAAAACTTAAATAAGAGAAAACGAGAACCTTTGCTGACTAGTTAAGTCATTTTTAAATAAGACCATAATGTAAACTTGAAATAAAAATTCAAAGTTGTTAAATATATACATAAATACATTCAGTAGGGTTAGAAAATAATTAGATACAAATTGCTATTGAGCAGTTAAACGGTGAATAATGAAAATTCAGCTTCAATTTTTGAACACACTTCATTTTTAAATTTGGAATCTATTACATAAATTCCATGTTTCAGTTTGGTGACTTAAAATTCTGTGACAATATTTCAGCAATCTATATATATCATTTGTCTAATTCTTAACGAAAAATTCTAAAAATATTTATTACTGCGATTCATTTGCGTTTAGTTGATTGTGAAACTGTTTGATGGGGATCAAGTTACCTGGAAATCAAAGACGGGAATTTAAGTGTCGGATTAGGACAAGACTGACCTCGGGCAGGAACTCGAGTGCGCTCAAACATATTTTACCAGTTTGGGAATTTGTTATTTGCTCCATTAAAATCTTATGATTGTAAACCAAGATTTAATCGAATTTTATCAAAAAAAAAATAAATAAATAAATAAAAAAAAAGCAAAACAAGTAAAATTGATTCCGATAATTTACAGTCTTCAATCAATGTTATGGAAATTTTATTGCCGTCTGTTGTTTCCAAACATTCTCTAAAACCAAACAAAAATAAACTCAAATTTTATTATTAAGATACAAACAGAGAAGTCGGACAATCTGTTCAAACGAAATTTTGATAGATGTTATTAAATTAATCGAAAATCTAATATGGAAATTTATGTTGAGGCGGGCGATTAGATATATACAGGTGTTCCACCACAGCGTAATTCTTCCATAGCGTAATAACCGTTGGGGATATGAAAATTTATTTTGAACAAAATTTGTATGAATCTTTCTTAAGGTTGGTAAAAAAATATTTTCAAAAATGGCGCACTTCCGATTATACCGGAAATTGACACTAACTTCGTTATTTTGAATGTAGCACACTAAATATTTTTAGATTTTTAGATTCCTTGTTTAATTTAAGCATCACTGTATGTACCATATGTGACACTTTGAGTGTCAATGTCAAGAAAATCTAGATTTAAAGAAAAAATCAGAGATCGCCAATATGCACACCTTTATTTTAAACATTATAGTCTATCTCTTAGACCTGGACATCTTATGAAATTTTGAAAATTCTCTTTTTATGGGTGTCTTGAACATGTACTTCTAACCCAGATAACACAATTTCCTTAAATAGAATGCTATATTTTTTTGTGGTACCATCTCATAGTACTTAAAATTACGTTTCGATTGATGTAAGATTGTACCCAGTTACTGACAACAGTTTTGAAAAAAAAAAGTTTTTTTTTTAAAGTGATCACATTAGCCTTGGTGACTACTATTATTTATCAAGATTGCACCAAAAGAAGAGCATAATTGAACCTTAAATTCTATTGTTTATAAGATAACAACAAGACAAATCAAAACTATGCACAATAAATGGAGAAATCTAGAGATCGGAATTTTTCCATCTCTGGGAATTAACTTCCAACCAGTGACTTCCGCTATAATTGCACAGTGTGAATGATAATGTTATGCAAAAATCTGTTTATCGATAATTGTGGGATATTGACTGTTCTGCTGATATTTAAACGTCAAGATTTGTGTTTCTTAAACTAGATCTACCTCAAAACAGTATTTCTTCTATTATCACAAATCCATTTCAGCCTTTATTCAAAAAATGGTGAATAGATACCTGATATTGATATTGTTCTTTTACAGAAATCTCCCATGGAAGTATTCCATTTGAGAAAAGTTTCGCATAAATTCATAATGTCAGAAAGAAATTTTGTTCAAATTTTCAAAAAACATTTATCATATTTACTAATTATTTTCTACTTACAGTCTAGTACTTTTTTTAAACATGTTTATATCAATAATAACAATCAAGGCCAACTTGATGATGTAGATTTTTTCTAAATTCAAAAAAATGCCTTTTTTTCAAAAACTGTTGGCAATAATAACATCAATCGAAAGGTGATTTTAAGTTCTATTTGGTTGCACATTAAAAAGTATAGCGTTCCATCTAAAATAATCGAGTTATTCAGGTTTAAACTTCCTTATGTTTAAGGCTCCCATCAAAAGAGAGTTTATCAAATTTGATAAGATGATCAGATCTAAGAGACAGACTATTATGTCTTAAATGAAGGTGTAAAACCGCTCCTCTCTAAATAAGTTTGTTTTCCAGATATTCAGAATAATGACGATCTCTGCACTGCCATGTTTTTTCTTTAAATCTTGATTTACTTGAAAATGGTTCACTCAAAGTGTCACATATAGTACATTAAATGATGCTTAAATTAAACAAGGAATCAAAAAATGTGAGAATATATAAGATGTTCTATTTGAAATAACGAAGTTAGTGTCAATTTCCGGTATAACCGGATGTACGCCATTTTGAAAAATATTTTTAAAACAACCGCAAGAAAGATTCAAACAACTTTTGTCCAGAACAAATTTTCATATTCCCAACTGTTATTACGCTATGGAAAAATTACTCTGTGGTGGGACACCTGTATATGTCATATTCTCTACATGCCGTCGATTTAGTCAAAATTTTGAACAAACGAAAGCAAATATGTTTATGAAATAAAAAATACTTGAAACTAGATACTTTTTTTCAGGGTGTGAGGGTATTTTGAACTCAAATATGAATTTGGCTTTGGTGATAAAAACGAATGAAACTTACGAAAACGACTAAAAATTATTGGAACTGTTCTACTCATTTTCCAATCTAAGTTTAAGACAAACGAATGATTCAATCAAGCCAATGTTTTGTATACATATTTGCTATATCAAGGACTAGGGTCTAAGCTATTTTTGGTTAGGAATCAACGAGTAGATCTCAAGAAAATTGAGTGTAATTGAGTGCTGGAAAATGCACTTTTTTACGTAAGTTTCATTTATGTGTATCAACAAAGTTATTACATATAATCCAACAAAAATAGTTTAGACCCTTGTCCTTAACATGATAATTATGTATACAAAACATTGGCTTGATTGAGTCTTCTGTTTTTCTTAAACTTAGATTGGAAAATAATCAAAACTGCTCTAATTATTTACTGATCGTTTTTGTAAGTTTCGATCATATATATCAGCAACGCAGAATTTACAACCAAGTTCAAAACACCCTCACACCCTGAAGAAAAGTATCTACTTACGAGTATTTTTATTTCATAAAAATATTTGCTTCTGTTCGTTCAAAATTTTGACTAACTCGACGGCATGTAGAGAATATGACATATATATAGTGTCCCACCACAGAGTAATTTTTCCATAGCGTAATAACAGTTGGGAATATGAAAACTTTGACTAAATATATATCTAAACGCTCGCCTTAAAAGCATTAAATAAAAATCCATGCTTGTCACTAAGAGATTTGTCAAAATAATTTGGAATAAGTAAATCAACTGTTGAACGAATCAAACAGACATTCCATCAAGTCCTACAAAAAAATTAAAATGCCTAATATAACTATAAAGCAACAAACCACTGCCAAAGTAAGGGGAAGAAAATTTTATACAAAGATGACGTCTAAAAATTGTTGTTTTGTTTTGAATGATGAAACATACTGCAAGCTTGATTTCCAACAATTACCGAGTCACCATTATTATTCCGGGAAGGATAGAAAATCTGTTGATGACCAGTTTAAAACCATCAAAACCGAAAAATTTGCAAAGAAAGTCCTAGTTTGGCAGGCAATTTGTTCGTGCGGCAAACGGAGTAAACCATTCATTTCAACATCTTCAATGAACGGGTCAATTTATTTTCAAGAATGTTTGAAAAAGAGTTTCTTACCTCTAATAAAAGCTCACAATGTGCCAGTACTAAAATTCAAAAAACCAGCCAAATCTTCCGATGATCTTAAATACAAGTGGACAGAATCCACGAAATTGGTGGCAGATCAAGATGTACAAAAACTAATGGAAGGGGTCAAAAAAAAAAAACAAAATTTTGGATGGAAGCTTCTTATATTCTTAATTTTTTTGTATTGTGTACGATAAGAGTTCAGTATATGGGTTTAAGTTTGTTGGATTAAGCAGTTTCAGTTTTCTTAAAGAGGCGACAATTTTTTCTGGGACAAGTTTTAGTTGATCTTAACTGAAATTTTATTGAGATACAACGAAAATAAGCCAGTTAAAAATCCGCTTTAGTTGCTAAGATTTTCACTAAAGTAGAAGTTGATGAAAACTGTTAAGTGTATAATTATACAATGTGTATACTGAACTATTAATTGCATTCGATTACTTTTGCCAAATTTGAGTTATAACTGAGAATTTACAAAAAAAATTTTGGCCAGTCAAATTCTGGGACATGTTACATTCCGATGAAAATTTGCAGATTATTCAAAACCGAGTCAACATTAAAATATTAAAATATTAGTTAAAATAGTAACTATAACAGTGTTCCACCTCATAAATAAAAAAAAAATACTCAAAAACGAGTCTGCTTTAAATTTTTTTTTTTGCTTAAGGCTAGTCTATACCACTAGCATAAGCAATGCAAAATCCGGTCTCATTTTATAGACGCATTTTAGATTTAAAAAAATAATTCAATGTCCCAATCGATTTTGCATGATCGGAAGAATTGCATTCATTATGAAACAACAAGAATACAAATTTTTAAATAAAAAACATTTCAGTTTTATTTGGTTCTAAATACTGAATGAAAAATTTGAAAGTAGAAGGAAAATTATTGAGAATTTTTTCATTTTGTAATAACGTTGCCTCTGCAGTTTCTCACGCGTTTCCAACAAATGACAAAACATAAATTAGGCTATTATCGATAACAGGAAGAGATAATTAATATCAATTAGCTACCTACAATTTAGAACATAATATAATAAGTGTATAGTTTTAAATTTTACCATTCGTTATTATAAAAAATGGAATGTTGAACAGTGGCTAATTAAATTTAATTTTGGTTTAGTTGCGTAAGAGAATTTCAGAGCATCTATATTAGTTCGCTATGGAAAATCCATGTTTATTTTTCCATAAACGAAAAACAGCAGGAATTAATTAACCCAATAAAGGTTCAATAATTACAACAACAAAATCATCTGCTGCGTAAACATGCAACGTTGCTAAAACCCCAGTGCATCCGAATATTCTGCGGAAAATGTGCCTCAACATTGAAAATATTCAATAAAAAAAATCAGCTTGGAAAAAAAATAACTTCAACACGTCACAGTCTACACACACACATGCTCACACATACACATGTGTTTGTTCAGAGTTTTAAAAACGCGCATTCCAAAATAATAATACTCAATCAATGATAGCAATGAGCCAATAACCAAATGGGACGTGGACGTTACAACCAGGGGGAGGGGGATACGTGACAACCCTGTTTACAAATGTTGCGATTGATTCTTCCAATGTTGTTTGAACCGCACTGATATGTCCACGCTCCGATCTAGTGCCCCGTGGGAGTGCATAAGTGACAGTTGAAAGTAGTTATCTAACTTACCGACGGAAAACGGCTTGCGTCTTAGGAAACACCATCCCAAAAACACTTGCAGGTAAATTCTATTGGCGCACGCCACTGTGTTTCAGTAAGACGTTAAGCAGTAAGATTTCATATTTGGTTAAATTGAAAGCGTCGACGGAATGTTAAATGGGGATTATGCGTTAATGAAAGCTCAACTGTGCTTGCTCATCGATGACTATCGATTTATATACTTAAGTTTTGCTTTTGCTTAATCTAAATTTTTTTATCTCAGAAATATCACATGTCAATTAGCTATTATAACTAAATACTAAGTGTAATTGTGTTTTTTTCAATTATAAAATCTTTATTTTCGATTTAGATAAAAAAAATATCAAATAACATAACAATGTACATTGTACCTATTTGTTACATTTTTGTTATTATTTTAAACCTCTGTGTGTTCATTTAGTTTCTTTCATTTTGACATTTGTAATTATCGTTTTGCGTTGTTTTTAACTTCCAAACAATTCCTTTCATCCAAAATAAATTTGAATTTTCTCTGAATAATAAACGGAAATTTCTCAAAGTTGTAAAAGTTCTATATAGGCCTGCATCGACGTAAACTTTATACCACATGAGTAGAAAGTGTGGCAGTATTAAGCAGAACCATGATTTTTAAATTACTAGAGCATGCTCAGTGTCGCTTGGTTAGGGGAATTGATTTTTTCCTGCCCTTCCCAAACTTGCAATACTTTGAAAATCCTCTCGCCATCATGATAACCGGCTTTGCGATGCTTTTCACCATCAAGCAAAAAGTTGTGCAAAAAACTAAATACACTTTTGGTTTTAGGTTTAATCGTATAAAGCATTACCAAAGAAAAAAAAAACTAGTTTTACTAAAGTTGTATGTTGATTAGAGTGAAGCTAAAAAAAATAAAATAAAATTACGAAATTTTATTACAATTGATTTTGGGATGTATCTGAAGGGTCAGTTTTGTGTTCCGGACATCGTTTCGGTAATGAAATTTTTGGTGTAAAATAACTAATTGAATTTGGCGAATTTGTGTAAATTAGATACAAAGTTTAGAAAATTAGTGTGTCCAGAGCGAAGTTGTGAAACGACAGGGTGTGGTCCATGGCCAGAATAACTTATGCAAAGTGAAAATGGCCGTCCTGCCGTTAAAAACAGTGGGTGGAGTTAGCGAATGGGTCCAAGCCGCAAAAGTTGTGCGGACGCTCTAAAAACTTTGCCCCTGCAAAGGGGAACTTTGCACAAACAAAATCCACCCGTAACATCCTCGACTTAGGGGAAGTTTTTCGCCGGCATTCGAGACACAGTGAAAGCTATTCTCTTGTATAATTAACTTGCTTTTATGCTATTTTAGGTCTTATTTTAAATTTGCATACGTTTTGTTTTCTGTAATGGTGTAAGTTAAAGGGCGCTTTCATGCGTATAGATTATGTAAGTTTTAATTTTGACAGCATTTTTTCTCTTGGTATCGCTCTACGTGTCGTGAAAAGACGAAGATTTATTGAATTTTTATTGGCTTTAGCGTACCTACCTACATCAGGGCTCGCCTACATACATATAACGCTGTTGCGAAATGCCACAAAGAAACACAAAGAATTTATTTCGGACGAATTCATTTCCAGTTATCGCTACGCGTTTAAATTAAATGTCAAATAAGTATTTACAGGTGAAAGGATTTGTGATAAAACAACGAAAATTTACGAACGTGGTCTTTTGCAAAAACCATTATTGTTTAGGCTGCATTTTATATATATATATTTTAATATGATGTGTTGGTAAAGCCTCCCCTAGATATCATCCATATTTATGAATTAATTTACCACAATGTCGATATTCTAATTCGGAAAGCTGATGCAGCGTCTCATCTTATTTACATAATTCACTGGAAGAATATGCATAAGTTTACTGAAAAAAAAAGCAATGTGTCTTGTTCCATTAATGAATGCTCAATTTGGAATACCTTAAATATTATTTATTTTCTATCAATTATCAGTAATTCTGATAACTATTGTACTTATCATTTATATCTCAAGATTTGAGTTATATAAAAATCTAAAAAATAAATACATAAATTAGAACTGAAAACTTGATGTCGCATTAAATTTTAAGAAATTTAGTGTAAACTATATAATTTGATGCAGTCTTCATTTCTCTAAAAAATCATTCATTATCTTCATATACCTATGCTATATAGTTAGATATTTGTAAAAAAATTTTCTTAAAATTACTAGATATCAAATCAATGTTACATTATAAAATCAATGAAAAATACTACATAGAAATTAATAAGAAAAGCGTTGAAACTGACAACCGACAAACAAAGATCATTTCAACTTAATGGTAATTTTAAGGGATTATTAAAAATTCAAGACAACCTCTGTTCCATAAAGTAAGGTATATTTTTGCCCTAACCATGCAATCCTCATGAATGGCTATACTCAGAATCGAGTCTTAAATACAATTGCAATTTTTTAGTTGTTTCATCTGAGCACAAAAATTTGTAAATAAAAAAAATTGTGAGACTGATAAATGCTGTATTAAAATATATGATTTTAATTAACAGCTTGTATAAGAATATAAAGCCCATAGTTGCTCTGATTTACAACAATCTTTTATGATGATTTATTCGAACCGAATAACTCGTCTGGCATTGGTTCCAACTCTCTATCTTATACCGTTCCCAAGATAGGGGTAACTTTTGAACTAAGAAAAAAATTTTTTTCTACCATTTAGATTCAATTTAGAAAGTTTTTGTATCAGAATCTGAACTAGTTTCATCTTTTTAACACCAATCGTAAGTAAAAGTTTCAATTTTTCTCTCAGTTTTTACTTAAAAAATTATTTCGCTAGCTTTTGCTGCAAAAGTGAAAAAATTTTTTAACTTTTTTATTCCAAAGGAACGGTAAATAAGTAAGAAGCCTAACTTTGCAGGTCCTCTAGTGGGCCGATGGTAAATAGAATTGTAAAGTTTCAACTTTCTAGGGGGTGTCGTTCCTGAGATAGGGGTGATTTTTAAAATTTTTAAATCTATCTTCCCGAGACACAACTTACACTCAGATTTGGTTGAAAACTAAGCAAGATTACCAATTCGAACCGAATAATTCTTCTGGCGTTGGTTCGAACTCTCTATCTTATACCGTTCCCAAGATAGAGGTAACTTTTAAACTAAGAAAAAATTTTTTTTCTACCATTTAGATTCAATTTAGAAAGTTTTTTTAATCACAATCTGAACTAGTTTCATCTTTTTAACACCAATCGTAAGTAAAAATTTCAATTTTTCTCTCAATTTTTACTTAAAAAATTATTTCGCTAGCTTTTGCTGCAAAAGTGAAACATTTTTTTAACTTTTTTATTCCAAAGGAACGGTAAATAAGTAAGAAGCCTAAGATTGCAGATCCTTTAGTGGGCCGATGGTAAATAGAATTGTAAAGTTTCAACTTTCTAGGGGGTGTCGTTCCTGAGATAGGGGTGATTTTTAAAATTTTTAAATCTATCTTCCCGAGACACAACTTACACTCAGATTTGGTTGAAAACTAAGCAAGATTACCAATTCGAACCGAATAATTCTTCTGGCGTTGGTTCGAACTCTCTATCTTATACCGTTCCCAAGATAGAGGTAACTTTTAAACTAAGAAAAAATTTTTTTTCTACCATTTAGATTCAATTTAGAAAGTTTTTTTAATCACAATCTGAACTAGTTTCATCTTTTTAACACCAATCGTAAGTAAAAATTTCAATTTTTCTCTCAATTTTTACTTAAAAAATTATTTCGCTAGCTTTTGCTGCAAAAGTGAAACATTTTTTTAACTTTTTTATTCCAAAGGAACGGTAAATAAGTAAGAAGCCTAAGATTGCAGATCCTTTAGTGGGCCGATGGTAAATAGAATTGTAAAGTTTCAACTTTCTAGGGGGTGTCGTTCCTGAGATAGGGGTGACTTTTAAAATTTTTTGTTCTATCTTCCCGAGACAAAACTTACACTCAGATTTGATTGAAAACTAAGCCAGATTACCAATTCGAACCGAATAATTCGTCTGGCGTTGGTTTTGATTCTCTATCTTATACCGTTCTCAAGATAGGGGTAACTTTTAAACTAAGAAAAAAAATTTTTTCTACCATTTAAAATCATTTTAGAAAGTTTTTGTATCACAATCTGAACTAGTTTCATCTTTTTAACACCAATCGTTAGTAAAAATTTCAATTTTTCTCACAATTTTTACTTAAAAAATTATTTCGCTAGCTTTTGCTGCAAAAGTGAAAAAATTTTTTTAACTTTTTTATTCCAAAGGAACGGTAAATAAGTAAGACGCCTAACTTTGCATATCCTCTAGTGGGCTGATGGTAAATTGAATTGTAAAGTTTCAATTTTCTAGGGGGTGTCGTTCCTGAGATAGGGGTGACTTTTAAAATTTTTTGTTCTATCTTCCCGAGACAAAACTTACACTCAGATTTGATTGAAAACTAAGCCAGATTACCAATTCGAACCGAATAATTCGTCTGGCGTTGGTTTTGATTCTCTATCTTATACCGTTCTCAAGATAGGGGTAACTTTTAAACTAAGAAAAAAAATTTTTTCTACCATTTAAAATCATTTTAGAAAGTTTTTGTATCACAATCTGAACTAGTTTCATCTTTTTAACACCAATCGTTAGTAAAAATTTCAATTTTTCTCACAATTTTTACTTAAAAAATTATTTCGCTAGCTTTTGCTGCAAAAGTGAAAAAATTTTTTTAACTTTTTTATTCCAAAGGAACGGTAAATAAGTAAGACGCCTAACTTTGCATATCCTCTAGTGGGCTGATGGTAAATTGAATTGTAAAGTTTCAATTTTCTAGGGGGTGTCGTTCCTGAGATAGGGGTGACTTTTAAAATTTTTTGTTCTATCTTCCCGAGACAAAACTTACACTCAGATTTGATTGAAAACTAAGCCAGATTACCAATTCGAACCGAATAATTCGTCTGGCGTTGGTTTTGATTCTCTATCTTATACCGTTCTCAAGATAGGGGTAACTTTTAAACTAAGAAAAAAAATTTTTTCTACCATTTAAAATCATTTTAGAAAGTTTTTGTATCACAATCTGAACTAGTTTCATCTTTTTAACACCAATCGTTAGTAAAAATTTCAATTTTTCTCTCAAATTTTACTTAGAAAATTACTTCGCTAGCTTTTGCTGCAAAAGTGAAAAAATTTTTTTCAACTTTTTTATTCCAAAGGAACGGTAAATATGTAAGAAGCCTAACTTTGCAGATCCTCTAGTGGGCTGATGGTAAATTGAACTGTAAAGTTTCAACTTTCTAGGGGGTGTCGTTCCTGAGATAGGGGTGACTTTTAAAATTTTTTGTTCTATCTTCCCGAGACAAAACTTACACTCAGATTTGATTGAAAACTAAGCCAGATTACCAATTCGAACCGAATAATTCGTCTGGCGTTGGTTTTGATTCTCTATCTTATACCGTTCTCAAGATAGGGGTAACTTTTAAACTAAGAAAAAAAATTTTTTCTACCATTTAAAATCATTTTAGAAAGTTTTTGTATCACAATCTGAACTAGTTTCATCTTTTTAACACCAATCGTTAGTAAAAATTTCAATTTTTCTCACAATTTTTACTTAAAAAATTATTTCGCTAGCTTTTGCTGCAAAAGTGAAAAAAAATTTTTAAGTTTTTTATTCCAAAGGAACTCTAAATAAGTAAGAAGCCTAACTTTGCAGATTCCCTAGTGGGCTGATGGTAATTTGAATTGTTAAGTTTCAACTTTCTGGGGGATGTCGTTCCTGAGATAGGGGTGACTTTTAAAATTTTTAATTCTTTCTTCCCGAGACAAAACTTACACACAGATTTGGTTGAGAACTAAGCAAGATTACCAATTCGAACCGAATAATTCCTCTGGCGTTGGTTCCAACTCTCTATCTTATACCGTTCCCAAGATAGGGGTAACTTTTAAACTAAGAACAAAATTTTTTTTCTACCATTTAGCTATATTTACCTATGCTATGTAGTTAGATATTTGTAAAAAAAATTCTTAAAATTACTAGATATCAAATCAATGTTACATTATAAAATCAATAAAAAATACTACATAGAAATTAATAGGAAAAACGATAAATCTGACAACAGACAAATAACGATCATTTCAACTGGTAATTTTAAAGGATTATCAAAAATTCAAGACAACCTCTGTTCCATAAAGTAAGGTATATTTTTGCCCTAACAATACAATCCTCATGAATGGCTATACTCAGAATTGAGTCTTAAATACAATTTCAATTTTTTAATAGTTTCATCTGAGCACAAAAATTTGTAAATAAAAAAAATTGTGAGACTGAGAAATGCCGAATTAAGATATATGATTTTAATTAACAGCTTGTATAAGAATATACAATCCCATAGTTGCTCTGATTTACAACAATCTTTTATGATGATTTATTGAAAATTCATACTATTTGATCGTTGTTTGATAAACGTAGATGTGAGAATCATTTTGTCTTTTATCAAAAATATACCCAATAATTATCGTTAAAATTGCTTTTTTTATTTAATAAGATGATAATGTAAATATACAAAACATTGGAAGATTCCGCGTACTATGAACTTCAAACCACTGTGCACTGCTTTGAATAAGTAAAGTCCAATGGAGCAAATAAGAGTACAGAAGAAAAACAAGGAATATCACAAGAGAACACAGAGAAATTGACGCATTCACCACAAACAAATTTGTTGATATTTCTTGTTTTAATGATAACACTCTAACTTTTGATTTTTTGAGACCGACTCTGTGAACAAAATATCAAAATTAAAAACCTGTTAACTTTTATGTCGCTGTTTCAATACGCAAAAATTCTATAATTCCCGTTAATACAATAAATAACGACATATAGAAAGATAAACACTCACCAAAACTAATTTCTTCCCATTTCTATTCTTACTATCGAAAGAAAAAATAAAATAAACCAAAACAATGAATAAAAATTTTATACCAACTTTTTATTCACACAGCGCAAATAAAAAAAAAACTGTTATATCGTGTATAGAATTTGTCGTTATTCATTTATACTATTTATACTAATATAGAATAGGTTGGAGAGCAATTCAATTTGCTTGTTCTTATATTCTAGTTATTTACGGCAATTATCCTTTGTGACAACACTTTTCTTTTACTTGTCTAAATTCCAAACTTGTTTTTATAGCTATTTAATATAATAAAAGCAAAATAGAGCATCACAGAAAATTCTTTATTTTTTAAGTACTTTGTAGTTCACGCAGGGTTTTAATTATTAATTTATCGTCTTAGATTTTCATGTTTTTGCCGATTTATGGTATTTAGGTGAGGTCTTACTATGTTGAAAAAGACTAAAATGTTTAACCATACAGGGTGTTTCGACGATAGCTTTCACATTAATCACGTGGCACGTTTTGTCCTACTTTCAATTAATTTTGTTAATTAGGCAACTATTAACTACCTTTAAATGAATTTTTAATGTTTAATATTATTTTAATTTTAATATTGATTTTGGAAAGTTTCTTTTGTGAGATTCATGGTAAGAATAACTTTTTCGGATTATAGTTTTGATTATTTATCCTATGAATTTTGAAATATTATTTCGAACACAAGTCTCAATTTCGGAGGTTATTGATGAAACACTCTGTACACCTAAATGAAACAAATAATTTCATTTCCAATACATATAAATTTTTTTGAGTGAGACAGAATTTAGAATTAATTGAATCTATTTAATTCATTACTCAAAATCACACTTTATTTTGAAGTCGTTCATTGATTCGAAAAACTAAAATTATCAATTTTATATCGACAACAATCCAAATATTTGTAATAGTAAATATCTGTCATTCCTTTAGTTTTCAGAACAAAAAGTTTCTTAGATATTAGATAGCATTACTTCCAGTATGATGAGTGATGTATTAGATTAAATAACTTTGTTCTCAATTATGAATTTAGTTTAGACATCAGAAAATATTTATCTCGATATTTATAGAATCGGTTGAAATAAGACTGTCTAAGTAATGAAGATTATAAGCTTTTATGATCTATTAACTGTAAAGTGTCTTTAACCTGAGGCGGTAAAATACAGAGTATAATATTGAATTCAATCTAATGAAATTCACTAGGATGACAAACCAGTCAGTAAAATTTATCATTATGTGTCCGTTAAATCAAAAGTAAACTAATCATAAATAATTGTAGACAAAGTTATCTGGAAAATCATATGCAGATTTATGGTTACCTTTTCAACAAGGAAAGAAAATTAATACCAGTAGGTTTCTTTTTTGTACTCTAAGTGACATTACCAAAAAATTGAAATTTGTTCAATCTTTCAAGACATGATTTAAAAATAAAATAAAATTGAAATTTTTTTTATTTCTAATTTAATCTTTTAAAATTTCAAATATTTTTTGCTACGCTTTTTTTTCTACCTAGTTATAATAATATTCTTTTGTAAACAATAGATTTTTACTTAACAAGCGTGGAAAATAAAGGATATCGTGCAAGTGAGAGTTTGGCGAACGAGGTGCAGGCCAAGTGAGAAAAACGAACAAACACAGATAGATACTTTCCAGGTATACTATTTTTTACACGACCTCAAACCATTTTAGATGATTACGACAAAGTTTCTAACGAAAGATTCAACTTGTCAACTAACGTCAGTTTCTCATAAAGTCATTCACAAGAAAACTGAACATTAAAATTAGAAAAACTCATTCAAGGATGCTTAATAGTCGTTAAGGCTTGAAGTTAGTATTTACTGATGTTTGTTCATCTCTTTACTTTTTACTTTGTATTAGTATACTCGTTGCTACATTGTACATTTCTAATTAGTTAAAAAGTGATTTCTCCAAAAGCACCTAAAAATTAAAGTTTGTTAGTTGAAAACAAAAGACAGTATAGTTCAAGAGTATTTTTTTCAAAAAAATACCTATCGAACAATTTATTGCCTGAAAGTTGGTAATATAAGAAACCTAACAACAAAAAAAAGTTTCACAACATAGTAGATTATATTGTTAACAGTAGAAGTACGTCTTTTTGTGTTAAGCCTAACAGAGATGGAAGCCGGCAGTTAACATTTCAACTTAAAATTGCTTTCTTATTTATTTTTATTTAGGCATTTGTCAGTCATACATTGATTGAACTTTTGACGAATTTATATTCCTAGAGCTTGAAGTATGCATTTCTTCTCCACTTACAAAAAAAAAATCCGCTTCTGTTGTTTCTAATATATAAAGACAAACAAAAAACACAATTATTATTATTTGAAAAAAATTGTTTTCTGTTTTTAGAGACTATAGAAAAAATGTATTTCAAGTCAAGTTTTGTGTTATATGTTGTTTTCGAATGAATTTTATCCCTCGACCTGACGATGGTGATCAAAATTAACATTCTTAGACATCATCAAAAAACACTCAAATTGCACACTGAAGTACTTAATAATTATTTTTGATCGCGGTTGGTAAATGAATTCAATGGAAAACCCAATTAACTCAGAGTTATAAAATTATTCTTGCATTCTATAATACAATCAATATTCAATATTCCAACACACATTACGAAAATTTATCAAAAAAACAAAATATTACATTTAGGGGTTAGAATTAATTTATTATCATAAACTAACTATTTTCTAGTTCAAAATTTATACAATAAATGTTATACTAACACCATAACATTTGTTTCAGAAGCAGAAAAACTCATATCTCTAGTGCCTGAAGAAGATGTTAATAATAATTTTTCGTTTTACACCTAATTATTGTAACTATAAAAAAAATAAAGTGTTCTAATATCGTTTTATTCTATTTCATTGAAGATGATATTCCCCGCTGAAAAGCTTCTTGTTTGCTAGTCAGGACAACGACCTAATAGAAGATAACTAGTTCTAAATATCGATCCCTACAACCCTCTGGTAAGCTTTAAGCTTATAACACCAAGATTAAGCTCCCGAACGTAAGAGGGCAGCAAAACTAATTGATTTTGAGCAAAAAAGCTGTTTCAAATCTGTTAATAGACGCACTAATAATAATCAACAACATAAAAAAAAATGTATAATCAGAAATTTGCTGAGCTTCTAATACACAAAAAATAACACTCTAAATTTACTCAAGCATTTAGGAAAATTCATCATTTATACAAAAGCTGGATAGACGTCAAATATGATTCGAGAGACTTTTTAAAATATATTTTTCTATAAACTTCTAAATTAATTAAATTAAAAATCTTCCCTAGAGAGTATAAAGTAATTTAAAGTTGAAGTTTAAAAAGCTCATTCATTGCACCCTGAAATTACTTTGGCACTTTAATTAAATGAAGTGGATTTTATTTTTTAATTGTATTGCAGTTTATATTTTACTCTATAAATCTAATGGCTAATAACAATAATATACCAACCCAAATGCACTTTCTGATTCTAAATATTCAATTACTTTTGCTAATATATTTTTTTAATAAAATAAAGTACAATACATATTGAAAAATGATTTAAAAATATTTGATTTGATAATAGCAATTGAGTATTTGAGAAAATCTTGTGTTAACAAAGACTTTGAAATTTGATAGTCCCTGTAAGATTTAAGCTCAGTCTTATTGAACGAACAGAGACCAGACATCAGAGTTCCAACATTAACAACTAGAAACCTCAACTATGTCGTTACTTAACAAGAATAAAGCCCAAAATGGTTGTGAAGTGCAGCGGACCGTTATGTTCTTTATCGCGTAATCTACATACAGGACCTTTGCTCAGAACATTACAAACTTAAACGTCATGTTCTCCTAGGAGCAATTTACATGGAATCGCACATATCTAACATATTTCTTTTCATAAACCAAATTAAAGATATTATCTTTAAACTCATACACATTAAAAAAAAAAACAATAATGTTATTAATTCTATAAAGACTTCTTTTATTATCTTCTGTATAGTGTTGCAAGTTGTAGATTATAACAATAACACTGTTTAGTTCTAGAAACAAGCATTTAAACTTTAGTAACGTATAACAGTAAAATCGAATTTCGTCTACTAACATCCTCGGAATGGTTATTGCTTAGTTGCTGAAAACTTCACAAAACTGTTATCTACACTTGATTAACCAAAAAAAAAAAAGATTATTTGAATATTATAGAGATGATAAAAATTGTAATTTAATGTTAAAAATGTCGTTAAAGGGTTTATCGGTTGCACAAAGCATCGTAATGATTTCCCACGGGAGAGCGGCAGCATCCAGACTGGATCAACTGACCAAACCTGTCACCTCTAACCTGCTACTTTTCATTCCGCGTCAACCCTATAAGTCTTATATGCTAGAAATTAGAATGATAAGAGACTGATTTGCATTTATGATTCAAGAAAACTGGATTGGAAAAGAAATGAAAGATTTTAAGCGGGTAACTGCTCAGTTGGTAAGTGCTTCACCTAAAGTGCGTAACGCGAAGAAATGTGAAATCAAATAGAAATTTTGATCTTGTTTAAGTGAAATGTATTAATAGTAGAAGTATTAAATTACGAGATTTATAAAAAATCATTTTGTTATAATGGTGAGTGGAATTTTCAATTTTAACAATTATTTACTAATTGGATATTTGGGTTGTTTTGATAGGTATTAAATCTAAATTAAATTATTTTTAAACTATTTTACAAACTGTTGACAAAAATTAAATATTCTGTAAATAAACAGAGTGTTTTGAAAAGATGGAAGAAGTACTTTCCTTGTTTGTTGATTGTATTATTTGTGTTCGTCAGCATTACTAGCAAAAATTGAAAGGTAGATAAATAAAAAGTTTTCACATTAAATAGGTGCTAAATAGCGTGCCTTATTGTTGCCCCAAATGTAATTCAAGTTAATTCATGATTGAAAAAATGGATTAGTTTTTTGGCTGTGCTTAAAACTTTTCAGTTAATTTAATAAAAAGTAGAGAAACAAATTCTTTCAATTTCAAATTTATAGTGGATGGTTCTTTGATTATTTCTGTAAACAAAGATGTTTAATTATTATTCACGAGTGAAGCCATTAGAAATTAGCGAAACAAATTCCATCAAAACGCTTATATTATCTATTAACAAATGCGTAATAATTGCGGTAATTTAGTCCCGGATTATAATGTAGAAGATTTAACAACAATAGTGTGGGATAAAAGGGCACGTAGACGGTGGTTTATATCCACAGAAAAGCGACCAAAGTAAAGGAAAGGACGAACGGAAAGTGCCCGATAAATAACATGCTGAAAGGAAAGGAAGTATCTGTACAGACGAGCCCGCGTTTGTCCAAGAGAATTCATTTCCTGATTTCATTTATACAAGAACCCATAACTCTACACAGAATTAAACCACTTTGTCTTTGTTATTACAAACGATGCCTTTAGCAACATTACAGAAATAAATTAAATTTTTTTCTTTGCTTTCATTCAGTCAATGACAAAAACCAAAAATTTTTCAATTAAAGTACGCTTTCTGGAATTTCAATGGGGTAGTATTGATTTAATTGTAAGATGGCGGTTATAAGAGCGAGATCTTAGTTGAGGCTGAATACCCTGTCCATTACAATTCTAATTAAATATATGCAAATGCATTCTAGGATTATACCCATACACTCCCTTGCTTCCAGGACAATAAAATGTGCACTCCCTTCCAACACGCAAGGTTCTTACGTCTTTGTTCAATACATGGATATTAAAGTGAACGTTGCGACGAACAAAGTATGGGTGCAAATTAAGCATCTCCAAATGAAATGGAGTTAAGATTCATAATTTGAAATATTTTAAGTTATTAGCAAAGGGTTAGCATGTAATGGCGTTTATTGTTTTAAGCGTCCTTTGGGTCATTTTCTAAATGCTTTACACATAAATTAAGAAAATAGAGAATTATACTAATTATAACAATTCAGAAAAAAATTTCTTCTGCTTTTTGTTGCTGTAAGTTTGACAATTTTGTCGATCTTTAAACGTGTTATAAACATTATTTGAAACTGACTCAATTATACGTTGATCATTGTAAGATTATTGGAAATTTTGAGAAAATCCTACAATCAATGAACTGTCGCAAATACACAAATAGTGAATAATTAAAACTGTAGTGTTATCATACGAATAACCAAAAAACCATCTCATGCCTCCAGAAATTATTCACGATTTATTTCAATCAAAATCGGCAGAGAGAATTTACTAACATTTATGAAAATTCACTTGACAACGGGATGGTAGCTGATTCATTTATTAACATTTTAACAGTTTAACATTAAAAAAAAAACTCAAAACTAAATAATTTTTTCAAAATTATTTTCAAACAAATGTGAATTTAATACTTGTCCCAAGTTCTGTTTAAGACATTTTACAGAAATCTTAACTAATGTGACTGATTTTTATGATAGGAGTGAATTGTAGAAAATTATATTTATTTACATTTGAATTTGTTAACATTATAAAAATTGCGGATTGCACGTTCAGAAAAAGTTGTGAGTGCTCGTATTGCTTCGCCTTGGCTAAGCGCCTCGGCTGCATAATAGACCATTCATGCACCAGTGCCTAGTGATGACAAAAAAGTGCAAAAATATAGTGATACTTTTTGAAATTTCCCGTAAGATTTGTATTGATGTCTAAATTTTTTCCGTTTTTTATGTTATTAACAAACTAAGAAGTCTTTTTTTGTGAAATTATAGCGCTGTTATATAACTGTTTTATCGTGAATAAAATTTGTCTTTATTAGCTTATACCATAAATAATCATTATTTTGATTTCACTATTGTAGTACGTGTCATAATGATGTTTTATTCATAAATTTATTAATTTTAATCCTAATAAAAATCTTTTTTTATTTATTTATGATTCATTTGAGTACCAGAAGTGGAATTCTTCTAAAATATTTTTCAATGAATGATAATATTTATTGATTTTAATTGCAGAATATTTTATTAAAAATAGGAACATTAGCTTTATGGTGGATAAAATTAACATTTTTTCTGTGTATCCGAGAATAAGGATGTTTTCAAGATTGTTATTTTATTTTTTTCAAAAAGTTTGTAACTTACATTCAATATCTAAATGCAAACCAAACAAATCTAAAACGCAACTCATTATACAATAATCGTATACACCCTGTCCCAAGATTCCTGGTATATAGGGAAACGAAGGCAAAAATTTATTAATGCGATTTGTATCTTACCTAATCAATTTTAATAAAATCTTTTGAGATAGAGTTGAAGAAAGCTATTAGTACTTGACACACGAATTTTTTCAGAGATTTTCTATGTTTCAGTAAAATGTTGCTGAAATATTTAAATTGGCGCCAAATGGTCGGTAATACAGTTATGTTATTTGTCATTATGAATTATGACATTTTCAAATGATAAAATGCAATGCTAAAAAAAAATATTAAGATACCATCAAAATGTGAAATTTATCAATAATTGATTATTTAGAAATTCAGATCGATGGACTGATCGTTGTTCACGATTGAGTTTGATTAAGTTGAATGATGATAATTGAAGAAATGTGTGATTTTATGGTTATTAATTTTGGTTTATCAGTCCTATTGAAATTAATCTTTTATTTTTAGGAGATATAAGCTTTGATAATTTAGTACATTTAGATATTTGTGAATTTATCACACCTAAGAACGCAGCACAAAAATAAATTGACGAAGAAAGGTTTTTATTTCGTTTTTATCAACCTGAATTTGCAAATTATTATTTGTTGTATTGAATAAAAAGTTGTAATAGATACGCCCATTTTTGATTTAACACAGTGAAAAATAAAAATCTAAAGTTAACACAAAATAAAGGTTTTTTCAGCTTTTGCGACCTATTTACTTATTAAACTTGAGAATACCAAAGTGTTTAATAATTCATAGTTTAAAACAGATTAAACCGCTATTTGAAAAAGCTGCTGGAAATCAAGTTCCACGATTTTCTTTGAAATGGAATACCACTTCAACAGTTCTGGAAATTGTAACCTTAATCTAAGCCAATTTAAATATTTCAGCAATTTCATTTAACGCTAACATTTTACTGAAACATAGAAAAACTCTGAAAAAATTCGTGTATCAAATACTAATAGCTTCCTTCAAATCTATCTAAAAAGATTCTATTAAAATTGAATAGGTAAGATACAAATCACATTAATAAATTTTTGCACTCATTTCTCTATATACCCGGAATCTTGGGACAGGCTATAGGAGACTTTACCTTTAATCATGTATGTTTTTTTAACAAGAATGTCCAAAAAAATATAATTTTTCCATCTACTTTAACATGAAATGTAAATATTAAGTAAGTTGCATTTTTAGTTCGTCAGGCTCTTACTCATAGATGGCTCAGTCTGTAAAATTTTATTTCCATTTTAATCTAAATATTAACCCATTAAAAGTTGAGATTAGGAAAAAAATGATAAATAGATTATTTGAATAATTCATTGGTCATGAATCTACTTATCTGTATCACCTTTTTTTCGTTCACTATAAAAAACCACAATCCTTTTAACTGAGGTTATGTCTAGTAACTAATTTACTAATTTTCTTAATTGATTACAGGTAAATTGAACAGGGAGTGAAAAAGATCTTAATTAAACGAATCTTATTCTTTATTAATTTTCGATTGCAAAATGCCATTTTAGCCTCACACATAAGTAATATTCAATATTTTAAAAACAATTCACAGAAACATGGAGCCTTTGCGTTTGAGTATTTGCAAACTATTAACATTTTCCCAAATGCAAAAACCGGCAAGCTAATCATCTAATGTAATTCTAAAATACTTCAAAGTTTTTTTGTTTTAATTGTAGACTAACAAGTTTTCCCGTACCTTTTCATTTACTATAAGCCAAAAAACTTTCAAACGTGTTCTTTGAGTTATCCTTTCTTGATTAGGAACAGCTCTCTGCTTTTGTTTTTGCGAATCGACATAAAACGGTTTTTGCTGTTATCCCAGCAACATAATGTCTTGTGCGTTAGCACCATTACCGTCGCCTTATAGTTTCGGGACCCTTACTTTATAAGGCAAAACACAGAGAGCGCTTGTAAAACAAAGACACGACGAAACAGGGCACGATGTATAATTTAAGCAAACGACCCCTGATAAGGGCTACGTGTGTAAACTATAGCTAATCTAACTCAATAAACTTTATAGTGGCAGGAATGGAGCCCGAGATAACGACAAGGTCGCTAATCCAGGTTACTAACTCGACTCTAACGACATCTATGAGTAGTGCGATTACCACCTACCGCCTTAATAATAACAGCGTCGATGTGAATGGCGGAAGATCAGTTAAGGGTGGATACACGATAGCGATACATGGGGTAGGTTTTACCGAAAAACGACGTTTGAGCTGGTTATGAGTTGAGTTATTTGCTGTCGTTTGTTTTGATGGCTTGTATTTCCGGACCAACATTAAAGCCGGACAGTCTAGTGTCATAATGACGTCATTATGATAAGACCTAAACGTTTATTTCGTGTTTTCAGCTTCTAGAATTCTCTGTCAAATTTTAAAAATGTTCCATTATTGTTTCATTACACTTCGACCACGAAACTATATCCATGGATTTAATCGCTCTCAATCTTCAAAATTTTCCTTCTACGATAAAAAAGAGCTTTTCTATGTTTGGTGTCGTATAACATTTCTCAGTAATGCTTTAAGAAGTATAGAATGTAGAACGTCAAGTATTTGTGAATAAGAAACTCTTATTTATTTAGGTTCTTATAGACACAGCTGCTTTAAATCGAAAAATATGCTGAGAACACAATACTGAAGAACAAATTCAAACAAATTGACTCGTTTTTTTTAAGTCGTATAATTTAAACAGAACTTGAGTGGGTTAAAGTGACGATTATAATTCAAGAGTTCGGTAAAATATTATTTCCCGAATGACTAGTCCATTACAGAATTTGGGAAAACCATCTAAATTTAACGATCTTAGTTCAATTACAGGGCGCAATCCCCAAGTCGATCGCCATGAAGCAACGGACGAAGGACGTGCGGGGTTGCGGACGGTGGGTTAGGGGGTGATGTAAGGGTTGCTTCTTACATCCTGGGGTTGGGATCAATACAGATCAGGAGCCGCCCTTATCCGTGTCAGCCATACTACCCTCGTCTATAATACGCCGAAAATGTTTCATCTACATAAATTTGTCAAATGGTTTTTCTTTTATTTCTACAATGAAATGATTGCGTAATCAAAGAATTGAGAACAGGTCAAACTGACAATAAATCGAATTATCGTCCGGAATCAGAGCTGTCGCTGTTCCTGCTCAGCTTCAATTAGTTAAAAACCTTATAACGAGAAACGAAGCACTTGGAAAATGAAAACGAACTTTTCCTCCTCGTTTCAGAGTGTGTTATCAAATTATGAAACTCCGCTGTTAATTCGGTGTTGATTCGAGTATTCAAGCTCAGACCTAACTTTTAATTTAATCATCGGCCACTCATAGAGCGACTCCTAAATTTTCTGCTAATATTGGTCTTTGTCGGTGGCACCTTTTTATTGACCTTCGCTGATTTTTCGCGCTCTTCAGAAACTGACACAATTGCACACATATCTGATATTTAAAGCACAGTCACCAACATAAAACTACCGCTAAATATTTGTCTCGATCGTAACGGTGTGATTCGAAATCTATTAATTCAATTATACAAATATAAAACTTTATCAACGTGTTATCAATTTTGCACATGGTTTTAATTAGTAATATTAAATTTGGAAATTTTATTAAATTAAGTACCTACTTTTTTAATGACACTCAACATTAGAAGTTTTAATTTATTGAATTCAAGATTTTCTGTTATTTTTTTGAAATTTTAGCCGAAGCGAAGACGATTTACAATGCAATCATTTTTTGAGCACCATCCAATACAGCATAAATGAAAATTTAATAAAACTACAATCAGATAATTTGTCTAAATTGCTAGAACAAAAAAAATCAAGAAAAAGTATAGAAATTTTCAATACGATGCTTGTTCTTGTAGCACTCTTATACCACAAAAGATATATAATAATTGATTTTCAGTATACTGGTTTCATAACAAATTCCATACATTCTTTTCTGAAACTCGTGTTACGCATTCGTTACAAAAACACATCATCACTTACAAATAAGGATCAACTTTTCTTTATTTCTTTATTTCAACTTCTGAATTTTATTTTCAAAAAAACACTTGCTCCAATACAAGTGAAATAGGAACTATTAGTTTTTGTCTGTGGATCTTGCTTTCAGATAATAGTAAACCAATAAAGCTAAACCATGAGGTTATGGCTTCAGAATCGGATCCATGTTCTGAATACATATTCAAATTCCCAAATGAGCGAGCGTTTCTGTCTGAATATATTTGCACCAAAGTCGTTCACGTTATCTACAAGCCCCTTACAGCGAGGATTGCTAGATGAACCGCCTTTGATATTGTAATTCCCTAATACTAAACTTATAATTTATATCTTGTTTTGTCTTCAGAAAGAAATGCTTTTCTTGTACAATGATGAACAAACATTTTGCGCATAGCAGTGAAAGCTTGAAAAGAAAAATTAGTTAGTTTTTAATTTCAAACCAATGTTCTATCTTAGTTTTGATCAATTTTGTTAACTAGTAAGATGATTATAACTATGATATTATCTAATAGTTGATAATTTTTGAAATTTAGCTATTTCAACTAATACTATATAATATAAAATTTCTCAGTTTTGATTCCTGTTTCGATATAATTTTTAAATATTATAACTAATTAACTAATCCATCAAAATCTGCCTCTAATCCAGTTTGCTTTATACATTAAGTTCAAGTTGAAATATAATAAACCAAGTCTGAAATATTCTCTTCTAGAGTCATTTAGCGCTTTCATAACACTTTGACAGCGGTGCCATATCGGCGTTATGCAAAAGCATTTGGAGTCACGTTGGTCGGTCTGAACCCCTGGTGTTGAACAAGAGTTGCTCCTCTCCGGTTATTAATGAAGGTTGCAAACTCCTTTAATTAATTTCATACTATTATCCCGCGCATATTAATCAATACTGGACGGTGGCTTGGCCGCTGTCTCAAGTTTTGCCTATCTGACAAAATGTTAACCAGAACATTTCTTCATATAAAATTAATCAAACTAACTTAGATATTGCTTTACTATTCGTTTAATTTTATACAACTATTTAATTCATGGATTCACAAAACAGCATTCAACAATTGAATCGAAAATTCAATTGAAAAAAATAAACTCCAACTTTATAATGTCATGAATGGAAAAGTCAGATAAAATAAGTACATTAAGAGTTGCATCTGTTTGAATATGAATATTATTCGAGACTCGAGCAAACTCCCATCAACCATCGGTAAATTTTTGAAACAAAATCTGAACTCTTATGATATAACTGAAAAACTTTTTAACGTATTTCAAACCTTTTTCCCACTGGACCAGTCATCTCGTACTCGAGGTCGCAGGTGAAAGGTTAGTGCTGGTCATATCTTCATTTTTCTCTTTTGGTTTCAGCTTTCGGATAAAAGGGTGCATACTAATAAGCGGCTCGATCAGAATGAAGACTTGTATTCTTACCCTTCAATAAGACAGTATACGAGTAAATACAGTTAAATTTCAATTTTTTTCAGTAATTTTTTTTTTTACATTTCTTGTTAACATTGAAAAAACATTAAAATATATTTTCAAATTTTTCAACATTAACCAAAAAATCAAAGAATAAATTCAAAAATTATTTGAAGTTATTGATTTACTGAGTTAGTCACACAGATGTTTATTCAACTGAAGAAAGAGAAAAAAAACTTATTTTAAATGAAATATTTTTCAGTATTTCTTTTTATGTTAATTTTTGTTTGGAAAGAAGATTAAGACAAAAGTACCAGTTATTAACACCTTAGGCAGAATAGATTTGAAGCGGACTTGTTTTTAATTATTCTTTTTCTCAAATTTATGCTATGGCACAATCGATAATGAAAAAACTGCAGATTTTCGTTGGAGAGTAACATTTGATCGCCCAGTTTTTTTTTGTAAATTCTCGGTTATAATTCAAATTTAACAAAAGTAATCAAATGCAATTAATAGTTCAGTATACATATTGAATAATTATACACTTATCAGTTTTTATCAACTTCTATTTCAGTGAAAATCTTAGCAACGGAAGCGGATTTTTAACTGCTTCTTTCTAAACGTTGTCATTGAAATTTCAGTTAAGATCAAGCTAATCAACGGATTGTTTGAATTAATAAAAGTGGGAATTTTTTATAAACCTGATTGTAATTTGGGTATTAATTACTGCAATATTTCGGGAAACGCAAAATCAAACACTGATACTTTTACCTTATTCAAACAATTTCAGTAAAGAATAAATACTTATAATCAATAAAGTATTTGGTAAAGATTATTGGCAGAGTCGTCAAATTTCTATTGGTAAGTTTCCAAAAATTGATGAATTCATTGAAATTCTTTGACGTGTTCTTATTTGTCTGTATTTCTAACAAGGGTCTAATTATAATATTAATTTGACTGTGCAGAATGTGTTATCGACATAAATGTTCATCAACCCAGTCGAAGAGATAATAGTGTAAAGCAGGAAAGTTAACCTGGACCGGAAGGCTGTAAGAAAGACGCAACGGGGTTCATAGACAGGTCGGAATATTGTAATCCATTTCTCTAGAGAACAATGCTTTATTACACAATAACCCTCCTGTGAAATTAAGCCTTTATGTTCCAATATATTCATTACTCATCTACACTATTCTACCACTATTACGTTCACCTTGTCCGGCTCTAACCTCATTTACTTAGTCTTCGTCGTTACGAAATTTCGTTCCAAACTTTGAAAGTATAATAAATTATCATTTTATTAAGAACTTCAAATTACAATTCAATAATCATTAAATCAACTATTTTCTAGCTAACTAACTATTTTCCCAACTTAACCCAAGCAACTCAATTATCAGTGGTTTAATTGAACTTCATCAACGAACAAAATGTCTTAAAGGTGATTTTCCTCTGACTTCCTTTCTCAATTAGCAAAGTGTTTGCGGTATTTTCTCGAATTGCATGTTTCCAGTAGTTAGCGAAGTTAATAGAAACCTAATCGGAAAACGCTCTATCCCTATCTAATTCCTCATGTCCAAATGAAAAGAATCCAACAAACAGCAGTGCAAATTCAAGACACTATTCTATTTTCAAATTGATTACAAAAAGATGAATCAATTTAATCTTGTTATTCCACAAGAAAAACTACTAATAAATATGTTGATATAACTAGATGATTTTTGAAAGACATATTCGTAGCATCTGTATGAAATAGACGCAGAGGAGAGCGCATTGCAGTTTATAAATTTATGCTTCATGTAAAGTAGTTTAGAATACGATGTGGCAAAGAGTTGATGACCTTTTCCTTGTAGAGCACTTATTAGTTATATCGATAAATATTTCCTAAAGCTGGCTATCTCACTCTTGCCTTAAAATTTCGTACAAGATAAATTTTATTATTGACGAGGTTGTGGCAAATTGTAATCTGTTGGAAACCTCGGCGATGTGCTCTTGTAGCATCGGCTCAACTCATGTATATTAATGACCAGAACTGTACCGGCAAATCTTATTGCGAGCGGTAAGCCGATACCAAGGGACCGCGCCCGGATGGCCGCCATCTTGGTTGCTCATACCCCTCTGGCTCTCAGGAATCTCCATCCTTGTCCTCATCCTTGCAGGATGCTCTACTCTCCCTCCTTTCCTGCTGCCGAACGCCCCTTCCTTTCTCTTGAGTCGATACTCTGCAGAGGCTCGTTGTAAGAATTTGAACGAAGAATCCGTGGAATTGAACACATTTGCAAACGAATTTGGACCTTCTAGAGAAGTAACATAGGAAAAAGAAAAATTGATTCTCTAACGAAATACTAACTTAACACATCTTCTTTTCTATTCACAAGAACTTTAGAAATATATAGGAATGAGCAAAATACCCAAAGAATTAACTTATAAGACACGTTGCTAATATTGAATAGAGCTTGATTGTGAGAAAATATGTCGAAGCATAAAAGAAGAAATCCTTCAGAACAGTAGGATAATATAGATTCAATTAATTTTTTTAGAAAAGAATAAACTGTAGTTTAACCATTTCTAGTCAATTTTGAGAAACTTTTAACAATCATTTCCAGAGTAATAAAAATGTCAATGTCTTTTATTTCACCGATTGAGATAACTCTAAAACTTTACATAATTTTTTAAAACACTTCTAAAGAAGAGCTATTTGTAGAGAAGCAGCACTTGAAAGAGCGAGTCTATGTTGTAAAGCTTGTTTCGTTACTATTAGGTACCGTTCAGCTTTTACAATTGAGACTTTGGTTGTTTTCTGTTTCTTTCCTTTTCTGGCGCGAGTAAAATATGCGCGCACGCCATCTGAAAATGCGAAAAGCACGTGGTTTTACGTTGGATAATCACGTGATAAAAACGGAAAAAAATCCAGTATATGAATGAAATATTAAGGGGAAGTTTGGCAACTTACTTGTTCTCGGAGGGATAGAAATATGGAGGGGTAGAACTCCGCCTTCAGACCAATGAAACTACTTTGCTGGCGATCAATGCAAGAAAACGTTCTCAGATCGTAAAAAGACGTTTTCGTTCAAACTTAAACTAAACTGAGAGTAGGGAGATTGAGGAGTAAGACAAAACACCGAAATCATTAGTCACCCTGAACAGGCAGGATATTAGTTGCTATGTATAACCTAACCTCAAACTAACAAAAATTCAACCTTGCTCGTAAATTATTTTGACACAGGACTAGAGTATTGGCTATTCCAACTTTGCAACACTATAATATTAAACTAACTTCCACTTGATCGATATTTATAGTTGCTGTATACTGGAAACTTTATAGGGATAGAATCTACACAATTAATATTCTAAGATAACATGGTTATGCCAGGTTTTACATAATTGCGGCCTCGTTCCTCTCATAGATGTTTAATTTCGAAGGTGGAATTAATATTCATAGCACAAATAAACATCTAGATAGGTATTTATAGAAAGCACGAAATAATCCACTTCATCTATGATGACCACCACAGAATGAAAACTATACATACCTACCTAAATACGTAAATACATCTAGGCTCCTAGAGACCCGCAAACATACTACACATAACTTATGGTGCCACTAAATAACAAAACATTCAGAACAAACACATTGTCATTGACAGAATATAATTTAAAGTGCATAGTGGAAGAATGAGTCAGTGAAAATATATATCAAATTAGTTACTTATGCCACAAAATGTAAAAATTTGTTGCGAACGCATTTTTTACTAGACTCGAGCTTTATTTTTTCCCATCTTGTCAGAGTTCAATTTTAATAAAATCTTTTCAGACAGATTTGAAGGAATCTATTAGTACTTGACTTCAGAGATTTTCTATGTTTCAGGAAAATGCTAGAGTTAAATGAAATTGCTGAAATATTTAAATTGACTTAGATTCAGGTTACAATTTGCAGAACTTACTTAACAGTTTTAGAATGTGAAATTTATCAACAATCCATTATTTACTCATCATAAAATTCAGGCGGATGAATAAGGCTTAGTAAAAATGCACCAAGGATCAAACTGATCACTTAAAGCTAAAGCTGGTCTTGGGCACTTTGGCAATGTTAATAACTTAAAATCTTTATGGTAATTGGACTTCATCTGTAATAAAAATAATAATTTGTTTTCACTGAAGGTAGAAGCTGTTGAAGTGGTATTCAATTTTGAAGAAAATCGTAAAACTTCATTTCCAGCAGCTTTTTCAAATAGCGGTTTAATCTTTTTTAAACTATGAATTATTAAACACTTTGGTATTATAAGTGAATACGTCGCAAGAGCTGAAAAAACCTTTATTTTATGTTAACTTTAGATTTTTATTTTTCACTTTATTAAATTAAAAATGGGAGTACCTGTTACAAATTCGATTCAATACAACAAATAATAATACACACAAATACCTAAATGTACTAAATCACCAAAGCTTCTATCTCCTAAAAGTAAAAGATCAATTTTAATAGAACTGATGAACCAAATTTAATAACCACAAAATCACACATTTCTTCAATTATCATCGCTGAATGCAATTTTAACTTTTCAACTTAATCAAACTCAATCGTGAACAACTATCAATCCATCGATCTGAATTTCTAAATAATCAATTTTTGATAAATTTCACATTTTGATGATATTACCTTAATATTTTGGAAAAAAATATCAACTGAAATGCTAGCATTGCATTTGCAGCCATTTTATCATTTGAAAATGTCATAATTCATAATGACAAATAACAAAACTGTATTACCGACCATTTGGCGCCAATTTAAATATTTCAGCAATTTCATTTAACTCTAGCATTTTACTGAAACATAGAAAATCTCTGAAAAAATTCGTGTGTTAAGTACTAATAGCTTTCTTCATCTCTATCTAAAAAGATTTTATTAAAATTGAATAGTTAAGATACGAATCACATTAATACATTTTTGCACTTGTTTCCTTATATATCCAGAATCTTGGAACAGGGGTATAAAACTAACAGTGATTGACCGTGTCCCAGTGTTTGGTACTTCGAATAATAATTATGTTTTTCGAAACATCGCTATAACTAACACCCAAATTACAGTCAAATTTATAAAAAATACTCTAAGAGCCGGTTTATAGAAACGCTGTTAAATTAATTGCAATCAAATTTGATCACGTGATCAAATTGAACCAATCAAATCGTCAGATTTGCCAAGTTAATCGCAATCAAATATTTAATTCGCTTTCTGCAAACTGGCCCTAAGGGCCAGTTTATAAATTATAAATTATAGTTTTATGATGAAATGTCGCATAAAATTGGTATAATTACTCTTTTTCTAGTAAACGGAAAAGCCTTGTATGTGAGTAATTTTTGTTAGTTGGCTGTGCATTAAATACTTGACAGTTCGTCAATATTCATGCAATAAAAATGCCGTCAAAACAAAAAACGTTGCGTGAAAAAAATTTGTACAAATATGTCAAAAATCGAGAATTGTCATTTAACAAAGTCGCTCACGAGTTAAAAGTGTCTACAAGAACTGTGCAAAGAGTGATAAAAAAATATAGAGAAACCGGTAGGGTACGTAGAAATTCTGGAAGTGGTCGAATATTGTGGTTTCTTCATCAAATATATTGAGCAGAATGTGTTAAGGCGGGCATTTAGATATATATATATTCATTTTTTCAGGGTGTGAGGGTATTTTGAACTCAAAGATAAATCTGGCTTTGGTGATAAAAACGAATGAAACTTACGAAAACGACTAAAAATTATTAGAAGAGTTCTACTCATTTTCCAATCTAAGTTTAAGACAAACGAATGATTCAATCAAGCCAATGTTTTGAATACATAATTGCTGCATCAAGGACTAGGGTCTAGGCTATTTTTGGTTAGGAATCAACGAGTAGATCTCAAGAAAATTGAGTGTAATTGAGTGCTGGAAAATGCACTTTTTTACGTAAGTTTCATTTATGTGTATCAACAAAGCTATTATATATAATCCAACAAAAATAGCTTAGACCCTTGTCCTTAACATGATAATTATGCATACAAAACATTGGCTTGATTGAGTCTTCCGTTTTTCTTAAACTTAGATTGGAAAATAATCAAAACTGCTCTAATTATTTACTGATCGTTTTTGTAAGTTTCAATCATATATATCAGCAACGCAGAATTTACAACCAAGTTCAAAACACCCTCACACCCTGAAGAAAAGTATCTACTTACGAGTATTTTTATTTCATAAAAATATTTGCTTCTGTTCGTTCAAAATTTTGACTAACTCGACGGCATGTAGAGAATATGACATATATATAGTGTCCCACCACAGAGTAATTTTTCCATAGCGTAATAACAGTTGGGAATATGAAAACTTTGACTAAATATATATCTAAACGCTCGCCTTAAAAGCATTAAATAAAAATCCATGCTTGTCACTAAGAGATTTGTCAAAATAATTTGGAATAAGTAAATCAACTGTTGAACGAATCAAACAGACATTCCATCAAGTCCTACAAAAAAATTAAAATGCCTAATATAACTATAAAGCAACAAACCACTGCCAAAGTAAGGGGAAGAAAATTTTATACAAAGATGACGTCTAAAAATTGTTGTTTTGTTTTGAATGATGAAACATACTGCAAGCTTGATTTCCAACAATTACCGAGTCACCATTATTATTCCGGGAAGGATAGAAAATCTGTTGATGACCAGTTTAAAACCATCAAAACCGAAAAATTTGCAAAGAAAGTCCTAGTTTGGCAGGCAATTTGTTCGTGCGGCAAACGGAGTAAACCATTCATTTCAACATCTTCAATGAACGGGTCAATTTATTTTCAAGAATGTTTGAAAAAGCGTTTCTTACCTCTAATAAAGGCTCACAATGTGCCAGTACTAAAATTCAAAAAACCAGCCAAATCTTCCGATGATCTTAAATACAAGTGGACAGAATCCACGAAATTGGTGGCAGATCAAGATGTACAAAAACTAATGGAAGGGGTCAAAAAAAAAACAAAATTTTGGATGGAAGCTTCTTATATTCTTAATTTTTTTGTATTGTGTACGATAAGAGTTCAGTATATGGGTTTAAGTTTGTTGGATTAAGCAGTTTCAGTTTTCTTAAAAAGGCGACAATTTTTTCTGGAACAAGTTTTAGTTGATCTTAACTGAAATTTTATTGAGATACAACGAAAATAAGCCAGTTAAAAATCCGCTTTAGTTGCTAAGATTTTCACTGAAGTAGAAGTTGATGAAAACTGTTAAGTGTATAATTATACAATGTGTATACTGAACTATTAATTGCATTCGATTACTTTTGTCAAATTTGAGTTATAACTGAGAATTTACAAAAAAAAATTTGGCCAGTCAAATTCTGGGACATGTTACATTCCGATGAAAATTTGCAGATTATTCAAAACCGAGTCAACATTAAAATATTAGTTAAAATAGTAACTATAACAGTGTTCCACCTCATAAATAAAAAAAAAATACTCAAAAACGAGTCTGCTTTAAAATTTTTTTGCTTAAGGCTAGTCTGTACCACTAGCATAAGCAATGCAAAATTCGGTCTCATTTTATAGACGCATTTTAGATTTAAAAAAATAATTCAATGTCTCAATCGATTTTGCAACATCGGAAAAATTGCGGTCGTATATAGAAAAAGCAAAAAAATTGATATTTTTTTAATAACAGCCAAAAATCTTAAAAGAATTATCCCTATTTTTCTACCCTATAAATATGTTTCTCCAACTGAATTTATTACGAATAAATACAGTTCTTTTGGGAGAATTGCAGTAGTATTCTCTTTTTGCTTCAAACATAATAGTCTTTTATTAAATCCGATAAAAAAAAATAAAATTAGGCAATTCTTTATACATAGATCCAAAAATATGAAGAGATTTATGTAGATGTGAATGGTAGAGAATTTTTTTTTTCTTAGATTAAAAGTTACCCCTATCTTGGGAACGGTATAAGATAGAGAGTTGGAACCAACCCCAGACGAATTATTCGGTTCGAATTGGTAATCTTGCTTAGTTTTCAACCAAATCTGAGTGTAAGTTTTGTCTCGGGAAGATAGATTTAAAAATTTTAAAAGTCACCCCTATCTCAGGAACGACACCCCCTAGAAAGTTGAAACTTTACAATTCAATTTACCATCAGCCCACTAGAGGATCTGCAAAGTTAGGCTCCTTACTTATTTACCGTTCCTTTGGAATAAAAAAGTTAAAAAAATTTTTTCACCTTTGCAGCAAAAGCTAACGAAATAATTTTTTAAGTAAAACTTGAGAGAAAAATTGAAATTTTTACTAACGATTGGTGTTAAAAAGATGAAACTAGTTCAGATTGTGATAAAAAAACTTTCTAAAATGATTCTAAATGGAAGAATTTTTTTTATGTTTAGAATTGGATAAAACTGTAAAAAGAATTATTCGTTCTTACGTAAAGCCGAGAAACTTTGTTGGTTGAAGCTGGGAAATTGCTAGCTGAGTAAAAGGAGCTTCAACCAGCAAAGAAGCTTTTTTGGAAGTGACATACACAAATATTTTTTTGGAATTAACATTGAAATAACTTAATTTAAGAAGTAACAATGATTTAAATTTGAGAAATGTATTTCTGTCACTTTGTTAGATGTTGTTTTGGTAACTCTCTAGAAAGTAACTTTGCTGGATGTCTCTTAAGTATCAACAAATAGATAGTTTCTATAGTGGTAAAATGTTTAACAAACCTTACCTTAAAGTCAATTTAAATTTTATTGAATTATTTTGTTTAGCTATTCTACTAGGGTTTACTACTGTAGATCTTATCCAGAATGCACCAAAATCCGATATGGCACACACTACATTAATGTTTAAGAAAGTTCAAAAAAATGTTTAGAAATGGCATCTCTTTTTGTTTTCTAGTATCAAGTCTCAAAGAACTAAGTTATGTGTTTATTTATTCTCATTATATGAAAAGTTTTAGGAATTTTTATCATTGAAACAAAAAAAAAATTAGTTTAAGAGGCACTCAAAAGGTAAAATTTACCAAAAGTAAATGCGTAGATATAGTTGTTTTGCACCATAATATTTTTAATCAAAATTGACCAGACATAAGTGAAGTCTATTCGCAATTAAAATCAATTGTCAGTGTCAAAATTGCTTGAAAAACCGACCTGTGCCACCCTAAAATGTAGATTTACGGAGCAGCTGATTTATGGCCTATGGAAGCTACTTGAAATGACCCTAATAAAAGACACCGAGTAATAAACACTAATAGTTGTGGTTTAGTTTTCTATGAGATTTGATAAAAATGTACAATTCCAGACTTTTAGTTTAGGTCTTTTATATGGAATTAATTATTATTTATCTAGGAACAATTGAGTTTTTTAGCGTTTTTAGATTAATGCACAGAATGAAACTTTCTGGCTATATAAACTGCATGATGTTGAAAATAAAATTTACATTTATTTATATAACGAAAAATGAGTTTGATGTCCCGAACTGTTGGTTTTACCCTAAGTAATGTGTTTAATAGTAAAAAAATACTGACAAGACATGTTATATGCAATAATACATTGCAGTAGGTATTCATATTCGAATGCTGATCATACAAACTTTGCCTTCTTTTTATTTTTGACAGTGAAGTGAGACGAAAGTGTTACTATTTTCCCATTTTTCCATGTTTTCAAGATTTATTTTATTTTTAAATTAAAACTAATGTCATTGACAAAATTTTGGGAGTCGATTATCAAAATGCGAAAAAATGGCATGCACAACATAATTAGAAAATGTTTTTTATACAGGGTGTTTCATTAGTATTGGCACTGAAGATTACAGCGTTTTAGATGTATTTCAAAAAAATGTAAATAGGGAATGTCAATGTATTTTTACATATCTGAAATATGCTTAAAATTAGTTATTCAAACGTTTTTGTTTTGCTTAAATTGTTCATTAGTTGTTTTAGTTATTGACTTTATTTCAAAAAAAAAAAATCATATGCAACTCTTCAGAAAAAAGCGTACAGTAGGTCATTGTATTATAATAATGAAATGAAATTGCATTTAAATGAAAGAACTTTCTACACTATTCTTTGAATGGAATATCCCATATTTTAATACGTAATTGTTTCCGCTATTTAAATTGTTTTCTTTTGATGTAGCATAAGGTTTTTTCAGTTTTCATAATATTCACATTTTTTGAAAAAGTAATCAATAGAAGTACTGTTTCTATGACTACTTACACTGTGACATTCAATGGAAGTAGTTTAGAAACAACGTCTTATTGACAAAATTCAGGTAATTAAATAATTATTCAACAACACAGCAAAAACCTCAAAAATAAAAACAAATAAGTATAGCTTATATATCAAAAAAAAAAAGTTTCTAATGTTTGAAATATGTTAAAATTGGCATAAGAAAACAAAATGATTTTCGAGATATTTTCAATTTTTTTTTAAAGGATATTATGAATCGTTCCTCTAGCTTTGTGCGCGCAAAATTCCATTTTATTCTAGACGGAAATATAAAAGATATCAATTTTTTCCTGAAGAGTTGCAAATGAAACTTAAAAAAAAATATCAATAACTCAAATAATTCAAGACCAATTTGAAAGAAATATATATAATTTTAATAAGCAATTTAGAGTAGAATTAAAATATTCAGAGATAAATTCAGTGTTACTTTAAAGAAACAAAGTTGAATAAACTTCCGGTTAAATCGGAGTCGGAATAAATTCAAAAATATTTTTAAAATGTAAAGTTCATGACAAAATTTTCTCAAAAGTCAACTATAACGCCATAATCTTCTGTACCGGTACTAATGAAATACCCTGTATAACTATTTTCGTAAGTATATCAACATTTTTTATTAATTTTTTGTTATGGATTTCTCACTCCAGGATTGAAAGCAACACAGGTAGCGGTATCATATAATCGCTAAGAAAATTTTTCATTTCAAAAATAAAAAGATAATTTTTTACTTATTTTCACTTCATTTCTAATATATCTAACTGATTAAAACAAAAATTTTGGAACAACATCTATGACGATTGTAGTCATAAAGACAACGACATCATTTTATGACTTGACCCACTCACTCGGGCGGAAAAAACCGGTTCCTTACTCGTCACATATTCTAACTATTCTTAACGCTAAACTTGTGATTTCTAAACTTGTTAAAATCATAGAAAAAAGCAGAATTCTCTAAACTTGTACAAATTTTCATTTAAGAAAAAACTTCGGAACAGTTTTCATTTCAATTATGTGATGCAAATATTAGTAATATTTTCTTTTCGCAGTTATTTTGAAATTAAATTCAGATTTTACGTAACATTTCATTTAATATTATTGAAAGTAATTCACGGACGTTTATGAGTTTTGATTTTAAAAAAAAATGAGCATTTCCGATCAAAACTGTCTTATTACATTAAATTTTGCAAAAAAATTATTTATACAGGGTGTTTCAAAAGTATAGGGTAAAATTTCAACCACAGATAGTGATTCTGAAATGATTAAAATGTGCGAAAAAAATTTGTTTTGTCTCAAAGAATAACTATTTTATAGCCCCCTGATGTTCGTTATGGAATCTGAAACTCTAAACTATATTAGCATTGTTACATCAGTGGTGTGTTCGAGATTTTATTTTATTCTAAAACTGCAAAATTACTATCTATCAAAACGTGCTACTTCAATACTAAAATTAAATTTAAATTAAATAAAAAAAAGTGACAGAGCCCTCTCTATGCGCCATGGAGAACTAAAAAGCACCACAACGTCATCTAACTAAACGACATTGTCAATTACTTTGCGTTGCGCAGGTTGCGCTAACGGCTAAGCTTAAGATTTCAAGATTTAATTCAAAATTAATAACAATCGATAAGTTATTTAGTTTTCATTTTGTTATTTAAAACTGAGTTGTATTTAAAAAGAATCTCATTAGACAAGACTGTTTCATCGTTTGTGATTTTTCTTAATAAGTGATGAAAAAGTTTGAGTTTATGTCGGTCGCTGTTAAACTGAAGTTTATAAACAGTACAACAAGTTAAAAACAGATACATCTTGGACTCAGGGAAAATAGCATTATTTCAGCATTCCTCAATAATCATGTAAAAATGTTCGTTAAATAAAATAATCAAGAATAAAACAGAATTTTAAGTTTCTAAACCTTGAACTCTGCAAATTTTTCTTAGGTTTATGAATGGATGTGATGCAGCACTTGTCAAAAATTCTTTGGATAGTGTTTCCAAGGTAACAAATGGTGATCAACTTCCATAATTGAAGTGAAATTTAAAAATGCAGTCTTCTATTCAAATTCAGATTTTACGAAAACGGTGCATTTTAGACACTTAAGATAGGTATACCTTTTTTGTGCAGAATTGATTGGCGCATCAGATTTTCACATAAAAATATGGACATGACCAGAAGAAAAAAAAGTTTTATACTAAAAACTGCATCGGAAGTGTTGTAACCGGAAATTGCATATTTGTATCAGAGGTTTGCCAGCACCATTCGAAAGTATACTTTTTGATTAGTTATTGTGCAAAATTTCAAAATTATTCGTTTCAGATTCCATAACGAACTTTAGAGGGCTATAAAATAGTTATTCTTTGAAATAGAACAAATTTTCTTTCGCACATTTTAATCATTTCAGAATCACTATCTGTGGTTGAAATTTTACTCTATACTTTTGAAACACCCTGTATTTTTGTATGAATAACTCATATTTCATCTAGTTCCAATATCTTATTTGGTTTTTTATTCTGTAATTGCGGTGCAGGTAATCTGTGAATTAATAAATTGATACGATAAAAAAGAAGGCTAATCATAATTCTAGATATTGTAAAATTCTTATTTTTCTTTAATAGCAGTAAATAGAAGAGTGTCTGAATTAAGGTCAATATCCGATTATAATTATTTTATATTAATTTATTTTCGCTTGAAAAATATAGTAAAAATCGTTTGACAGTCATTTGAATAATTATCAAGAAATTCATAATTGTGACAACAAAAAAATTCTTGGAATATTTTTATTAAAGTCAAAAATGCAAAATTTATTGAATTACATTACAATCACAAAATATTGATGTTATATTTCAATTCGATGCTGTTAATAAAATTAACAATGAAAATTTCCGCCTTACTTAAATGCGTTTTTGTCAATTATCAAATAAACATTGTAGATTTGAAATTGAATAGTAGATTCTGCAACGAGTCTAGAATGAAAATTCGATACGAGTGGAATATTCCGAACGCGAGCGTTAGCAGGCGTGAAGAACTACGAGTACATCGAATTTTAATTCTAAACGAGTAACACATCGTATTTTCTCCACGGCCAACCAAGAATTCATAAACAATAAATTATATACTTACCTAAGCATTGATTTCCATTTTTTCAGTAAATCACCAAAAATGCAATTAAAACAATTTTGATCAAATTCCATTCACTCGGTTTTCCACTCGTTTTTGCTTATTTCAATTAAAATTTTCACTGAAACAATTAGAATAAGGCAATGGCATCTGACACTGACAGTTTTGAGATCCATGGCAAGCCGGTATTTCGTCGAGCATAATTACAGAATAGATTCATTCCATCACTTATTATAAAATGTTCATTTTCTGTAACTGAAAATGATTCCAGAATATTCTATTCGAATTTGCTTGGAGACATTTATTAAAAATTAAATTATCAATCTTTGCAAAAGCAATAATAGTTTCTGTTGTGCACACTTTTGTGTCTAAACGACAATAAGTGAATACTTCTAATAGAGTTTTTAATATAGCAAGCTTACAATATTTGATTAGACAAGAAAGTATTTAAGATGGACTCAGACTCTAAGACATTTTATTTATTTAACAGAAATTGCATTTTTCAAAACTCTTCACACTTTGATCATCTTTGTAGATAACATATAGTGTTATTTTCAAATCAAAAATAAATTAAACAGAAAATGATTGAAAATTTACCAAAAAACATCTACTTTTTTGGAAAAAAAAATCTTATTCGATTTATGTTTAAGAATGAATGTCAACTACTCCTCTTGTATCAAGCTATATTATAATTTGAGTGTATAGAAATTTTGTAACTGTCAAATGCAGCATCTGCTCCAGTGTAAATAATTACCGCCTATTGGAACATGTAACTAGATATTGATTTAGTGTATTCAAACATGTCTCTAACTTTGGTAGCATTATGCTTTGAGAATTTGCAATTAGCATTATTAAATGTCTAAATCTATAGCTTTGAACTGTTTCTAATAATATTAGTTTGGTTCAGATACTTCCGATAACTGAGAGACCTATATTACCTATAATAACTTTGTCTCCATAAAATTGATTTTTCATTCATTAAACTTAAGTATTACATATTAACTGTTAGAAAATGTAGACTGTAGACTATAAAATAAGCGAAGTGGATAAGAATGGTCATCGTCGGTTCCAAGCTAACGCGTAACTAATGACCCAAAAGCGACACAAAGGCGTCCGAATATTAAACTCGTTCAGTCCGACTCTGTCTCTGCAGTGTAAGAGAAAGAAACAGACGAATATTTAAAAATAAAAACTTAAGTGTCTTATTATCAAATCTTTCTTAATTTAGCTAGAAAAAATGCATTAACTTATTAGATTTTTTCAAAAGTTTTTTACAAATAACTCGACAAACGGCTGTCTCGTAATAATCCATAAATCATAAATTGATAAAAACTCCTTCAAATATGTTTTTACCTTACCAAATTGAGAATTTCAAGAACAACGATGGAGGAACAAAAAATAGAGAAGAGTTTTCATTGAAATTACAGTCGAATTCAGATCTTTAAAAACACCTAAGTCACAGGATTAATTTGATAAAATAAAAATCCCAATGTCATTCATTTAGTTTATTTCTGCCTATCAAGATTCTAACTGATGAAGATGGCAGAACTTGTCTACATTTTATTAAACTGACATGTCAGGTTATGTTTACGCAAATGCCAAAACTTTCATGAATTTTCCCAATGAATGAGTACTATCAAATTCTGAAAAGTTATTTCCATTCAGTTACCCATTTACAGATCGATTTAATCACTGACGTTCATTTTCTCCAAACTTACTTATATCGTGTGTTCATTAAAAAAAACTCGCAGCAAGCCATGACATTTTTACGTATGTCATACATGACCTCATACAACAACAAAATGAAAAGCCGTAATGTGATAAATAATGTTCGAAGACGATATGCTTTGTGTGCTGGGTATCAAGGAAGACATTTTCAACAGTTTTTGTAAATAATAAATAATTTTTTTTATGAAAATGTATTATTTTTTTTAATTGTCGAAAAATGAGGTTATAAGATTTTTCATTTTGACAAGTAAATAAAAATTAATCACAGACATACAAAACAATTGTTTTTTAGTTTCAAAGCCTTTTAGAGTTTTTTTTTTTAATGAACACACGATATTTCTTACCAAAAGAAATTTTGAAAATAGAAGTAAAATATTCAAAATACGAAAAATGGAGCTGCAAATCACTCTTTCCACCACTGAAGTCATTAGATTTATTTGTTGTCAACACTCACTCAAGACTTGAACTAACTAAATCCACCAAGTAATCCTTTTAAAATAATTTTAACATAAAATTTAACTTCAGGCCAAAAATGTACGACAGTTTTTATCAATTACTGACTGTTCGTCTCTAGCCTTAAATGCCACACCAATGACATCATGTCATTTTTTTTAATTTTCAATCTGCAAACTTAATAAAAAAAAATTCTCGTTGAGGTACAGTCATTGTATCAATGTTTGTTTATGAATGTAGTACAGTCCCAAATTTCACGACATTAGTGACCTTGAATTTCTCCGTAGTATAAATCCGACTATATATGAGGATACAAACAAATAAAAAAGATGAAATCAAAGTTAATAATTTGATTTTCGATCTGGCCCGATTTGAATAAAATATTTCCAACATTTTATCACCTTCGGTTATAACCAAAATAGCACTCATCCTGTATTTTATTACATTTTTTTCCATTTTTTCAATTCTAGTTCATTTTTTATTTCAAAAATCGCCAGATTTTCAAAAAAAAAAAAATAACATCTGTTATTTCAAATCTGAATTATAACCTGATTTTTGACCTGATGGAACTTGTGATGCAGAACAATTAAAAGAATGTATTAGATTACTTTTTTTTCACCTTTTTTCACTAAAAGGTGTTTGCTATTTCATATCCAATATGACTTTATAAAAATGGCTGAAATTCAATTTTTTAAATGCCAGCCTACTATACTGATCATATTTTGAAGTTCCTTGGAAAAATTCAGTGCGACTTCATGTGAAACATTACCTGAAAATTTGATATCTTACGCCAAAACAGCCGGTTTCCTATTTTTTGTGTTTTCAATAAAATCGACATATCCAAAGTGCTATGAGTTGATATTGTATACTATTCAACTTTTATATCACAAATGCAATAACTCGAAAAGAAATCCTACCTTACTGACTTTTTCTTCTTCCGCATTTGGCTTCTTTTTTAAAGTATCTTTCATTCTTTACCGACGACAAATCCTGGTTTCTTTACATTCTGGAAGCACTAACACTGCACTCAACACCACTAAACAAACATCTAAATACTAAATTCAACACACGACTAATTAAGGCAAAGAACTGATAGCGCATTTACACTTAAAATTTTTTACAACTTTTTTTTATTTCACCCAAAAATGAATTGTTCGTTGTTAAATTTTTTTCTGTTATTCAACCGAACAATAAATCGATGTCACTGTTGTTACAGTTCTTAAAAACTTTTTTAATTTATCAAGAACAAATTTCAAAAATTTTTTATCCCAATTGAAATATCAACAAACATTTCTTCACAAATGTTTACGTCAGTTAAAACGCTTCAATGTCTTTCATCTCCATGAGTAAAATCTGATTCATTTTGAGAGTAAAGCAGTAACGTAGATGATTTTAATAATAATTCAACAGATTCTAAAAGCTGATCACTAAAAAATGTATTTCTAAAAACAGAAAAATCAAAATTAAATTTCTAGCAAGCGAAAGAATCAAACAAGTTATGCCACTCCGGTTAAGTCGAGTTTATTGGAGACACTAACCGGTTATTATTGTCGAAATTGTCTGTTTTTCTTATGAAGTATTTCATATAAGTGGCAAAAATCAAATTAGAATAGAAGGTTGCTATTTGAAAAATTAAATTTTGGTCATTTGTATAAAGTCAACGTGAACATGAAATGGCAAACACCCTGTAATGAAAATTTTGATAATCTCAATTACGTAAGCAATATTCCAGATTATACATTTTCTCAGATAGCAAATCACGTTGAAAATTCGATTTGAAATAAAAGTTGCAAATGTCAAAATAAATCGTCTATTTTTGAGGTAATAAATAATAAAATAAGAATTTTGGCTGCTACTTCAAGCGGAATTAACAGAATCACGAAACCATTCTAGACTGTAATATTTTTATTCGGAAAGAGCAGACTGTGTTTTTTCCATGGTCTACACATTATAGGTTTAGTAGACATTGTAAAATTCTATTCTAATCTGGCAATCTATTTTTGTTCCAGTAAATTAAAGTTGGTGGGGAAGTCGAAGTTTCCCGCCGTGGAAGGTGCAGCAGCTATAGCATCAGACCGGTCCATTCCTGTGATCATCCAGGAGTATTTCCACTCTGTCGCCTCTGTGCTCACATGAACGCGTCCTCAGGAACTCCAGCTAGTCGGGAGAGAGTCGGCGAAGGCCTAAGCTGATTACATACTTTGTGCAGCCACTCTCGCATGGTCGATCTCTTTAGCAATACACAACAGCCTCACTACCGGTACCGATTTCCTCTATAACATTCAACCTGACCAACATCTGATCATTTCGTCTCCCCACAAGGAACGACGACAAAATCGATTCAGACTGAACTTTCATAGCAAAAACATATTGTTTCGAAAAGACAAAACACGTATTAAGAATATTTGTGTGCACTTGAGTGATAGCCAGTTTCTCATTAATGTTTTAATGTATTTCAATACTTAGTGGTAAAATTCTCACAAGTCATCTTTATTCCAAAAAAATATATACAGCTCTAGAACTTCTAGAAACAACAATTAGAACAAAAATTTAAAAATGATATTTTGAAATATATTAACTTAATAACCTAGAGAATTCTATACATAAGTGGTAAATTTCAAACAATGAATACACTCTATTTAATTATAATACATTTGCGCATTTTACTATAAATTCCCCTTTAGATGGGTATTTTATGAAAAAATAAAGTCGACGAATAAGCATCTCTAATAAAATAAGAAATATTCTGAACATGCTAAAATGACAAATACTTAATTTTTTCGTCATCTTGAAAACAGGCGAGTATGTGATATGTGGACATTTCCTTAGGAATCTAATTACACCAAAGTTCTCCATGCCATCGTAAAAAGTGGTAGATGAGAACGAGTTGGCGTTGATGTGATGACCCATAAATAGAATGGGTCTGTTGCGATGGTAGACATGGCCATTATCAGATACGCTAAGGGCGGAAATCGCCCGCCGCACCTAAGAGTTTAATGAGGCGAAGGGGTTGGAATTAAGCATTCGAGGCGAGAAGGGTGCAGGGGTTGAAGACGGTTCCGATCAATACTGGCGCCCGCAGCCTCAAGGATCTCTCTCTAAGGACCTTCGTCTTTCTAAGGATATCCCCTCCGGCCGAGCAGACTTGATGTCTGCATAGAACAAAGGACTTGAAACGATGAAATATTGCTTTATTCACACTGTTCCTAATCTATGCACATTTATCTAATTCTCATACTCATCGCGAATATGCCAAAAAGTTTTGTTAAGTAACTAAGTGAAACTTTACTATATATTTTTTGTTTTATATGGAAGAGCTATACATAATTAGCAATTAATATGCGGTGAGTAACGGACAAACATACCCATAAAACAACATGCATAAAGTGGAAAGCGGATTCACCGGAGAATTTATGTATCGAAAACAATGAGAATAACTGGCCAATAGTGATACTATTAGATCTGCTACATACAGATTATTCGTCAAATAAACGCAGGTTCATTCAAAGAAATATTTACATAATTTACAACTGTTGTCTTGTATCTATGATAATGTGTTCTTTCTTTCTAACACACATTTCTGCTTTTTTCACCCAAACCGAAAACAATTATTTCTAATATATCCACTCAAATTATTTGTTTCAATTATTTAAGAATTTTTTTACTTTTTCAGTAGTTTTTAGAATAGTAAATTTTGAATTCAATGTGAAATTGAGTTTTTCATGACACCTAATAGGTAGACGCAAAAAAAGATTCTTTCTATAGAATAGACAACCATCTGATTGATACCTACAAGATGGAGCAAAAATTTGATTTTCAAAATTTTGACTAATAATTGTTTCACGTTTTACAGTACATTATTCCATACAGATGTGAGAATGAATATTCTTGAATAGTGCTCCAAAATTTAATAACAATCATAGAGGATAGTAGATAGAGACTTCTTCCGCTCAAGTGACGGAATGTTCGTCACACGAACTGCCAGCAAGTGTAACGATTCTAAAAAGATTGAACAGACATCACTCTATATAAATTGCAGATTATAATTTTTCGTTAAGTGATGTACGAGTAAGAAGAGGACCTGAAATAAATAGTGACCATTATCTAGTAACCGCAAAATTAAACAGTAATATTTCAGGTTCAGAAAAACTAAGATGTTATAAAGCGAGGAAGAATCGTAAGGAAGTTATAAAATCATACAAGCTAAACATACCCGAGATGGCCGAACTGTTCAGAGAGAAAGTAGAAACAAAAGTCAATGCACAACGCCAAAGTATAGAAGGGAATGTAGAAGATCTGTGGCAATTATTTAAACACATGCTACTAGAAACAAGCAAAGAAATCTGTGAAACAATATTGCTGGACAACACAAGAAAACAAACGGCATGGTGGAATGAAGAAATAAAGAACCAAGTTAAAGCGAAAAAGGATAAGTGGAAAATTCATCTAAGAACAAAAACCGAAGAAAGTTATAAAATCTACAAAGACCAGCGAAACAAAGTTAAAGAACTAGTCAAAGAAGCTAAGAAAAAGGCATGGGAAGACTTTGGCTTAAAAATGGAACAAGATAGTAAAAGCAACCAGAAATTATTCTATAAAGTTCTAAAAAGTATAAGAAAAGGGCCACAAGAAGTACCAAAACAAATAAAGAACAAAAATGGAAAGATATTAACAGAAGAAAAAAAAATAATGGAAAGATGGAAAGAATTTTTTGAGACATTACTATCTCAAACAGACCAGCCATTAAACACGACAGGGGAACACCTTTTATATGAGACAGATAATGACGAGAATAAAGAACAAATAGGGATAGTCGATAAAATAAGAACTAAATGGAGCAATTAAAAAACTAAAAAATGGCAAGGCAGCTGGGCACGATAGAATCACGGCAGAAATGATCAAAAATCTGGGAGAATTGGGTAAGAATTTATTGCTGGAAGTGATCAAAAGAGCTTGGAAGGAGAGAAAAATACCTGAAGATTGGGAGGTAGGAGTAATTATGCCAATATTTAAAAAATGGGACAAAAGAGATTGCGGAAATTACAGGGGGATAATGTTGCTTAGCATAGCCGCTAAATTATACGAATGGATAATGGAACAAAGACTACGGAGGTTCATCGACCCACATCTAGAAGAAGAACAGTCTGGTTTCAGACAGGGAAGAAGCATACAGGACCATATATTTTCGATTAAACTTATTATTGACAACGTGAAAAGAGATTACAAAGAAGTATACCTGGCTTTCCCTAGACCTGGAAAAAGCTTTCGACAGAGTACCAAGAGACAAATTATGGAAAATATTATCCCAAAGAAACGTAGAAAAACAACTGATAGAAGCAATAGAAAGTCTGAACAATAACAGTAGAAACTATGTAAGAACGAATAACCAACAGTCAGAAGAATTCCTAACAACATATGGACTTCGTCAAGGAGGAGTATTGAGCCCACTATTATTCAACGTCGTGATGGACGACATCATAAAAAAGACCAAGGAAAAAACGACAAAACTGTATGTGGGACACAACAAGCTACAGCCGGTACGAGTTTCGGTGTGCGCTTTTGCAGACGATGTGGCAATTTTTGCGAAAAGCGAAAAAGATCTCCAAGAAAACTTAAATGAATGGTAGGTGGAACTGGAAAAGTGGAACATGAAAATAAACGCAAAGAAAACAAAGGTTCTAGTAGCAGGAAAAAACCAGAAACGTTGCGAGGTAAAGATAGACAACACCAACATCGATCAAGTCCAAACTTTCAAATATCTAGGGGTTAAAATCAATGAAGAAGAGGAAGAAATTACTGATAGGATCCAAGCCGCAAATCGTCTGTACCACCTGTTGAAGACGCCGCTTATCGGAAAAAAAGAATTAAGCCAAAAAACAAAAATGACCGTTTTCAAAACAATATTTGTACCATCTCTAATATTCGGAAGTGAAAGCTGGATCTTATAAAGAAGACTGAAGAGCCAATTGCAGGCTACTGAAATGAAGTTTCTACGCAAAATCAAAGGAGTTACCAGAAAGGACAAAATAAGGAATGAGGTAATTCGAGAAGAACTCGGGGCACAAGCGGTATTAGAGCAAATCGGAAAACAACAATTAAAGTGGTTTGGACATCTTGTAAAGATGAACAAAGAGAGACCAGTCAAAAATATATGGGAGGCCCGATCAATGAAAAAGAGAAATAGAGGAAGACCCAGGAAAACATGGAATGATGCAGTGCGGGAATCGTTGGAACGAAGAGGACTGTCCCTGAAACGTGCGTCCCAATTAGCAAGAAATAAAAAAGAATGGAGAAAAATAGTTTATAATGTTTAAATATTTATATAGAATAATTTTGTATAATTTTGTATTACCCCTCACACCGAAAGGTTACACGAGGGTTTTTTGATTATATATATTATATAATAATTTTTCTACGACTAACGTAAAAACTGTAATTTTAATGAAAAATTATTCCATAAACGTCAAACTATAAAACCGTCAAAACCAAAACGATGTCAATGTCTCTACAGCTTATATTTTGTCAACAATTGTATTTAGTTCATATTTTTTTGGAAATTTTCTCTCAAGATTAACTTTAACGATACGCTTGATGATTCTATCATTAGATCACACTTAAACGCAGCTCCCATATTTTTTTATTAAACTGAAAATTAACTTTTAATTGAAATGAATCAAGACAATCGATTTTTTATTGAGATAAATAATACACATTTAATAGAAAACTTTAAACTACAGACCCAAACAACCATTGATTTAGCATTGCTCAAAATAATATTGCTGCAAACGAAGCTCGTAAAGTCGGTTTATGCCATTTGTGCAAATTGTTTTAGACCAGCAATGTTGTGCAAATAGACTGTGCATACCTAATTAACACAACTCAGCTGGTCCGAGTCAATTCGCACAAGTTGAATGAACGTGTAGACCTGCCTTTAGATATAAAAATAATAAATATTAAATAAAAATTTCGCGTTTACAGCTAATTTATAGCTTTTTTACTACAGTTACGTAATTTTTATATCATTACTTCTTGACGATGGTGGTAGCATTGCGCTTTCTAAATTTTAGTATTACAGAAACTGCTGATCAACAGTTGAATCTTTTTCGATTTTCAAAAAAAAAAACTAGTTGTCTATGATCTTCACTTTCACTTTTATTATACTGCATTTCAATTTTTATTCAAGCCACAAGAGATTAAACGAAATTTTTTCGATACGAATTGATAAAAATAAACAAGCTGAAAGTGAGGATATTATTTCAAACTTATACTTTTTCAGAATTTTTATTGGGTTGCCTGCCATCTGGCAAACAGTAGCGTAACTAAAAATTATAAAACTGTTTCAGTTATTCGTTTTTTCTCCACCTTTAGATCTGTAGCGCCAGCTACCACAAGAGATTCAAAAACTCACTTCAAGAGCTCGGAGGGGTAACCGTGGGCTGGTCTGCAATAGCTCCGCCTCTAACATGGCCTCCTTTGATGATAATCGCAAGGGATTTCGCTACAGAAGAGGTAACTTTAGTAGCTGTAGTCCCAGTTTGTATTACTCAAGTCCGTTTCACACTGCTCGTTGGCTAGATGAAATTTTATTGAATCACACTGCTGAAAACAGAAAATTATTGAAATTTGACAAGTGGAAAATGAATAAATATTATGCTTGCACATTTGTGTTTATTTGTTTATATTATATATAATATTTGACAAAAACATTTATTGTTATTATAGTTTGAATTTGAAAAATATTTGTATAAATTCTAAAATGATAAGTACTTTTTTTATTATTAAAGATTAATAAATTCTAAATTTATCCGTTGTTGCTTTTATGTTTTATTTACTGCGTTACTTATTAGGTATAGTCGTTTTGGTCTTTTGTCGTGATAAATTATTTAAGTTTAGAAGTTATTAAAGTTGCAAAATCAATTTCCCGCTAAAACGACGTCAACTGAAACAAACTAAAATTATAACAAAATCTATTTTGCTCAACCAATCATTAATATTAATAATTATTGTTAGTTTGGTGTGATTCCGGCTGGTGGTGAGTTTAATATTCACAAAGCGCCGCAATATAACGGCTAACAGCGGCAAACATAACTTCGCGGACGATATTAACGTATATCGGCCTACTTGTTTGCTTATCTAGATGTATTATGAACAGTAGCACCCTCAACTTAGAGTTTACATAAACCTAACTACTCTAATGGAACATACAAAATCAATAAAATTTCAATTTCCTATTTATTTAATACCTAATTGCAAGTTAGGTAACAAATAAGTAAATAACTTACTTCTATCAGGATAGCAAGCGAGTACCTATGTCGAAAAACAACAGAAACAATTTTGAAAACTGTTCGCTTAAAAAAAAAGTGGGCTATATGTAGAGGAAAGTTGGGTATATTGGACAGCTAAGTAAACTAGACCAGACTAAACCTGTATTAAAAAATGTCGAAGGAATGCCGTACAACCAAACTAATCAATCTGTCCGAGCGTTCTTCCAAACTCTACCCTACATATTTAAATATTATTTGACTCATACTGAAGATAATAAAAAGTGTTTTAAATTTGTTAGGTTATATGAGATTTATAATACATCGTCCATTTTATACAAATTCTCTATTTTTATTCTAGAACTAAAATATATAGTTAAGTGTAAAAAGACAAAATCCAACTTTTTTTCAACGTTATAAAGTAAAGAAAAGCATTTTCTGAACGTGTTTTGCACGTTATTTTTTCGTATGCTGACAATGAGCAGCCAAAATCTTCAAAAATATGATGACACTGACAATGACATTAGTTTCACTTTATTTGGAAATTTAATTAATCTAAAATATTTATATATGAGAAGAAAATAAACTGCCCACTAAAAATTAGGATAAATGTTTGCTAAGTTGGTACTTCTTTTCTCAAAGTTGGTGCTCTCTTTGATTCTAGTGAGAAGTGTTTACCGTCATTTTAGAGAAGTTGAGGTTAAGTTGATAATGCAAATAGAATCATAACCTCAAATTTTGCATTTCATTCATTTCGGAACCTTCCCTAAGAGCGTGATTCAAGACAAAACTTTGGCTGCTGGAGTTAACTATTTATGGCCAAGACAAAACTTGTGAAGAAATAAATACTAACCTTAAGTTTCAATTGTCATCAATGACATCAACCATTTTGAATATTGTGCGGATCCGGGTTTTGGACTACTCTATAGCACAAATGTAGATGACAGCTGTCAGTCAAAGACGGCAAAAAACGTCAAACTAGTTGAAACCTACTGACCAAATTCAAATGTTTGTTCAAATTAAAAAATTCCCTAGATTTTAAATTTTTAGTAGGCAGTTTATTTTTTCCCATATATAATATTAACCTTACTTAAGTTCCTATATATTTAATGAAAAAGGAGAGAATGGATATACTTTATCCACATAATACAAAATCGACTCGATTTGACGTCCAGTATCTCAACTCTCCAATATAGGAACTCTAACCTTACTCACTAATATCTATAAAAACATATTGATCTTCATAAAATTATCATTTTTATGCCGATTATTTTTGTGGTGATGATGTCAACGGCGCTGGGACATGAAGTTGACGAGTGCTTGCACGAGTCGAATCCGAAAGCGGCGTTCTACATGAGTAGCAGCACCGGAAAAATGATCTGCAGAACATTGACTACGAATCGTATTCGGTGGACTATTAATAAATCAAATCTCTCAAACCCAAATGAAGTAATTTATAAATCAAACTATTTATGATTGCGCTATTTTGACAAATATTTGATAACTGTCATAAATGTCAGAAAACGTCTCACGTGAATTACTTTCAATACAATTATCAGCTGTTAAGACTCTCAAAATCTTGTTGAATTACGATGTTAAGTGAAGTGAGATGATTTGGCAATAACAATGATGAGGATTATTGATGCTGTAAGTAAAGTTTTAAGAATTATTTTCATTTGTTAAAAATATTCACTTACAATATTCTTTTGAATAGAAATGTCTAAAATTTCGGTTTTTTCATTGGTTGAAGAACGTGAAATGACAGATGAATTAAATAGTCAAATTATCATAGTAAATGATTATTGTTAAAAATGAAAATAATAAAATAAAAACATGAAATAATATTGAAAAAATGTACTACTTTTATTACTATTTTTAGGAAAAACAGGTCTGTTTAATCAGTGTTCGAAAAATGAAAATATTATACATTATTTTTTCTGAAAACGCAAGTCGAAAGAAGAAAGTCAAGGATGAAAAGACCATAACCACAAATTATTTGAGTTCTACTACCTTTGAAGTTAATTTGATTTATTTCTTGTGAAAAATTATAATATCTCTTTTGGCTACGTTTTTTGTACTAAAGCTCTGAAAAGTTTGATTTGGTTTTTAACAACCTTTCTGATGTCAGAATTAGAAATCTAAAATTTTTTAAATCAGGTCGAGTCAGGTCAGATACTACATTGATAAAAAAGAAAAATTTTATAATGAGTACTTCAGTTTAGAATACTTTTTAACAAAACAAAATCTCAAAAAAACCGATAAAACAGCTTAGCGGAAATGGAAAACAACGGTTTTAATAAATTTTGGCCAGAATAGACAGTAAAACTTTATAGGCACTCAGATTTCAAAGTCGATCTGTATAGTATCGGTTTGATGCCGGCCCAAACCCTCCAGACACCAGACGATCTCTGGATTTTTTAAGGTTGTACTGTAGTCGAAATTGGCTGAAAAATTAGATGTAAAATTTTTCATTGCCGTTTCAGTAAATAAAGAATAATGTTATAAAGAAAATACTTTTTTACAAATACATAGGCACAGTATACTTTGACTACAGTTATTTCTAATGACCCTGTGTAAGAATCACTTCAAGAGACCTAATCTAACCAAAACATTAATTACCTTCGTAATTCACTCTTATTTTATTAAAAATCAAAGTTCTTAATTTTCGTAGTAATTGCAACATTATATTGTTGTATCTATTGTTCACTCGTTGAAATGAACTCCATTTTCAGCAATTGACCAAACCGTTAATATAATTATTATTTTCAGTTTGCTGACAAACATAATATCCAAAACATACTTGCTAACTAAAAAATTATTTAAAAATAATTAAATAACTTCTTCACAATCTTCATTTTTGAATGTTAATAAAAAATGTTGAAATCGTCTCCCTTAAATATTATCCACTTTATTCGCATGTATAATAAGCGCAAACAATGTAGAAGCAACCAGTTTTTCAGGTGATGCTTACACATTATTTCAACGCGAGACAAATCCGGCAGATGTGCTTTTGGGAAGCTGAGAGCTTTACGTTTTTTGTTGCTGGACCAGTTACCAACTGACCACTGTCCACTCTACTCATATAATCACATCATTATAATTAATACAAAAAACCAGTCTGAAAAACCGTTAGAAAATTTTTAAGGAGGGATGCTGTTGATGTTGATAGTTTAGTAAGCTTTTGGTGCTCTGTCAGATAACTGTTTTGATTTTTTATTAAGGTAAGAAATTCGTTCAAATACAAATTAATTGTTTTATTTTAAACATTGAATTGAAGATATTGGTTTCAAAATATAAATTTATACAAACAAATATGCATTTTGTTGAGAAGAAATTGTAAATACATTTTTGTTATTTACTGGAAATTTTAAATTAGATATAAATTTTTATTCATCAGTTTTAGTAAATAGAAAACAGGCACTCATTATTTTTGAATGAATATAGAGTAGAGAATTAAAATTGAATAGAAAAAAAATAAAAGTGAGTTTGAATCGACAGAGCATTAAATTTACTCCAAGTTCTGACATCTATCGTCCAGAGGTTTCAAATACAAATCAGGCATATACAGTTGACTAGCTAGTGTAAAATAAGGATAACTTTGTTGTTTATCTATAAAACTAAACTTCAATGAATTTATGTTAAAATGAAAATCAGAAGCGTTACGTTTTTATTTCTACAAAAAACCATACAAAATTCAAATTTTCTTTTCATTTAATATCAATTGATTTTAGTTGAACATTGAAAAAATAATTCAAAACTTAATAAATCTTCTATATTAGTTAGTCTAAAAAAAATAGAATTATTCTTGTCAATGACTAACTGAGCACACAGTTTTTTTTTTTTTGATTAAGCAAAAATGTTCTCTTCTAAAAAATTTTTACAAAAAACTATTTAATATTCTAAATACGTACCTACTAAAAAGGTGTTCTGTGTTTCAACTAGTTGAGTTTTTAACATCTTCAATATTAAAAATTTCTTTTGGTTGGATAAGGAACCTGTCCTCTATCCTAAACATCAAATTCACCACCAAACGAAATAAATGGCAAATTTCGCAATTTACATCAAATTTTATTTTCTTTTCTTCAGCTTTGCACAGTTCATTGCATACATTTTTTTTCTATCCTCTAATAAGAGCATTTATAATTTATGTGATTATAACAATTTGAATTTTTTTTTGTTGAAGATTAATGAACTTTTATTTTATTTCTAAGAAAAAAAATTGAGATATGAGGAAGCATCACTAAATCGCTTTGTTCACTTAATGACAAATTCATAAATGTTATAACCAAATAAAAAATTTGATTTGATTTTGAATTACTTTGCTCGTCATTGTAAAAATATTTTCCATAATTATAGGTAAAATAATATTAATAAATTCAATTGAAAAAACTCTTGGCCAAACATCTATAAACACAAATAAGGCTTCAACATAAATCAAACAACTGTGTTATTTCCGGTTGTAACGTCGAAATTTCCACCAATAAATCAAATTTTCTTAGTTCAAGGCGCCAGGATGTCGACGAAATTCGACGCCGTCGACAAACTCACCCTCTAAGTATAACAAAAAATGAAAATTTAACAATTCTTCCATCACTATATAGTTCAAAAATAAAATTGAAAGCAAATTCTTTTGTTTACCTTAAACTTATTCAATTTAAATAATTACAAATAAGTACCTACATAATTAGGTTACTGAGAAACAGAAAAACATCAGAACATTGATTGATAAAAGTTAAATTTCAATGAATAATATTAAAATTAGATGCTTTCAATGTACACCACAAAAAATTGAGTTTTTTCCAGAGATGCAACAAATTTTATGTTACGTCACTTATGTATACAAGCAGTTAACTACAATTGGCTATTTTTAACCAGAGCAACCCATAATTTGTTTTATTCTATAATGTAAAACAAAATTTTCAAATTTTCTTATCTGAATGTTACCACCAAATCAAACAATTGTCGAGATATCAAATATTTAGCAGTTTTATGTCGAAAATGTGCTCCAAAATCGAAACTAAAAAATCGCACTTTAAACTGCATCTATTCGTTTGCTCTATGTTAAAAAAAAACAAACTGGAAACTGTTATCGTTGTAACAGTCTGCACATTTTTTAATATTTCTTTGAAGATAAGGAACAAAAAGTATATTCTGACACTAATTAAGTAGAATTGGTAAACTGAAAGTTTTAATAAATCGAAAATTAATCCATCTTCCAAAATAGCTGAATAAAGCGTTTATTTTGCTAATTTTTTCACCTTCTCCCTTATTTCAAAGTGTTTGAATTGGATTTGTCTGATCAATACATAGGAAATTCTAGCAATAGTCAGACTGAAGATGGTGCGTAATTCACCCCCATTTCCATCTCCGGCTTCTTATCTAACCCTCGCCTTATTGCATCCCTAGATATTATTATGAAGGGCGTCGTTCATCTTACTGTTCATTCCTCCTGATTATCGTCTTCAAACGACCCCTTAAGCATATGATTCATCTGCTAATAACAGACAAGAGGGTTGCTGTTCAAGCAATTCAAACATTGGAAAGATTTAGTTAACAAAGTGGTAGATTATAAGCCATTTAATGGATGTTTTCTCAAGAAAATCCAACCATTTACAATTGATAAATTTCTATCAAAAACATCCGCTTTTGGTTAAGACGTCAGAGTAAGCATTCTGCGGTTGTCAAAGCCTGTTGTTGACAAGTGCAATGAAGAGAGACGCTGACGACATCGTCTGGAAAGTTAATTTAATTACATTTCAGTATCAAGAAAAGTTTTATTACTATTATTCCTCCAATGAACGACGCCAGCGAGAAAGACATTAAACTAGATAAAAAACGTAGAGAAGTAATAAAAGTCGACGAAATCTACAAGTATTGTAAAATATAGATACTTAGTTTGAGATCTGGCAAGCTTCCAAACAAATCTGGACTTTAAGACGAGGAGTGTTAAAGCTATACTAAAACGGAATACTTTATGTGGGGTAATATTTCCGATACATAAACTCTTTTCTTTGTTAGCGCTATTGGTGAAGGGGAAAGAATATAAAGCTTCAAAGAGTTCTCACCCCATTTTCTTTGTGTGCTACATTGTTTGCCAACATGGAGAATTTTATCCAATTTATTCTAGAATATTAAATGATTATAATTAGTATAATTGATTTTACAATAAAGTCACTCTCCATAATACAATAATTTTTACTTTTAAAAAATGTAGTCAAGAAAATAAAAAATAACCATAAATTCTTCAAGAAGTAGGTATCATTAAAGTTGTTTATTTAGAGTTCCTTGCAACTGATCCTACTGTTAATATTTTGATATAGTTAATTTATTCAATTCTATAACAAAACTAATGCCAGTGAATTTCTTTGTTGTTATGATAGTTAATTATGTTTTTTTTTAACTACCTTTACTTTACTAGACTTTTCAAGAAAAAGATCAAAATGAAATTTGAAATATATTTTTCGAATCGGCAATGATGAACTAAAGAAACACGTCTCTCCACATTTTTTTTTTTTGAGATAAATAATTCCCCAATTTTACTTTTGTTATATGCAGCAAGTAAAAACTAACAATGGTAGTTTTAGATGTAAAAATTAGAATTTTAGGTACCTTATTTTTTCATCACAATAACTCTTGTTCCATGAAAGTTTCTCTTCTGAAACAGTTTTCAAATTTTTTAAACGAATTTTGTATTGAAACCAATAATATTATTTTTATTGTTATATACTTAATTTTTTAACTTAGTTTCGAACAATCTATGAATCTAGTTTTTGAGGATATCACAGTCACATTCAGTCATTCTTCTTGTATAACCGGTTCGATCAAAACTGGCAGAGATTTATTCATGTCACAGAATCATTCACTGAATGTAACATCTGCCTTGTCTAAAACAAACCTAATAGAATAGAATATAACTATTAAAATAAATAGAAAATCACCAAAAAATTAACAATAACTACAATAGGTTTTTATGGTTTCTCTTTTAGTTGTCTGTTTGCTTCTGATTTTTTCCACGTTTAACAGTTTCCAAGATATTTCGATTAACAGAAAAAAATTAACAGATGTATGATCTTACTTACAGTTAGATTAATAGATCTCACTACAGAGTATTATTAAATTGAAAATTATTCAGGGTGTCCCAGCGAGTAGGCAAAGTCCATTATTGGCCTTTAAATGTAAAAATACTGAAAAATAATTTAATAAATATATTTTTTTTTTAATGTAGAGAGTATCTCACAAACGAGTTCTGACACAAACTTATGTTTTTTTTAAATGGAATACAATATATTTTTTTGCGTTTCTAAACGATTTGACATTTTGAAAATTTTTAACACAACTTTTATTGGCAAAGAATTTGTACTAACTAAAAGTGAAAAGTTTAGATTTTATGTTTATAAGATTGTTTTAATGTTTTGGCGAAGGAAACTTCATCAAATAAAGACGTTTGTTAAAAGTTGCAGTATCTGGAAAACCTTTGAATTTTCATGTATCTATGATCAATAACACAAAACATATTCAACTTCGAATGTTTGAAAAGAATCTCAATCATTATTTGAGTGTAATTACTATGGTAATAATTGTAGCATCAATTTACCATTGAATTTATTTTCAAATGATTCACCAGAACAAAAAAATAGAGTGTTCCATTTAAAATTTTTAAAGTTATTCAACTTTTAACAAACATCTTCATTTAACGAACTTTCCTTCACCAATGCGTCAAAAAAAATCTTATAGTCATAAAATCTAAACTTTTTTCTTTCAGCTACTATTTTTTTAATTTTTGTGTGACAATTTTTTAAAAAATTTTTGTTTTTGCCCAAAAAATTGATTATTTCGAAAACAACAAAAAACCTTCTAATAAAAATTGTATTCAAAATTCTTAAAATGTCAAGCCACGTTTAAAAACGCAAAAAAAAATATGGTGTTTCATTTAAAAAAACATAAGTTTGTGTCAGAACTCGCTTATGCGACACTTTGTATATTCGAAAATAATATTAGTTGATGCAAAGAATTAGTATCTACAAATTTTGTTAATAAAATTTTTCAATATTTCAACATTTAAAGGCCAATAATGGACTTTGCCTACTCGTTGAGACACCCTGTATTATTTTTGACTTTCTAAACATTTCCGTTAGTTCAACTGTTTAGAGTTATTGTTATTTTTAATCATAAATCACAATCAAAGACTGACACGCTTTAGAATTTAGAATATATCGTGTGTTCATTTAAAAAAAATCTCTAGAAGGCTTTGAAACTAAAAAACAATTGTTTTCTATGTCTGTGATTAATTTTTATACACTTGTCAAAATGAAAATTCTTATAACCTCACAAATATTCGTTTATTGTCTACAAAAACTTTTGAAAATGTCTTCCTTGATGCTCAGTACACAAAGCATATCGTTTTCGAACATTATTTATTACATTACGGCTTTTCATTTTGTGGTTGTATGAGGTCATGTATGACATACGTAAAAATGTCATGGCTTACTGCGAGTTTTTATTTTAAATGAACACACGATATTTTTGGTAATACTCGTGCGCAATAATCAGCACTCCTTCAAATGCTAATCTACTTTTTTAAGCTCAGTTTATTGAAATCTAAAAACTGATAAAAAGATTGCATTTTATTAAATACTATTTGTTTAATGGAATTTAGTATAATTTATAATGGGTTCCCAACATTTTTTTCTGATCTGACCTAACCATATATCTACTATTTATACTTTTTTCATCTTTAAAAAAATTGAATATGAATCACATAGAAAATACTCAATAGATTATAAAAACAAAATGGAGATTAAAAGCAATTGATAAATTCAATCTATCGTCTACATTCTCAAAAAAATATGTAATGTCATTTTTTCAACAATTTCAAGTGTAGAGAATAAATGGAAATTATGTTTTGTTTTTTCATTTAGTTCACTTATTGACCATTTTCAAACAAACGAACTTTAGTAATTGAATATTAAACACTTCATAAATTTAGTTATCACTTTTTGTTGTTTTTGTACTCGTTTTTCTGGTTCCTTGCAGCAGGCGAAACATTATACAATCGCTTTCATAAATCACATGTCTTAATCAAGATAAATCTTGCTTCGGAGCAACCAAAATGTAATTTGTAAGATTAATATTAGAGCCTTTCGAATTCATCTTAGAAGCAGAGCAAACTTGGCACAAACAACCGCAATTCTCCCGCATCGCCCTCCAAAAAAAGAAACTTAAACGTCGTTCCCCATTCCATTTCCTTTGTAAACGGCGCCCTAAAACTGAGCAATAGAGGGTTGCTAACATCATCGATAGAATTTCAGAGTTGGCATTGGATAAAAATGTCTGTTCGTAACATGGCGGAACCCTTAACCGAAACTTGGCAACTATCTGTAATTATAAGAGGGCCCCTTCCGAATGTTATGAATATTGAGACGACCACAAGCTATAATTAACATAAGATCTGAAATTCCACTTGGACGGTCGAATTTCAAACTTTAGACGAGCATACTTTACGAAATTATCGATTAAACAGTATCTAAATTGATTTACAAGCTATTAGTTAGTGTTTAGTACTTGAAAAATAACTTCATTACGTACTTACTTAATTTGTAAAAGTTTAAATTAATTAAGCGAATGTTTGTGTGTGCATGTGGTATAATAAAGCGAGAAACCCTCAAGCTCTCTATACTTTAGTCTTACTGACTTGCAACTTCCCAACTCTGTAAGCTCGAGTAAGCTTCTCGTTTAGTTCCTAATTTGTACATAAAGCAAGTAAAGCTTCGACCGCAGGGTTCTTACCTACAAGTTTGAATCCATCTTAGACCTCAGATGCGCTTTTGCTCACAGTTGATTGGCAGATTTAAACTGTCTTGAAAAAGAGAGAAGGAATATCGTTTGACTTGTTTCCATCACAACAAGCTTATTCAAACTATTAACATCTTTCAGTTAGTTCTAACTGCGTAGTAGTAGAATATGAGACATTCCATTTACAAAAAATCATTTTTAAGGGTTTGAGTAATACAGAAACTAAAATAGAACAAAACATTTTTCTTTGAAATATCTTTGAATCTTCTTTACGGGATAGGGTAGATTTTTGTTTTGGCGTTATGCGAGCAAAATTTCATTTCATTATTGAGAGAAATTCGGTGAAAAATTGAAAAAAAAAAGTTAAAACATGAAATGATACTAAATTTTGTTGTTTCTATTATAGGTAGGAATAGGCACAGTATTCCAAATTAGATCGAAAATTTTGCAGAGTTATCCCGAGAACCAGTAGAAGAATTTTAAGATTTTTTTTGCTTATTACAGACAGGTAATTTTTTTCTCAAATGACATTTAGCATATAATATTTCAGTAGAGAAAAAAAATAAATAGATACTTACTTCTATTAATACATTCATAATAAACATCTATACGGTTATTATTGTTATTAAAAGTCAAACTTTTGGGACGTTCCTAGGCTACGTGCAAAAGGTACGATACACACACATTATTAAATATGATAATTATATGGATAAAAATTTTGTTCCTATATTCTTTGATTTAGCAATTTTAAGCACACCTTTGCCGTTTTTAGTTTAGAAATTTTTAAAACAATTGTAAGTGAGTTAGTTATTTGTGAGTTGTGTGACAATGATTAGAGTGATTAAAAAAAGTTAGGGCCAAATATGCGTTTGCGCAAGAAATTTCACTTGAACTCCTTGTAAAAAAATGTACTATTTTCCTTTTACCCCATATAATAGCCAAACCATTCCATTAGTTTTTTTCATGAAAATGTATTTTATGTTCTGTGTTTGAGGCAATTAATAAAGTTTATCTAAAGTAAACTATGTTGTCGATCACACTTATTTAAAAAAAATTATTGATTATTAAATTTGGTGTATTTATCTGAATATTAGTTTTAAGACGTCATAGCAGCCCTTCAGCTTACATAACTTCGATTTTCAACTTAATCAAAGAGACTATCAAAGTAGTCCCGAAGTCGGGGTTTTTTTTGAGACAAAATTTGTTAATTTTTTAAATATGTAACCTTGAGATAAAATGGTAAGTTCAATTCTTAAAGCAGAAGAATCAATTGTTCTAATGGTAATTTATTGAAAAAAATATTGCATTAAATACAAAAGTTATATCAACTATGTCAAAGTAAACCCGTTTTTTGAACTCACCACCTTCAAAATGACATTTTGCGGACGAAGCAGTCAACTGGGAACGTAGAATTCCCACACGAGTGCGCGAATTTTTGCAATAAACACTAGCCTTTCTGGCCATTCCAGAAATAATATAACTTAATAATAATGAAATCTGGTTAACAAACTGCCATTTTACCAATTCAGGTGTCGCAAATACTGAAGAAATAAAAAGAAATCCGTATTTAAAATCCTTCTTTGACAACTGCCAAATGAAAAACTGTCTCGTTCCTCGGTCGTGCTTCAACTTTGCGCTTATGCGCGAATACTGTCTTCGCACACTAGGTTCGAAAATTACTATTACGGTACTTCAAAACATTTATTTTTAAATTGTTGATTTGTCCAAACATAAAAATAATTCCGAACTATAATTAAAAAGTGCTGAGTTCGTTTTCATCGGAAGTAAGTGTCAATCACAGAATGCATATCAACTTAGTTATGTTAAACAGAAAATTACACTTTTATTGAGTTAAAGTGAATTTAAGAAAGTTTTCATAAACCTTCTTTATACCACAAGTTGACCATTGTTGACATATTGAAACCTTTTGGAAAATTTATGGATTTGCACCTTTTTCAAAAATCTCCTACTATTACAACTACGTACTAAATATTCGTCATTAAATGTGGGAATAGTAGATTCTGTAACGAGTAAGAGACTGTATTTTCTCCACGACCAGCCAAGAATGTATGAACAACAAGTAAGGTGTCAACCAGAGCAATGATTTTCATTTTTTCAGTAAATCACCAAAAAATGCTGTTAAAACAACTTTGATCAAACTCCATACCTGATCCATTAGTTTTTTCACTCATTTTTGCTTATTTCAACTTAAATTTGCACTAAAACAATTAGGACAACGCAATGACATCTAACACTGACAGTTTTGAAACTCATGGCAATCCGGTATTTCCTCTAGCATAATTACAAAATGTATATATGGAAAAAAAATAAACTGGCCACTGGAAATTTTAAATCAAGGGAATTTATCGTTTTTAGGTTGAACAAACAATTGAATTTGCTCAGTGGGTTTCATTACCATAATTTTTTTTTTCAACTAGCTTAACACTTTTTGACGTCGTTGTCTGACAGCTGTAATCTACATTTGTACTATTTGCGTTATCAACGTAACCTCAATTTCTCTAAATTGACAAGGTGTGGACATTTCTCACTAGAATCAAAGGAAGCACCAACTTAGAGAAGTGAAGTGCCAACTTAGCAAACATTTATCCCAATTTTTAGTGGGCAGTTTATTTTTTCCCATATACAGTTTAGTTGAAATTTGCTTTAAATTAGATCAAAAATGACAACAACAAACGTGATTAAGCGGCATTCGTTTGTCAGCAAATTTAACATTTCTTGCCGTGAATGGCTGGAACTGGCATTTCTTGGCTGAATTCAAAAAAAATTTATTTGAAAATGTTGTTTCTAATGCAATTTTATGCTTGTGTGCAAAATTTGAAAAATCTAGCGTGAAGTTGACATTTTAGGCATTTTTGTTAAATAATTCTTTTTTTACAAATTCAAAGTTTACTCAACTAGTATAAATTATTTTATTTTTGAAAAATCCAACGTTCTAAGCTTTGACATAATAAATATTCTTTTCTAGATTTAATAATTTTGAAAATTTAAATTTCGTCATAAAAAAAATTGATATGAGCGGTGCAAAGTTTTAATAATTTTAATGTTCTTTCAATAAGATTTAGATGTATGATATTTTTTAGTATTAAAAGTACGTAAAATTATGAAAAAATTGTTTAAACAGACTTTTATCCAATATTGTTTTTATTAATTATTTTTTAATTTTAATTAATTTATCAAAATTGTCATCTTCAGCCATTCACTGCAAAAAATGTTAAATTTGCTGACGCCGCTTAATCACGTTTGCTGTTGTCATTTTCCATCTAATTTGAAGCAAAAACTGTTCCCTATATAAAATTTTAACTAAACATCATAATAAAAAAATTTCCCATATGGAGCCGACTTTAATGGTGACACTGTATATTCATTCCATCACTTGTTATAGAATGTTCACTTTCTGTAACTGAAAATTTTGACATTTATTAATGGTCGTAGAGAAATATAAATTTTATAAAATTTACATCAGATAGTAATAAAATTTTATCTATAATTAAAATGTACCTAAAGTAGATGGCAGATAGTTGTGCCATAGTCTTTTTGACAGAAGGTTAGCTAAGTAAAAAAAACCTAATCAAGTGTTCTAGGTATTTTATACTGAATTGGTTGCACTTGCGACAGAAGGTGACATGACAGATTGAAAACTATTGAAAATAACAGTTTCATTAATGATATAAGATATGGTTCAGATATTGGTTAATTGAAGATGGAGTAAAAATAATATGATTCAGGTCCAAGATTCAAAAAATTATATAATTTTCAACACGGTGCAGTTTAAAATCCAAAAGAACCATAACCTAAACGTTTAAAAATGTCATTTTGACAGTCCCTCAATTGACATTAACTCAGAATTGAAAAAAGTCTTTTTCAAAAAGTTCCCCTAAAGTATATTCTCTGAGAAAATTTTATGTGTACAGTCCCAAAATTTAAGCACTAAGTGACCTTGAAGTAGCACATGTTACCACAACAAATATTATTTCTAATTATGTGTAGTTGATACCAATTCCAGCATAACAAGAAGTTAAATCAATTAATTAATATTTTAGTGACCTTAGTTGGTTAGTATACTTCTAATTAGCCATCACGATGAAACATTCTATAAACCTCTGTTTTCTATTTTTTATTTAATATCTGTTGCAGATACTTGTGCCACTTCAAGGTCACTTAGTGCTTAGAGAATGTGCTTTAGGTAAAATTTTTCAAAAAGACAGTTTACAATACTGTTAATGTTAATTGAAGGTCTGTCAAATTGACATTTCTAAACGTTTAGGTTATGGTTGGGTTTTTAACTGCATCGTGTTGAAAAATAACTAATTCTATGAATATTGTAACTAAATTAGTATTAAAATTGTTGCTGCACTTAAGATCTCAACCAATACCTAAACCTTACCTTGATAGAGCAGTCCAAAACCCGGACCTGCACAATATTCAAAATGGTTGCTGGAAGAAAACAAACCGATGTCACTGATGACATATTGAAATTTGAGGTTATTCTTTATTTATTAACAAGTTTTTTCTTGGCCCTCAGTATTCAACTTTTACAGCCAAAGTTTTGTCTTAAATCACGCTCTTGGAGAAGATTTCGAAGTAAATGATATTCAGAATTTGAGATTATGAAGTAATCTTTTCTTCCAGCAACTACCTATATTGGATTTACGATTTTGACGTTTCCTTGGACCATTCTATCATTAATGAAATTTGTGATTTTCAATCCGGCTTTCAAACTGTCACGTCTGTCACTATCAACTCCTGTAGCAAATGCAGCCAATTCATTATAAAATACCTAGAACATTTGACTAGTGTTTTTTTACTTAGCCAACCTTCTGTCAAAAAGACGATGACACATACTATAGTGATTCCAATTCACCTATCTCATAAATATGTAAACGAACATAAGTAAAAACGGCTGAACCAAGGTTGCACACGGATGACTGATAAGCTAGACTGATAAGCTAGAATCGCTCCTGTTTAAGAGAGTTCGTCTAAAAGTTTTGCAAATAACACTGTCATAAAAAAAGAGATGTCAAACAAATGATCAACTTAGATCAATTTCAAAAATGAAATTGTAGAACACATCTAAAATTTTAAAAAAATTCCAAGTGTAATAAATTTTTCTAAAGTTTTTCATTTTGCTACGATTATAAATGCTAATTTCTTATAAACAACTGAAATAAAAGTACGTTTCAGCATATTTGATTTATATGGTAAGAATGAATAAGACTTATTATAAGTATAAAATAGCAGTATAATCCAAAACATTACAATTAAATTTTATTATGATTATTTTTTTCAATTTCAGTTAAATATGTATTTGGAGCCCAATTACTTCATTTATATTTAATTCGACAAACACATTTGTCTTTGTATTATTTATGGCAATTTAACATGTAACTGCATGTCTGTAGAAATTCTGCAGAAATTAATTAAGCAATCCTTGAACGAAATCATTCCGACAAGAGCGCGTGGGTTATTCTGAGTGCCGATATCGGCCCCCGTTGAAGCAAATCCACCAGTGATGGCCGGGCGGGCAATAAAACTTTGCATCATCTACAACAGAGGAAGCAGTCGCAAGAGGAGAAGAAGAGAGACGGCTTGCCACGTGATTATGACTGGAGTTAATCCAAGTTGAAATCTCTTGCAAACCGATTCAAACAGTCATGTCGAGGACGGCCATGAATAAATTAAAGCCGTAACTGGTGGGGTGCCCCTCGAGTCTTGTGGATTACTGGGGTCCTTACCGGATCCTTGGGGAACACTTTCCGTCTACGTCTTACAACCCACCGCTATCTGCCGGTAATTGCCTGCCGGCCTCTCAAATATACATAAAACTAACGGCTTCTGGACGCTTTGTGAACTTGGAAGGACAAAGATATGCCAAGATCATATCGACAATGGAGGAGTATCATTGTTGGCGAGAAATACTCATTATTGAGGACTATTAAGCGGTCGCTTTTATGTTGCGAAATGATAGACATTAAAACCGAGACCGATCATAAACACGATTTTATTTGAAAATCAGACAAATTAACTGATTTCTATCATTTATCCGTAAACATTTTTTTAAATACAGTGTTAACTGTACATTAACAGTTATATCACTCTATCCAACTCAAAAAAATGTGATTAGAGAATGTCAATTTGTTTTTTAGGTTCCATATTTTTAAAATATAGTTTCCACTTCCGGTTTGACCGGAAGTCTAAGCAACTTTGTTTTTTTTTTTTGATGAAACATTTTATTTATTTGTATTTATCTGAAATATGCTTGAAATTATTTATTCAATCGTTTTTGTTTTGTTTAAATTGGTCATCAGTTGTTTGAATTATTGACTTTTTTCTAAAAAAATTTCATATGCAACTATTCAGTAAAAAGCTTACAGCTGGTCATTGTGTTATAATAATGCAATGAAATTTGGTATGCACTTAGATGGAACAACTTTCCACACTATTCTGTAAAGAAAATTTATGAACTTCCGAAAAAACAATGATTTTTCCTATTTTACTTTCGACAAATTTCAAACACCTGAAACTTGTTTTTTTCAAATAGAATGTCCCATATTTTAATACGCAGTTGTTTTCGCTATTTAAATTGCTTGCTTTTGATGTAGCATAAGGCCTACCTTTTTTAGTTTCCAAAATATTCATATTTTTTTGAAAAATGTGGATTTTCGTGATAGAAGTATTGTTTCTATGACTACTTACCACGTGACAGATAGTTTGACATTAAAGTTGACTAGAGTTCCTATATTAGAAAGTTGGGTCACTGAACGTCAAACCAAGCCGATTTTGTATTATGTGGATAAGGCAAATACGTTCTCTCCTTTTTCATTAAATTTTTCCGTGACAACTAATGTCAAATTTGTTTCAAAAATCATTTTGAGGTTAGAAATCTAACAAATTGACATAACATCACGTCAAATTAGGGTTAGAGGAAGTGAAATTTCGTCAAATCAAAAAATTTGCACAATTTTTGTATTGCTCTTTAAAATTGTCAGTTTTAGATTCAAGATATTCAAAAGTTTTGTGTAAAACTCCTGGAATTTATCGAATATGATTAAATTTTCTCTTCGAGGCTTTTGAATATGACAATGGAAAATTTCAAGATATTATAAAATTGTATCCTGATGATTTGCAGACAAACTCAATTTTGATTTCTCTCTGTATTGTTTCCACACTATATTTTCATATTCTATTTTTTTTCTAAATTTTTAGTTTAGTTTTGTACCAAAAAAACGTTTAATTTTGGCTTCAAAATTGTATAAAGACCTCTGTCCCTCTCAAATTTATCTATAAATTTCCAAAGTTCTTGATCTAATGAGAATTTTTTGATAAGATGCTGTCTTTGAAGGTAGAAATTGGACAAAATTCTGATTGCTGAACTGTTTCATCATCACATAATTTTGAAACTGACGAATCTCCGTAAAGTATAGCTTGGAGAAAAGACTTCAGAACTAAAAGACCACTGCGTTAGTAACCTGCAAACTTTAATTATTTACCAACTTAACAAATTCTATTTTTGGGATTCACTCTCCAATTTAATATTTTTAGAGATGCCTTTCACTTATTCAGCGCATCAGGACAATGTGGCATAGGACGCAGCTAGAAATTCTGTTCTGAATTATTAATTAATTATATCTTTTTGTTAAATTTAAAGAGCACCAGTTTTTCCCGGAAATTTTTTTGAGTGCGTTCTAAAAAGATTGTATTAATTTGCTCGAGCGGAACGCGCACAAAAATCTTATTTATCAAAAAAATGGTCGTAGAGAAATATAAATTTTATAAAATTTACATCAGATAGTAATAAAATTTTATCTATAATTAAAATGTACCTAAAGTAGATGGCAGATAGTTGTGCTATAGTCTTTTTGACAGAAGGTTAGCTAAGTAAAAAAACCCTAATCAAGTGTTCTAGGTATTTTATACTGAATTGGCTGCACTTGCGACAGAAGGTGACATGACAGATTGAAAACTATTGAAAATAACAGTTTCATTAATGATATAAGATATGGTTCAGATATTGGTTAATTGAAGATGGAGTAAAAATAATATGATTCAGGTCCAAGATTCAAAAAATTATATAATTTTCAACACGGTGCAGTTTAAAATCCAAAAGAACCATAACCTAAACGTTTAAAAATGTCATTTTGACAGTCCCTCAATTGACATTAACTCAATATTGAAAAAAGTCTTTTTCAAAAAGTTCCCCTAAAGTATATTCTCTGAGAAAATTTTATGTGTACAGTCCCAAAATTTAAGCACTAAGTGACCTTGAAGTAGCACATGTTACCACAACAAATATTATTTCTAATTATGTGTAGTTGATACCAATTCCAGTATAACAAGAAGTTAAATCAATTAATTAATATTTTAGTGACCTTAGTTGGTTAGTATACTTCTAATTAGCCATCACGATGAAACATTCTATAAACCTCTGTTTTCTATTTTTTATTTAATATCTGTTGCAGATACTTGTGCCACTTCAAGGTCACTTAGTGCTTAGAGAATGTGCTTTAGGTAAAATTTTTCAAAAAGACACTTTACAATACTGTTAATGTTAATTGAAGGTCTGTCAAATTGACCTTTCTAAACGTTTAGGTTATGGTAGGGTTCTAAAAAGATTGTATTAATTTGCTCGAGCGGAACGCGCACAAAAATCTTATTTATCAAAAAAAATTTTCCTTATTGAATATAATTTTCTTAGAAAATTAAATTTTCAATAATGATTTGTTATATTCTTCTTAATTTTCAGAAAAAAAAAACATTTGTAGAAAAAAAAAGTAAAAAGCAAATGCATCTCTTTTGTATTTTTTATTGTTTTAAGTTTTTGAAAAATTACCCTTTTTTTGATTTTGTTTATAAAACTTTTAACTAAGTTGCATTATTAACTAAATCCAACAGTGCATAGAACGTGTTCATTGTAGATGATGTCTCTTCCTAATGAGTTCGTCCATTTCCAGAAGTTCATTACAAAGCAGTCTCGTCGTCGGCAGGCAAATTACCGGAGGAAGGTTGAGTAGTTTTTCTTTAATAGTATAGCCGAGTTTGCAAGTTCCAAACTCCTGAAGTCAAGAGATTCTATCGCAAACTCATCCAGAGAATTATTTGTAACGTCTCCATTAGTCTAACAAACGTAAGAGAGTGAGTTGAACAATAACTGATACAAGTAGCTGATATGGATGGTTTTCAGGACACCAAAACTCTAGCTTAGAACTTCAAGTCGACTCTCAATAACTTGTACAGTTTCAGGCGTTTTAGGGATGAAACCGATCATGCGGTAATGCTATGTTATCATAATATATTCGAAACTTTTTGTAAGAATTTGATGCGATAATATACCGTATAATACATGGTTTGTTTCTTATTTATCGCATTAAATTTTAATCTTTCAACTTATAGGTAGAACATAAGAAAGTTACTTAATTGAATCTTACATAGCATATATCTATTTATTAGATAATTAATTTAGGACTAATTCAATTATGATGCAAAGATGTCCTAAAGGGTCTAGACCGTCTTTTATGTTACCGAAGTTCCATAACTCTCAGGCGAAATTAGATGAAGACGTTGCAGAAAACTAATCGTATAGCTTCCATATCAGCAACCTAGATAATTTGTTGAAAATATTGATAACATTTAAAACACGAAAAATAATTAATTCAGATTTCTTCAGTGAGGATTGATATTCTCTTCCATAACAGATTAGATAAACTTATTTTATTCTCTCTTTCTTCTTCAGCTTTGTATTATGTTTAACTTGTTTTATACTCTTTGTAAATAATGTTATTGTCATCAACTCATGAAAAACAAAACAATTAGCTTCTCTTTCATAGCAAATAATTTTATTCATTATATTTTGTAAACAAAAATCAAAGAATACAAAGACACACGTTCATTTTGGTGGAATTTTAATTATTGCCTTATTTATGGATACTACATAAAAGAGAAATATATAAAATTAACTAATTTGATGTTAACTCTTCAACTGAATATACAAAAAAAAATAATGAAATTTACAGTAACATAAATTTTATTTGATCATCAAAAGTTTAAAAAATTTAGAGGTCAAACAAACTTATACAAGGTGAGTTATTAATAATGGTACATAACAAGTAACTAACAGCTGAATCAGAAAAAAAAACATGACCCAAAATTCTGTTTTTTAATTCCAATTTCTAACAATATCTTGGAAAATGTTGAGTAAATCAACTTGACAATTTGCACATAATGCATGTAAGTACAAGACTTACTTTTCGAAAAAGTGAATTGCATTATGTACTTTACATTACATGAAAAACGCTGCAAGCGATCAGTTTATTATTAATTACCTAATGTTTCATTGCAAACGCTGACACAAAAAGAATCTAGCAAAGATAAAGTTATGTATCATATTCAGATTTATAAGTAATAGCATGAAACCGCGGTTATCGTTTACCGCCAAAAACCAAATAAGCGATCAGTGTTGCCAACCGTAGCGTATTTTCAACATTTTTTAAAAAAATAGAAGAAAAACGAAAATTCTATTATTTCAAAAAATATTTCTTTCTAAAGCATTTTTCTTTTAGATATGCAGAGGACCAGATACAGATTTGTGGTTTCACAACAAGTGTGCCATTAAACACCAAAATTGTAAAAACAGATTAAGGCTAGGAGATCAAAAGGAGAGAAAGTCTCTGCGCACGAAGACGTGCAAAAACAATTTCTGTACAGATAAAGTGCACAAGTTTTGAATTTATCATTTTGAAAACGATTAAATTTTTCTACATATACAGGATGTCCTACCACAGCGTCATTCTTTCATAGCGTAATAACCATTAGGAATATGGAAATTTGTTTTGAACAAAAGTTGTTTGAATATTTCTTGGGGTTGTTTTAAAAATATTTTTAAAAATTGTGCACTTTTGGTTATACCGGAAATTGACACTAACTTCGTTATTTTAAATGCAACACACTATATATTTTTAGATTTTTAGATTCACACTTTGAGTGAATCATTTCCAAGAAAATAAAGATTTAAAGAAACAATATGGCTGTACAGAGATCGCCGTTATTCTAAATATCTCGAACCCAAAAGCACTTACAGAGGTGCGGTTTCAGACAATTATTTTAAACATAACAGTCTATCTCTTAGACCTAATCATCTTATCAAATTTGGAAAACTCTCTTTTTATGGGAGTCTTAAACCTGAAGAACTTCTAACCCAGATAACACAATTTTCTTAAATGGAACACTATATTTTTTGTGGTACCATCTCTTAGTACCTAAAATTACAATTCGATTGATGTGAGGTTGTACCCACTCACTGACAACAGTTTTTGGAAAAAAAATGTTTTTTGAAATTTGTAAAAAAACTACATCATCACATTAGCCTTGGTGACTACTTACTATTGGTATTTATCAAGACTGCACCAAAAGAAGAGTATAATTGATACTTAAATTCTATTTTTTATAAGATAACATCAAGACAAATCGAAGTTATGCACAATAAATGGAGAAACCTAGAGATTCGAGTTTTTCCATCTCTGGAAATCAACTTCTAACCATTGACTTCCTCTGTGATTGGCCAGTGTGAATGATAATGTTATGCAAAAATCTGTTTATTGATAATTTTGGGATATTGAATGTTTTGCTGATATTTAAACGTCAAGATTTGTGTTGGATCTGCCTCAAAACAGTATTTTTTTCAATTATCACAAATCCATTTTAGCCTTTATTCAAAAAATGGTGAATAGATAGCTGATTTTGATATTGTTCTTCTTACAGAAATCTTACATGGAAGTTTATCATTTGAGAAAAATTTCGCATAAATTCATAATGTCAATACAATACTAATTGTTTTTTACTTAAAGTCTAGTACTTTTTTTAAACATGTTTATATCAACAATTACAATCAAAGCTAACTTGATGATGTAGATTTTTGAAAAATTCAAAAAAATGCATATTTTTCAAAAACTGTTGGCAGTAATTGGGTACAACCTGTCATCAATAGAAAGGTAATTTTAAATTCTATTTGGTTGCACATTAAAAAGTATAGCCTTCTACTAGGTTGAGTCAATAGTTCCCGCCATTTTTTCCTCTTATATTAAAACTTGAAATTTTATCATAGATGCATATGGATTTTGTTTATGTGTCATACGTCAATTAAAAGATAATTTCAGACAGATTTATATTTTCTATTTGTTTAATTTGGGAAACCGTTTTTGAAACTAAAACTAAAACAAAATGAATACCGAAAAAATTATTCTTCGAGGATTGATGAGACATTATTGGAAAAAGACTTAAATCCCACAGATACAGCGAAGGCCATTTGTGATGTTGAAGGAGAGAATATTGTTAGTAGGCAGATTAGCCTTGGTGACTACTAACTATTGTTATTTATCAAGATTGCACCAAAAGAAGACTATAATTGAAGCTTAAATTCTATTTTTTATAAGATAACATCAAGACAAATCAAAACTATGCAAAATAAATGGAGAAACCTAGAGATTCGAGTTTTTCCATCTCTGGGAATTAACTTCCAACCATGTGACTTCCGCTATGATTGCACAGTGTAAATGATAATGTTATGCAAAAATCTGTTAATTGATAATTTTGGGATATTGAATGTTTTGCTGATATTCAAATGACAAGATTAGTGTTTTTTAAACTGGATCTACCTCAAAACAGTATTTTCTTCAATTATCACAAATCCATTTTAGCCTTTATTCAAAAAATGGTGAATAGATAATTTTGATATTGTTCTTCTTACAGAAATCTCTCATGAAAATTTTTCATTTGAGAAAAATTTCGCATAAATTCATAATGTCAGAAAGAAATTTTGTTCAAATTTTCAAAAAACATTTATCATATTTACTAATTATTCTTTACTTCTAGTCTAGTACTTTTTTTTAAACATATTTATATCAATAATAACAATCAAGGCTAACCTGATGATGTAGTTTTTTGTAAAATTCAAAAAAATGCATTTTTTACAGAAACTGTTAGCAGTAAGTGGGTGACATCAATCGAAAGGTAATTTTAAGTTCTATTCGGTTGCACATTAAAACGTATAGCGTCCCATTTAAAAAAATCGAATTATTTAGGTTTGAACTTCCTCATGTTTAAGGCTCCAATCAAAAGATGATCAGGTCTAAGACTGTTACGTCTAAAATGAAGGTGTAAAACCGCTCCTCTCTAAATACTTTTGTGTTCGAGATATTCATAATAATGGCAATATCGGCACAGCCATACTTTTTCTTTAAATCTTGATTTTCTTGAAAATGGTTCACTCAAAATGTCACATATGGTACATTAAATTAAACAAGAAATCCAAAAATGTAAAATTATATAGAGCGTTGTCTTTAAAATAACGAAGTTAGTGTCAATTTCCGGTATAATCGGAAGTGCGCCATTTTAAAAAATATTTTTAAAACAACTCCAAGAAAGATTCAAACAACTTTTGTTCAGAACAAATTTTTATATTCCCAACGGTTAGTACGCTATGGAAGAATTACGCTGTGGTGGGACAGCCTGTATATGGGAAAATAATAAACTGCCCACTAAAAATTTATTATTTATAGGCAATTTATTTTTTTTTACGTTGAATAAACACTTGATATTGCTCAGTGGGTTTCATTAATATAAGTTGGTAGTTTTTTGAACTAGCTTGACGTTTTTTGACGTTTTTGTCTGTCAGTTCTCTGTTAGATTTGCGCTATCAACTTGACCCCAACTTCTCTAAAATGACGTGGTGGAAACATTTCTCACTATAATCAAAGGAAGCACCAACTTAAAAGAATGAAGTACCAACTTAGCACGCATTTATCCCAATTTTTGGTGGGCAGTTTATTTTGTTCCCATATATTTATGAATATGACAACAATATTTTAGTTTCATAATTAAACAGAGCTTAATAACATTTCCAAAAATCTATATCTTTTCTCATTACTGTTGTTTTATTTATTGAAAATATTTAATTTTCGTTCCAGCAGTAGCGGAATTTCTTATTCAAGATAGTGGGAAGATGCCTTGTACGATTGGCAACACTGAACTACATCTACAACGGATCGAAAATACTTTACGTTAATACGCAACAAGTCTGAACCCACCTTTAGAGGATCAAAAATCAGTCTACAATCCAATGATTTGAAACTTCAAGATGCAAAAAGCAGACAGAAAGACGACAGAAAGCCCGACGAACGAAAAAAAAACACTAAATAATTACTTAATTAGTCATAAATTTTACATCAGGGCTGACTTACCGATCCGTACGTACGCATTTCTTCCCGTGGAACCTGATTTAATTTTCAAACAGACAATTTCAACTCAGAAAACGAATGATTAAAGGCATCTCATCCATCAGATAATAATGACTATTTGATTCATCTATCTCTTAACGTTCTTCAACCAATGAAAAAACCACAATTTTAGACATTTTTAACAAATGAAAATAATTCTTAAAACTTTACTTACAGCATCAATAATCCCCATCATTTCACATCACTTAACATCGTAATTCAACAAGATTTTGAGAGTCTTAACAGCTAATAATTGTATTGAAGTAATTCATGTGAGACATTTTCTAACATTTATGACAGTTATCAAATATTTGTCAAAATAGCGCAATCATAAATAGCTTGATTTATAAATTATTTCATTTGGGTTCGAGAGATTTGATTCATTAAATAGTCCACCGAATACGATTCGTAGTCAATTATTTTTCCGGTGCTGCAACTCATGTACATCGGCGCTTTCGAATTCGACTCGTGCAAGCACTCGTCAAATTCATCTCCCAGCGCCGCTAACATTCGTAAAAATAATCGGCATAACATTGACTACTTGTCATATTACATATGATTATTTTTGCTAGTGAGATAATTTTGTGTGTTAAATACATAAAGTGCATTCGTTCAATTGAATAGAGCTTTGATGAAAACGCAAATTTCAATGATGTAAATATGTAGTTATCTTACAAATAAAACAAATTTCTTTTTTTTTTCACTGATTTATTAACTAACATTAACCATGAAACATGTACATATCAATTTGTAAAATTTACCTAACCCGCACAGCAGCTCTTAATTTAGCTGAACGACTTCTCGGATTTATTTCAACTTCTTCATTCCTTGGCACCAAAACGTGTTTATTCAAACTTAACCAATGCGATTCCATCACATTTTTCACAAGACTACTATTGACATCTAAAGAATGACTACAATATTTCAATGGCAGAGGATTGGCTGTGTTAGCAATAACATTCCCCAAAAGATGTCGTTTAACAATAATATCTTCTAAAGAATGAAATGTAAGTGTAACAATTCTACCTCCTAATTTCAAATACTTCTGTGCAATAATCAAACCATAATTAATTTCATTAAGTTCATTATTAACGAAAATTCTTAACGCTTGGAAAGTTTTGGTTGCGTTGTGAGAAGGTCTCTGTAATTTATCAAGTCTGACATCGGTATCAAAGCAAGAATCAACTAAATCTGATAATTCTTCAGTTGTAGTTAAAGATTTGAATAAATAACGAGCTTCAACGATAACTCTTGCTATTTTTCGCGCTTTTTTTTCTTCTCCATAATATTTGATGATTTTATAAAGGTCTTCTTCAGTGGCTGCTGCTAATACATCAGCTGCTGTTGGATTTTCTGGAAATCTCTTCCCATCCATCCTCATATCAAGAGGTCCATTCTTGGATACTGAGAACCCTCTATCTGCTGTATCAAACTGCATTGAAGAACAACCAAAATCAAAAAGAAAAGCATCAATAGAATTTTGTTTAATGTTGACTTCTTTAAGTAAATGAGGAACTTCCGAAAAACGACCCAATAGAGGCGTTACTTGATTGGGATACTCTTTAGATAAATTTTGAGCATATTCAAATGCTACAGGATCTCTATCTACAGCAATTAATTTAATACCAGGACAATTTTCTAAAATTGTTCTACTATGTCCTCCAGCACCAAAAGTCATATCTAAAATAGTCTGATTGGCTTCTGGTTTTAGAAATTGTAAAACTTCTTTTACCATGACAGGTACATGTGGTGCAGAGGTACAGAATTTTCTAAAAGTTTGACTACTTATCATCTTTCAGTTTAAAAGAAAATATTTTTTTATAGAAAGGTTGATCTTCTTCTTGCAATTCTTGTAAAAATTCGTTTGACAATGCTATTTTACACTGCTCAGCTGTTAGGCCAGTAGCTGATGATGTCAATATTCTTGGATATTTATTTTTATATTTATTATTCAATAAACTTTGCAATGCAATATATTTACTGTCCCAGTGTTTCTGATCTTGTATTGTCATAAATTTGTCTTCTTTGTATGCAACATTAATTCTATTTCTAAGAAATTCTCCTAAATCTCTGAAAAATATAATTTTTTATCTGTTAACGCGATTTAAAATAACTTACCTCCCAATTTTACCTTCTTCTTTGGGCCATTTTTCCAAAAGTTGTAATATTCTTTTGTAACAGGCCGTTCCAGCGGCCATATTTTTTATTTTGTTATGTTGGCAACGAAGCTTATTATGTCAAAAAAACTTAGCCAATTTTTAGCTAGGTTCTTCGAAGTAACATGGTAGCTGATCAAAAATATTATTACAATAATTTTAAAATTGGAAAAAGGTAAAAACATATTTGTGTAATTAGTTGTCAATTATCTATTTTTAATTATTTATTATTTCTGTCCACTTTGTTAGCAATTTAACTCAACAAACCTAATTTTAACAAAATTTCCTAATTAAATTAATTTAAGTTAAATAAAATCAATCAAATAATCATATGCATTTTGTTGGCGATTATGATAAGATCAAATTTTATAAAAAAAAAAGTTGATTGGAATCGATTTTGTTGCCAATTGTCCCGCGAAAAATCCCCTGAAATTTTGACATTAAAATGACATTTAACTTATCAGCCTTTCCTTTCAAACACAGCAAATTGTGGCAGCGCACAACGAGGGGCTGCTGCTGTCCCGAAATTACTACCAGACACTTTCAGTCTATATTTTAACAGAATGGCGGGTATGCTTACGATAACAACCCGAACTATTCCTAGGTCTGCTTTCAGATTCTTCAATAATTTGGAAAAATGTGCAGTAAAGGTAAGTGGTTAAGAATTTTTATAAGGCGGGTCAAAAATAGCCGGACTAAGCAAGTGTTTTATATGGCTCCATCAATTATTATATTATGTAACATCTATAAAAATATTATTATTTGAGTACTTTTGTATTTTATTCTTGTTATATAAATACATTATCAATTGGAGTTATGTAATGATTTTTATTGAATGTTACAGGCACCACCTTCAAGAAGCAGAGCATACCATCAAGGTTTAAGATGTGTACGAAAAACTGCTTTTATAACTCATAATTTAGTATTAGCAAGGTATAGAATTAAATAATTTGTAATTAGAATATTTTTATCTTTATTGTTTCAGACCTCCATCTGTTTGTTTTAAAGAAGTGAGATATTTTAGATCTTCGTCGATACTTTGTGAAAACACTAAAATCGTAACCGTGCCCCCATTTGCAGATTCAGTTTCTGAAGGTGATGTAAGGTTAGTTATCATAACCTATATTTATGTATTTCCTAAAGAGGTAACCATATAATGGTAAAAGCACTTGAACTTTATTGCAATTTATCTTATCTGACAATTACAATGCAATGAACAATACCAATAAATTAATTACAATTTACACATTCATTATGTTTTAAAGGTGGGAAAAGAAGAAAGGGGACCACGTTGCAGAAGATGAAGTTGTTTTAGAAATTGAAACTGATAAAACTTCAGTTCCAGTACCATCACCAGCTAATGGAATAATAGAAGATACTTTTGTTGAAGATGGTGCTACCGTAAAAGCTGGTCAAAACTTGTTTAAACTGAAAGTGACTGGTGATGCCCCAGCTAAGGCGGCACCTGCTGCCGCTCCTAAGGCTGAAGCACCAGCAAGTGCTCCACCACAGCCGACTCCCGCTGCAGCTGCTCCACCAACTCCTCAACCAGCAGGTAAATTCAATTCGAAAAAAAAAAAACACAAAGTTCAATTATACTATAACCGTGTAGCACCTAAACCGGCAGCTGCTGCTCCACCGCCGCCGCCACCTCCAAAACCCGCCGCACCTTTAAGTTCAATACCAGTAGCTGCCATCAGACATGCTCAGGCTATTGAAGCTGCCACTGTTAAGGTTCCTCCTCAGGATCCTACTAAAGAAATTTCAGGCACTCGAACCGAACAAAGAGTTAAAATGAACAGGATGAGACAAAAGATTGCAGAAAGATTGAAGCAAGCCCAGAATGTTAACGCTATGTTAACAACTTTCAACGAAATCGACATGTCGTAAGTGTTAAAAAAAAAGTTGCATATCTTCTTAGTTAACGGATGTCTCTCGTAGACAGCGTTATTTGGAATTTAAAAATTTACGATGTTGATAAGACTATCTGCAACTTCGCAAGTTCAAAGATTAGTAGCAGTTTTCCATTATTATGTAAAATCTTTATATAATTAGGCAACATGAAAAAACATAACATCTGTTTGTTGAATGTTGATAAAAGAGAAAATCATAGTTCATACATTTATAAAAAATGAATTAGACCTTACGAGAGCAGAAATCCAGTTTTTCCAAGTTTTTTTTTTAGTAGATTGTTTTTTTAGCGCAAAATTACTGTTTTAATAAACCAAAGCAAAAGCATTTTTGTCACGGTTACTTAGATAAAGGACTAGGTTCCTTTATTAATTTAGGTACCCGTGATTTTTGTTTTCTAATCGCTAAATAGGCAATTTATTTATTTATTCAAAACAGAGATTTTGAGACAATCAATTCAGTTTTGCTAACTAACCAAGCCTGTTTCATAGGCAGTAAACCTTAAACCTTTTACAGGTTGCTAGGAGTAATGAAACGTTACTGTGTTTCTTACTGTCCATTGAACGGAAATAAGTACTGACATTTTTGTTATGTGTCCATAAAATCTTACTTTAATTATTCAATATCGATAATTAATTCACATCGTTTGCATAATAGTCTTGGAAAAAATATACCATGCCCACACTTGTTTACTTTATTACTTTGTTAATAATTTAATTTTTTGTTTTTTTTGCTCAGACACATTATGGAATTCCGAAAAGCGAATTTGGAAGCTTTCCAGAAAAAGTATGGCTTCAAGCTTGGTTTCATGTCAGCTTTTGCAAAAGCATCAGCTTACGCTCTTCAAGATCAGCCTGTGGTGAATGCTGTAATTGATGGTCAAGAAATCATCTACAGAGACTATGTCGATATTTCAGTGGCTGTGGCAACCCCTAAAGGTCTCGTCGTTCCTGTTATTAGAAACGTCGAGAGAATGAATTTTGCCGAAATCGAATTAGCATTAAATAACCTTGGTGAAAAAGCGAGAAAAGGTATTTATTAACTTAAATAAACAAATTCTCTAAAATGAGTGAATTATAGGTCAGTTAGCAGTTGAAGATATGGATGGTGGTACTTTTACTATAAGCAATGGAGGTGTTTTTGGGTCGTTGTTAGGAACACCAATTATCAATCCACCACAATCAGCTATTCTTGGAATGCATGGAATTTTTGAAAGACCTGTAGCTATTAAAGGACAAGTAAGTATTCGAAAGACGTTAGCAATTTTTATTCAATTAGACTAAAAATTGAAATGTTTTAATATCATATTATTTCATTTTTAAGGTCGTAGTTCGTCCTATGATGTATGTGGCCTTGACCTACGACCACAGACTTATAGATGGCCGCGAAGCCGTGTTCTTTTTGCGTAAGATTAAGCAAGCTGTGGAAGATCCACGTGTTATTTTAGCTGGTCTCTAAGAGATATTAGCCAAATGTACAGTACCAAACTCAATTCTCACAATGACCTGAATATCTTGTATTTGTAAAGTTACAAAAGTAAAGATATTAGAAATGATTTATCAAATTGTCAAGGTGGTGGACTTGAATAGTACTCTTTATAACTTTACAAATCTTAACCTTAGAATCGCACGCTTTAACGTTTAGTTTTTATCACTTCATTTTTTTGTTTAATTTTTGGTTTTTCTTCGATTCAATCAATTCATAATGTAAGTTTTATTGAAGTATTGTTGTATGTATTGTGACGACCCTTTTTTTGTTACCACTTTGTTGTTTATTAAATAATGAGGACGTTGAATAGAGTTTTTATTTGGGAAAATTTTATTTCGAAATTTTGTATAATTCATTGGAAAAACGCTGTAACTTTTAAGTGCATATTGGTACATATTTATCAGATATATGAGTAATGTGTTCTGTTATTTATTTATTAAATATAAGACTTTTAAAATTACATTGTTTTTTTTTTTCATAAAAGGGGGAAAACCCCAATCTCGTATAAAAATTTTCACATAATTTTAATTTAAAATAGCCCATCTATAACTCCAGTTTCTGTATTTATATCTATGTCATAGATATTTGGTCTTGTGGGCAAACCAGGCATTGTTGAAATCTATAAACAAAAAAAAAAAATCAATCCGATTCAAAAATGAAAACTTAATAATCTTACTTCTCCAACTAGTGGTATCACAAATCCAGCTCCAGCCGACAAAGCAACGTCTTGTATTTTCAATTCGAATCCAGTGGGTGCTCCTTTTATAGCAGGATCTCCTGTAAGAGACGCTGATGTTTTCGCCATACAAATAGGAAGTTTTCCAAATCCTTTCTTTTCGTAGCTTTTCAAAGTCGTCTTTACTTCTGGTGTAAATGTTACTTTTCCAGCACCGTACATTTCTTTTGCAATTATTTCGATCTTTTCTTCAAGAGGTTTGTCTGAACTATATAAAAGTTTAAAATCTTTAGGTTGTTTACAAGCTTCAATTACAGCATCTGCTAATTTTACAGCACCAGCTCCACCCTCAGCCCAGTGGTTGCTGAGAGCAGCAGCGAAAGCTCCGTTTTCCAATGCCGCTTTTTGAACTAATTTAAGCTCAGCTTCAGTGTCCGTACTAGAAAAATAAAATGATTATTTAATATTTTCAAATGAAAGTGCTTACTGAAATTGGTTAATACAAACGACAACCGGAATGCCGAATTTTTTACCATTACTGATGTGTTTGATCAAATTTGGTAAACCTTTTTCCACTAATTCCAAATTCTCTTGAGTATATGCTGTGCTTAATGGTTTTCCAGGACTAACTGGTGGGCCACCTCCATGCATCTTAATCGCCCGGACTGTTGAAACTAACACTATACAATCAGGACTATACCCAGCTGTTCGGCATTTAATATTCAACAATTTTTCCATTCCAATGTCAGAGCCGAAACCTCCTTCTGTTATAACATATCCGTGTTCTCCTGCTAGTTTAAATCCTACTTTATCCGCCAAAATGGACGAGCATCCATGGGCTATATTAGCAAAAGGTCCAGCATGAACTAAAACCGGAGTTCCTTCTACAGTTTGCATCAAATTTGGATCGAGAGCTTCTTTCATCAAAACTGCTATAGCTCCTGTCACTCCTAAATCATCAGCAGTTACAGAATTCCCCTGTTTATCGAAACCAACAATAATCGCAGCTACTCGTTGCTTGAAATCTTCCAAATCTTTAGCTAAAGCCATGATAGCCATAATTTCACTTGCGACAGAGATTTGAAAACCAGTTTCACGTGTTAGATTTTTCTCAGTTGGAGACTGGCCAATTGTTATTTTTCGTAGAAATCTATCGCTTATATCCACAACTAAAAATTTGGAAATTTATAGAATTCTAATTGCAGATTTCTAATTTTTACCTCTTTTCAAAGTAATTGTTTTCGGATCAATATCCAATCTAGCAAATCGTTTTTTCTCTTCAGCTGTCAATTGATTGGGATCCGTTTTGTTGATTCCTAGTCGTTTTAATCTTCTTATTTGTATAGGAGAAAACTTTCTTACTCCTTTAATTGCAGGAACAAGCCGATCAAACAGCGCTTCATCTGTCTGTGTTGCTTCATGGAACATTCTCGTATCTAATTGTGCTGCTAATAAATTATGTGCAGCAGAAACAGCATGGATATCACCAGTTAAATGTAAATTGAAATCCTCCATAGGAATTATTTGAGAGTAACCACCGCCAGCAGCGCCACCTAAATACAGTACATTAATTTTTAATTGAAAATCTCTTCAAGAACTTAAACCTTTAACTCCAAATGTTGGTCCTAAAGACGGTTGTCTCAATACAGCCATTGCATTTAAACCTTTATGTGCACAAAGGCTTTGAGCTAAACCAACAGAAACTGTGGTCTTGCCTTCTCCCAAAGGTGTAGGTGTCATTCTAAAAATTTTAAAGTAAGAAAATTGATACAAATTTGTTTTGAAAAATTACCCAACGACTATAACATATTTGGCGTCTTTCCTATCACTCAATCTGTTCAAAATGGACAAAGAAACTTTTGCTTTTTTATAACCATAAGGAATTATTTCGCCAGGGGAAATCCCGATTGATTGAGCCAAAGTTTGGATATTCACCGGCTCACAAGAACGAGCTATTTCAATGTCGCTAAATTAAAAAAAAAAATAAAAAAATTAAATAATAATGAATCATTCTCTTACTATAGTAATTATTACCTTGGAACGGGTTTTTGAAGCTTCAGTTGCTGAATTCGCAAATTCCATTTTTGATCGACTAAAGTGCTAAAGGCCTTTTTGGCACTTTGGACAGTATTTTTCATTAACATAGCGACAGTCATTGGGCCAACCCCTCCAGGAACAGGGGTAATGTAAGAAGCAACTTTGCTGGCCGATTCATAATGAACATCACCGACCAATCTTTGACCGGATTTCTTTGTAGAATCTAAAATATAAAATGATATTAATCGCCTGAACATTTTGACTTATGTTAAACTGTTTCCTAACAACAAAACATCATTTTTGGAAATTTATTACAGAAGCAAATTCTTAAATTTTTTTCCTGTAAAAATCCATAACATTGTCCATCACCAACCAAGGACTGTAATAAACTCTAACAATAAGAATTGTTATGAAAAATTCTAATATTCATTTATAGTTGATATGAACTCAATATGTTATGATTATAAACTACACTCAGGTGCGTAATTATGGCATCATTTATTGTTTTTTTTTTTGTTTAAATCAGACAGATATGGAATTAAACTTTTATTTATTTGTTTTAGCTTTTACGTTTCTCTCTGTCATTCCATACCAAGCAGAATTTTTAAAGTTATTCTTAGAAAAAAACACTTTGGTTGATTTCAAGTTTAATTTCTTTTAGATTTGATAGTGGTGCTATAATAATACACCATAAAAAAGACAATTTTTTTTTACAAATAAACGTTTGAATTTTGTAAAAGTCTATTCTAAGGTGCTGCTACAGCTATGCATCTGATTGTATTATTCGGTTTTTTTTATTTTATATTACAAACATAAATTGTGGAAAATACTAATGGATAATTTTGTTTAGTCCTTAGATTTGGAAGTAAATGAAAAATATTCTAAGTGCTCACCATCATCCGAATCCATTTTTACAAAACTTGAAATGCGTAATACGACTTGTATTGTTTCAAGAAACTAATGTGTTGTGTACTTATTAGAACTTTTACTCAAATAATTTATACCTATAATGCTGAAGGTCGAAAATAGTGTTATAATTAGTTTTTAAACATGCAAAATGACACAAATTAACACAAAGTGTTTTATTTTTCACAGAAACAAGAATCAAAGCATTTAGATAAATAGATAGCTTTTTATCGAGAAAAACCCTAAAAACTAGGAATGAAAAAGAATATTTTTTCTTTTGTTAATTTTCTAAATTCTCTTTCGATGTCAGTTTTACAAAATATGTGCTTTCTTTAATGAAAAATCAAACAAAAAATTTCTTATTACGTAATAGTCGTAGGAAAGTTGAGTTTTGCAATAGTGTTTAAAATAACAAAATATATTTCTAAATTATTTTTTTTACCTGGAATAGCGTTAATACCACAGTCGATTACAACAGCTCCAGGTTTAATCCAGCTCCCTTTAACTAACTCAGCTTTACCTATAGCAACCACAAGAATATCTGCTCTCTTGCACTACAAAAATAAATGTTCTAATGTCACAAATATCCATTTGGATTATCTTTTCTCTAAGAATTGTTATTCTTCTGATAATAATATTTTATATTGATAAACTTTTCTATAATTTGAATTATGCAATGCTATATTATGATGACAAACATTTAAAATCTTAAAAATATTTTTTACCATTTCTTCTAAATTCTTCGTTTTTGAATGGCAAACAGTAACAGTAGCGTGAGACCATTTCAATAATTCGCTAATTGGTGTACCAACTATTTTACTTCTACCCAAAACAACAGCTTCTGCTCCTTCAATTTTAATCCCAGAGTCCCTAATCAGTTCCATGATTCCATTAGGTGTGCACGGAATAAAAGAGTATAAATCACCAACAGCTGTTCGACCCTCATTCAAAGTATTTAAACTACAATATAAAATAAGCTTAAAAAAATAAAATGTTGTAAACCCACCCATCAACATCTTTATCTGGTGAAACAGCATCAGTAATTACATGGGAATCAATTTTATGAACGCAGTCAAGTGGCATTTGCACTATAATACCATGAATATAAGGATCATTATTTAGTTTCTCCAATTTCGAAAGTAACTGAAATAGAAAAATTGTATCTGGAGGAATGAAATTATAGTAAACCAATGGAATAAAGCCAATCTGATTTAAAAGTTAGTCCTAACGCAAATAATTTATACTTAGACAAAAAAATCACCAAAATCTTGATAATAGTAGTCAAAGAACTAACTTTTAAGTCGGATTGGCCGTATTTCCTTTAGTTTGTTATACATAGTGACGAAACCTCGTTCTCAGTTGTATCGGATGGCAGTCGAACATGTTGAGCTCTTATTCCAATCTCAGAAGCTTTTTTAATTTTCATTCTAATATAAACATTGGAATCTTCACGCCCTCCTACTTGTACAATAGCTAAGCCAGGTTCAAAACCCGGTAAACATTGTTTCAGATTTTCTACATCTTTGGTAAGTTCAGCAGTTATACGTCTAAAAAAAATATAATTGATTTGTAATCAAATAAATCAAAAGTTTACTTTGCAACTTCTGTTCCTGAAAGTACTTGGCCCCGAACATCCGTTGATGCCATTTTCAATAAACACTCTGAAATGAATAGAGTTAGCTTCTAATAATTTCTTAAAAAGAATAAAGATAAGTGGAAGTTAAGAAGCGGAAAGGTTAACATGTTATCACAAATTGATTAAAATAATGAATAATAAGTAGTATTATCCTGAAATCATATATGATGTTTGTAACCTTTGCTTTATAATAAATTACCTAATTGTCTTGTGACTGTTTTCAATCTATTTATACACAACATAATGTCTTTTCTTAACGTTTATTAACTTATGACTAACAAAATCACAACATTTGTATTAATCAAAATAACTGGGTTGAAAAGTTTTGAATATAACTTTTTTGAAAAAAAAAAATGAACATGTTCATTTTATTGCAACATTAAATTAAAATTCTCAGTTTCAAGCTTGAAGTTACAAATTTCAGATTGAGTTATTCCTTAACTTTCAATATCGTATTTATGAGAAAGAAATTAATGAAATACTTAATAGAATACATATAAAACTAGGAATTTATTATGGAGCAAAATATTTATAAGGTTATTATTACTAAAAGTAAAATATTATTATATTGCCTAAGAGATTTTGAATAGTAAATTTCAATAATAACAAAGAAAAAAAAATCCGAATATTTCTGCTTTTTATTTTTGTTGATATTATAATAATATGTGATTTATTTTTATATTACTGTTATAACGACTTTATTGATGATTAAGCAAGAATTTCATCTGAACTGATACACATAATAAAAAAATAATAATAATGTGAAATAATAATTCGCAATCTAAAACTGAGATAAGCAAAGTTTGTGTGTTTTCAAAATAACATTTGCGTACATTATCAAAAATGAATTGCAAAATTACTAAACATTAACTGAGTAAATCCACAAATCTAACGCAATCAAATTATTTTTAACAATTCATAACATTCATTTTTACTTGCAAAAATCTGTTATTTATCTATATTAATAGTATTTTGGAAACAACTAAAAGCTTTATACTATAATAATATATTAGATTAAATTAAGAGTGAAAATCAAATTCTGGAACTTCCAGATTATCGAAAAAAAAAATTCACGGTGGCGTTAACTCTCTCAGTTTTTCCAAAAAGTCTTTTAAGGTTTTTATTAGTTACTCTAATTCAAGGCAGTTTAAATATTTGCTTGGAATCAGATTCCGCAAATTCCCCAAAAAAAGTAGTTAAGACATAATGTTATCCTTTATTTTTGAAAACGCATAATTTTTCCAAAGTTGTGAAAATGCGCTGTTTTTCAAGAAATATTGTTCTGAACTGAAAAATTTCGTAGTAGCAGACCTAATGTTTTGGCCTCAAATAGTATCCCAGAGAAAAAAAAAGATTTTCTTTGGTATTTACTGATTAATTATATGGAACACCTAGTATTAGTATAAGCTCCGCCGTTATGTCTTCGGCGTCTACAATGATTTGAACATTGCTCCAACAACATAAAATCACCATCTAACGTCCTCAAAAGCAAAACAATGGAATCAACGACTCAACTTACCATCTTCATCAGGTAAATATCCTTTCCGTAGATAAAATTTTTTCAATTTAAACAAGAAATATAAAATCAAAATTTTCATTATTTTGATTATAAATTCATAAGTTATATCCAAAATTGTTGGAAACATTTTATTTTATTTTTTTAAATTATTTTTATTTATGATTGTTGTTTGTTACATAAAAGATTTAGGTTACCTAAACATAATTTCCCGCTTTTTTGCAATAGTGATTTTTTATCTAACATCTGTAGCCAACTTATAAACTTATATTTATGAGCAGATTTTTAATGTGTTGAATAATAAATGATACATTTTTATTCCTATCAAGTTTTAAATAACAAACTATACAAATGTACGAAATATTAAAAAAATAATAATCAGTTATTACATAATATTTATTCTGTTGGTTATGCTGTTCAACTAACTTCAAATATTAACTGAGGTTGTTAAATCTATACTGGAATTACAATAAACCAGCTGAGTGTAATACATGACAAAATTTATAAAAACAGGAAATAGTCAGTTGCATGTTTTATTAAAATAAATAATCATTAGAAATTATCTCATTGAATAGATATATGATTAAATTAATCGGAATAAATTTAATGTAACTAATTTTACGTGCGCAGCAGGATCACTGTATTCTGCTCTGCTCCACCTTCCACCTATCTTCGTTAACATATTGACAGTTTTAACGTGAAAAGTTTTTTGGTTAGGTGGATTTTGGCCCTTTGGTAAGCAAACATTTTCGATAGTTTTCAATCATATTCGTTTTTTCTTAAGTTAAAATAACTCATTTACATCATAGTGTATTATATTTTCTATAAATTCCAATCAGTTTGGATTCTTTTTATGAATAGTATTTCGTTGTTAATGATTACATAAACGGTAATCATTACTTCATTTTTGAATAATCTTCTATTTTTTTGAGCAAGTTAAACCATGGCTGATAAAGCAGAAAAAATCTCAAGACCGATGAAATATCCGTACACATTTACTGCAAAAATTGCACAATTTCCATTTAAATTTTACATCAAAAATAACTGGATTTGGAGATACTATCCAATTGGTATTCTTATCTCCATACCTATCTTCAAGAAAATCAGTAATTTAGGTAAATGAAACAAAATTAATCTTGATTGTATTCAAAAATTAATTATTTTCACAGCAAACTCTCCTGAAAATGTTGCAAAATGGGCTGAAATTAGGCGCAAGGAAGCTGCTGGACACCATTAAACATCTTCAGCTGCAGTCCTGGTAGAAGCATTTTAAATTAAACTTTATAAATATACTTTGTTTAATGTCTAGAATCAGCAAATATATTATCTTTATGTGAGCTAAATTGTTTCATTTATACCTGTCAAGATAATAAAATCTACATTTAGATGTATTGCTGGTTATCTAAGTTTCAACAAAAGATTTCCTGTATTTTACCTCAAGAGAAAGTAAACACGCACGTGAACAAAATATTCAAATGTTCTCGCGAATAATCCAATGCTAGATTACTCATTCATTCTTACCTCACCTATGGTAGGAACCAGCGTGTTGCTGAAGGTTAAAAGAACTCATTTAAAGGATCATACTATAATGGTGTCGTGAGTGTGAATCATTACTTCTCTTATTTGTAATTATTTCAAAAAGAAGTGACTCCTCATGTGAAAGTGACGTATTTTTATTATTTTGAAGATTTAAAGTGAGAGTGTAAAAAATTAATATGTGATCGGATCCCTCAAAAAATGTAGTGCTCAATTTCAAAAAATGGCTCTTGTGGAATCGTGCTTCTGTTGTAGTTTAGCCATTGCATCTGGATTTTTTGCAGTCTATCTACTGGTAAATTATTTCATTTAAAGACCTACATATCCTTTTATTGTTATTAATTGTTCACACAGAAAGCATTTATTTAAACAGGATAATGAAAAATTTTAACAAATTGTGAAACTTTCGTTTAAATAAAGCAAACATTAGGTTTACGAAAAATTTGGTAACTTATTGAAAAATTAGTTAAAACATTCATAATGCTTTTAACAATCAATAACACGTTAGTCACGTTTTCTTATGTTTTAATCTAAAACACCATTTGAAATTTCATAATAGAAAATATATTGTTACATAACGCAGCAATTCAATAAAGAATTTTTCAAATTATGCATTTTAATTTTTATGTGGTTGCGCAAAAGAGAAAATCTAAACTTCCCAATATTCCAATGAAGAAAATTACAAATTAGTAGAAATAAACTGCAGTCAAAGGATATATTCAGATATAAATTTATTTCTTTATATTTACTAGATATTTTGGTGTTAATAATAAATATTTATGTAAAGTGAGTTTTTATATTCAGCTCGTCCTTGTCGTCATGAGAAAATTTTAAATGTTAAATGTAGACATCATAAAAATAATTTTATTTACAGTAAATTTTTTGTGAGCATAAATATTAATGACGTACAATAATTAAGCACTAGATTTTGAAAAATGCAAACGCGTTCCGTAGTTTACAGTGATAATATTTTAGAAAACTGGCTTTGATTAAGCATTAAATTTTTTCCAATTTTCTATCAATTCAAAACGTTCCATCAATCAGTATAATAAAACATATGTCGGTTTATTTTCATTGTTGCCAAAACAATAGATTAGTCCTTGTTTAATGAACCAACCCAAATGTGCAAAACTGCAATTATTACAAAAATTACACCAACAATAAAATAAAATAAAATAGTAGTTTTCCAGTTGAAAAACTGAGAAAATAACGACATTTAAAAAAATTTAAACTGTACCTATTGTTCGTCTTTATTTCAAAACATAATTACTTTCACTGTAATTTAGAAACAAGGTAAATATACTGGTTGACTTTTTCAAGGTTTAGTCTCTATGCAGATGTAGGCGTTATTGCGCGGCTCTACCTGAAATTATTTTTCATTTGCATGTTTTAAAGACCTCAAAATAATTTATTATATACAGTCTTGAACAAGATAACATCAAAACAACAAAAAATTTATCAATATGCAGCAATAAATAAAATTAATTGGTCATAGTTAATTTTTTACATTTTTACCATAAAAACGTGGGACAACACGAAAGAAGATTATAAATTATTTGCAATTAAATGCTTTCGAAAACCACAACTTATAAATTAAATTGCGCATTCATTAATTTGTTAAGGATAATTGATGCTTGATGAAATTTACAAAAACATTTTTATTTTTATTAAAAAGTGGAACGAAATAGAATCATTTCTACAAGCGTATTTTTATGTACGTACTCATATACTTTAAATCAATGCTAAACTGTAAATAATTTTCACTGAATGTCCTCTTACCAAATAACCTCCTTCCTGCTGCTCTGTTTTTCAACTACAAGCAATTTAGTTATTTATTGATTGCAGTAAATAACTTAAAAAAAAAGAATCCAGTCAAAATTTTGCAACTCGATAACTGTATCTGAATATTGAATATTTAAAATTCAGTACAGGTTGGACTTTAATTGGCTAAAGTGGTAAAGTATTTTGCTAAGGAAATTTGTTTAACATTGTAAATAATTGTAACATTCAAAACCAATATAAAAAAATTATACAGGGTCATTCACGAAGACTGGCCTATTAGAAGTTTATAAGGAACACGTATTTGAATCGAATTGAAATTTTGCACATATATTCTATTGAAGTAAAATAGAGTCGACTTTGTACCGAAAATCGGTACTAACTTTGTTATTTTAAACACTCTATATATTATTACATTTTTGGATTTCTTGATTAATTTTAGTTTAGATTTAATAACCACTAAGGGCATTTAAAATCAATAGTTTTTGAGTTATTCACGTTATTCCCGAAAATTTAACTCCTGAAGAGGTCGAGAAAAATAAGAATTGTTCAAAAACCAAGTAAGCTGGAAGTTAATTGTTTTCAGTAATCTGTAGGACAAGGATGACTCTATCAGTTGAAAGAATCACGTACTAGATTTTAGGGTTTTAGGAAATTTTGCATTTTTAGGTTGAATCAAAAATGGCACTAATCTGACATTTATTAATTGACTGAAAATAATTAATTATTTTTTTTATGGAATACAGTCTAGGCAACTGAAACATAACTTAACCTTTGTTCATGACGTGGTTCAAAAAGTTTTGTTTTCCACTAGAAACTTGAATCAATCTGTATTAATCAGAAAATTCCCTCGTGTAACAAAAATCCCAATTTTTTTTGACATGACTTTACTAACGCATCCAGAATTTGATTATCTTTCATTTAATATAAAATTTTGTTAATAAAAATTTTTGAGATATTTGCAAATAATTGCATTGACAATTACCAATTATCTCTTCTTAGTTGAGAGAGAATTCAATTCTAAAGTCCACTCTAAAAAGATTTACGGATCAGCTGTATATAAAATATTCTCAAACCTATATATGGAAAAAAAAATAAACTGCCCACTAAAAATTGGGACAAATGTTTGCTAAGTTGGTACTTCATGTAGGTGGTACTTTAGACTCTAGTGAGAAATAGTTACACCATGTCATTTTAAAGAATTTGAGGTTAAATTGTTAACGCAAATGTAGAAGAAAACTGTCAGACAGAGAAGTCAAAAAACGTCAAGCTAGTTAAAAACTCACTGAATCAATTTAATTATTCATTAAACTTAATAACGATAAATTTTCTAAATTTCAAATTTTTAATGGGCAGTTTATTTTTTTCCCACATATAGTAACCTAATTAAGTGAGGTTATGTTGAGCGTATTTTGACATGAAAAAATTAATTAAAAAATGTAGACATGTAAAAATACAACGATTATTTGAAAAAATGGTGAAGTGTCAATTTGGATAAAGCGAGGAATAAAGAAGCAGTGTTACCGTTGTCACAATTGACAATCAACTGTCAAATTTGAAATGCAATCTAACCAACATTGATTGGTATATTGTAACTAGACATGTTTTACCAACCTCAAATCACTTTGATTGATTTTAATACAGAATGAACTTTACATACATTAGTGAAGCAATTGCTATGTCATTCCATTTGAAAAAATCAAGTAGATGATTGAAAATCAAAAAACAGATGAATATGCAGTAGTGCAATCAATAGTGTCATCAGCTTACTTAGTTTTTGAACAATTTTTATTTTACTTGAACACTGAAGATGCAATTTTTTTTTAAACATGAATAATTCTAAAACTATCGATTTTAGATGCCCTAAGTGGCTATTGAACCTAAACTAAAATTTATCAAAGAATTCAAAAATGCAATAAAATATAGAGTGTTCCATTTAAAATAAAAAAATTAGTACCGACTTCCTGTATAAGCGGAAGTGCAACAAAGTCACTTTTATTTTATTTCGATAGAACATATTCAAAAACTTTATATGAAAAATTTCAGTTCGATTGAAATATGCGTCCTCGATAAACTTCTAATAGGCCAGTCTTCGTGAATGACCCTGTATTAATGCCGAATATCTAGAAAGTTCAGCAAGAGACTCATGTCAGAAGACTTTATTCTACATTATGTCCCCGGAATGAGTTTACAAGAGGAAAAAAAATTATCTTTGATTTTACTCCAAAACTGCAAGGGAAAAACATTTTTTGCTTGTTCTGAAAACTGCAAATCTGTAATTATAATTTAGATATTCTAACTCAGTAATAAGAAAAGTTCATTTTCTTCTTGATTTTGGACATTTTTCTGTTCTTTGAACCTTTGAACATTGTCGGTTTTATTTGATGTCACTTTGATAAATAAAAATCATCATTGAATTTTCCAGTAGAACAACGATAACTTTTCTTATCCATACCAAAACACAGAGTCAAGTAGATTCTTTCGTCCTTTCATGAAACTGCCACAGAATTGTCAAAACCACATTAAATCAAAGCAACCTTGCCTACATGATAAAAACGTTCAAATTAAAACTAATTATCACTAAATCCAGATCGAGAAAAAAATAAACTTTTCTTTCTACTAAGCTAGTTTTAATTACAGATTTGCTCGATTCAGAACAAGCAAAAATTTCTTTTCCTCTGCGGTTTTGACGTGAAATCAAAAACAAAAACTTTTTTCCTATTGTAAACTCAATCTGGTGACATACTGTATATGATTTATTCATAGACCAATAAATAAAAAAAATCATATGTATCTAAGCAAATTAATTGGGAAAAATGATTAGAGTTGAACCAAATATGATTTACCAATTATTAACCAATTATGGTAAAGATCACATTTATTTGGTATTAAATAATAATGTTATAAAAATCGAACGCAGCTTTATGTGTTTGAAACGTTTATCCGTATTTATGACCCTTTTAGTCTCCATTTACGATACAAATATGAGAAATGTGGTTATCTAGACCAATGTACCTCGATGTATGCAAGTCTTACATAACTGGAGTAGGTTAAAACTATACCTACAATGTACAATAAGTAAATACTTCCATTACATTAATTAGAAATTCATGTGGTAACTATAGACGAACAGTTACATAGCTGACTTGTGAATCAACGAATATAAAAGGCTACAATAATGGTTCAATGCGTTTATAAATTCATAAAGAGTTAATCATGATTCAATAACTTTAGATGTCATGTTGAAAAATTGATAATTCAAATAAAGTCACTAAAATGTTAGATGTTTGATATGGAATTTCAGTAATATCAAGCGCTTCAGATCATTAAATTCTCAATGGAACAATTAAATTAACTGTAAATGGTGATAAATTAAATTTTAATTCTATTTTATGTCTAATTAATTGAAAACACGAAGCTAAATAAGCTTTTATTTATTGTTTTATTTTAACTCTTAATTAACAAACTGTTTTACTTCTTTTACAATTTGTGAGAATTATAATTCCAACTTTGTTGGAAATTTTAAATTAATTCAGATAATCAATTGACTAGAAAACCGGCATGAATTTTTTATAATGAATAGACAATATAAATTATTTTTTTATAGTAAAAAAAAAGTGAAAGTTTTAGAATATTAAAAGTATAAATAAGAACATCTTTGTCACTTTCTCTATAAACCACAAATGTTGCTGTTCAAACAAATTAAATTTAAAACACAAACATTCTCTCTCTTTTTGATTTTTGATAATTAGAAATTCAATTTTTGACGCTTTTGGAAACTTTACTGAGTTAATAGTTGATAGTTGAATTGTATAATTACATAGGAATAATGATTTTAAATTTTATAATTATTTAATAACAGATTACAAATTAATAAATTGAAAGAGCTTAAACTATGTAGTCCCACATTTTGACAATAACAAAAAAAACTCAAATAAATAATCCCAGATATTTTATAAAAAGTAAAAGTTTAATTTAACAAAATTAAACCGTGAAATGTAGTCCACTTTTTTCCGTTAATTTGATGATTACTTTCAGTTAGATTAGTTTCAATCCAAGTGATAACCATGGGTAACAGGCATTAACATCTTAAAAGCGCCTTTACTGTCCAATGTCAGCTGATTAAGTAAATAGGTTTTTACAAGTCCGGAGCCTGTAAAACGACAATCATCCAATACTACAATAAATAATATTCAACAATAAATAGTTACCGTAATAAAGGGTATTAGTAAGGCTCTAATTTCAAGTAAAATTTTTGTAGATGCAATTGTTAGTAAAAATTTCAATTTTTCTCTCAATTTTTACTTAAAAAATTATTCCGCTAGCTTTTGCTGCAAAAGTGAAAAAAATTTTTTTAACTTTTTTATTCCAAAGGAACGGTAAATAAGTAAGAAGCCTAACTTTGCAGATCCTCTAGTGGGCTGATGTTAAATTGAATTGTAAAGTTTCAACTTTCTAGGGGGTGTCGTTCCTGAGATAGGGGTGACTTTTAAAATTTTTAATTCTATCTTCCCGAGACAAAACTTACACTCAGATTTGGTTGAAAACTAAGCAAGATTACCAATTCGAACCGAATAATTCTTCTGGCGTTGGTTCCAACTCTCTATCTTATACCGTTTCCAAGATAGGGGTAACTTTTAAACTAAGAAAAAAAAATTTTTCTACCATTTAGAATCATTTTAGAAAGTTTTTGTATCACAATCTGAACTAGTTTCATCTTTTTATCACCAATCGTGAGTAAAAATTTCAATTTTTCTCTTAATTTTTACTTAAAAAATTATTCCGCTAGCTTTTGCTGCAAAAGTGAAAAAAATTTTTTAACTTTTTTATTCCAAAGGAACGGTAAATAAGTAAGAAGCCTGACTTTGCAGATCCTCTAGTGGGCTGATGGTAAATTGAATTGTAAAGTTTCAACTTTCTAGGGGCTGTCGTTCCTGGGATAGGGGTGACTTTTAAAATTTTTAATTCTATCTTCCCGAGACAAAACTTACACTCAGATTTGGTTGAAAACTAAGCAAGATTACCAATTCGAACCGAATAATTCTTCTGGCGTTGGTTCCAACTCTCTATCTTATACCGTTCCCAAGATAGGGGTAACTTTTAAACTAAGAAAAAAAAATTTTTTCTACCATTTAGAATCATTTTAGAAAGTTTTTGTATCACAATCTGAACTAGTTTCATCTTTTTATCACCAATCGTGAGTAAAAATTTCAATTTTTCTCTTAATTTTTACTTAAAAAATTATTCCGCTAGCTTTTGCTGCAAAAGTGAAAAAAATTTTTTAACTTTTTTATTCCAAAGGAACGGTAAATAAGTAAGAAGCCTGACTTTGCAGATCCTCTAGTGGGCTGATGGTAAATTGAATTGTAAAGTTTCAACTTTCTAGGGGCTGTCGTTCCTGGGATAGGGGTGACTTTTAAAATTTTTAATTCTATCTTCCCGAGACAAAACTTACACTCAGATTTGGTTGAAAACTAAGCAAGATTACCAATTCGAACCGAATAATTCTTCTGGCGTTGGTTCCAACTCTCTATCTTATACCGTTCCCAAGATAGGGGTAACTTTTAAACTAAGAAAAAAAAATTTTTTCTACCATTTAGAATCATTTTAGAAAGTTTTTGTATCACAATCTGAACTAGTTTCATCTTTTTATCACCAATCGTGAGTAAAAATTTCAATTTTTCTCTCAAATTTTACTTAGAAAATTATTTCGCTAGCTTTTGCTGCAAAAGTGAAAAAATTTTTTTAACTTTTTTATTCCAAAGGAACGGTAAATAAGTAAGAAGTCTGACTTTGCAGATCCTCTAGTGGGCTAATGGTAAATTGAATTGTAAAGTTTCAACTTTCTAGGGGCTGTCGTTCCTGATATAGGGGTGATTTTTAATTGCAGATGCAGAACGAGTCCATAAATTGTGTTCCTAATTTTTAAATTCCATGTTTTATGTGAAAGATTCTAGAGTAGATTGGCTGCGAACACTCTTAAACAAAAATTCCAGCTTGTAGATATTTTTTTACCTGGGTGTATGTATGTATTAATTAGGTTATAATATATATCTGTCTGAGTTCGATTTAATAAAGATTAATGATTTTTTTTTTAATTAAATTATTAAATTTTTATTAAATTTATTTTATTAAATCAAAAGCAGTCTTTTTAGAAAATTATCAAGAAAGCCATATTCAATTTAAATATTTATTAATAACTGAAATAATTTAAACAACCAGTATTAAAATTCATTTCCTCTTGTAATATCTAGACACCTTTTATCGTCATTTCAATGCTTTGTACTCCTGGAAAAAAGTATTCACCAGGATAGCTATGCGCGCTATTTTAGTAGTATTTCAGACTATTTTTTTTAGTGATGTAGTCATTTTTAGTAGAATGTAATTAGCTCCAGAGGTGAGATTGGATGTTTTCTTATTCTAAGTCAAAAATCATGCAACTGCTAATACAATGGTTTAGGCTAAAACATTCTTGAAAATGAGCGCATTTTGAAAACACAGCTAGACTGGTGAATACTTTTTTCCCAGGGCGTACTTTGTATTTCTTAAATATGATTTAGTTTGCATGTATCTTTATAAATGAAAACCGCAATCTTTTCCAACGATTTTTATTTATTCATAGTATCTAGAATGCTTAAAGATACTGAAACTACTTCATACACGATTGTAAATTCAGTAAAAAAATATACAGGTTGTCCAACCACAGCGTAATTCTTCCATAGCGTAATAATCGTTGGAAATATGAAAATTTGTTCTGAACGAAAGTTGTTTAAATCTATCTTAGAATTGTTTTAAAAATAGTTTTAAAAATGGCGCACTTCCAGTTATACCAGAAATTGACACCTATATTCGTTATTTTAAACGCAACACTCTATATATTTTTACATTTTTGGATTTCTTGTTTAATTTAAGCATCACTTTATATGACACTTTGAGTAGACCATTTTCAAGAAAATCAAGATTTGAAGAAAAAATATGGCAGTGCAAAGATCGCCATTATTCTAAATATTTCGAACACCAAAGTATTTACAGAGGTGCGGTTTTAGACAATTATTTTAAACATAACAGTCTATCTCTTAGATCTGATAATCTTATCAAATTTGATAAACTCTCTTTTAATGAAAGCTTTAAACAAACATGAGGAAGTACAAACCTACTTAACTCGTTTTTCTTAATACTAAGTTGAGTCGAAAGTTCTCGCTATTTTTGCGAACAAAAATTTTTTTAAAAAAATATAAAAAAAACAAAAATTCTGAAAATTTCATCCTTCAAAATATAATCCATCATTTTCAAAGACTTTTTGCCATCTTTCGGCTAATTTGCGAATTTGGTTACGATACCATTCGGATGTCTTTGATGCAAAGAAGTTGCGGCATCCATTTTTGACCTCTTCAACATTTTGAAATTTTGTCTCTTTGAAAAAATGCTGCATTGATCGAAACAATTAAAAAGAGCAAGGTCAGAGCTATAAGCTGGATGTGGTAAAATTTCTACTCCATCCATTTCCTGGAATTTATTCTTTGTCCTGCGGGCACGATGACATGGTGCATTATCCTGTTGCAAAATTATCTGATTTCTGTTTATCAAAGCTGGATATCTTTCTCGCAAAACTTCATGAACTCGATCCAGTTGCTCACACAGTAAAGATTGGCGTTGACAGCACGACCATCGGGAACTAACTCAAAATGCAGTACTCCTTCAAAATTCCACCAAACACATATCATAACTTTTTTTCCGAAGCGGTCTTGACGAATACGTGGTTCTGCTTTTTCATTAAGTGGTACCCATTGGGTTTTCTTGTCGGGGTTCACAAAAAACACCCATTTTTCATCACACGTTACAACAGTGGATTTAGCAAGAGGATTCTGCAAACATCAACCCGCTGTTGATCTTCTGCCTCACTCAATTCATGCGGATCTTCTCTTGGGCGTTTGCAAGTGAAACCGATACGATGCAAATGGCGATTAATGGTTCGTTAAGAAGCTCCAAGTTCTGCCGATAATTCTCTGGTAGTCGCATGAGGCTGTTCTTGATAGGACTGAATCTGAATCTGAATCCACAACCTTTGGTCTACCACATTTGTGTCACCAGAATTAAAACGTTGAAACCAATCTGCCTACTAGCAGTATTCTCTCCTTCATTATCACAAATGGCCTTCGCTGTATCTGTGGGATTTAAGTCTTTTTTCAAATAATGTCTCATCAATCTTCGAAGAATAATTTTTTCGGTATTCATTTTGTTTTAGTTTCAGTTTCAAAAACGGTTTCCCAAATTAAACAAATAGAAAATATAAATCTGTCTGAAATTATCTTTTAATTGACGTATGACACATAAACAAAATCCATATGCATCTATGATAAAATTTCAAGTTTTAATATAAGAGGAAAAAATGGCGGGAACTATTGACTCAGCCTAGTAGAAGGCTATACTTTTTAATGTGCAACCAAATAGAATTTAAAATTACCTTTCTATAGATGACAGGTTGTACCCAATTACTGCCAACAGTTTTTGAAAAATATGCATTTTTTTGAATTTTTCAAAAATCTACATCATCAAGTTAGCTTTGATTGTTATTGTTGATATAAACATGTTTAAAAAAAGTACTAGACTTCAAGTAAAAAACAATTAGTATTGTATTGACATTATGAATTTATGCGAAATTTTTCTCAAATGAAAAACTTCCATGTGAGATTTCTGTAAGAAGAACAATATCAAAATCAGCTATCTATCCACCATTTTTGGAATAAAGGCTAAAATGGATTTGTGATAATTGAAAAAAATACTGTTTTGAGGTAGATCCAACACAAATCTTGACGTTTAAATATCAACAAACATTCAATATCCCAAAATTATCAATAAACAGATTTTTGCATAACATTATCATTCACACTGGCCAATCACAGAGGAAGTCAATGGTTAGAAGTTGATTTCCAGAGATGGAAAAACTCGAATCTCTAGGTTTCTTCATTTATTGTGCATAGTTTCGATTTGTCTTGATGTTATCTTATAAAAAATAGAATTTAAGTATCAACTATACTCTTTTTTTGGTACCACATGGTACCACAAAAAATATAGCGTTTCATTTAAGAAAATTGAGTTATCTGGATTAGAAGTTCTTCCCATAAGAAGAGAGTTTTTAAAATTTGATAAGATGATTAGGTCTAAGAGATATAATGTTATGTTTAAAATAAAGATCTGAAACCGCACCTCTGTAAATGCTTTTGTGTTCGAGATGTTTCTGCTGATCTCTGCACAACCATATTTTTTCTTTAAATCTTGATTTTCTTGAAAATGGTTCACTCAAAGTGTCATAAAGTGATGCTTAAATTAAACAAGAAATCCAAAAATCAGTTAGTGTCAATTTCCGGTATAACCGGAAGTGCGCAAGTTTTGAAAATATTTTTGAAACAACCCCAAAAAAGATTCATACAACTTTTGTTCAAAACAAATTTTCATATTCCCAAAGGTTATTACGCTGTGGTGGGACATCTTGTACATGTTCGAACTATAAAAAATAATGATAAATAATGTTTCCGTCTTGTTTTTCTCATTGATGAGTATTTCATTTCTACCAAAGTAATATGTTAAATAGAATATTCTAGTCTGACCATTAAATACATTTCTGATAGAAATATTCATATAAGAATTTAATTAAATCTTAGTTTTTATAATTCCATCAATCCAACTTTTATTTTCAGATTGCATATTTGATTGCTTTTGCTTTCGAATTATTGTGGATTCTGGAATCCTTAGTGGCCTTGCCAGCAGCTGCAGTTTTACTATGCGCAGGATATTTCACAATGGCACTGTTTGCAGCGTTGCTCATTCATGGATTAGCAACGGTAATAATAACACATTGAAAACCTCACTTAAATGCGATAGTATCTTGACCAAATTCAAAAGGAAATTAATTTTGTCGAATTTGGTTAGCATTAATTAATACACAAACTGATTTTTCTTTTTTTTTTTGTATATATACAATATGAGAAGAAAGTTTTTACACTACTAACATAATTTAACTTTCACGTTTTCAACTAAATCAGAGCGTTTTTATAGTTCATTATCGAAATTTAAATCACTTTCTATGTCAATGTAGTGATAAGTCATCGACGTCGTTAAAATAATTGTAAGATAGCAGATGGTAATTTATTCTTTGAAAGTAAAATCTGTAAATAGAATAATCGACTTTTACTTTCTTTAATAAATTTAATTTAATAATTTTACAGAAAAATACTCTTTGTCTTATCGCTTGGATGTTCTCTGTGACGATTTTAACATTCCCTGAAGCTGGCTTAGTAATTTATATGAGTATTCAATACTGGGTAAGGAATTATTACATTTTTATCGAAAACTCTTCATTTATCTATTTTTTTGCAGAGAATAGAAAGTCTTTATGGTATAACTGAGTTATCTAGTTGGTTAGTTAGGATAATTGTAAATGTGATACAATTAATTTTAATTCAGTCATTATATACTTCATGGAAAGATGAAGAAATTGTTGAAAAACGTCTGCGAGAACTGAACATGGCTACTTTACAGATTCCAAGAGACTCATTACCACAAATTAATAGTCAGTTTTACCAAAACAATGCTTATGATAATTCATCGGAAGAATTCAGTATGAATCTGAAAAGGTATTTAAAATATTAGTGTATTTCATTTTTCTTTAATTTTATTTAATAGAACCTTATCGACGCCGCAAATTTGGAACGGTAATATTCCAAACAATTTGGCACCCATCCCTTTTGATGGCTACCAGTTTTGTACAACTCAAAGTGAATTTAACGCAAGCATATTCATGCCAAATTTCGTCAACAACGAGATGAATACAAGTAAGTGAATTCCCACATCAATTAGAAAAAGTGATGTCACTTTTTTGTAGGTAAAAAAGCACAATCGTTAATGGATTTACGACTTCTTGATGACAGTCAAGAAAAAATTAATTATCCATCTTTCATATCCAATAAAACAGTTACTGATACAAGCAGTGCTATTATACCAAATTACGATTTTTGTCAATCTAGACTACAAAAATATGCATCTGTTGATGCATTAAATGATATTAACAAATCCAGTCATGTGATTAAGAACAGAACAGGTTTTTATGCTCAACCAATACCAAACTATGGTGTACCAATTTATTATGGGCCTTTGGATGGTCCCGACTTTCTCATTTATAGAAAACAAATTGATAATATGAGTAGCAAGAACTCGCTGAGTAATAATTCAGCAGATGATGTGCAAAAATACAGAGATGTTGCACTTTGACACTTACCAGAAAATATAGCAATGTGCCATTTTTACATCGTTTTGAAATTGTAAAATAAATTATATTTTTGTATATATTAAAAAGAAATACATTTTACTATTTTTTAACAATGGTTTAATTTACTGATGTAAAGATCGCCATTATTCTAAATGTCTCGAACATAAAGTATTTAGAGAGGAGCGGTTTTATACCTTCATTTTACACATAACAGTCTATCTTTTAGATCTGATCATCTTATCAAATTTGATAAACTCTCTTTTGATGGGAGCCTTAAACATGAGGAAGTTCAAACCTACTTAACTCGTTTTTCTTAATACTAAGTTGAGTCGAAAGTTCTCGCTATTTTTGCGAACAAAATTAAAAAAAAAAAAATATAAAAATAACAAAAATTCTAAAAATTTCATTCTTCAAAATATAATCCATCATTTTCAAAGACTTTTTACCATCTTTCGGCTAATTTGCGAATTTGGTTACGATACCATTCGGATGTCTTTGATGCAAAGAAGTTGCGGCATCCATTTTCGACCTCTTCAACATTTTGAAATTTTGTCTCTTTGAAAAAATGCTGCATTGATCGAAACAATTAGAAGGAGCAAGGTCAGAGCTATAAGCTGGATGTGGTAAAATTTCTACTCCATCCATTTCCTGGAATTTATTCTTTGTCCTGCGGGCACGATGACATGGTGCATTATCCTGTTGCAAAATGATCTGATTTCTGTTTATCAAAGCTGGATATCTTTCTCGCAAAACTTCATGAACTCGATCCAGTTGCTCACACAGTAAAGATTGGCGTTGACAGCACGACCATCGGCAACTAACTCAAAATGCAGTACTCCTTCAAAATTCCACCAAACACATATCATAACTTTTTTTCCGAAGCGGTCTTGACGAATACGTGTTTCTGCTTTTTCATTAAGTGGTACCCATTGGGTTTTCTTGTCGGGGTTCACAAAAAACACCCATTTTTCATCACACGTTACAACAGTGGATTTAGCAGGAGGATTCTGCAAACATCAACCCGCTGTTGATCTTCTGCCTCACTCAATTCATGCGGATCTTCTCTTGGGCGTTTGCAAGTGAAACCGATACGATGCAAATGGCGATTAATGGTTCGTTAAGAAGCTCCAAGTTCTGCCGATAATTCTCTGGTAGTCGCATGAGGCTGTTCTTGATAGGACTGAATCTGAATCTGAATCCACAACCTTTGGTCTACCACATTTGTGTCACCAGAATTAAAACGTTGAAACCAATCTGCCTACTAACAATATTCTCTCCTTCATTATCACAAATGGCCTTCGCTGTATCTGTGGGATTTAAGTCTTTTTTCCAATAATTTCTCATCTATCCTCGAAGAATAATTTTTTCAGTATTCATTTTGTTTTAGTTTTAGTTTCAAAAACGGTTTCCCAAATTAAACAAATAGAAAATATAAATCTGTCTGAAATTATCTTTTAATTGACCTATGACTCATAAACAAAATCCATATGCATCTATCTACTCGCTGAGTAATAATTCAGCAGATGATATGCAAAAATACAGAGATGTTGCACTTTGACACTTACCAGAAAATATAGCAATGTGCCATTTTTAAATCGTTTTGAAATTGTAAAATAAATTATATTTTTGTATATATTAAAAAGAAATACATTTTACTATTTTTTAACAATGGTTTAATTTACTGATGTAGCCCATGGTGGAGTCATTGGTTGAGGGTTTTGAAGGTAAGACATCACTATGGCGGAAATTGATAACATGAAAGAGCTTAAGATCTGAAATAAAATATATCAGAGCGTGTTAAATCTTGGAGACCTCTAAAGTATATTTAATCATCGCTTTTCTGTCTAAATTAATAAAATGATAGCTTTACCTGCTTTGTGTCGTCTGATAATCGAGAATTAGCAAAACTAATACACGAGCAATACAAAGCCACCCAAGCGCACCACTTCAGCCTCATCATAAGACCGCACATGCTGAAAATCATTCCTAAAATAAAATATCAGAATTAATTTAATAATGTTTATTATTATATATTATATATATTCTGTAATAGTTGTAATAAAATATGAACGTTTTGTAACTTAATTACAAAAGTGAGTTGATGTCTTTAGGAACATAATTTTAATAATTATCAACAAAAACGACTATAAATAAAATGATACCTTTTGTAATAAAGTTTCAAAACAATATTAGTTCGAGAAGAATGAAATGAATATAATCGTACTTGAATAAAAATAAATAGTTCATACAACACAACGAATATTACGAATTAAGAAAAAAACTGGACTTGTTTTATCGTTTTTCTGATTAAAAAAATGCATAAAAATACACATTTTACAGTATAGTTCGTGTAGTCCAGTTATGGTCTACTTTTCTTCTACATTCCTTACAGAAAGAAACAATATTTTTTTATAGATAACACAGCCATAATCATCTACGTTCTCCGTACATTTTTCTCCAGATTTCCTAAAATTTTTTCCTAATACATTGATTACCATGTTGAGACATGTGAAATATTTATCGATAATAGTGAATTAACTACACTATTGAAATTTCACACATAATCATAAGATAAAACTAAAAAATAATATTTAAGATTTTGTTTGAAAACTACCCTGCCTGGGTTCTGACAAATCAAGCTTTTAACAACAGGGTATACATACAAGTTTACACTAGCAGACACTCATTTCAATACATTTGCATTGGTAATTATCCTAATTTTATCTGGATTATTACAAAAATAGTGATATTGATACAATAGCAATTTAAATTTTATGCAACAAATGAAAAAATGTAAATCACAGTTTCAAATAGCACCAAATTCAAAAAAATTTGGCTTAATATTCTTTTCAATTTTTTTGTCCTATCCTGGCCCCAATCCTTGACACATTTTTCGAATAAACCAATATATTAAATTTAAAATGTATTAAGCCGAGGCGTTAGGGACCAGTTTTATTTACATACTTTACAAAATTTTACATAATTTACATTTTACTCTACAAAATGAACCAATTCGCTTACTTTCTCAGGAAGCAAAAGTAATATAACAAGACAAGTTCTGTATCCACTACAAATCAATATGTGGCAGTGTCTCACTGAAAATTGCAGGAAAGAAAAGCAGTAACTACAATCTTTCACAGTTACAAAGTTTCATACGTAAACAAATACTTCACCAATACTATAATAGAAAAAAAATATATATACCATAATACAAAAAGCAACTATGACGAAGTCTGATATCTATATGAGTATTTAATAGAAAGGGTAAATCTATTCCGATCTTTGACCTCACGACACTACACACGAGACATTTCCACGCTTTCTATTGTTGAGTGCTTTCATTAGGTGCAGTCGTGGTAGTAGTTGTAGTGGTTGTTGAATTAACTACAGGAGTCGACGTAGTTAAAATTGGAGTCGCAGCTCCCGGCGCTTGACTCTTAGGTATTTGCGATCTGAGAAAATTATTCTCCGTTTCTAATTGTTGGATTTTTTCCATCAACTCCGCTATTTTTTCTTTCAATACTTCTACTTCTTCTCTAACTGTATACATCAAATGACTTTTCACTAAATCCATAGCCTGTTCAATTTTATTATCAATCGCATTAACAACAGGATTGGTTTTTGAAGGATCATCGGGATTTTCTGAAGCTACTTCAGTACCACTATTTGTTTCAGCTACTGTTTCATTAGAGGCATCTGGATTTTCCAAAACTGTCAAACTATTCACATTCATATCAAATTGTGGATTCGTATACACATTATTCGTTTGACCTTTATCTAACATCGAAGGAACTGAAACCGCTTGCGGAGTTTGATTTTGATCAAAAATAGCAGGAGTAGGCAATACTTTTGGCGCCACCTGATTTTGATCAAACACTTGAGTACTTTGCACAACATTTTGTTGCATTTGTGTTGAATTTTGTGACTGATTCGGAAGTTGCTGGAAGTTTGTATTCTGTTGGTATTGCTGTTGATTTTGAATGATAGGAACCGATTGTGACTGCGTACTGTTCTGTATTACCGACATTTGGTTTTGAATGGTAGGTTGCGGAATCTGCGGTTGACTGACAACAGGCTGTTGCACATTAGTGTTTAAAATAACGCTTTTAGCGGTTTGCGTTGGTAGACTACTCGACGTGACTTGTTGCTGCTGCTGTTGTTGTTCACTCTGTTGAGGGAAAGCATGTCCATTGACCATTGGTGGAGTCACTGTTGGCTGTCCAGCGTATGTCTGACTCTGTTGAAAATTAGCAGGCAGCTGAACCGTCTGTGAAGTAGGCACAAAAGCACTTCCTTGGTTCTGAAGAATATTAGCCGGAACGTACTGAACGTTTTGATAATTAGCCGGTATGGCAAATCCAGAATTCTGAACTACACCAGTAGCAAAATATGGTTGTGAGGCGTTAATGAACTGTGCAGGCATACTGCTGGGAACTCCTGAAGTGTTTACTAGTTGTTGAGGCAACGTTTGAGTCTGCATGTTGGCTCCAGGTGGATAAAAATATTGCGTTTGTGGTATCATTTGCGTTTGCACATTAGGAAAAAACTGACTTCCGTTAGTAAAACCACCCTGCAGTAACATTTGCTGAATTTGCTGTTGAGGCAGACTCTGTGTTTGTAAATACACCCCTCCCGCTGGTACTGTTATGCTTCCCGTAGATTGTGTCACTTTGCTAGGTTGAGTTATAGGAGGAGGCGCTTCATCCACATAATCCATACATTTCCATCGTCCCCTTTTGAACGGCTCTAAACTTGCAATTTTCACCACTTTAAAACGATCATTTCTACTTGGAGTCGAATGTAAGTCTTTGGAATCATCTGCAGATTGTTTGGCTGTAGTGTCAATAACAGAATCTGTGGATATAGTGACAGTCTCCGTGGGTAAATCAGCGATGCTGACATTTGTCGGTATAATGGCGACGCCGTATTGAGGGCTGGTGGGTATCACGTTGGTAGTGTTTGAATTGGTAGCCGTTTCTTCGGCCTGGGCTTCTTCAGCCGTTTGATGGGGTTGCAGATTCGGTTCAGCAATCGATGCCGTGGATACGTTTACGCCGTCCACCACGTGTTTGTCTGACGTAGCCTCTGCTGCTGCATTTGCCGTGGTCGCGCGTTGACCTACGGAATGCAAACATTAGAAGACATCCTCATTCACGTGTTACCCACTCACACTCAATATGGCAGATTTTAGACATAACTAAATAGCACGCATAATGCTTGCGAAATTTTTAAAAAATTTCTAATTTTAGACGCAATTAATTTCATTCAAAGGAATACAAAGATAAAATAATTGATCGTAAACATCGAAACATTAATATTGATAGAAATAACTTGTTTACGTATACATTTATTTACATCTATTTCGCACATTTATTTAAAGGTGTTACACTGAACATCAAATGTGCTTCCATTTGAAGACATAAAGTGACACTTTGTACAAAAATGACTTAAATCTTTATGAAAAAAAGCTAGAGGTAGTTTTCAATCAAAACAAAACAAATAAGTCGGTAAGGAGTGTCAAGGATATCTTGCTTACGGTTCATCGATGAAATTGGATATAATTGAGCAATTGAACAATAAGACTATTTTTCCTATGAGCGAATATTAAATGCGTTTTATTATTTAATTCAATAAAAGCTCAAAAACAACAAGATTGATTAATTAAGAAATTTTTAAAGATTTACATACTGGAACCGAAAATAAGCTGCAATGTCTAAATGATATTGTGAAAATGCAGTACATCTAGTTTCAAAAAAACGTAGTTATTTCAAATTCAGTTTGAAGATGCTTTTACAATGTTTCAACTTGAGAACATAAAAAACAAATTGCTCTGAATCTTCATTAAATAATAATGATTAATACCAAAAGGTAACACTTCAGCTTTTCAATTCAATAACAATTTAAAACCAAAAATTTCTTGTTCATAGGTTAGAAAGTTAATACCACTAATAATTCGACCAAATCCATAATTATTTCAACATTTAATGAAAAATTCATAACCATACTAAGACTAAAAATTCCCAAAAAGTTAAATTACACCCTTGTGAGTTTAGATCCCGGATGAAGACTCAGATACACGAAAATACTTAAAAGTATTTCACATACTGGACTGTCTGAACTACGATTTCAAATCCAGTTCTTTCTGGACTAAAAATAATCCAAAACTCACCCAGAATGTTCATATAGTCAGGAGTAAGATCCTCTCCTTGTCCATTTGCATTTGTGGTTGGAGGTTTATACCTCTGTACTTTATCCGGTCTTCGAGGATCGACATTACCGGGGAGCATTTTGTCCTGAAAATTTATAAATATTTACTTAAAATATGTAAACAGATAAATGCGAAATATATCCGAGTTGATATCAATAAGTATATTGACGATAATAAACGACCATAGATACCCCATCTCAGAACTGTCAAACCGTCGATGAAATGACGATTTTCAAACTTATAAATAAATATAAATTTGCGAATTTAATGTTACAAATAAGAATCATGTTTAAACTCAGATATACTGTAGTAATTCACTCCTTTTAATCGATAATACTTACTATTTTCCTTAAAATAAAGTTCAGTGAAATCACAATGGCGACAACCACAACCTACGCGAGTTATTAAGTGTCATACGTCAGTGGCGTAGGTCGTGACGGTTTTAAATTCAATCTTTAATGAGAAAGCAAATATCTGGTTATCTATTGCAATAAATTTTTATTTGCATTTGTTTAACATTATAAATAATTTGAGAATGTTTCACTTATTTTAAAAAACTATTTAGCTGAATAGGTAAAAACAGTGGCGTGCTTAAAGTTTCTTCACTTGAAAGATGACTCAATGCTGATTTATTTTTACAACTATGTAGTTTAGTTAATAATTACGAATTTTTATTAAAATCAGATCAATAATAAAAAAACACCTTAAAAAATAAATTTTTATTAGGAATAACAAGATGCTGAAATAATGGCTAATTTGAAGAATACAGGGACTACTATTGAAGTGAAAAACACCACCTTAGCTTTATTAATTGTCAATGCTCTTTATAAAAGAAAAAGTGTATTATATTGTAAACACCATAAAAAGGTAAGATGGTAAAAATCACTTCAGCTGCTAAGTATATCTTTGATTGCTAGGAGGCAGGCATTTTAGGAATATGTATGATATGTCTGTAAGAGCTAACAACAACTTGATTCAGACTTTTAACAACAGCAATAAGAAATGATACTGTTGGGTATATGTAATATTTAATTCCGAGCCTCTTTTTTAAAGCATAATTTTGTGCCGCTCGTAAACTTTTGTGATAAGTTTGGAAAGAAGGATCGTTGAATATAGTTTTATCAATAGCCGCCACATGACCAAACCCAATTCGAACAAGAGATTCTCCAACATTGACAATTTGCACCTTGTTCTAAAAATCAATATTAGTGAATTATGCAACACGATTTGAAAACTTACATTTCTAGTTTGTGGAAGTAATACTTTACATTGTACAAAGTTTTGGGCTTTTGCTATTGGAATAAATTTGACTTCGTTGCCTGCCACAATAGCTTGCAACCAATTCAAGCCAAGTCCTGATACTTTAACTCCAGATATTTTCACAGGAAGCTCTCCATCTGATAGACCTGGTAATGGCACTAAAGGTTTGTGTTTTATCATAAGTAAAGCCCCATTGGGGTCAATTCGTTCAACCACTCCAGTCAATTCCTTTTTCTCTTTAATAAAGTGATTAGGAATATCAGAAGGTTTTTTAAATTTACTAAACTACAGAAAATAACTGTCAAATCATCACAACATTAAGTCTATTTACAACTTACAGGCCGAACTCTTCTTATAGCAATGCTCAAACCAACAAGTGCAACTGTATAACAACCAAGCTGAAACGACAATTTCTCATACAAAAACTTTAAATATTCAATAACTTACCTGAACCCCACGGTTGTCTTGCTCAAGCAAATCAATCACTTGAGCAAATACGTTCTTAATTTCGTTCATCGTGATTTTCTTTAATTTAACAGTTCAAATTACATCCACATCTCTGCCAAAATTTTTATGCTAAGAATAAAACATATCATTTAGTTGCAACAATGATGTCATTCGTAAACATACCTTGCTAAACGTTGACTTTTCAACAACAACCTTCAATTATTTAAATATTCTACGATTAGTGACGAAGTTCACCTGATACCAGACGTATTTATAACCTAAAAAAAAACTGTCAACACTGAAGTCTTTTTTTGCAGATTTACATTTGTGAAAAACATAAAAATTTACTGGAAGCTGAGTAAAATTAATAAAACAACAATAAAGCAATAACGATTACAATTTATAGAATTAAAGTAATTTCAGAATTACAGAAATTGTTATTAATCGTTCGGCTACTACCTAGCAGAGGGCGCTTCTCAAACTATTTCATCATTATTTATTTCAGTTTGAAAATGAAAAGTTCTACTGTTATTAGTTTCAAATTACATTGGAAAATGAGTAGAACTGTTCTAATAATTTTTAGTCGTTTTCGTAAGTTTTATTCGTTTTTATCACCAAAGCCAAATTCATATTCGAGTTCAAAATACCCTCACACCCTGAAAAAAAAAGTATCTTTTTTCAAGTATTTTTTATTTCATAAAAATATTTGCTTCCGTTCGTTCAAAACTATGACTAAATCGACGGCATTTATATATATCTAAACGCCCGCCTTAATGAGTAATAATAATTATAATAATAATGTAATAACGCCCAAAACAAAATACCAAATAGTAGTTGCCTAGGTATAGTATGTTAATAATATTTATGTAATAATAGGTTTGCCTGAATGTCGATTTGATTGAGGACAGACGAATCCATTTATTGCTTTATATTTTTAATAGTAATGCATAAAAAGTGGAATGATTACTGTTCGAAAATAAGGTTTGATAAATGAGTTTCTCGTTAATTTATTATTCTTGTTAAATGCCGCAACGCCGATCTTCGAAAGAATAAATGCGGCAGAAGCAAAAAGTATCAAAATCAAATCCGCAGTGGCGAAACACAATAAAATAAGACTGAATGCAATTTACCTTTCGTTTCAAGAACGTAATAAATTTCCTCTTTCAAGTGAAGCGTTAAAATACGGTTAGAAAAATGTAGGAATCAATTTATTGTTCGGTCGCCGCAACGACGCATTTGTTATTTGAAAAGTTATGTTCTCCAATTTACGAAACAGAAGAAGTTGTTCAAATACACAACAAAAACTCCACAGCCGAAAAATAACAACGAAACAATCCAATATCCCGGGAATTGTAATCGAGAAGCAGCCGAAACCGTAACAAAAACACATAAGGACGCAATATCGAATATCATACAGCCATAAAACTTGCTATTTCTTTTTACTGTTCCATACATTGTAAGTTTGGTTCGCTTTAAGAACTAAAATCGTCTGTCGCCGTTTTGCTATCTAGTTCGTAATAATAACAATCGCTCTCAGTGGGCCGCGGAAGGACTTCGCCACAGGCAGATGTCATTTTCAGTGATAGTGCGCTTCGTTAGACGACGCAAAAGCTATCCACACAAATTCTAAGCTTGTTTAAATTATCGACACTCTCCTGAAAACAGGAAATATCCAAGTACGCTTAGTTCTTGTCTCGATCCCTCTTCTGATTTATAAAAGCTATCAAAAGCTATGGCTTTTACCGGCATTGTTTTTAATGTGCTTCTGCTTTGTCGGGCTTTTGAATCCCACATTCACTTTTCAGACGAAATTATGCCTTTCATTGTTTCAACAAGCTTAATTCTGTTGAACTTTGATGACTAGATCGCAATTTTCACCGGAAAAGCGTCACTAAAGGATCAACGGAATAAACGCACACAACTTTACGAGTTTAACATAAGTACTCGTAAAACTGAATTAATTAACATTATTCAACAAATAACATTATTTGTTTTACAGCCATTTTTCTCCCTTAGAATAATTTACTTAAATAATTAAACTGAAACACATTAAGTCAAAATGAAATTTTAACATATCTAACGAGATTTTCGAATAAAATGTTAACTACAAAATCATTATATGAGATTGCCGCTAGCAAAAGCATACATACCCTTTCCTATATTCTTTAATGCATCATGGTCAAATGACAAATGATGATCATTTCCACTGCCATAAAAAGAATGAGGCTCTTTTATGTATATCAAACGATGGTTGAGTAGCTTTTTACTTTGTCATAAATATTGCTCACATGTTCAGTCAGATTCTCTTTTATTGCGTATATTGACAAATAATAATTGTTAGTTGTTTAATGGAAACTCTTTTGTTTATTAACTCCATGCGACATTTCTTCCATCATCTTCCATTATGCACTAATCTCATCAATCCATTTCAGTCAGGTGCGTTCGTTGAAAAGGAACATAAAAACTGAACATAACGAACTTAATTCCACAAACTCATATAGAAGCTTTTCTCTTTAGTGTTATATTAAATATCAAAGGGTCCATGTGTATCACGGTACAGTGGGTACGCATATCACAAATTCACGGTTTTAGCTCCTTTCACGCCGTCTATAGCGAAACTAGCAAATCGCATTACTAGATGTATCTTGAAGTACCAAAAGTCCAACCAAAAAATTCATTGGCGTTCAAAGTGATGAACTCAACAATTTTTCCTTCGGCTCTTAAAACTTCAGACTGAGATTCATTTCAAACATTTGAAATTGAATATTTTTTGTGTTATACTTGACTGTTGTCATTTTTATAAAGAAAATTCAAAGATCTTCCAGATACTGCAACGAAATATAGGGTGTTGTTGTTGAATGTTGAATCATCGGGTTTATTTATTGAAAAAAAAAAGTAGATGGAAAACTTATTTTTAAATCATTTTTTAATAAAATTCAATAAGATGTACAGCCACCCAATTACAAAATGTGGCATGCATAAACGAACCCTTATCGTGCAGACGTGATTCTTTAAGGTCTGCATTTACTAAAGTCAAACTATGTAAATTTCATTTAGAACTATTTGTTTTACAGATTTAATCTTATTAAGATTTTTTGAGGTGTTAATCATATTCATATTTCTAATCTAAGTTTTGCAAAAACCAAGGGTTGAATCAAGCCAATTTTTTGAATACATAGTTGTTATATCAAGGACCAGGTTCTAAGTTATTTTTTATAACGAATAAGTAAATAGATCATGAGAAAATTCATTCATGAGTCTAATTAAGTGCTATTTGGTTGTCCATAATAACCGTTGGGAATATGAAAATTTGTTCTGAACGAAAGTTGTTTAAATCTTTCTTAGAATTGTTTTAAAAATAGTTTTAAGAATGGCGCACTTCCAGTTATACCAGAAATTGACATCAACTTCGTTATTTTAAACGCAACACTATATATTTTTACATTTTTGGATTTCTTGTTTAATTTAAGCATCACTTTATGTACATAAGTAACAATTTTAATAAACCATTTCCAAGAAAATCAAGATTTAAAGAAACAATATGGCTGTGCAGAGATCGCCGTTATTCTAAATATCACAAAAGCACTTACAGAGGTGCAGTTTTAGAAAATTATTTTAAACATAACAGTCTATCTCTTAGATCTGATAATCTTATCAAATTTGATAAACTCTCTTTTAATGAAAGCCTTAAACATGAGGAAGTTCAAACCTACTTAACTCGTTTTTCTTAATACTAACTTGAGTCAAAAGTTCTCGCTATTTTTGCGAACAAAAATTTATTAGAAAAATATCAAAAAAAAAACAAAAATTCTAAAAATTTCATTCTTCAAAATATAATCCATCATTTTCCAAGACTTTTTGCCATCTTTCGGCTAATTTGCGAATTTGGTTACGATACCATTCGGATGTCTTTGATGCAAAGAAGTTGCGGCATCCAATTTCGATCTCTTCAACATTTTGTAATTTTGTCCCTTTGAAAAAATGCTGCATTGATCGAAACAATTAGAAGGAGCAAGGTCAGAGCTATAAGCTGGATGTGGTAAAATTTCTACTCCATCCATTTCCTGGAATTTATTCTTTTTCCTGCGGGCACGATGACAGGGTGCATTATCCTGTTGCAAAATGATCTGATTTCTGTTTATCAAAGCTGGATATCTTTCTCGCAAAACTTCATGAACTCGATCCAGTTGCTCACACAGTGAAGATTGGCGTTGACAGCACGACCATCGGCAACTAACTCAAAATGCAGTACTCCTTCAAAATTCCACCAAACACATATCATAACTTTTTTTCCGAAGCGGTCTTGACGAATACGTGGTTCTGCTTTTTCATTAAGTGGTACCCATTGGGTTTTCTTGTCGGGGTTCACAAAAAACACTCATTTTTCATCAGACGTTACAACAGTGGATTTAGCAGGAGGATTCTGCAAACATCAACCCGCTGTTGATCTTCTGCCTCACTCAATTCATGCGGATCTTCTCTTGGGCGTTTGCAAGTGAAACCGATACGATGCAAATGGCGATTAATGGTTCGTTAAGAAGCTCCAAGTTCTGCCGATAATTCTCTGGTAGTCGCATGAGGCTGTTCTTGATAGGACTGAATCTGAATCTGAATCCACAACCTTTGGTCTACCACATTTGTGTCACCAGAATTAAAACGTTGAAACCAATCTGCCTACTAGCAGTATTCTCTCCTTCATTATCACAAATGGCCTTCGCTGTATCTATTTTAAGTCTTTTTTCCAATAATTTCTCATCAATCCTCGAAGAATAATTTTTTCAGTATTCATTTTGTTTTAGTTTTAGTTTCAAAAACGGTTTCCCAAATTAAACAAATAGAAAATATAAATCTGTCTGAAATTATCTTTTAATTGACGTATGACACATAAACAAAATCCATATGCATCTATGATAAAATTTCAAGTTTTAATATAAGAGGAAAAAATGGCGGGAACTATTGACTCAGCCTAGTAGAAGGCTATACTTTTTTAAGTGCAACCAAATAGAAGTTAAAATTACCTTTCTATAGATGACAGGTTGTACCCAATTACTGCCAACAGTTTTTGAAAAATATGCATTTTTTTGAATTTTTCAAAAATCTACATCATCAAGTTAGCTTTGATTGTTATTGTTGATATAAACATGTTTAAAAAAAGTACTAGACTTCAAGTAAAAAACAATTAGTATTGTATTGACATTATGAATTTATGCGAAATTTTTCTCAAATGAAAAACTTCCATGTAAGATTTCTGTAAGAAGAACAGTATCAAAGTCAGCTATCTATTCACCATTTTTTGAATAAAGGCTAAAATGGATTTGTGATAATTGAAAAAAATACTTTTTTGAGGTAGATCCAGCTTAAAAAACACAAATCTTGACGTTTAAATATCAGCAAAACATTCAATATCCCAAAATTATCAATAAACAGATTTTTGCATAACATTATCATTTACACTGGCCAATCACAGAGGAAGTCAATGGTTAGAAGTTGATTCCCAGAGATGGAAAAACTCGAATCTCTAGGTTTCTCCATTTATTGTGCATAACTTCGATTTGTCTTGATGTTATCTTATAAAAAAATAGAATTTAAGTATCAATTATACTCTTCTTTTGGTGCAGTCTTGATAAATACCAATAGTAAGTAGTCACCAAGGCTAATGTGATGATGTAGTTTTTTTACAAATTTCAAAAAACATTTTTTTTCCAAAAACTGTTGTCAGTGAGTGGGTACAACCTCACATCAATCGAATTGTAATTTTAGGTACTAAGAGATGGTACCACAAAAAATATAGTGTTCCATTTAAAAAAATTGAGTTATCTGGGTTGGACTTCATTCTTATTGAATCCTATAGGTATATCAGATCATTCAAAAATTAATTTTACCTTGCAATTTCTAAGTTACTCAGCTTTTCCCACTAGTTTTGTCTCAATTACTGACTATGAGAAAATAAATAACAGTTTATTAGTTAATTTTGATTGGAGCTTTTTGAGCATATTGAACGTGAGAGGTCAATGGAAAATGTTTAACTTTAAGCTAAAAAACTTATAACAATCTTCTACAAAAAATTTAAGTATAAAAAAGATTTGTGGAAGTCCTACAAGCAGGATCCTACAGAAAATAACTACCCCACTCATCGGGAATTTTCAAATAAATTAAAATATGAAATAGAAACTGCAAAAAATGCATACGAAAATTCTCTGTTACAAAAACGAAAAGCATTTGTCTCTTATGTGCGAAAACATGTATCCAATCGTGTATCGGTTCCTCTTGTTCGTAATTTTGATAACAAAATATGTGTTAACTATCAAGAGACTGCTGAGACCTTGGCTGGAAGTTTTGCTTTATCTTTGAATTCTGATAGCGATCAACATTCTATTTTGACTTTTTCTGAGTGGAATAATGACTGTTTGCTTCAGATCAATTTTGAACTATTTTTGAATAAACTTGCAGATGAAGTTTCTCCTGGACCTGATAAATTACAAGCAAAGAAGCTGCTCTATTGTCAACTGAAATCGGTATACTTCCGGAAGAGTGGTCACAAACCATCGTTACTTCAATATTTAAGTCTGGAGATAAGCTTGATCCTCAAAATTATCGGCCAGTGAGTCTTACGTCCATTTGCTGCAAGATAATGGAAAAAATAGTAGTTCAAAAATTATTGACTCGTCTCACCAAGTATGACCTTATACCAAATCAACAACACGGTTTCTTACCAAATAGATCTGTAGTTACAAACATTCCACTAATCAATGAACAAAAATAATCGACAGTGGTCAACCACTAGATATTATTTATTTAGATTTTAGCAGAGCTTTCGACAAAGTTCCGCTCTCTTTACTATTATCAAAATTAAAATCAATTGGAAAAGTAGGAGCTGTATTAGATTGGATTGTAGCATTTTTGAATAAAAGAACATACTGTGTTATATATATACCGGTTAAAAGTGGTGTTCCTCAAGGTTCAGTACTGGGGCCAGTACTGTTTATCATATATACACAAGCGATTTATTGCTTTCCCTTGGAGATTGCTATGCAGCTTATGCCGACGACATAAAACTTTTTGGTAATCTTTTAAAACATGACATGCAACAAAATCTAAACATAGTGTCAGACTGGAGCAAACAATGGAAAATTCCAGTGAATATTAAGAAATGATGTGTGCTTCATTGTGGTTTGGGAAATCCAAGTCAGATTTATTCCATTAATGATAACATTATTCAAATGAAAACAAATCATAGAGATCTAGGAGTTGTAGTTAACAATAACCTAAGTTGGTCTGAACAGTGCCTAGGTAGTGCCAGGAAGGCAATGTATGTGTTGAAACATGTTTTCTTATAAAAAATAGAATTTAAGGATCAACTATATTCTTGTTTTGGTGCAATTATTTAGTATTCGCCAAGGCTAATGTGATGCTGTAGTTTTTTACAAATTTCAAAAAAACATTTTTTTTCAAAAACTATTGTCAGGAAGTGGGTACAACCTCAAATCAATCGAAACTTAATTTTAAGTACTGTGAGATGGTACCACAGAAAATATAACATTCCATTTCAAAAATTGATTTATCTGAGTTGGAAGTTATTCTCTTTGAAGAGTTCCATAAAAAGAGAGTTTTCTAAATTTGATAAGATGATCAGGTCACATATGGTACATAAAGTGATGCTTAAATTAAAGAAGGAATCCAAAAATGTAAAAATATATAAATTGTTGCATTTAAAATAACCAAGTTGTTGTCAATTTCCAGTATAACTGAAAGTGTGCCATCTTTGAATATATTTTTAAAACAACCCCAAGAAAGATTCAAACAAAATTTGCTGTACAAAACTACAAAGCACTTATTCTTATTTCACTTTTTAGAATACAATTGATTCCCAGATGAATAAAATTTTTTGTACAATTTTGAAAATAAGTTGTTGAAATTTAAAAAGCCCAGCATAACTAACGCTCGATTGCTTAACTTAAAGTCTCCTTTAACTTAAGTGACGTTTATACTGGAACTGTCATTAATTTAAAAATAGTGTGACTATCACAGTCCTAACTTTATTCAAATTAAAGGGGACTTTATTTTAATTTTGAAATCAGACTTAAATGAACTTTTCTTTGAAATTAAGTAATCAATAATCCTTCAATATTGAAAATTCATTTAAACCACTTCTCTGTTTTGAGATTTTTGTTCTTAATTGTTCAATTTTTGATTATTAATTGCTTTTAACTTACACCTTTGTTTCTTAAATATTTTCAAGAAATGCCAGTTACCAAAATAAAAGACAGCAATGAACTTTACGGCAAAATTCATTCATGGAAATGTTTACTCAGATTGCAATTTCGACCATTATTATAGATAGGGTTTACTGGACATACCTATGTGTAATTAAAAAACAGATACCTACATATACAAAAGTTTGATTTATATTTCTGAATATGAATATCTTTCAAGTGTTGGATTGTACATACGTTAAACATAATTAGTTTGCGTCCTTAATTGAGTTCTATCGAAATCAGCAGATGTAGCAAATATTTAACGTTTGGAGCTTATCGAATTTGTTATTACAATGTAAAAAGCACCGCTTTATGCGAATTTACCAGATAATAGCAGCGTTACAGTTGTGCCCCAAGGCATAAATTAATTACAGTGTCCCTAAAGCAGGGCAAATGGTCCATTATCTGTTATTGTTGTACTCTACCACTACATGGGGCTTGCCTTGCTGCGTGTATCTCCATGTCAATTGCACCGTTTGTTGCGGAAATTATTAACGAGTTGTGACTGAAACACTGCACTTGTTACGACAATATTGCGAAAAAATTATTTGCACAAAAATTCTGTTGATTTTAATAGAGAACAATAGCAAAATTAACGAAAACTGTTGTGTATGTATTTTGTTTGAAATTTGTAATCAAATATTCTGTCTTTTATTTGTGCATTACAAAGAAATGATTTTGCTGTAGTAATCTAATCCTCTCAAGTTATCAAGCCCCTTTTCCATTTTGCAAATTTTCATTTTTGCGCATTCCATCTAAATATGCTATCGTAAAACTTTCCGCTAAAATCTTCTCTCCTACATTTGCATTTCTAAACAACTCCGCAACATTTCTTCTTACAAATATCAGACATTCAAGAAACGTCATAAGTATACAGCTACGCTTGAATTAAGTCCTTAATAAATAAAACATAAAATTAAATCATGCCACATGAAGCGCTGAAAGCTCTCGTTTATATAAACTTTGTCCATTCTTGTCAAATAAGTATGTAAATGAACATTTCCCGGATATAATAATCAGAACAGGGACTAAGTTATGCAAGTTGGAAACACCGGAAGCGTTTGTTTAAGACCGACTGCGATTTAGAGTGCTACAGTTATACATTCGGAAGATTTAGGGGAATTTACAGACTTCGTCTGGATTTATAAGCAAATTTAAATTAATGAGAATTTGTGTTTCAAAACAAAAAAGATACGTTTTATGTGTATATATATTTTTTTTGTATAAAACATCAACGCAGTGATATTTTGTAGACTGAATTTTAATTTGAATTGCAAGAGCTGCAAATCAAAAGCAATTTGCTTGTCATGACCATGAACAGATTTATAGAAATATTATTGGTTTCGCTGTGATAGAAAGCATTTATTTAAAGGTTTTGTAATATTTGTAGCCAGCTAAATGTACTGCCACTATTTGTATTTGTTTTCATATGCAATGAATTTCCACCGGAAAAAATGTGATGTTAAATTTAAATGTATTGTTTAAATTAAAGTTTAAAATTATTTGGTCGTGCGTAATATTTCCTCATACAAATTGCTCATTATTTCAAACAAAAGCTAGAGAACAATACCGAGTCCTATCGCACAAAAGAAACTTTTTAATAGCTCCGAAACGATTGTGCTCGTGTGTGATTATGAAACAAATAGTGGCAGTAGTAGAGGGTCGACGTAATAAGCTGTAGGAGTGGCGAGCCGATAAGGAATGCTCTAATAAATGTTTCCGTTCTTTGGGAAGTTCCAAGCTTTCGAGTAGTACAACTTCAAAGCTCGAAGGACAATTACCGACGATGATTAATTCGAGTCAGCAGTCTGTTGGCGAGCACTAGACTGAGTGTGGGTTTGGCAGGTCTGCAGCAATCCTAGTTTGAAGACGTCGTCGGGCCTATTGTCCTAGCAAGTGATATGAATGGTTCTCTGATGACCTAACAATGCTTCTTCGTTTCTGACGTCAGACAAGCACACTTCGGCCACCTCCAGATATGCATATCTGCGATGTCGGCATAAGGGGTGGATGAAAAGGGTTACTTGCAACATTTTTGTTGCCGTTGAGACTAAGTGGTGTACTCAAGTTTTAAAACCAGTTGACAATTTATGGAAGAGTTGTAGAATGCCGGCGATATACTACCGAGCGGCGCTGTTTGCATTGTTGATTAGTAAATTGGAAAGTGCTGTTTCTGAAAGATATTGGTGTGAATTGTTTGCAGTTGGATGGAGTGTTAGCAAATGCTGGATGTATGGGGGTCTCTAATCGAACCGCAAATACATATACCACGAACAACGACCTGATCTAAAGCTCTCAACCAGCTTACGACCCTTCTGTTAGAAGTTCTGCCTTTTTTAAACATTTTTTATAACATTTTTTTGTTTCATACTGATAAAAAAATCTCTATTCACAAAAATTTTGATTCAATTGTAAGTATGAATTATCTAACAAGCTTTCACTCTTTTCTGTTATCTGAAAAGTAGGAGAAACATAATCTTGTAGTTTAATAGAACGTTTTAATTGAACCATTATCGTCTAAAATTCCTCCACGAAACAAAAAACTAAGGTTCTTTACTAATTAGAATAAAAAACCTTGGATGTGCCTATAATGAGCAAAGTAATTAATTTTTCATAACGACGATAAATTATAATATCACGTGACCCCAATCAATCCGCAACTATCTATTTTGTATTTCCTGCAGCTAGTAATTCTGATCGCACTTGGCCATTCCTCTTCTGAAACAAATCTCCATCATGACAAGACCCATTCATATCAGTATCTCCACGAACGTATCGAAATCTTGCATTCATGCTATTGTCACGGCTATCTACAATCTGCGACGGTGCCTCGCCTGCTGCGACCTGAAGCACCGTAATTATGCCGATGCAACAACAGCTAATGGTCGGCGTGCATTATCGAATATTGACGATGCTTTGTTTCTTCATGCATAAATCACGACCCACGGAAACTACCCTTTAATCCTTCCACAGCGAGCTATTTTTCCGTAGAGCGTTAATTAAATCCCGCATACGTAAAGAAGTGAACATATTTTATACTACAAAACAGCGAGCTTTAAGCTGTGTTTTGAATCTAGTGGGATATTAAAAAACCTATTAGTCTAATAAGGCTTAGATGGTAAAGTAATTACGTTTAATTACTTAGTCTAATTTACGGTTTCTATGGGGCTTCACTATATCGGACACGACCAAAGTGTCAAGGTGTAGCATAGATTTGAAGACTTTATGATAACTTAAAAAAAGATTGAAAATTTAATCGCTTCCTGTTTGCTTCTTTTATAGAATATATCTCCAGGACTTTAATTAGTAACATAAAAGAAGAAATACTAATAATTAATGTCAGTAGTGTCAGAAACAACACACTATCGATTCATTTAACATGAAAATTTTATCAACATATATTTTATGCATTAATTTCTATTAAGGAGTTTTTAATTTTTTATTCAGCGGATTAGAGACATTTTATCTATTCAATTTCCGGTTGCTAATCAGTCAATATTTTATAAAATGCTTAAATTAAAAATTGACCTTATATTCTACATATAAATAGTAAGCTTAACTGGATTAATTTTTATAAATTTGATAAATGAGAAATAAATAAAAAATTTACAATAACTTTGAATCTGTGTACGTATTTTTTTAATAGAACAATTGAACTGTACGTATATCTATTTGTGGAACAGACTGTAAAATCTCCAACCAACAAGAAGAAAAACTTTATAGACGCCAGTTATTTGTTACATTAATTATTTTATGCCAAATATAATAAAAGAAGTTTCGGTGACACGTAAAGGGTTCACTCAAAACATTTTTGTTCCTATTTTTCAAATTTTATGTTTATCTTTTATACTTGGATTAAGTGCCACTTGCATTTTTGGTTGCCTAAAAATTGTTTTTCAAAGAATTGATTCAATTTGTTATTGATATGTTGTGTCGGTTCAAAGACAATTTATGACATCCTGAAATAAAAAGAAGAAATTTTAAACTGTTCTTATGCATAATAATAGAAGTATATTATGTACTAAGGTGCCGAAGACTATTATTATTGACCGAGCACCAAGATTGGTGCGAGGCTTATAAATGTCTTCCCCACCGTGGTGTATATACCGTTTTTTCCACTAGTAGCCAAATTTAAGGCAAATGCTTAAATTAAAAAAAATCTTGTAAAAATCAGATAGCACAGGAATACAAATTTACCCTTCCACTAATAATACAACTTTTATTTACACATCTGTTATTATCCTGTTTGGGTGTTTTTTTTTTTAATATGAATATGATTGGGGGTGAGGGGTTGGAAGTCTGCAAAGGTAGGAGGTTACATTGAGAAGTTACTGGTACTCAAAATATGTAGATATGCTCCAAGGACTTTCTACATCTTCACTATTCTCTGATCTTCAACTTCTGTGGCTTTATCAATCGAATCACAGCGTTCACCCTCATCGGCTGCAGTTCCACTAACCTCATCTTCACCAAAAAACTTGAAACCAGTACTCTACATAATACTGTTATCAATTTACCAACCACATCGGGTGCAACAATAACTAATACCTATTTGTTTGAATAAAGTTTTGTTCTTTTGATAAAGTTCTAGTTCTAACATAACCAAACTCCGGTTTCCGCATCCCGTCATTCGAGATGTCATCAGTCATTTAGACATTTATTGAGTGAGCGCGAATTTTAAACTGGTAGTAATTTTATTCAAATGTTAGGTTATTTCAAGCTGCAAATAAGTTAAGGACAATCTACTTGGTATACAAAATCACACTGAATAAATTTTTTTGAAACAATTATCTCTGGATTCTCAAAATATTTGAATTTATAAAATGAAAAAATTATTAACCACTAAAAGAGAAATTCAACTTCTCAGTTGTCTAAGAGACGCAATAATTGTCACCTTCATAGCTAGTAGTGGAAAAAAATTGTAGTTTGAATCAAATCTAGACATATAGAATGAAGAGATTTTAATTCCATGCCACTATTGAGGATTTTTTGAATGAACACCCGTTACAACTGTTTAAAAAATAATTAAATAAATAAAAGTTCCAAATGTAAATTATGTCAAGAGTCAGTGAAATACAGAGTGAGTCTAGTATTATCCACACATACAGATAAAAATCAGTGGCGGCTTGTCGGGGTGGGCAAGTTGTTTGTTGTTGTTTTTTTCACTTTGGAAATCGTATATGTAGAAACCTAGTATGTACCTAATAAATTCAAAATCTAATGATTAATAGATTGAGTTATTATATTAAAACATCACTCTTAAAATTGTGAGTTTAAAACCCTTCTTGAAGCTGCTGCGAAGATTCGAATGCCAAAGCGGGCTAGCTCAAGCGCTCTGAATCTATGCCAAACATACGTTTATTATAGTTATTATGCCGCTAGATTTGAGAAACAGAGAGCTAAATGATTAAGATGTGATGGTTAACTTACTGGGTGTTGTAAAAGAGTGCGGAGAGATGGACAAATTTCATTTTGCCCGTTTGTGTAAGCCGGCGTCAGCGTACATTGATCACTAAAATATTTTTTTCGAAAGGATTCTTACAATTGTTGACAGTTTTCTTATTTTGTTCTTCATGATTCTATGCTGCAAAATTTGAGGATGAAAAAAATTAGAATTTAATTGTATTAATGACTATGATAAATAAAGTTTGTTTAATTTTCGTTTCAAATATATGGCAATTACATTATAAAAACTGAATGCCAGTTTGTCTACTCTGTAATTTCTTATTTATTAACTTTCTTATTCAATCAAACTTTGTATTATTTTTGTGGAACAATTAACATAGAACATTGATTTTATAAATTTATAATAACTTAGACCATAGGCGGTGAAGATGAGCAAGCCCTCCCTGGTTTTCGAGTAATATCGTCTTCTATCGTTAAAGTTGTTAGTTTAGTTCAGATGATTAGCAGTGCGCGCGATTTATGATTTAAAGTATAAAAATATACTGGTGAGTATAACATCAGTTAACGACAATCATGGTGAATTCAACAGATCAAACAAATATTTCTAATGTGGGTATTAGAGAAGTTATAAACAATAAGGACGATATTGTAAATTATTTGTTACAGACAAAATTCACTGCAGTAAATTATGAAGATAAACTAATTGGGGTGAAATTGGAGCTTTGCCTAAAAATGAAAAATCTATTAATCCGTAAAAAAGCAAAGTAGCAAAGGATTTAATAGCAGCTGGTAGAATGGTTCTTAAAATTCCTTCCTCCTTTCTACAATATTTATCTACTATTCGATACTATAATTTTAACGAACGTTTTTTTACTAATAACAAATTTTAACTTTTTTTTCTTTGTCGTGGTAGGATAATGCTCTCGAACTTCATGGGTTCTTGCTGAACGATATTATTATTATTTCGTATTTGAAAAGCAAAATTATACCGACTAACATAAGGCTCCAATACCAATCCAGTATAATAAGAAAAAAATGATGGATTAAATTAGTTCAAATGAATAAAATAAAATTCAATTTTTCACAAACTATGCAATACAGTTTTTGCTATAATGGAAGACTTATGTGTGAAATTACAGAAAGTGTTAGTCGAAAAAGCGTTTATTATTTTCTTGTGGTAAAATTATTCGATATAAAAACGGCTCGTAAAGTAACATGCTTATAAAGTTTAACATTTTTCTGTCATCACAGATAAAGAAGCAAACGTCATAAGACCTCATCTAAACTTAGTGGAGCATGAAAACGTAACTTCTGTAATAGGAAAAAGCCATAATACGTTAACGATATGCATTAATAAAGAAGATAACGCACCAAACACAGATTAAACAGAAAACTGGAATTAAAGTAAAAATTAACGACTCAAGTTTTAACCCAATAGTGAGTGTTTTAGAATGATATGAAATGTAATAAACGTAAATTGAAAGATAACTAACTGAAGTTATTTTATAATAGTTTGAAAAGTTCGAAAGTAAAACTTTAAAAATATAACAATATCTTGAGAACTCAATAAAATACAAAAATCTTACATCTATTTATTTATGATCGATTTTATTGGAATCTAACAGTAGGAAATAAAAACAAACATTATCAAATTTCCATTTTTTATTTTTATTTAAAAATAATCCTCCTAATAAATTCATGTAGTTTAGTATTTTACGGTTATCTTAATGCATTATCTACTTTTATGTTTAGCGTTCAATGCATACTACTTATATTTATTACACTATGATTTTGATATTGATTTTAACGAACTAAGTATTATTATACTATTCAAAAATGTCAGCGTTCAGACAAATAGGAGTATTTAAAAGCATGCATAATGTAATTTTATTGCTTTAGAAGCCCCAATATAAAAATTCATTTTACGCTACTATGAAGAAGAATATAGGAGGGTATAGAATAGAATATAACAACAGCCTTAAACTCAGAAAGCAAACATAAAATCTCCCTATTTACAGGTGCAATTATAAAGATCAAAGGAAGCGCCTAGACTCTCTGTATAACCCTCTGATCCTCTGAAAGCCTAAAATGTAAAAAAGTGTAATTTAATTCAAAGCAGGAATACTAACAAAACTCACAAATACTAAAACTTGAATTATAGTTAAAACTTTTGTTGTAAAGCAAAAAAAAAATCCAGCATTTTGCAGTTCTGAATTCAAATAAATCGTTTTTCACAACAGTAATTCACGAAACTTTTATTTCTGTTAAATTAGTTGCTGGTTATATCATTGTAAATGATGTTAAGCGATACCACATTGTTCTTGTACCAATAGATCTCGAACTAAATTTTAACTGACCCTTTGGGATTTACCCTGAAGACAATAAGTCACCAACTGAATGGTTTTACTGCTATAAAACAGGGAATAGGTGGCCCTAAATCGAGTAAATATCTGCATTATGCTAAAAGTCAAATTATATAAATTAACGTGAATTAGCTCATTTTGTTAACAACCATCCCGTTTAATATTCTCTTAGTACAGGTAATCAAATAAAATTTCTAACAAGTAATAGTCAAACTTTTACTACAAAATTAGATTTTTGTTCCATTTCGTAGAAGTAATATTCATGAATAGTCTTTTCCTACGTTAAAAATCTGGTTTGTCAAAGGAAGCATTGAGAGACAAAAGTTGTTGAAATAAAACTGCTTTCAGGATAATATCCGATTACGTAAAACTAGCCAGCATTTAGTCGAGGCGGAAAACACTAAAGTCTGTCGTTAACATAAAACGTGGAAAAAACACACATAATACAGTAATAAAAGGGGCCGCACCATCAGCATAATGGAGGCCGCTTCGTAATATTCCAGTACGCCTTGGACGGAAGAGACATGCAGCAATTGTCCTTGCGGAAATGTCGCTGGCCTGAGTATTTCCGGCGACAAAGTTGCACGCACGTTATTTCAGAGATTAGTGCCGCTGAAAATGTAGCTAACGTGTGAAACTGCGCGTGAATATCCATCTAATCATAATTATTTAAATGGTAGAGATAGTCACGCGACAGCTCGACGAGTCGACTATGACACACCGGGTGGCCCAAACAATGCAATTATAAAGCAATTTCAAGACAGTTCTATCGAGGGATTTCAACGAACAAACACTCGAAACGGACCCAAGATATTTATTTTTGACTATAAACAGTTGACCTTATCTCCTGATGGGAGCAGCACGTTTGCTGCAGACCACCGGCGTGTAAATATCGCCATTATCTAGTGAGGGGTGCGTTTATTTACTTACTAAAGAAAATTTCAGACGACCACCCAGTTATCAGCTGCAGAGACAACCCTGAACAACGATGGATTCATCAATATGTCGTGAGTCATTAATCGCAACGAAGATTGTTTACAACGCTACCGACTTAAGAGCTGTTCGCCTGTTCGTAGTCATCAACAGAAAGTGGAAGTGTCAGTAAATATACATATAAGTAAATTGAAATCAATTCACAAAATTAAATTATTTCAAATTCTTTGTTCTATTTCTCAATGTGGAAAAAGTCAGTTGCGGAACATTGGAGTTGATTCACTTTAATAAGAGATAAAACTTCACAAATTGTTCGAAATTTGTATCGGGATAAGAAACAGATAAAAGAATATCGGTTTTGAAAATAAAATATGTAGAATATTATTTTTACTATTTTGTTTGAAGTATTTTACTACAACTGAAATTAAATGCTGAGCTGTACTTCAGATAATAGCATAAAAGTCAAAACAATGCAAATGTCTTTAAATGATTTTTTTCAAAATAGCTGACAATCTGTTTAGAAAATATTATAGCATTATAGTTTATCTGAAAATAGAATGTAGTCGTATAATTCTTTATTTTCTAATTTTTCAGACCTAAAATCCATATTCTCTTCTATGAGTTATTTCAGTGAAATTCTTTTCTCGCCTGGAAGATCCGCGTAGCATTAACATTTGAATTCGAATATAATGTAATGCTCCAAACTTATAAAATGTAGACGTCAGAACTGTTTTCCCCTTATAAAACTAGCGAGTCGTGTTTTGCACTCTCAAGCACGTTTTGTCGAGTCCATCCAAAGATGCATTATTACTGCGGATATTTCGACCCTCTCGCTTCATGGCACCGACGGATGTTTGTGCAGTTCCGCCGACCTCACAACCCCACATCATCCCCTTTAATCCTAATTCGTTCAACTCCCTAATTATTATTTTCCAATCTTCTTCAGCTGATTCTCGGAAGTATCCTAATTTAAAATTGTGATTTATCCTTTCATTCACGGCTCGTTTGATTAAGCCAGAGCTCTCACGAGATTGTTAAATGCCATTATCACGAATAGCTGATTCCATGAAAAACCAAATCAAATCCTTGCATGTATTTCCAGTCTTATCTGCCATGTCGGCTCTAACCCTATTTAATAGTTTCAACCGTAGCAATATATAACTTTTCCAACTAACTGCATATCTCGAAACATTTCGACCAATGTTGCAGACGCTGTTTAGTTTTGTATCGCAGACGATATACATTCGTCAGAATTAATAACCTATGCACGAAAGGATCATTTTTTGCGAATATATACATTGTGGTCTTGAAACGAGCAGCTGTTAATTTCAACCTGACATGGAAAAATACAAATTCGTTTAGTTTAAGCCTAAAATTTGCATCACATCGTACCGTCCACACTGTACAAAAAATTATCCTTTCATTATAATCCTGCTATCTGAATTCTGACTGCGTGAGGCGGTGTTAGCGTGGAGATAAAATACATGAAATAAATTCAGTTTACGATCTGCTGTTGGTATCCGCCGACAGGCATAGTCTTCCCATTCTATTCCATACAAGGTTCAGAGACGTAATCACACGTTTAGACCCCTCTGCCTGAAGCTAAATGCAACGCCGTCCACATTTGCAAACAGACGACGGTGGCGCGTGACAGGGGCATCGGATTATTATTTTTCATATGTGATATTTAACCTTTTATCTTTTGTATAAATATAACTACTGATATATCTTAATTTATAATATGAAATTACCTTATTTACAAAACTTATTTTAGAAAAATTGATTTTGTGGTTTGGTATGTAAAAATATATTGTGTTGGTATTCTAATTCCCACAAGCAATAAATACTGTGGTTGAACATTTCCTACTTTAGAAATGTTTAAATTTTTTGAACATTCTCTATTCTTCAGACGAAAGGTTAGACTTGATAGTAGAATAATTTAAAACTAACAATGCTTATAATAAGTTTATTATTGGAATCTGACCTAACATAGAATTAATTCTTTCTGTAGCTTTATAATCTTAGATCTAAGATGATCTTTTCTGTAATAGAACTCTGAATTGATTCATAATTAAAATTTTAGATAATTATTAATGAGCTCTTTTATTTAAATGGAATATTATTCAAAGTTAAATGATAAAAAGCTCATTTTTTATTAACGTTCTAATAAGTTTGCTTTTTATTTTAATGAGGTAGAACAGGAACGACCTTATACCTGTCCGGATAAGAAAATTCATGATCTACTAATTATAATTAAACCTGCGAGTAAGATGAGAAAGCAAGAAAGTTGCGAAAGCGCTGCGCTTAAGTACCTGTGGGATGTCGTTCCTGTAATGATCTGTAACTCCGGGCAAATTAATGAGATATTTACGTAGAATTTCAGGAAGTATTTCCCCTGAAAGCCACAACAATGTGGACCGCAACTCGCTATCTAGACGATCGATCTACGGAGTTGTTATGCACTATTGTTCCTGTTTAGATGCAGCATCGTCATCGCTTTTGTATATTACTTTTTTGTTTTCATGTTGGTATTGTAACCACGTATGGACGTGGGGTCTTGATGGGTTTCCATGCTGGATGAAACTCAGGAAATATTAACGTGGTGAGTTGAGCGTTATAAATCATATTCCACGACTCGTTTATCCGGAACATTTTGTGTTGAAATTGAAATTTTGTCCGCTTTAATGTCATGTTTCACCGCGCAAACTTTGCAATTGAATTAATTGATTCAGACTTTTGAAACAATACAACATTTACAAACACGGTTTTATGGATTGCGATCATAGTTGTAAGCCATATGTTGTCAACTTCTATTTAAAATTACAAAAATAAAGTACTAAAATTATTAAGAAAAAACTCTTGTGTTCTTTGTACAGCTAGTTTTTGATTTGTGACTCATTAACTGCTTGTTACTTTTTTCTTAAAGTTACCGATTTTACTGTAATGAACGTTAACGTCTGATAGTCACTTGTTAGTTCTAGCGTTTCAAGTAAACGACAAGAAGTACCACTTGTTTGTTTTTCGTCGAGACAAAATGCAGCTGCTTCTTAAATAAACCCAACCATCAGACTAAAAAAAATTGTAAATAATTTCAGCGATGTCAGCGTTTATCATAAACAAACACCGCCAAAAAATTTGAACAAATATTCAACGAATTTATGGTTTTCTGCTTTTGATTAATACTTTTTATGGGTGCGGCAGGGTTTGTACAATTTATTGCTAGCAAGACAGAAAATAGTCACATGTGAGGACGTGCTCGCAACAAAAGTCTTGGGTCCAATCTGTTTTCTTTCTCTTTAATGCAATTACCCACAAGTCTCTTGATTAAAGTTTGTTTTCTATTAAAACTACAATAGGGCAATCACTGTCAATGTTATATTTACGTCCATCATGGGTGGAAAAATTTGATGTTTTGTACTACTTGGATAGAATAAAGCTCTGTGTTTTGAATAGATAACTGTTAGGTTCAATTTGTTCTGATAAAAAACGACTCGCTTTGTTGTATTCTTCACAAACAAGTAATGCTCGATACGTTTATGGCTCGATTGTGATAATAGATTCTATTTGTTGATTTTCTGCAATGCTGTGTTTTTGAAATATATCCATATAAAATCGATAAAAACCAATGTTTCACAAGCATTAATATTTTCTATTGTATGGACAAGAAAGATCATTATATTCCATTTTCTGAATCTTAATCAGCTGTTATCCTGATACTCTTGCTGGTATAGCATAGTTTGTATGATATACCTACTTAGTTTTATCACTATAATACAATCTTGTTTGTATTTTCCAACTTGTTAAATAGAATAGTTTATTCATTAACTATTCATAGATTTTAAAAATGTATATGAAAATCTATACATTAAAGTCAGCTCCATCTGGGAAAATTTATTGTTGTTAGATCTAGTTAAAATTTGATATAGCAAGAAATGTTAAATTTGTCAACAAACGAACGTTGCTCAGTCACGTTTGTTGTTGTCATTTTTAATCTAATTTGAAACAAAAACTGATCTCCATATCAAACTTTACAATAAAAAAAAATCCATGGAACCGACTTTAATAGTGTTTTTTTCAGTTATTTTGCTGATGGATATTTGTGCTGCAGGCATTTTCAATGATTCATTTATTGTTTATGAGTTAATAAAATGCGGCTGCAACATAAAATCTACATTCTACTCACATCTCAAGCTATTTTTATTGAATGCTGTATTTCACAATAATGTTCGTGATTTATGCTTCTATAAGGGGTGTTGCCAGTGGGGCGAATTGCCCTAGATACGGCTTTCTTGTCTGTTCTTGCCAATGAGTTTGCTAAGTTAACATGAAATAAAAAAACTACTTCTACCCTTTCAATCAAATGTACACATTCAGATCTGCATTAAACCATCAGACCATCACAGATTCATTGTAAGAGAAAATTGGTAAAAAATACAATAACTACAATACATATTCAATGAAACTGACAGATCTGAATACGATCTGATGCCAGTTATTCTCTATTGTGATTTTTCATCTTTCTCTGTATTGTGGAATCCTTTTAATCAACAAGGACAACATCGCTGAGCGAGGGTCGATAGCAAAGAAAGCATTCCATTCAGAACCATCTGGTTCGTCGCCACCTTATTAAATTAAAAATACATTTAAAAAGTTGAATCTCCGATTCAGGATGTCCTTTGAAATGATATGGGGTTTCCATTTGAATGCGTGTAATTAGGTTGGAAAAACGGTCTAGTCGCCAGGATCTAAATAAAACTTTCAACAGTCCCTTTGAATAAATAGCATTAAGGTTTTTGGTCACGAATTTTACCGACACGTTATTCAAACACAGTAAATGTGCTGTTTGTTTGATGTGTTCTTGTTTATTGAAAAAATAACGAAGGCAATTTTTTTTAACTGCGGTTATTTTTCAACTTTCTGTAAATATTTACTTCTGCACAATCAACGTCATTTTTATCGAAGAATTACTCATCAGTAAGCCGTAAATGTACAGGACCGAAAGAACTAAAGATTAATTTTACAGCGACATTCATGCAACTTGTATTCTTGCTTATATGTATGTATACCTTCGAATATTTGAGGCCAGCCGCTCAGACAACAGCTGTGAATTATTACCTACACCTCAACTAATACGCTTTTTGAACGATACCCATTGTGGCAACACATACTTCGCGCATGAATGCACCTAATCAGGAGTCCAATAAGTCGACTACAGCCATGACTCATTTCTTGTTCACAGTCAGAAAGAACACCTCCTGATGCATGACTGAAAGGATTTCGCCGCCAACCCTCGCTTTTTTACGCTAAGCGAAAATAATTTATAAATACAATGATGTTACTAATTAACTATTACTACAAAGGAAATAATATTAATGATCAATGTTGATGTAAATTCTTCTACATTTTGATGAATATTTGATAGCTATGAATCAATGAGCATTTCTGCTATTTTATTACACTGTCAATGTCAATAAGCAACACCAGATTAGCTTCAAAACCAATGTTAATGACATAGCATGAATAATGTATGATATAAATAAACGATCGAAATATTTTAGTTTGTAATAATATGTAACATAAATCCTTTAATGTATACTAAGTGCAATTAAAATCCGAACACCTAGAAAAAATGATTGTTGAACGATGAAATTTTATAGGAGGCCTTAAAAAGCAAACGATTAAATTTTTGTAGCAATAGAACACTGTATACGGGTGTTTGTAAAAACTTTTCCGCAAATCCTTAAACGCAAATATGATAGTTTTTTGGATTGTGATATGGCTTTATCGCTCTGAAAAAGATAAAATTAGAGGCCATCAGATGCAGAAATGCCCCGTAGAAGACAAAACGCAAATTTTTCCCAGCTTTCCACGTTTGAAAGGGAGCGCGAACGTGGTGCGTCATTCCGTGAGATTGCTATTGCTGTGAGGCGCAGTGTGGCCACTGTTGTAGATGCATGGCGGGCATGGGCGGAGGAAGGACGGACACAACGTGCTAGAGGAACAGGGGCCATTAGAAGAACTACCCAACGTGAAGATCGTCTTCTGCGACTAATGGCTCTAAGGGACCGACGCCGCACTACACGGTCCGTGGCTGATTCATGGTTTGCAGTAGTAGGAAGGCCAATTCGACTCCGTACCGTATACCACAGATTGCGCACTATGGGCCTGAGATCTTACCGTCCACACTTGGTGCTCCCGCTGACGGAAAATCATCGTTGTCAACGTCGTGACTGGTGCGTTGAAAGGCAACAATGGAATGATGAGTGGAATCACATTGCGTTTTCGGATGAATCCCGATTTTGTTTAGGAGGCCACGATGGTCGGCAAAGGATCAGACGAATGCGTGGTGAACGTCGTCGTCTGGATCTGGCTATTGAACGCCACGTTCACCGCACTCTTGGTGTGATGGTTTGGGGTGCTATTGCATTTCGTAGTAGATCCCGGTTATTATTCATTCGTGGCAACATGACAGCCGAGCGCTATGTAAACGATGTGTTGCAGCCAATTGTTGTTCCCTATGTAAGAAGCATCGAAGACGGAATTTTCTAGCAGGACAACGCACGTCCTCATATCGCTCGTGTTTCGCGGCAATTTTTGGAGTTGGAGAATATCAGAGTTTTGCCATGGCCACCGAGGTTTCCAGATCTGTCCCCAATAGAAAAAGTGTGGCATTGGATGGGTCGCCATATCCGTGATTTACCCCGTCCTCCAACAACTTTAGATGAACTCCGGGTTGCAGTACAAGAAGCGTGGGACGCTGTACCCCAGGAGTTCATAAACAATCAAATCGCAAGCATGCCTCGACGTGTACAAGAGTGTATAGAACAACACGGGGCACACACCCATTACTGATAAATATGAGACTATTTTAATAAAACTTTGATGATTGCTTGGGTGGACACATTCTTTCATTTTTCCAAAATATTATCCTTAAATTGCCTCAATTTCAAGGTGTTCGGATTTCATTTGCGAGTAGTATATTTTATTGCATATATTGGAATCTTTAGGCTGCAACATACAAAACTGCTTCTTTTTTAATAAGAGAACTAGTTAGTGCGTTTCCCTGATTCGTATTATTTTGCCAGAATGATTCTTTTCATTTTCCAGCTCTGAGCACTAATAATAGCTTTAACAAATTATTCCTTTATTATAGATAAAACGAAGTAGATTCTAATTGTAAAGAATCATTTGTCTGCAATCCAGTAAAATCTCAACTTGCATATAGAGTCTTTCCATAACACAATTTCCTGTAAGCATAATAACAAAGCTGCTTTTTCCCTATAACAAGTGACGTCCATATTAATCAGCTATCCGAGCAGAAAAAACTCTTTATAGGGCTATTGAACTCCCTACTGTCAACTCTAAATCGTGTCATGCTTCGAGTATATAAAAAACTAAAGCTTTGACGTACAAAAATGGTCGATAAATCGTTGGTAATGGTATAGGATGGACTGCAATACAACTTCGACGACCCGTTACGATTCTAATGATAGTCGAATCCTTATTTATGAAACTGCAGATCGAAACCGTTGCCCCAATTACCAATCACGAATAAAATTCTACTTTTACATTTTCTCATGGTTTGTGTATTATCACGGTTTTATTTTAAATAAAATTAGTACTTAGACTTTTATGCTATATTCACGCAAACTATTTATTATTTTAAACTTGGTCATAAAGACTAGAGCAACGTATAATTAAATTTTAATTAAAAACGTTGTAACTTCATGACATGCTTTTTTAATTAATTATTTTTTTATAACTTTTCTACAAAAAACTAATGTTTAATTTTTATTATGAAAAGTTTGTGGATTGATTTAATTATTTGCCTTTATAAAATAACTGTTTCTTGTCCTTTTTGAATAAATTTAGAAATAAATATAGTATTAAAACACGGAATTTCAAATAATATCTTCAGAAGCTTTAAAGATAAAAATTTATAACTGAGCTAATATAGAAGTCGTTGAGTTTAATAATTCCAATAAAAATCATTATTATTCATGATTATTCCATTGCTTTACTTTTATGTCAATAGTTTTCTGTTTAGTTTTAGATGCGGTGGATATAGCAGAATTATGTATATTTGAAGTATCTGCAAGAACGTAAATGCGAAATAAGTTGCTGTTTTATTCAATAAAATCTATTTTGCCTTTCATTAAACAGAAGTGATTTTAAATGAAAATGTAAATGTATATTTTATAAAATAAATAGAATAACATTTTTAAATTTTTAAGTGAATATTGTGTTTAGAATTCCATTAGAACATGTCTGAGTTTGAAAAATGAATTAATATTTAATGCTACTTTCTGTATAAATTAACATCGTTAGCCTTTAGTCTTTTAATCCAACACTGTACGAGTCAATTCATCTGTCCAATTTAGCAGGAGAATATTCCAAGTAGAGCTTTGAATAAGCTAGGGAATAGTAATTCAGAACTAAGCCCTCGTCTCTGCATGAACCGACATTAAATCAAAATAGCGTGCATCTGACATCTAGATATCCGATATAAATTTCAATCGTGTGTGTAGTAGGAGAGCCGTATCTTGTCAAATGTGTTGCCCTCGGCACAATGAAGAGAACGTTCACAGTGTGTACTCAGTGCCATCCACATGCGATGTGGTGCACTCAATGATGCTCCGGGAGACTGAACTAACCATTTCCCCATATCTCTACCGGAATATCCGCTCCGGTGCGTCACGTTCACTGTTTGTGGAAGGATTAATATATCAAATCGCATAGCCCGGAATTAGTTCGAGATATAATATGCTAACATGCTCGAATCCACTAGAGAACACGTTCACTGTATTAATTGTATACAATTTTTTTTTATTCTCACCAAACATTTTTTTCTACATTCAATTTTCATTCATTCGTGTGGAAAAAGTAAGCTTCGTCGGTTTTCTTCTACTTGGAAGCTGCACTACTAAGATTGAGGAGTTTTTCTATATACGATGTATAAAGAGGGAAGAATTCTCACGGGTTTTTTATTTGAGTCGAGATACATTGTTAACAGTTCGATTGCTGCTTCCTTGTTCATCCTGCATTTAGTGCATTCACAGCTTATATGGAATCCTACATGAAAAATTCAATAATGCTTTTTGGAAGCGTGTAGAAATCTTTTACTCACTTTGCATAATCTAATAGCAACATACCTAGTTGGACTAACTTGCAGTTCAGTGGTTTAATTTGATTTGAAATAAATTGCAAACAGAAAACGAGTTTTCTATCTTAACACATGTATCTAACAATTTACGTCTACAGTCATGAAAATTCCATGATTAACAAAGTTTCATCACTTTGCAAACAATTAAACAATTTTCACTGATAGGACTTACGCCAGCTCATTTACAAAATCGTTTTTAAAAAAATTAAACATTGTTTTGTAATAAACAACAAACTGAAGAATGCTCAAGTACTCTGTAAAATTAGTCACGTGAATCCCAAACGAATGCTTAGCTTGAATGAATTTTAGAATAAATATTTGAGTTGGAAAATAATAAATATTTGAAACTTTTTACATTAGGTCAGGTTAGTTGATATTTATTTACCTTATTAGGTATTCAATTGATGGAAAAAATACAAAAATTCCACTGAATTTGCTAATTTCAAAGAGTAATCTAAAAAATCCAAAATATTTAAAAAACCAAAAATTGGGGAATTTGAATCAATACAAAAGAATTCAAAGAATCTTTAGAATTTAATGTGTCTGAAAAATCTAAATGAACTAAAGATTTGAAGAATTTGGAAAAAGTGAAAAGATGAAAAATCAAAAGTATTTAGAAATAAAATCACCAAAATTTGGAGAGTTTAAACAGTGTAAGAAATTCAAGGAATCTTGAAAAAAGTAAACAATTTGAAATAAGAAACTTAAGAATTTACAAAATCTAAAAATTCAAAAAAATCTTCGAATCTGAAGAACCCAAAAACTGGAAAATCCAAAAAAGTAAAAGGAATATAAATTATTCAAAAAAGTCAAGAATATGAAGTTTGTGAAAATTAATCCAAATCATCTGAAAAATTTAAAAAATCCAAAAGGATTAGGGAATCTGAAAATCAAAAGTTTGTAAAAGTTAAAAAAAATTTAGAATAAAAATTTGGATAATCTAGGAATAGGAAGAAATTGAAAGATTTAAAAATATTGAAAAATCTGGAGGTTATGAGAAATTTACTATTTAATTTAATATTGTTGGAGAACATCTCAAAAATCTGGAAAACATGAAAAAGTCACAAATTAAAAGTATTAAATTAACCTATTTGTCATAGATTATTGAAATAATAATTACGTATTGTGTCGCTGGTCAAAGCGTTGAGAAATACCAGTAATATATTGTTGAAATTTATTTCTTGAAATTTTGTGTATAATAAAGCAAATTATAAATAGTCATAAATACGACCTCAGCAATTGCGTATGCACCATCAGTTGTCCATAAATCACAAACACACACATTTAGCTTAGACGCAAGACCCATATTGCCAAGCCTGACTCCTACCATTTATATCAAATTTATGAGAATCGGCCGATACGGTCGCTAAATTGTCTCATAGCTTTCATTCGGTCACAATTTTCCGTGATCTATAGAAGTATTTCGGATATAAAAGACTTTAGTACACTTATATTGCTTTTCTGGAAGAACAAATAAATTTTATTTTAAATACTTACAACTTAAGAATTGATTTGTTTTTTGCCAAAACAATATAGACAATGCATACTGGCAATGCAATTTTAGTGGTAGGTTTTTGTTCCAACAATTCATTAGATTTGTTACGAGCAATTCTTCAAGTTGAATAGAGCACTCTTAAAACAAGTAATTTTCATTTCCTTTAGCAATTGGTCGTAATCCCGGACGTGCTATATGCTCTCCCTTTGCAAACAGGCCATCAAGAGAGTACACGTTTGATTCAAGCATTCATGGCAAGGGCTTTTGTAAATGGTTAGCAGTACAGCCAACATTCTAGAAACGATTCTATATTCTGGCCATGTTTAGGACCATTCAAGTGAATAGTAATACGTGATTAGTTTTGCCATAATAAATGTAGCTCTGTTTAGATGGAATTTATACATTATTGTGATTCTCACAAGAGGTGATGTGGCCTAAGCTCGTAATAACTTCAATAATCTTAAAAAAAAATGTTTGATAATTATTTAAGTAAGTGCTTGTGTCTGTTACCGACTTCATTAAATAATCAAATGACGAGTTTTCCCACAGTTTGTGTTCAATCGATCGATTTTAGCCTTGCAACCACACTAACCTAAGAACATGTTGCAAATAATTAATAGCGGATTCTATAATCACTCTCATTAACGTCTAATGAATAAATAATCTTTTAAGTTGTAGTTGTAAAGCGTATTTTTAGTCGGCACTATTATGAAGTAATATTCATCTGACGTGGCCTTTTCATTCTAGATTCGATTCATTCTCACACAATATGAGCCAATGAAGGTACCAGTATAAGTAAGTTTTCAAATGTTACATCCCGGAACTGAGCAATAAAACATCACAGCTCCCTTTTGATGGCTGAATTAATTCAAACGATGTTTGTTAAAGTGATTTAACTTTAATCTCTGCATACGCCATCAAACACATTACGTTTTCGTCAAACGACCGGATTCGCCTTGATCTTTTCTTTGACAATATTGATTTACATAGAGATAGATTGACTCGTTTAAATATGAAGTGTTGTGTTTGAAAATCACTGTTGTTTTTACATTAATAAATGTAAACATCATTTGTATTCGGGTTAAAATAATACGTTTTGAATTGTTGTACAAAGGATTTACTTCTGGAAATCGAAAGAACATTTATGTTTAGCTAAATGACAAAGACGCAAAGACTTAATTAAACTCATTGTTAGCTCAACAACTAAATGTAATTCAATTCGAAAACCAAACACGGATCAAATAAACTACCTATGTACAGGGTGGTGCAATTTCAATGTCCGCATAGGGAGATCTTCAAAACTAAAACGTTTGTAAAAAAACGAATGGAACATTTTCGAGGTCGTTTTTTGAGAAAATAATTTTGGTAAATATCGTAAGTTGATATCGTTTTTTGTTTTGCTGATAAGCGACTGAAACAAAAACAAGATAAAACTGTTTTTTACTTGGAATATAATAGTACTAATAAATAATTTTTTCAGTTATTAGTTCAGTTGGAATAACACAAAATTAATTTTTTTAAATAGAAACCATAGTTGACTATGACACTTTTGAAAAGCTTTTTTTTTTTTTGATATAAAAAATATATAAATATTTTATGATGATTTTACATAATTGTTCGAGAAATAGATTGTTTTAATTTTTTGGTGTTAATATCCAGTTGCCTATGGAAACAATTGTTTTTTTTTTTTTTAGAATTTGATTATTTAGAAATATATCAACTAGATTCGATAATACTTTTCGATTTTAGTGCTTTTACATAAAAATGTTTTTTATGCAGTGTTTAAGTGAATATAGGGTTATGGTACACCATGGACAAAGCTTGTTTCTTTATTGGACACCAGATTTCTCGTTTTTCTGTGGAATCCAGTGATAACTTCTACCAAAAATGCAAATTTATAAATTATGTGTTTGAATATTTTTACTAAAATCAATATTTTTTTCATTTTATTCATTTATAACAATATGCAAAGTAGTCATGAGCACATAATCTTTTGTTTTTTATAGTCAATCAACAACCGTAAGTTATCTTGAATTTCTTTTGCAGTTTTTTCTTCTTAGAAGCTTTTTATGTGCATACAAAGCGTTTTTCATATAGTTAGTATCATCATAAAATAATATAATAATATTGAAAGAATAGAATCTAATAGATTATTTACACTTGAACACTCAGTTTCTATAGAAACCAATTTTTCACATGGCCAACTATTAACAAATAACATGTTAGAAAAAATGATTTCTTTTTTAGAAAATTCGTAAGAATATATTAATATTTTCAAAATCAGAAAAAAATTAGCTTTTCAAAAGTGTCATAGCCAACTATGGTTTTTATTGAAAAAAATGCAACTTGTGTTTTTGCAGCCAAACTAATAATCCAAAAAAAATATGTATTGATATTACTACATTCTGCGAAAAAAAGCTTAGTTTAGTTTTTGTTTCAATTGTTTACCTTTAATATTAACGTAGTTATGTATTTTTTAAAATATTGGCAGGTTAATTTTTGCTTATAACTAAAAAATAAAAGACGATATCAACTTGCAATATTTATCAAAATTATTTTCTCAAAAAACGACTTCGAAAATGTTGCATTCGTTTTTTTTTACAAACCTTCTAGTTTTAGAGATCTCCTTATGCGGACACCGAAAATGCACCACTCTGTACATTACGTCAATTCAGTCAGAATATATACTCAATCTTGAACATGTTATTTCACACTAGAATTGTCATTAAAACATTGAAGAAAATAACAAAATATTCTCTGCATTTTCTTGATACCAACTTAGCAACAAAAAAGTTTTTACTGATTGACAAATGTATTTCATAGAATAGTAAAGTAGACATTGTATCAATAATAGAAAATACACTTAATATTTACATTTACATAATAATAGTAGTCGTTTTAGGAAATGAAATCAAACTAGTTGTATAAAGCACTTTAAGTAAATCTAAAGCTCGGCATGTACGTGCACGTTAACGATCATTTCGGGCGATTTGATTTCGTGCTAGTGGTATCTCGTTTAAGCGGAATTCGATAGCATGCTGGTCGTTAGCTTACCATTTAGGGCGAACATGCTATTTCCATCATATTTCCTGGCGGATTTGGGCTCCGTCCGACGACTCGAGTGTTTTACCCAATGACGTATGGAGCCATTACCGGGATCACATGTTGTAATTTACGACCATTCCAATTACATATGCACTCTTCGTCGTTTTAATTCTCTTTCGGCGAAAGCTATAGATTAGCACAAAGCACACAAATGAAATAGAAAAAATGACAAAACGTTCTGTTTAGAAGCAAAGAATTAAATTAAAAAAAAAAAAAAAATGAAATCCGTAATTTTTTAAATTATGTTCAGCTTTTAGAATTCAACAAAGATAATTTATACTTCAAGTTCAATTTAAAAAAGCTTTTGAAAATTCAAAAGATAACGTATAGGACCAATAAAAATCGCAAATTTATGAAGTTAAATGGAAGAATTGTATTCATAAGTACTTTGGAAAGAAAAAAAGCGTAATAAAGTCGGATGCAAACTTCATGATTTAGTTTATTGGTAACAAATTTTCAAAACGAGTTTAAGTTATATGAAGCAGCAAATATGAATATTAAAAAATGTTAGTAAACTTTCGCATTTTAGTTTTGTTTTTCAAAACTTACTCAATATAGTATAATTTTTTACTTGTTTAAACCATACCATTAAAATCAGCTTTGGCAACTAGCAGAACCATAGTTTTTCCAGTAGATGTACTCCAGCTTGAAGGACATAAAACATGCTGGCTCAACGAACCGTTCTCTAACCAAATTACACTTTTTGTGACGTTATTAAAAAGTGCGCGATCAATTTAAAACGGGTTGTCGTGTCAGAAACACTGTTCGTTATATTATTGTGACTTATTAAAAACGAGTTGAAACTTTTTAAATTTGAAATATCGATTTAAAAAGCGACTGATTAATGTAAAAGTACTTAACAAAACCAATTTGTTGAAAATTGGTCTGGTACCAACTACCAGAACAATTCAGGGATGATTATTATGTAAAGCAAGTTATTAAATTGAAATTAGGACTGACTCTGTTTTAAACAACAGTCATTTCTAACCAAAATTACTTAATAACATGTCTATTTCAAAACAGTTTATGATTTATACATGGATTGAAAATTAAGCATGCAAATTGGATCTAATTTTAAGAATTTTATAGCAAACAGTTACCGACTTCCTATACATTCAAAAATATCAAGAATTATGATTTTTCTTTGCTCTCACCACTCTTTCAAATTAATATTAGAACCTTAATGGATGTCAGATAAATACTTTGCTTTTTTCAAATCTGTGTTTTTAGAAGATGCCGAACAGCATTTCTACTCGTCTACTCAATTTATGAAGAATTAATTTTTAATTAACAATTAAAAAGTTGAAGTAATTTAAAGCATTATTTATTTTTACATGCCAGTCACGTTTCATCTACTTTCAAATGGATTTTTAATCTTTATGGACTTGTTAATGATTATTTAAATCATCATTATCTATTCCCGTTATCTGACGTATACAGCGGACCAAAAGGTAAACACTGTTAAATTTATACCGCTTCAATAATAATTACTAAGCTTGCCAAACTTGGCTTCTCATAAAAAAAGATTCGAAAGAGACTAGTCTTGTTAAAGCCGAAATTATGTAATTATACATGGTATTAGAGTTAATTATGATTAAGCAGACATTTTCAGATCAATCATTCTGCGTTTGACAGACTTGTTCACACGAAGAAAAATAAGTCATTCATGTCGATTCGAAAATGTATTGTGTGAAAGACAAGTAAACAACAATGAACAGATTATTAGTTTTTTTGGCATTGAAATCGCATCAACAACATCTGTTTGATTGCGCTACTGCGCCATGTTCTCCTCTTTCAATACTCATTAAATTTATTGCCACCCCTTAAACTTGACATATTTTTTTTTATATCAACGCCAGAAATTCGGTCATATAAAATGTACATTTAAAAATGATATATAACTCTATTTCTTATTTCATATCTGATGTGATAGTAATTCTGAAATGGATCTTTTAAAATGGAGAATAGCTCGAATTCACTTCATTATCTCTTTTATGTCAGCGTAAATTTGAAATTTTGTATCTATGAGCTAACTGATGGGACATTTGAGAAATGATAAGAGACATATTGGATTTCACTCAACTTGAAAACAGATATGCAAGAGTCATCTTGGTTACAGGCTTAAAGTAATTGATTTTTTATTGATTTAGCGAATTCTACTTTAGTGCCAACGATGGAGATTTGCTTATTTACTACTAATTTTTCTGCATGCCGAAAAAAATTATAATGCATATTGTTAAATATCTTAAGTAAGAAATTAAATTAGTTTAAAATACCTTATATGTAGCAGACACTCAGGTAGGTATAAGAAGAATTATTGCTCACGTTTCTGTGTTAAATTAATTAATAAATGATTGGATAAAAGTAGCATAATAATTAGAAATAATTTGTTTAAATTGCTAGTTTATTACATTGAATTAAAGTTAATTAACTTTAGTAGGCATTATAAAAAATCAGTTTCTGTGTGGTTTAATAAATATCTTTAAGATAATAAATTCCAGTATAAATTTGAAAATATCATGCGAAGTAACATTTGGCACATTTCTTCCTTTATGTATAATTCCCTATTTTGTGGTATTCTACCTGCCGCCTGCTTGCTCTAGCATGAATACCAGTGTTCGTGCATTTTTAATTATACGCTACATAATCTCTAATGATAATGAACAAGAAAAGCAGGTATTTAACCTGTCGGAACGTATAAGTTTGTGATGCCATTATTAAACGCCTTTTAATGAAGGCTTTTAAAAAGCAATTTTTATTGTTTGTGAGTCGCTCACACAGTCGGTCTAATTATTAAATATAAAACTTTGTTTTCGTTTTCTGCTAACGTCATTTTTAACAAAGCCTATTGATACAAGTCGCCGGAATTAATAATGGAACGAATTTGATCGTTACGGGCCTGATTTTTATTAAAGCCCGACATGCAACCACCAACCAATAATTTCCAGCTGAGTTTGGTCGAGTGGATATGGCGGCCTCGGTTGGATGGTCTCCATAGACCGACAAGTCATTTATACTCCGTTATTGACAGAAACAATATTTTCCAATTTAGATCATTTTCAGTATGATCGATTTCAGTCGGGTCGTCACGCTTGGGAGCCATGCGCTTCTTTAACGAGATTCCGTCACCTCTTTTTTAATGCTCAAACTTTAGAACTTCTCTCCAGCAACTGCTTTATTTATTGTATGAACAAAATCAACTTGCGAAAAAAACTTTTACAAAGCTGTATCGACTCTGATGAAATAATATAGATTTTCCAAACTAATTAAAAAAAAAAACAGGTACGTACATCCCACCCAAATTAATCCCAACGACTTCAGTCTATTGTCAAGTCATGACTTCTTTATGGAAGCCATCAATCATAAGTAAACCTGTAATAAACACTTCAAAGAAATCTGGGTATTTCTGTATTTTATATGTATATTTTTTTTTTAGTGAAATAGTCGTATATTTAATAATAGAGTTTTTAATTTTTTAAAGAATCTTTTATATTGAACACGAAGGCAAGTTTTAGGAACGAGAAGCATCATGGCATTCCTAAATAATGGAGGCCATGCATCAAGACCCGGAGAGATAATGCAAGCTGCGTGCTTTAGCAGAAACCTTGGACGAGTCTTTATTATCCTGTCAAATTACGTGGTCCGCTTCAGCTTTGGCCCACGCTTCTCTCTACTCCAAGCCTCTTTATTCCAGACTACAGTCCGCCCCTTGTCATGGAGAAAATGCTGGATTATTGCTTCCTTTCGTGTGTCATGGGATTACCTAGTACAGGCGTCATCGTCAGCATTAGTATGGACAACTATGGCTTGTCGAAGAAACCAAAAGCTCCATCCTACAGAATGTATTATCGGCTTCGAAGAATGAAACGATACTTACACATATTTCTAATCGCTCTCAACATTTACTGTTTTTATGAATTTATTTTTTATAATAATGAAAAGTAGAACAATGTTTGTTCATATTTGAATGAAAGTGAAGTGTCTGTGAAAATTATCGCAAAATTGAGAATAAAACAAAACGAAGCATATTGCAAGTCTGAAAATTAAAAATTGTTACACTGCTTGAAAATTGATAAATTAATTTTACTGACTAAATCTACGGATAAGCTCGCTCTGGGTCCAATTACTTTTGATTACTCTACGTATTCTTAAGTTTGACGTCAGTTTTCCCCTTGTTATTGCTTCTGTCAAAAAACCTTCACTTGAAAGATTTCATCAAATTCGTTCAGAGAACTGTATACCTGACTGCCCCTAGGTGTTATTTATTTTATTTATACTGTTCCATCTGATCATATTTTAGTGAACCACTTCCAAAATTATTGGTTTTTTTTCTTTTGAACTATTCTAGATTGTTGGTTTGATTTATTTGGAATTTTATTGAGAATTGAAAATCAACAAATGGATTAAAAAAATGTGTGAGACAACTAACAAATACTCAATTCGTTAATTTTAGACACGTAATGCGTAGCGAGCGTAATTTAAGTTCTCTGTCGGGGAAGATAGAGAATGATTCATTATAGTAGCTCTCATCGGTGCGATAAAATCTGATGATCTCTTGTTTGTCCGTAAGTAAAATTCACTGAAAGTTCGAAGCGCACAGCATGTGGCCTATTATACCATGTCCCGTCGTCCATTGTACTAGCGAGTTTAATGAACAGAGGGCCACCCCAACTTCTTATCCAATTCCACATACAAATTTACATCAAGCCTACTTTTGTATGCAGTACAAAGTGCGAAATAGCAGTCATTACTTATTTAATAAGACCATTGCCGAGGGTCTTTTATAAGTTCACTTCCTGGGATTGCCTTCGGCACGTTCAGCACACCATTTTCCCATAATAAATAGTTTTGTTATATAGCCGCCATCAATTAAGTTTATGGACGCAGTACGTCTGTGAAGCTCACCAACTTCTAGCCAATCTTAATTTTCCTCTCACCGTTGGAAAAGCAGAAATCTAATTAGTTTCGTCAAGAAGAAGCCATTTCAAAATATGTGTGGCACGTTCAGAAAGATCGTTATCGAATTCATAAGTGAAAAGTTTGTTTAGTTGTAATTAATCTGCATTCTTATCATGGAATTTCTTCATGCATCGATGAACACCTATAATTTATAAAATTTAAAAATTATCCCCCGCTGATCTTCATATTCAAAATGTTTTAACTCACTTAACAAATCGTAAATGAATAATCAAGCGTCATTATTCTAAGGGACATCATCATCGTTTGGTCATTTCATTTTATTACGTTGCTATATTAAACCATTTCATTCCTGCCGCATTATTATTAGCAAACGTTAAGAGAAATAATTTTGGTTTCTGTTATGTCTCACTATGCAAATTGAAAATATTCAAAAATTTTCAATAACCAAACTGAAAAGTTGATAACATATCATTTAATGTCTACTTAAGACAAATCACAAAAAAATGTTTTTAAAAGTAACAGCTGAATATGGAGATCACTGTTCGTTGCGTGCTGCAACTCTTCATTAGCATAAAATGAATATAACAGTAATTGATATGGAATGGAAACTGCTATTTGAAAAGCAAGAGTTTTACTGTCATAAAATAAAATTTTGAAATCAAATCAAGAATAAGAAAAATTAATTATCAATCTATTTCTGAATTGTTTGAATCTATAATTAATTGTCTTCATTATGTAAGAGAGTAAAAATTAAATCGAATGAGTATAGTAATACTCTAACAATTGAGAAGTAAATAATACAGCAGTTTCTCATTTGACACGAATGATAGATGAAAATAAAAGCTTTAGGTCATAAATATTCTATTTTTCAAGCTTAGCGTCGAAGCCATGCTGCTCGCAATTCATATACAGTTGAAACAAAACTGAGAAAGCTGAATATATGTAAATGCAATCTTAGAAGACGCTATACATACGTACGTTTCAAGATTTATTCATATTTTCGTTGTTACGTTCCGCTCGATTCGAGCGACTTGAGGTAATTGCATTGTATCCAAGAGAAGCCTGTAATAACGGCTAGTCTGCTGAATAAGTACGTGTCGTTAGGCCACAACATCAACCTTAATTCTTAAACCATAGAAACGAAAGGAAAACACCCTTAATTTCCAATTCACTTTGTGTTTGTGTTTTTAGTGAGCGATGTAAATAGAATACTACAGCTTGTTTTTTTTGAAATGTTGAAATGAGGCGAATTTATTAAAACTATACGTAAATGTATCTTTTGAAAACAAGTATTTTTTATTCTGTTTGAGACACGTACATATAGCAAAAGTTTAACATTTTATTTACATTATTATATGAATTACTAAACAAATAGTTCAACACAACAGTCTGAAAACTCTTCCAAGAAACATTTAACATTTCAAATATCCTCAGCCTTCACTTTGAAGAGCAAACAAATTAACATTTACACAAGAAATTCAGAGAAGTTTCAACAGTCAAACCACTACTCATGTATGTTGTTTAGTGAAGGTCCGAATTTGCTTTATAAACGACAATGATCTGCAATTTAAAATTAATATTATTTTCATACACACGCGCCTCGGAACGTACAAGGTAAAGGTTTCGTACGTTTCCACCTTAAGCCCAACCTTCCACCAACAATAGCTTTATTAGAATGTATTATGCCTGTCTATTGTATTGGAGAAGAATGGGAATGTATCGGAATTTGATTCGAATGGTTTTTGTCAAGATCAGATCGTATCTGGTAGTCCATTGTCAAAAATTATCCAACCATCGATATGTCATGTGGCTGATCTCCGATAATTATACGGCCGTAAAATCCTTTAGGAAGCACCTCTTAGACCAAAACTGATACCTTGGTGAAGACGCAATAAAAGGTATCTTCAAATTTGTCAACCATCATCTTCGCTGGGCTTCCCTAACATAGATTGGTATCTCATTTCCATCAATAATCTTTTTATGCATTTCTACACTTAACAGATTGTTGTGAGTCTTTCACATCTGATTCACAGTTTATAATCTACTACTACATTCACTTTGCAAATGTAAAATATCATTTCCAATGACTCAAAGTTGACATAATCCAGCACACATGTCATCTATATCCTGCGGAGGAATCTTGATGGCTTATGCGTCATTTTAGTTGTTGGACCTGAACCAAAAATGAAATTGCTTCCGTTAGATAACTGCAGTTTTAATGAACCTCAACAGGAAAAGCTTTTATCACAGAATAAAATTACGGCGGTTTAATGTGAAGTTGCATAGACGCTACAAGTTGTTTCAAATTATTTAATAAGAGGCGAAAAGATATGTTTTTTGTTATTTATTTCTGATCAATTATTCTAGAGAGAAAACCACAATAAACGTGGAAGTCTAAAAGTTTAACCATTTACATTTGTTCGTTTATAATTTATTGTGTATTTACTTTGGCACATAAATTGTAGACAGGAAAAAAGACACTATCGCGTACTGTATAAATTGAAAATGTAAATTATCACCAACTTCACCGTCAGCTGTTCTTGAATATGACGTGTTACAGCAGTGCTTTTACTGCATTCATCTTGCCAAGAAAATATAACAAAAATATTTCATGTTATGCACTTCCAAGTCTAGTCTAATGACATTCCAAAAAAAGATTCACATTTTCTGTATACCAATAAAATCAATCAGTTAAGAACTTTGAATGTTATTTATCTATTTCAATTTCTTTGTCATTTTTATTGAATTAAACTTGAGCTCACATCTGCGTTTCATTGACGTAAGTGAAACACACAGTATCGACGTTTTAGTGCAAAAAACATTTGACATGAAGCGACCAAGTCAACAACCGTTCGAAACGAAGATGTACAATGACAATTCGCCTTGTTTTTCTCTTGATATGTAGGACACATCTGCAGTTATTTACTTTTCATCCCCTGTTGGGTGAAACTCTCTTGCGCAGAGTCTCCACAAGTGTGTGACAGGTATTAACGAGAGCCGTCTCAGGGGCGAGTCATTGTGCTAAATCACCAGTAGTATTGCGTAGTCGCTACTGTCACAGAAACGACCTGAAGAGAGGGGTGTTTTCAGAAAACGACAGCTGATACGGAGACAGGGTGCATTAACATTTGTTCCGACCTGCTAGGCACAGATGGGCACATTCGTTCGGAGAAATTCGAGCTGAGATTTCCTTGATGTCAAACGGAGCAAGAATGCAAAGCACGAAAATATTACAATGAGTTGGAATAAATGTCGTCCGCACAAACAACTCCATGTGGACCAACTTCCAAATATTATACAAACTCCAAGGAAATAGAACACCGACGTTTTCATTAGTGTTTAGTTTGTACAAGTCTGTTTCCCTATTATTTTAAGAAGGTACAAACAGTTTTGCATAAAACTCAAAAAATTTCACATGTTTTTTTTTCAAGATTTACTAAGTTAGCGTCATAGCAGCTGTATTTTGCTGTTGAAAATTCTAATTTATTTTAGCTGAATTAATGTTACATTTTTGTTTTTAGAACTCTTATTGTATTTTGGGTTTTAACTAGCTAAATTTGTTTCCAGATTACGAAATTTATAAATTTTCTACTTCTGTTGGGTGTGTAGTTATAAATGCATTAAGTGTAATAGTATAAATTCCCTGAAGATATCCAAGATACTGCAAACTCTCGATGCACTCCTTATTAGCACTGATTTATAACATCTACAGCATCGTTCGATGCAAAGTGTCAGTCTATCGATTCCACTAACAAGATTAGTTGTTAATTATGGAGTCGCGTCATTGCTTATTGCTGTTAGAGCACTGCTGCCAACCAACTACCATTCCCTGCTATTAATTTTAATGGAAATAGACGACGTTTTAATATGGATTGTTTAACTGAGATTACATTTCAAATATAACTGTTAGAATGCCAAAGACTCCTTATTCTACAAAAGAAGAAATTGTTTCTTATACTCATACTCATAACAATTCTAGACAACAAACAGCTTTTGGAAGTTTGCCACAGTTAATTGTAAAATAAAGATTATTTAATTATGTAAATGTTAATTTTTCTATACTTAAAATCAAAAATATGGCTAATAACGACAATAATTTGAGGAGGTCGGTTCAAGTGTCAATGTATAATCAATAACAGTTAACTAACTTAACAAAGTCAATCCATCAAGCAAACATCAATTTGTCCCTTTAGGTTCAATTTCAAATTTTTTTCATAAACAGGGTGTTTCAAAAGTATAGAGTAAAATTTCAACCACAGATAGTGATTCTGAAATGATTAAAATCTCAAAGAATAACTATTTTATAGCCCTCTGAAGTTCGTTATGGAATCTGAAACGAATAATTTTGAAATTTTGCACAATAACTAATCAAAAAGTATACTTTCGAATGGTGCTGGCAAACTTCTGATACAAATATGCAATTTCCGGTTATAGCACTTCCGATGCAGTTTTTAGTATAAAACTTTTTTTTCTTCTGGTCAAGTCCATAATTTTATGTGAAAATCTGATGCGCCAATCAATTCTGCACAAAAAAGGTATACCTATTTTAAGTGTCTAAAATGCACCGTTTTTGTAAAATCTAAATTTAAATAGAAGACTGCATTTTTAAATTTCACTTCAATTATGGAAGCTGATCACCATTTGTTACCTTGGAAACACTATCCAAAGAATTTTTGACACGTGCTGCATCACATCCATTCATAAACCTAAGAAAAATTTGCAGAATTCAAGGTTTAGAAACTTAAAATTCTGTTTTATTCTTGATTATTTTATTTAACGAACATTTTTACATGATTATTGAGGAATACTGAAATAATGGTATTTTCCCTGAGTCCAAGATGTATCTGTTTTTAACTTGTTGTACGGTTTATAAACTTCAGTTTAACAGCGACCGACATAACCTTAAACTTTTTCATCATTTATTAAGAAAAATCACAAACGATGAAACAGTCTTGTCTAATGAGATTCTTTTTAAAAACAACTCAATTTTAAATAACAAAATTTAAACTAAATAACTTATCGATTGTTATTAATTTTGAATTAAATCTTGAAATCTTAAGGTTAGCCGTTAGCGCAACCTGCGCAACGCAAAGTAGTTTGACAATGTCGTTCAGTTAGATGACGTTGTGGTGCTTTTTAGTTCTCCATGTTGCATAGAGAGAGCTCTGTCACATTTTTTTTTAATCAATTTGAATTTAATTTTAGTAGTGAAGTAGCACGTTTTGATAGATAGTAATTTTGTAGTTTTAGAATAAAATAAAATCTCGAACGCACCACTGATGTAACAATGCTAAAACAGCTTTAGATGTCTTTCAAACTAACACATACGATTGTTAAGCTTTTGTTAAAATTCTTTTGGTATGTTGATAGCTCTTGCTGTCTTTACTACAGCTCAAAAAGAAATCTGAAAATTAAAACTACATCTTGGACTCAGAATAGAGTAAAATAGGGAAAATAACATTATTTATGGGACAGATAGTGATAGTGATGTGGATGTGATTTAGTTTGTTTCAGTGGAGACTGTGCCGCTTCACCATTCCTCAATAATCATCTAAAAATGTTCGTTAAATAAAATAATCAAAAATAAAACAGAATTCTAAGTTTCTAAACCTTGAATTCTGCAAATTTTTCTTAGATTTATGAATGGATGTGATGCAGCACGTGTCAAAAATTCTCTGGATAGTGTTTCCAAGGTAACAAATGGTGATCAACTTCCATAATTGAAGTGAAATTTAAAAATGCAGTCTTCTATTTAAATTCAGATTTTACGAAAACGGTGCATTTTAGACACTTAAGATAGGTATAACTTTTTTATGCAGAATTAATTGGCGCATCAGATTTTCACATAAAAATATGGACTTGAACAGAAGAAAAAGAAGTTTTATACTAAAAACTGCATCGGAAGTGCTATAACCGGAAATTGCATATTTGTATCAGAAGTTTGCCAGCACCATTCGAAAGTATACTTTTTGATTAGTTATTTGTATAGCCGTTCAAAAGATTTAGTTTAGAGTTTTAGATTCCATAACGAACTTCAGGGAGATATAGAATAGTTATTCTTTGAGATAGAACAAATTTTCTTTCGCGCATTTTGATCATTTCAGAATCACTATCTGTGGTTAAAATTTTACCCTATTCTTTTGAAACACCCTGTATAAAAATCCATTGTCATTTGTTTATTTTTAAATTCTTCTTCAATTAATTTGAATTAACTAAAGGCTAATAGTTTCTAAGATAAGCTGCTAGCAAAAAATGATAATAGCTACTGCTTTTGCGAGAATTTAGAACAGCAAATTTATTCTATTGCTGGATGTGAAATATGGCTTGGAACGAGTTTTTGCAGCTTGTAAGCTTATATGTGTATACTTTACTGAATATTACTTCTATGTATTGTAACAACACATTGCATGCTAAGTAGAAGTGTCATATATTTAAAAATCTGTAATTTACAAGCAAATTGATATTGCTGTATCATAACTTCATAACTATAAATGACTGATAAATATGTCAAAATGTTAATAGTCGATCATAGCAGCTGTTTTGTAGTCAGATAAGTACTTATTTGTTATTAGAAATACTATATAGGTTTTCAGCTAAACTCTTACGAGAAAAAAAACGGAATACTGCATATTGAAAATGTGGTGAAGTAGTAGTAGGAGGAGAAATTCTTTTATTATGAAAATAAAACTGATATTCTGTAATTTTTTAAGTATGTAATTATTTCCTAAACTGTTGATTGATTTTAGGTTTTGGGAATACAGAATTTAAATATGCAGTTCTTAGCAGACATGTAGGCAAAAAGTATCCATAAAAATAATTACATTATTTAAGTTGAGTGTCTGATTTCTATGTGTGCGTGTTGTTTGCAGTGTGCACGTGCATATGACTCTCCACCATGCAAGCAAGTATTCGAGTGTGTCGAAGAGATAGAGGCCGCCAAACACATATAGTGCTAGCTAGTATCTGTCCCCTCGTATATGCAAATGACCATGAGAGGGGAAACATATTACATGAACCGCGTCTGATAGGATAATAATATGTTACACCGCAGCTCCTATCTCTAGATCAGTAATTGCTTTATCTCAATCTGTATCGTTAAATAACCCATTTATGCTTATCTTCTTACGAGTTGGCGTTTTTCATCTGTTCAACTTTTGTCTTCTACTTTTTTCTAATTTATAGTGTTCATTAACAATGTTAGCACCTTGATTAAATCAATTCTTCACAGATATAGTTTCACAATACTTGAGCAAAGAATAGATTCTTGAAAGTTTCACAAAGGCTTACTGGTAAAATGTTTACATCCCGTTATTTGTCGTTGGCCATATTTAGCCATAGCTAAATAACAGCAATTTTATGTCATATATAGTTATAACAATGTCACGAAGAATATACGAACGTGTTAGAAAAAGCTTTTGTGTTGTTTTATAAGCTGCAATTTGCGAAGAATTCTATTGGAAATAAGAACGTTACTAATGGGAAATAAAAATTACGGAGAAATATCTTGCGCGAAGTGTTTTTTTTTTACATTAGAATAGAAAATGATGATAAAAATAGCACTCAGACTCTTGGGAAATTTGGGAGAACAAAACAACGAATGTTACTTTATTTTATGCCAAGAGGGGAAAGGGATCAAATTGTGTTCAAATATAACGACCGATTTGTGTTATGAAGTTTTGCACAAATCACTCTATAAGTTATTTTCTGTTTTGAAATATACAAAAATTATAAACAAGTATTTTTAATCAACTGTAATTTGTTCGAAGACTTTTCTATACTACCTTAGATACATCTCCACTTAATGCTTTTGGGAGGTAGTTTTAGGGTTTTTTCCAGAGATATTACATTAAAGTAACGACGAAGATAGCTAAAGTTGATACGAGTACCCAAAGTATTAATAATTTGTGATCATAAAAATAATTGACTTTATCAGACATAACAAAGTTAGCTGTGGGTTGTTAGAGGCGCCCTTAAACTTGGAGGTGGCCCCTCGCGACTTATTATTTATAGCTCGGCCGTAGGCCGCAAACCAGAGCCGGATCAGTATTTATCGCGACTCGGCAGTCATAAACAAGTTTCCCCATGCAGAGATGTTCCATTGTTGTTCTAGGACAAGAAAGGCTGACTGTGCAGCTGCCCCTAAATAATAAATATTATATAAGAATTAAGAAATAACCCTGAAAAAATATTTGTTTATTTAACCTAGTCTGTTTCTATAACACTGAGTAACATTTCAATTACGTGTTTTTGAATAAGCTTTTTATAGTTATATGAAAGCTTTTTTATAATGCACCAAGAAATTGGCAAATCTAAATGTTTCTCTCCAGATCACTAGTTCACCAATCAGCAAATGTTCCCATTTTTTAACGTCTTGTAAATTGTAATCAATTTTACTGAGTCCTTTTATATATATTAATAAATAAATTTAATTCAAATAAACAGTAATATTCACCCAATAATTCAAATTATTCCACTGTAAAGAGGACTATCAACTGGATGTGCAGTACCAGTACTTGGTTCAACAAAAATATTATCATCAATTTGACGCCCTTCGGTTCTTATCAGTACCCAAAAATGGAATCGCATATTTTCTAATTCATTAGGAGGTGGACGTGGACGCTCTAATTCCTAGACTAATAATTAACAAACTGAAGAAAATAGGAAAAATTGAAAAATACTTCCAAGGAGAAGTAAATACCATTATTTCATTTTATAAAGAATCTTATGAAATTATAAATTAAAGTTTAAATAAAAATAAACATTTAATTCAAGTTCCATTTGCACAGTAAAACTATTTGATAATAATGGCAAATATCTCATGCGAAATGTTCACTGAAAATGGTCGTATTGTCTACTCATTTTCCTTATTATCACTTCCCCACCATGTTTCTTCTAATTTTGGTGGAAGAGGTGGTTCAAATAGTGTTTTCACTTTAAATCCAACATAAGCCGTCAAAACTGTGATAATCACTATAAACTTCAACAAAAGACCCATGTTCTTACTACGTAGGTATAATATTAAACCAAATTAACATTAAAATTTTGAAACCATTTCAATTAACTAAAATTGTTTTGATTAGATAAGACATGGTTGTATACTTATAAAAAAACTAACATTTTATGCAAAAAACGGATTCATGTAGACAGAAATAGGTTTTTGCATTTAAGCAAGTCATGCGTTCGTTTCCTCTGCTTCAATTTAAATTGACCTTAAGTATGATAAAAGTGATGATTTCAATTACGTCACATACTTTTATTGTTAGATAATAACTGATATCAAATTCAGTAAATTTTATCATTTTATCTTTTAGTAGAGCTATGGTTCAAATAGGAAAGTTCCATTTTTTTTAATTTTAGAATTATAAATATAAAAATCCAACTACAATATTTATGTCAACCTTTTAAAGCACATTTAAAGTTAACAATGAAATAATATTCCAATCAAAATGAATACAGAATGTTCGGTAAAAAACGTCGCTAACGATTATGGATCAGACTCAATAAATTGTAAACAGAAGCAAAGTGTTTTTTTGTGCAATTCTACATGTCGATATGTTTGCTCATTAAATATTGCATTACTAATTATTTGAAAAAATTTCATTACATAAAGAATTCGTCAACTTACGGTACTAATCATCCATCAAGAGGATAATAGCTGTGTTATAAAGTCCATTCGGAATTAAAATCAATTGTCAATGTCAAATTTCTTTGAAAAACCGACCTGTACCACCCTAAAATGTCGATTTACGGAAAAGCTGTATATAAAATATTCCCAAACCTAGTAACCTAATTAAGTGAGGTTATATTGACATGAAAATAGTAATTTTTGTATTAAGTGCGCGAAATGAGTGTTTTTTTAATGGCGCCTGAGAATGTTATTTTAGTCGAGACCGCCAGGTCGAGACCTAAAAGACATTCGAAGGCGCCATTAAAACATGAATTTCGCCACGAAATACAAACAACGTTTTTTCTACAGCCTCCAGATGAAGAAAAAAGTAACAGAAATTAGTTGGAACAAAATGGTCTGATAAATCGAGTTGCTTGCATGGTTACGATGATAAATAAAAGTGATAGTTGCGAAAAATTTGTTACAATAGGTATTTTTGTTGAAGAAGTGTGATGGATTTTAGCAGCGAAAACGAAATAGATGCAATTGCAAGCGCGGCAGTGTCGAATCTTTTGCCTGCTAAATCAAGACCGCAGTACGAAAAAACGTATCTTCAGTTTCGGCAGTGGTGTTCTATGAAAAAGATTGATCAAGTAACGGAAAATGTTTTGTTGGCGTATTTGGAAGAAAAGTCTACCACCTTAAAGCCACCAACACTCTGGGCCCTTTATGCGATGTTGAAAGCCACCTTAAACGTTAAAGAGAATATCGATACACGTAAGTTTCCGAAGTTAGTGCCCTACCTGAAAAGCAAAAGCGTAGGTTACAGAAGCAAGAAGTCGCAAATTTTAGACAAAGAAGACATTAGCAAGTTTATTAATGAAGCAGATGACAAGATATATTTACTGATGAAGGTAAACTTATCATATTAGTGTAATACAAATCAAAACAACTCGTTTTATTTATAGACTGTGCTAATTTTGGGTATATCGGGAGCCCTTCGACGTGAAGAATTAGTTAAAATGAAGCTAACTGACATAGAAGATAAACAGTCTGTCTTAATTGTGAAGGTGCCTGATACAAAAACCCACTGCGAACGAATATTTACTGTTTCAAATTTAGAAAATATAGAAATTGTCAGAAAATATAGAGCTTTGCGGCCTCCACGGGCGACTAGTGACCGTTTATTTTTAAAGTATACCAACGGAAAATGTGTGAATCAAAATGTTGGAATTAACAAAATCGGAGAGATACCAAGTTTGATTGCAAAGTGGCTTAACAAAGACGAACCTAAAAAATATACTGGTCACTGCTTCAGAAGAAGCTCTGCCACTCTTTTGGCGAATGCTGGAGGTGATCTAATTTCAATTAAACGTCATGGGGGCTGGAGAAGCAGCACAGTGGCAGAAAGTTACATCGAGGACTCTTTGAATAATAAAATTGAAATTGCCAATAAAATTCAACCTTCTTCCTCCACAGAAGAAAACAAAATCACTCAACCTTCTACATCGGCTTCTTTTAATGGCGAAAATAACTTTCATTTACAAGCGTCTTCACTCAGGCCTCTGGGGATAAACGGGGGCACGTTTTCGTCATGCACATTTAATTTTCATATGTCAAAGTAAATATCTATTATTATTGTTTTGTAATATTGTTCTGTATAATTATAAAACCTTTAAAACTACCTCTCATTATCGATCCGTCTCTTCATTTCGGTTGCTGTTGATGTCTTTTCGTGTTACTAAAATTGTAACAGAAATAAGTTGGAACAAAATGATCTGAAAAATCGAGTTGCCTGCACAGTTAAAAAATATTATTTTTTCACTGTGAAACCGTGAAAAAATAATATTTTTTCACAGTGAAAAAACGTCAAACTTCGCGCATAGGTAACCATGCATAAATGTCACGATTTTTTGACGGCTGTAGAAAAAAATTATTAAATGATGTAGATATGTAAAAATTCAACAATTATTTATAAAATTGGTGAAGTGTCAGTTTGGATAAAGCGGGGAATGAAGAAAAAGAAGTGTCACTGTTGTCACAATTGACAATCAACTGTCAAATTTGAAATGGAATCAAACCAACATTCATTGGTTTATTGTAACTAGACATGTTCTACCAACCTTAAAACACTTTGACAGTTGATTTTAATTTCGAATGGGCTTTACCTATACCATTCGGTAATATACAGGCTGTTCCATTAGTATCGGAAGATTACAACGTTGTAGTTGCATCTGAATGCATATATTCACATTATTTTCACTACCGTTTTGGCCGGAAGTTTAAACAACTTTGTTTTTTTACCGAAATACTTTATTTATTTTTACATATCTGAAATATTCTTAAAATTAGTTATACAATCGTGTTTTTTTTTTTGTTTAAATTGGTCGTCAGTTGTTTCAGTTATTGATTTTTTTCCAAAAACATTTCATATGCAACTATTCAGAAAAAAGTGGTCATTGAGTTAAAATAATGGAACAAAATTTGGTACGCACTTAGTTGAAAAAACTTTCTACACTATTCAGTGGAAAAAATTTACAAACATCCGAAAAACAATGTTTTTTTTTTAAATTTTACTCTCGACAAATTTCAAACACCTAGAAATTGATTTTTTCACTTGAAATGTCTTATATTTTAATACGCAGTTGTTTCCGCTATTCGCTTTCATTTGATGTAATAAGACCTATGTATTATTTTCAGTTTTCAAGATATTAACAATTTTTGGAAAAAGTAATCAATAAAGAGCTCAGAAATCAAGTTTTTATGTTAGTTGTATTATAATGTCAAATTTTGGCACTCAAGAGCGTGTATAATCGGATCTTATTAGTATTCATGTGCTCATAAAACGTGGTTACTAAGCAATGAGCAGCAAGTTTTAGTATAGAAGTCCTTATAGGTATTATCTCCCTAACAACGTGCCTAGTGATTTCAGAGGAAAGAAATTTGTCCGAAGTTTTAATTCAATTTTCACAACCAACGTAAAAAATTCCGTATGATATTCGAGCATAGTAGCGTCTTTCTAGCACTTGCAACGGCAAACCTCGTGTCTTTAAACCTGCGCGTTCTAAAAAGACTCCGTTATGTTCTTATATCATAATATACTATTAAGTAATTAGAGAAATTTTTGCACGTGCAAAATCTAATATTGTATATCTCCCACAGTTTGCAATTTTGATCCCACCTATCTATCTATTGAATTTCTCTGAAATTAATAACCAAATTTTAGAAACTTTCATTAATTTAAGAACAGTGTGACCATTAAAGTCGGCTTCAAATGGGAATTTTTTTTTATTATAGGTTTTAGTTAAAATTTGGTATAGGGATCAGTTTTTGCTTCAAATTAGATGAAAAACGACAACAACAAACGTAATTAAGCGACGTTCGTTTGTCAGCAATTTTAACATTTCTTGCAGTGAATCGCTGGAACTGGCATTTCTAGTCTGAATTTGAAAAAATTTTGTTTGAAAAAGTTGTTTCTAATGCAATTTTATGAATATGTGAAAAATTTGAAAATCCTAGCCTGAAGTTGAAATTTTAGAATTTTTTTTAAATAAATATTTTTTTACAAATTCAAAGTTTACTCAACTAGTATAAATTAGTTAATTTTTGGAATATTCAACGTTCTAAGGTTTTTTCATAATAAATATTCTTTTCTAGATTTAATAGTTTCGAAAATTTAAATCTCGTTATAAAAAAATTAATATGAGCGGTGCAAAGTTCTAATAATTTTAACGATCTTTCAAAAAGATGTATAATATTTTTCAGTATTAAAAGTATGTAAAATTATGAAAAAACAGTTAAAACAGACTTTGATCCAATATTATCTTAGTTTTAAGACATTTTTTGTGATTGGTAAATATTCAGAAAAGTTCTAAAAACTGAGGCCTGTTTAAATCAGTGTCGTTTCTGATAGTCTCCCTATAATATTACATTAATTTGATGTTGAAAAATGTCTTGCATTTGAATATCATTGAAAGAACGTTAAAGTTATGATAACTTTGCACCGCTCATGTCAATTTTTTTTGTGACTAAAAACGAAATTTTGAAAAAATTGTAGTGAGAGAAAAATATTTATTATTGAAGTTGCTTGTAACAATGGATATTATTTGCCAAAAATGTCTAAAATGTCAACTTCACGCTAGGTTTTTCAAATTTTGTACAAGTCCATAAAATTACATTACATACAACTTTTTCAAATAAAATTTTCCGAAATTCCGTCTAGAAATGCTATTTTCAGCCATTCACTACAAGAAATGTTAAATTTGCTGACAAGCAAACACAACTTAATATGTTTGTTGTTGTCATTTTCAATCTAATATAAAGCAAAAACTGATCCTTATATCAAATTTTAACTAAACCTCATAATTAAAATTTTTCCCATATGAAGCCGACTTTAATGGCACTGTATAATGTCCAGATATACCTATTGAGAAATGAAGATATTAATAATTAAAATTTCAATTTATGTGTATTTCGAAATAATACATATGAAGTTCCAATGAGATTGTATAGACATTCAACAATTTTTATGTTTACTTGTCTAAAGCAAGTGTTTCCTAGATTCTAAAATTTACAGACATGATAAAAAATATAATTATTTTTAATCAATAAATTTTGAAACTTTATAGCGTTTTCAATATATTTTTATTTTTCAGAAACTTCATAAATGCTACATTTTATTTCTCTAATTTACTGTTTCTTAGTATAAAATTGTAAATCTTTTAGATATATTAATATCTAATTTGATAGATGGCAAGCTGATTATTATCTCCTTGAACTCTAACATATTGGAGATAAAGCAAACATTTAGTGTACCTTTATTAAAATTTTTTATATATGATTATAGTTTATTGACATTTCGTTTGTTTATTTTGTATTCGTTTGTAACTAAAGTTCGATGATTTTGTACTGATTTTTGATAGAATACTAATATTAAAAAACGGTAAAAAGGAGTTTCGGAATCCTCTACAAAACAGAAAATGTTTCACATTTTCTCGGCTTTTTCGCTTAATTCAGAATTTACTTATGATAGTGACAGTATTGACATTTATCAGATGAATCAATTTAGGGCCTACGCTTTCAGAACTTTTGAATTTCATGGCATTTGTCACCATTGCTTATCAAAAATTATAATAAGCATATGGTGTTGTTATTTCCATTAAATTTCGTTGGCTGCATATTTCTAGCACCTAAAAATTATCTGAATATGAGTGAATAAAATCAACTTGCTAAGGTTTATATGTAAGAATTTTGCTTTGTAATAAAATTATGTGTGGACGGCTGCTGACAAACCCTTTTCTATGTAAAGATGTTAGCATAAATTTACATAAACTGCCACATAAATATAAAGAAAACATTTTTTTCAATATTTTCTCTCCAAAAAGCTAGCATAGAACTGTAAATAAGAATAAATTGTATTTTTTATAGTTTATAAACATTAGGGTTTTTGAAGTTGGAAGAAAGTTGCGCTTACATAGATTTTTATATTATTTATTCCCTCTCAAAAACATTTTATATAAGTATTGTATTGAATACATCTCTTTGTTGTAAGCAAAAGTAAAATATTTATTCTTGGTTCCATTCAAAGTGCTGTTTCATTATGTTGAAGTTTTATTAAAGTCATTTGAATAGTTTCCAAAAATTCAAAATATTATCTAAGCTGTTATCGGGTGTTATATCACAAAAATTAAAAGCAGAAAAAACAACAACGAGTTTAATTTACTGTAGCTGCTGTACGTTTATGGCATACCAGTACAGTTGATTAATAGCCAGCACGACAATTTACGACTGATAAACTCCCTCAGATACTGGATGCAAATTTACGGAAATGTGTCCATTTCCAATCCAGATCGACGACGATTGCACTAATTTCCCGAATGTTATTCTTTGTCACTGAATGTGAACGCAAAAGCTTTTAGTCATGCCTGTAAATGGCTGGAAACACATTAACATGAACGTAAGAAGGAACGAGGATAATGAATGTTCAACCCACTGCGGTTATTTTGACAGTTCAGATGATTGATAGGACTGATAAAGTTCGAGTGGTGGTTTTACTAGACGAGACTATTATAAGTAGTGCAGCTGTTGCCAGAACTTTTACAACAATTATTCTTACAATATGGTTGTGCACAAATTAAACAACTCATTCTCATCAAATCCAATCGTCCGTAATGATAGGGTTAAAAGATTATAGCTCCGGTATAGTACTTCAAACTAAAATCTGTCGTTTCAAAGATAAAGAAGACTCTGATAAAGCTCATTAAATTTTTTGTGATGTTTTACTCTCATTAACATTTCTTGGGGAGTGATTGATTAACTTTTAGCCAAATTTGGGCTCGGTGATGAAGGCCTGTCTGGAGTTCAGGCGTCATCAGCAGGCCGATTAGTTAATCAAATTAATTGATCTTCACAAACCATCACTTTTATGTCAAAAATAATACAATTATTGAATATTACTTTAAATGCAAAAAATCTAATATATCAGAATTAAATTACAACTTGCAAAAGCGGCATTCATTTTATCGTTTTTAATTTAAATAAACCTACGCCCATAGCGCACATACGAGTAGAACCATTCCAAAAAAATTATTACTTTATTGATATCATGCGGGCAATGTTAGTGGTGAGTTTTAAGTATTTCGAATTTTAAAAAATACCTATAAATAATCCTACCCACATTGTAAGTTTGCGTTGCAAGTTTATTTCCGCTGTAATTTCCCTTGAGGAAATATTTTAATAACTTAGAAATAAATTAACTAAGAAGTCGCCCACATGACCATACATAACAGGTGTTCTCTTTATAGTGAATATACAAAATCTTGTCCTACTAATGAGACGAACAAGAAATAAATACTGCTGTCTGAATTCATTCTTTTCGTAATAGAATTAACACCAGCTTGCAAGTTTGAAATTCGAGAAGGACCAGAGAAAGGGTAATTTTAGCACCACTGTGCTATTTTTCACAGCACGTAAAAGCAAGAATTGTCATGCTAATTGGGTGACAAAAATGAATCGTTTGTTTGAAATGACTAACATTAAGAGTAAAGTTTAATTTGCCGTTTTTTCTAAACAGTGTTACGAATGTTTTTTCGGGTAAAGAAGTAAGAATATTTAGAAAAGATTTATCCTTTATCAGCATTATTTCTGTCGATACAAATAGAAAATGATGGACATTACTTTTCATCGTTTTTTTTTTATATTTAGTTAAAAAAGATAGGTATGTTCAAAAATTTTTCTAGCTTATCTTGATTGAAGTGTAGTGAAAGAGTTAACATTAATGATTAAAGTTAAGCTTCAAAGTAGATGCAAATCATAAGTTGGAACGTCGTTAAGACCCCACATTCAGATCTGGTAGATAAGATCTACAAGAAGCACAGCAGCTAGAAGGCAGACATTTCATCGTAAACGGATTGGGACTCAATGTCGCGTAGTGCTCATATATTCTCATATGGATTCATATCTCGACAGGGGATTAGGCCGTGATGCACGATACTGTAGAAAAATACCGTAAAGCGTTACTTACTGCTAAATTATACGTGGGAGTGAAATTATTCTCGATAATAGATCGAGATTAACGGGTATGGAAATAGGGGCGTTATGCAAATGTCTTCAGTAACAGCCGTTTAAACAATTACACCGATTCTTGCAAACACAAAGAAAAATATCACTTGTGACACAATGGTCTCAGTTACGATGAGGGTCCCCGAGGATCGCTCACTCAATAAAACATCGGGGCTCTAATGCCATTAGAGATATAGTATAGTTTCTGTAATCCCAGTCAACGTTAATTTTTAATCTCTCAACGCCCACAATAATTATTCACTTTCAACATTTATCTTTTCACTCGACGCCCTCGGCAATATCTTTGAGCTTTATTAAATTTCATGGTTTAAGCTTATTTTTTCATATACAATAAAAAGTGTGCACCTTATCATTGATTGGGTCGATGAGAGGGCGGCAGATGGTTCCACAGCAGGCTTGATATTTGCTGTCAACGACACGTTGCCGCCGCCGATATGATTACACCACGCGCAGTTCTGTTCGTGACATTCAGACTATCGTCAGTAATGGTGTTTTGCTAATGAGGACGTGTTTTGCAACGCTGAGAATTGCATTAGGGTATCCGCCCCTACGCTAAATTCACACATAAAACGATGTAATCAAATTGGATTTGTTGCTCTAACTTTGCGAGTAGAGTTATTAATCTGCTCCAGGACTTTTAATTAACGCTTTAAAGAAAAAAAAACGACGGAAGACAAACGGTCGTCACTTCTTCTATAACAAACTTATTCTCCTGGTAAAGACAATATTCATTACAACATGATAATCAATTTACCAAAACATGCCCTTATTATCCTCCTCAAAATATTCAATGATATAACATCCTATTCCGTCTCAGTGGTATGATTATATTGTTATATATATATAATCAAAAAACCCTCGTGTAACCTTTCGGTGTGAGGGGTAATACAAAATTATACAAAATTATTCTATATAAATATTTACACATTATAAACTATTTTTGTCCATTCTTTTTTATTTCTTGCTAATTGGGACGCACGTTTCCAGGACAGTCCTCTTCGTTCCAACGTTTCTCGCACTGCATCATTCCATGTTTTCCTGGGTCTTCCTCTATTTCTCTTTTTCATTGATCGGGCCTTCCATATATTTTTGACTGGTCTCTCTTTGTTCATCCTTACAAGATGTCCAAACCACTTTAATTGTTGTATTCCGATTTGCTCTAATACCGCTTGTGCCCCGAGTTCTTCTCGAATTACCTCATTCCTTATTTTGTCCTTTCTGGTAACTCCTTTGATTTTGCGTAGGAACTTCATTTCAGTAGCCTGCAATTGGCTCTTCAGTCTTCTTGATAAGATCCAGCTTTCACTTCCGAACATTAGAGATGGTACAAATATTGTTTTGAAAACGGTCATTTTTGTTTTTTGGCTTAATTCTTTTTTTCCGATAAGCGGCGTCTTCAACAGGTGGTACAGACGATTTGCGGCTTGGATCCTATCAGTAATTTCTTCCTCTTCTTCACCGTTGTTATTGATTTTAACCCCTAGATATTTGAAAGTTTGGACTTGATCGATGTTGGTGTTGTCTATCTTTACCTCGCAACGTTTCTGGTTTTTCCTGCTACTAGAACCTTTGTTTTCTTTGCGTTTATTTTCATGTTCCACTTTTCCAGTTCCACCTTCCATCTATTTAAGTTTTCTTGGAGATCTTTTTCGCTTTTCGCAAAAATTGCCACATCGTCTGCAAAAGCGCACACCGAAACTCGTACCGGCTGTAGCTTGTTGTGTCCCAAATACAGTTTTGTCGTTTTTTCCTTGGTCTTTTTTATGATGTCTTCCATCACGACGTTGAATAATAGTGGGCTCAATACTCCTCCTTGACGAAGTCCATATGTTGTTAGGAATTCTTCTGACTGTTGGTTATTCGTTCTTACATAGTTTCTACTGTTATTGTACAGACTTTCTATTGCTTCTATCAGTTGTTTTTCTACGTTTCTTTGGGATAATATTTTCCATAATTTGTCTCTTGGTACTCTGTCGAAAGTTTTTTCCAGGTCTAAGAAAGCCAGGTATACTTCTTTGTTCTCTCTTTTCACGTTGTCAATAATAAGTTTTATCGAAAATATATGGTCCTGTATGCTTCTTCCCTGTCTGAAACCAGACTGTTCTTCTTCTAGATGTGGGTCGATGAACCTCCGTAGTCTTTGTTCCATTATCCTTTCGTATAATTTAGCGGCTATGCTAAGCAACGTTATCCCTCTGTAATTTCCGCAATCTCTTTTGTCCCCTTTTTTAAATATTGGCATAATTACTCCTACCTCCCAATCTTCAGGTATTTTCCTCTCCTCCCAAGCTCTATTGATCACTTCCAGCAATAAATTCTTACCCAATTCTCCCAGTTTTTTGATCATTTCTGCCGTGATTCTATCGTGCCCAGCTGCCTTGCCATTTTTTAGTTTTTTAACTGCTCCATTTAGTTCTTCTAAGCTTATTTTATCGACTATCCCTATTTGTTCTTTATTCTCGTCATTATCTGTCTCATATAAAAAGTGTTCCTCTGTCGTGTTTAATGGCTGGTCTGTTTGAGATAGTAATGTCTCAAAATATTCTTTCCATCTTTCCGTTATTTCTTTTTCTTCTGTTAATATCTTTCCATTTTTGTTCTTTATTTGTTTTGGTACTTCTTGTGGCCCTTTTCTTATACTTTTTAGAACTTTATAGAATAATTTCTGGTTGCTTTTACTATCTTGTTCCATTTTTAAGCCAAAGTCTTCCCATGCCTTTTTCTTAGCTTCTTTGACTAGTTCTTTAACTTTGTTTCGCTGGTCTTTGTAGATTTTATAACTTTCTTCGGTTTTTGTTCTTAGATGAATTTTCCACTTATCCTTTTTCGCTTTAACTTGATTCTTTATTTCTTCATTCCACCATGACGTTTGTTTTCTTGTGTTGTCCAGCAATATTGTTCCACAGACTTCTTTGCTTGTTTCTAGTAGCATGTGTTTAAATAATTGCCACAGATCTTCTACATTCCAATCTATACTTTGGCGTATATTATATTGTTATTCCTTTGTTAAAACCTAATAAATCATCAGATTCAGCTTCATCATACAGATCGATTTCCCTGGCTTCCTGTATGTTAAAAATCTACGAACATCTAGTTAAAAACAGACTCCAAGCATGGTTAGAAAACAAAGGTCTCTTGCCTCTCTCCCAATTCGGGTTTCGCAAGGGTAAATCTACTATTGATGATTTGTCTCATTTAGTTACTGACATCCAACTAGGTTTTACTGATAAAAAACACGTTAACTTACATATTCTTTACGAAAAAATTTGTTCTCTAAATATCCCTGCTCAGGTAGCTTACATTGTATTCAATTTGTACTATGGCCGCAATATTTTCCTCAAAATTAACAATAACTTTTCTCAACAACGTAAAAGTTATTTGGGTCTTCCTCAGGGTACTGTCCTAAGTCCTTTATTATATATCATTTATACCACTGAATTTGAAAGAATTTTACCTCATAATATAAAAATTTTACAATTCGCAGACGATCTATGTTTATATTCTACAGATAAATCGATAGACGTCACGTACGATAATTTGAAAGAAGGTTTCTTTATCATAAACCAGAAAATGGAACAACAAGGACTATCTAATTTCAACACTTCGAAATTAAGTATTTAGGTTTGTTCTTAGACAAAAAGCTTAACTGGCGTTCTCATATCAATTATGTAGTAAAGAGGTCAGAAAAGGCACTAAATATATTAAAGGTTTAAAGTTTCTATAAATGGAGATCCAATTCTCAAATAATGCTATTATCATACAGGTCCCTAATAAGACCTATTCTTGACTACGGCTCTATACTTTTCGGAGATGCAGCACCTTCATTATTAAGGAAAATCGAAACAGTTAAAAATAAATGTTTGCGTTTGTCGGTTGGTTATCTGAACAGCACTCCAATAGAGGTTATAGAAGCAGAAACGCTAGAACCTCCACTGTATCTGCGTCGTAGCTGTTTAGCTGATAAGTATTTACTTAAGTTAATTTCAAAAAAAAACGTATTATTGATCAAAATAAGTCAACTCACATCTCGCTTACAAAAAAATATTGGTCCAAAAAAAGGGATCCAGGTCTTATAAGTAGTTTTATTAAACTCTCTGATTTTACTCCATTTATCCATGTCGAGGATCCTCATACCAAAATCCTAGAATTAAATCAAAAATTCCATTATAATTTACCAACAGAACATGTGCAAAATGCACGGTTTCAACAAGAATTGGTAGATAATTGGGCTGACTACGAAATTCTTTTCACTGACGGTTCAAAAAACAATGACCAAGTGGGATTTGAAGTCTACCACGTTAATAGCAAATCTGTAGTTTCTTTTGAGCTCCCAAAATTTGCTTCCATCTTTTCTGCAGAACTGTTAGCAATTCTTGAAGCATTTAATCTCTGTTCTAGTCTAGATAATACAAATTTTGTGATATTTTCGGATTCCAAAAGTGCCATTAATATTATTGAAAAAGCTAGTTCCTTAGTATATCAACAAAAAAAACATCGAATTTGTGTGGGTTAAGGGTCACAGTAGCATCTCACAAAACGTCTCCGTAGATAAGTTGGCTAAACAAGCTGCAAACCAGGGGCAAATCTTGAATGTAAAATTACCTTATACTGATTTTATTCCTTTAATTATACAACAAATAAAAACTCTTTGGCAAAAAAAATTAATTAACTCTTTATCTGAAGGGATGTCCAAAAAAATACATCCAAAAATCCGTTCTAAACCTTGGTTCAATGGAACCTATAATTGTGAACTAATAAAAACACTGTCCCGCATTAGAATCAATCATGCTTTATACCCAGTTTACAAGAATAAAATCGGAGTTTTAGAAAGTCCCAACTGTTCCTGTGGTTCGTTGGGAACATTGAAACATATTTTGTTCGAATGCCTCTCACTTAACATTAATCGCTTAATTAAATTACTCACAGAAAACATCACTGTCCCCATCCTAAATTTAGATTTGCTCTCTATTAATAACATTAAAATGTATAAATCTCTCTACATATGGACTAAAGAAATTGGTGTTTCACTTTAGATCTGTTTAAATTGCGTATCCTTCCGTGGTCTTTCCCGTTTGTCAAAAAGTCGTCTTAAAAGACTCCTTGACGTGAAAATATGTGACCCTGTCTGTTCGGTTATGGATTTCTTCTTCTTTTAATTTCTGGTTTAGAATCGCTAAATATTATCTATATTCTAATCTATAGGGTAAAAAGAGTCAGAAAGCCAAAAAAACCAAACCAAACATTCTTCTACAGGTTACATTGCAAATAGTGCATGTCATTTAGTTTTTGCACAAAATGTAAATCAGCCAACAAAATTATGAGTTAGATACCTACTATTAATATGCGTGAAATCATCCGGCCATAAACCAATTGTTCCATTGACAAGACATTTCTTCATTGAGAAATGTTGGCGCGAATTTCCTTCACTACCTATCGCTTTTTCATGCACAGCATATAAAATAGCCTACGAGCATTCCTTGTTCAAACTTACATAACTCTAAAGACATGATTCACATTTTACTTAGCAAAAACATTGACAACAGCAGTTAGACAATGGGCGGCCAGATAAACTTAAACATGTCTGAGATTCCATTACCCGTTCTTTGAAATCAACGATCACAATTATTCTATATAAAAACCATGACGCACATAAAGAAAAAAATCTCAGGGTGAAACATCCCTTTCGTTCCCATATGTCGTCTGCAATTATGTACTTGGTAGCCCGTGACCTCTAGGACTTACAGAGCCGGTCTGAAAATAACAAGTCTTTGCAAAGCTTCTCAATACTCGATGGCGTTACTTCAAAAGAACTTTCTCACGAACCGCAAAACGTAAAACCTAGAGTGAATTTTAAATTCCACTCTACTTCCATTAAGTCGATATAGATGAGGTTGCAACATCAACTTGGTAAAGAATAAAAACGTTTGGTTATTACGAAGTCAATTTTTCACAAACTTTCAAAGCTCACACTTTTGATGCGCTTTTAATTTTCACTGTTTTGAAATTCAGTTTTACGCAATTAGCATACACATGTCTATTTTGTTTTAGGATACTACCAACAATGACTTGAGAAGATAAAAATAATCTAAACATTTCGAGCTTTTTCATCGTTGAATTTACCGTTGTATAAAGACATTATAATAATACATGTTCCTACTGTCAAATACTACCCTATCTTCCATTATGTTAGCGAGTGGAATACACTTGCACGCTTCCCTCATGATCATTAAAAACTTATTACGGAAATAAAAGAAGAGAAATGTCTATTATTTACCTCTAATCATAGACTAAATATCCGCTTTTATATGTCCCTTTTATTGTCATATCTTCTGTTTTGAATATTATTCTAACAGTGAAAGAACAAGTAACCAACATTTCTTTCTCACTCTTTATTCAATCATTTCGTCTAAAACGAATAAATTCTTTCGTTTTTACGCTTCAATAAATTGACCATGTTTGCCAACAATCAAGGTTGCGCGTGACTTAAAATACACACAAATTTCAAGTTTTCTCAAATATCCACGAATTTGCAAATAGGTTTCGATTTTTGAACTAGAACACGTTTAGAATTCTGCGGGTTATACATATAGTTGAGAATTCAAATATTAATCTGGATAGGGGCACCCATCTGTCTTTAAATACTGTCATGAAAATTAATTATAATCATTATTTTGATAAACTAAATGCTGATATTGATCCAAATACTGTGAAAGCATGACTTCAATTTATTAATTTTTATCACCGCTGGTGGTCGATGACCTTCTAATTTCTATAATATTAATTTTTATTATAACGACTTCAACAACAACAGAATTGAGAATGATTAGGAATTTTATTGAACAATGTATAAGTTGTTGTTTGGAGTTTTAATAATGCGAATTTTATTTTTCCAATATAAGTGTTCACGTTCTTTTTAAATTATTATTCAGTAACAATCGCTGATAATCTTCATAAACAAAATGTCCATAATAAAGTACATTTTTTACAGTGATGAATGTTATGAATTAGTTATTAGATAAGACGAAAATTTAATTTATTAGCAATGTACCTAACATTTGGATATTCTTAAGTCGCACTATTATATAGCAATATGTATATATATAGTTTCCTGTATGTTAAAAATTCACGAACATCTAGTTAAAAACAGACTCCAAGCATGGTTAGAAAACAAAGGTCTCTTGCCTCTCTCCCAATTCGGGTTTCGCAAGGGTAAATCTACTATTGATGATTTGTCTCATTTAGTTACTGACATCCAACTAGGTTTTACTGATAAAAAACACGTTAACTTACATATTCTTTACGAAAAAATTTGTTCTCTAAATATCCCTGCTCAGGTAGCTTACATTGTTTTCAATTTGTACTATGGCCGCAACATTTTCTTAAAAATTAACAATAACTTTTCTCAACAACGTAAAAGTTATTTGGGTCTTCCTCAGGGTACTGTCCTAAGTCCTTTATTATATATCATTTATACCACTGAATTTGAAAGAATTTTTCCTCCTAATATAAAAATTTTACAATTCGCAGACGATCTATGTTTATATTCTACAGATAAATCGATAGACGTCACGTACGAAAATTTGAAAGAAGGTTTCTTTATCATAAACCAGAAAATGGAACAACAAGGACTATCTAATTTCAACACTTCTTAAGTACTACTTTAAGTATTTAGGTTTGTTCTTAGACAAAAAGCTTAACTGGCGTTCTCATATCAATTATGCACCCATCTGTCTTTAAATACTGTCATGAAAATTAATTATAATCATTATTTTCATAAACTAAATGCTGATATTGATCTAAGTACTGCGAAAGCATGACTTCAATTTATTAATTTTTATCATCGCTGGTGGAAGATGACCTTCTAATTTCTATAATATTAATTTTTATTATAACGACTTCAACAACAACAGAATTGAGAATGATTAGGAATTTTATTGAACAATGTATAAGTTGTTGTTTGGAGTTTTAATAATGCGAATTTTATTTTTCCAATATAAGTGTTCACGTTCTTTTTAAATTATTATTCAGTAACAATCGCTGATAATCTTCATAAACAAAATGTCCATAATAAAGTACATTTTTTACAGTGATGAATGTTATGAATTAGTTATTAGATAAGACGAAAATTTAATTTATTAGCAATGTACCTAACATTTGAATATTCTTAAGTCGCACTATTATATAGCTTCAATTGATTTAGAATTCAAATTTTAAACTTGATCCTACTGTTTCACCGATTTTGGATAAAGTTGCTGTGTTTATTTAAAAGTCAGGAAATAATAAGAATTACAAATGTTACCACCACAAAAAAATGAATTATTGTTTTCTGAATTATGCTTTATTTGAAACAACAATTCATTATTTACAATAACATAAAATAATAGCCACGATCGCATTGAATGTTATCTAATTCTAAAGTAATTTATTTTTTAATAATCAACATATTAAATTAGAATTTAAAAATAAATATGTAAATTATGTTTTCATTATTTTAATAAATTATGGTAATTTATTCTGCTGGTACTTATTGCAACTTCTTTTTTTTTTGTAACAGTGTATTGAATATACCCTTGAAATAAGATATGATCTTGCACCAAGCGTTAAAAATTTTTAAACAAGCACTGAGTATATGAAGCAGCTGCAAACACATCACTTGAAAAATTGTAACAATGTGGGATAAAAGAATGCAATTTTAGTAGTGTTCAATTTATTATTATAATTTTATTTCCCACCTCTGCTCTTTAGTATGATATTCCAATGTTGCTAGTACCATTAACCACATATATTCCATATTCAAGGTGTTGCTTGCTGTTGAAACGCTACCAAATCTTTAATCAGCATGTGATAAGTATCATGTATTGTATCCGGATGTAAGCGCACCTAGAATTACATGCTATAGAATGTATAGTATAAGTTTTACCTATACATTTACATAATACTCAAAGTGTATTCAGTCTTTTAAATTGGCCCATTAGCTTAACAATCTATCGTAAGTAGAAAACTGACTGAGGTGTTGCGTGCTAAACAAACTCTCTTCGTTTCAGATATTTAATCTAGAAACTCTGTGATTCTTCTTTACAACTTTGCCCTTTGATTAAATGTTACAAGAGAAAAGCTTGTAGCTATGAATCTTGTTATGTTCTCTGAGACTTTCGACAGCAAAGCTGTTGTATTTAAATGCATTAACTTAATACATGTGTGCGCAGTATCTCGTCGTTCGTGTTCTGGCTGAGTATGCTAATCACAAGGTGGGGCTTCTTGGACAACATGAGACCTACAGTCTAAATGACTAAAATTCAACAGCAATTTATTTGGAATTTAATCTAAAGCGGGAGAAAAAAGACTATAACTCTTGATCAACCCTAATTCTGTTGGTTTTCAACGAAAATAGGGTAACCATAAAAAGCCCACCCTTAACAGATTATATAATGCTAATGAAGGATCATTACGATTTGTAACTAAAGCGCAAATCCAATTTTTAATCCTACAAATAGGTGTTTCTAAAAAAATCTTTACATGTTTTCGTTCGTTGCGTTTTAACTTTTTGACCATTGTAAAAGCCACAACTGCTGAATAATGCAAAGATTTGTTATCTCACTTCCCTCCGCTTCCTTTACGTTGCTTGTTTATATTTTTTCACTACAAAATATGCTTTTGAGTCAAAGCTTTTGTTCATTAACTCAATCTGCAACTGCAATTACACATGCTTTTCGTTTCAAACGAAAATCGTAAACTACACGGACGAAAAAACGAGCAATGAACAATCGGAAAATAAACGTCCATTATTCAAAATGTCAAACGTCGCAATATTTCCTGAAGAGATTAATCGTGCTTAGATAAATGCTATTATTTGTTGTGTAATTCTTTACATGTTTGTTTTCGTTTTTGTAAAAGTATACCAACTTCCAAAATAAATGGCTTATACTTCTTATAAAACAAAATAAAAATCATGAATCTGCAGATGAAAAACTGAACGATGTATATTGGAAAGTAATTTTCTATATAGTGAATTTAATGAAGTGTCATTGTATTGGGCTCCATAAGATCATAAATCTCAATCCAGACATAAATTTATGCAAGTATCCTGTAAGTGGGTACACGCACGAGTATCTCGAATGATCATAGTTCTGAATAACCTCTGAGGATACATGACGAGTTTAAGTATATAATCTTGTATTTATGATGGTATTATGCATGAGTCAGCGGCATTCTTACATGTTTTCCAAAATAGTAGATAATGTTTTATGGTGTTTTACAGTGATGGCCATGTTCAACCATACAGGTTTTTTGTCAACTCGATTTAATGTAATTACAAGTTCCAAGTCTTTATCACGTAATAAACCAAACTGCACGTTAACAACGAACGTATGGTACTGTAATTAATTAATTTAACCGGGTTAATTGCGGTTATTGTGTTTTATTAACTGTAACAATAGCAACAATATTAATTTAAATTGCTTGCGTTCGCACCGTAAACGAATGTGAACGTTAAACTAAGCATGTGTTTTGTTTTACCATTATACATCAACTTTCACACTAAATTGGCAGTTTATTTTTAATATATCATAATCATAAGTTTCTAGAAATGTCAGCTTTGAACAAACATAAAACGAATAGTTTATTATGCTTTTAACATGATTTATCAATAATTCAAAAGCACCATTTACGTCAGTAATCTTCAATTAAAAACGTTAAAATTAAAATTAAATTCTTTAAATACTTTCTTAATAATTTATTTGATAATTAAAACGAAAAATGACTTTCGCAATTTAAATTTATCCTAATTTATATGCAGAAACTGTAATAATCAATCAATCACATTGAGCTTTAATTTGGGGAAAACTTTCATACTATCTCTTTAATTAGAATAATTGCATATTTCCTGTCGTGTAATCTTATATGTATTTAATAAATGATAAAAAAATTGTATTTTATTAAAATTTGTTTATTTCCAATAATTCATGACGAAGAATGAACAGAAATAAATTTCAGCAAACGTGGATATTTTTCCGTCTTTTACGAGTTCTTTACGTAATAAAAATGGAGCAAATTTCCTGTAGTGAGTGGAAGTCGAAGTCAATATCTGGTGTAACCTCATAAGCTGATAGGGCGGTCCCGACTATGTCATATTGGAAGCAAGGGCGCGTTCAGATAACGTAAACATCCTGCGGAAAAAGGAAGTGGGCGACTCGTGGTGGACTAGAATAACCCATCCGGTAGTGACCAGTCATATTCTGCACTTTGCTGTTACTTACAAGACTCTAAGCGTCCTTCATGACTTCAGTTTTATTATTAGAATTGGCACATTCAAAAATCAGTTTGAAAAAAGGATGTATTTATTTATTTAAATTACATATTTTCATTTCATCTGTGAGTATTGCATTAAATTGAAAATGGGAAAAAATATCCGAAAAGAGAACAAATGTTTAATTGGTTATTTCGTTTTACGATTCCATGAAAATTTCAACACCTGTCATTTTTTTCGGGTGATAAAAATAACGAGAGACAACACAACAATAACTTTTTAAATAAAAACTCATATAAAATTCAGTAGACAAACAATGCCTTGTAAAACTGTGAACAATAATATTATAACAAAGTTTCAAAATAATAACAATACGTGACTTAAAATTTATGTTAATCACTGATTACAGAAATATAAAATTTCATGAGATATTTACTCTTAAAAACGTGTCTCTTGAATATTTTGCAATTGTCTTTTATGCGGTTATATTTTTACTGACATCCTCAAAAAAATTTTTTTTTGCTTTGTTTGTAAAATTGATAGAGATGAAACAAAGTCAGATTTAACTGTCTCAACCAAAGCCATTGTGTTGGAATTTCTGCAATTTCTTTGAAACTGTGATCTTTGAACGTGATATTCTTTGTAGAACTATAAATAATTTTTATTTCTGTATAATAGTGTTAACACGTTAATGAGTAGAACAAACAACGGTTTTGTATGCGTATTCATAAGAAATGCCGATTTACATTCAAAGCTTTGTTTAACAATTAACTCTAAACTTAGTTTGTTTGGTAGAGTATGACTTTGGTAAATTCACTAGAATTAGTTAGTTATTTCTTGTAAAATAATCCGAAACATCTACAAAGTGCTTAAATTAGAACCGTAAAGACGATAAGGGAGCAACCACATGTTAAATGGTTTCGGCTAAGGGGGAAACTGTACAGAGACACGGTCCAATGAACAAAGACCCACAGATAGTGTCCTGTTTCTGACACCGGTGTCTGGATAACTGCACAATCATCCTGTTTAATTTAGAAGAGAAGTGGAGTATAAGGAATTGTTTTATGAATTTTATCACTGATTCATTTAAAATAGCTGGTCAATGTCTTGCTCATTAATTTTTTTTTGTTTATTTATAAAACGAAAGCTTGTTTTGTTTTATTCACGTCAACAATGATCGGAAGTTGTAAATGTAACTGGGTGCAGTTTGATCTGAATACATTGTATATAGTTTTGATTTATTTTGTGTTCCTCCATTCGTCATTTATCTACTCAGTTATTACCATGAGAAAGAGAGCTTATATACAGGCAAAATGAGCTTTAAATTCATTTATCATCTATTTTAATTAAACAATGTATCAGTATGAATAATCGTTATTTGAATCTGCTTTTTGAAATTTGTCAGATATACAGTGGTTCGTCAATGATGAATCATTATTTTGCCATACATATTTTACGTCATTTCCACAATTCTTGTATACATTTTGCAAAGAAGCTTTAACTAGTTGTTAAGTCAATTTAAACATAGCTTATTACTGAAACTCCGTATATTAATTATAATTACCCCTTCTAATAATTTGACTTTGCCTCATGCATCACATTTGCCATCTATAATTTGAAGTTATTGTCCATATCTCCCCACAGTAATAATTTATGAATATTAATGGTTTTACGAAATGAAAACCCCAAAATATAATGAAGTTTATTTTAACAACCTCATGCATAAATAAAAACCGTTTGGAATTCACATGATAATATTAAAAATACTTGTGCTTAAAAATTAGAAACCTTCCGAAAGGTCTCACATTTGCACTCGTTTATTTACTACTCAGTACATATGTATGTGCATGAATTCCCATAACATTACACGCTAACTTTATTAGAATATTTTTACTTCTGTGTGTTTATTTCATTCGGGTTAAAGTTCGATGGACGGACAAGAACCGCAAGAGGAATAAATAAATAACAAGTCAAATTTTAAATTGGATCTAACTGGTTGACAAGTGATGGTAGAGTTCAAAATGGATTATAAAGGATGTGATGAGTGAGAATTTTGAAAGGAAAAGAAATTTCCTACTCATAAAAAGTTGGTCACTGATTTTATTATTATATTCAATAAACTGTGTGTTTTCTCAACTAAGTATTTCCTTTTTTGTTTACTAACTCATTCTGCTGAAGCAGTTGATAAAAACTTTCTCTATTTTAAAAATCATGATCAATACATTACTATAAACGTTAATTAAGTATTAGCAAAACACGAAAAGTATACTTGTAAGTAATTAATGAATAGAAACCTTTTTGTAATTACTTACTGAGAAATTGAATGTTATAGAATCCAGTACAACAAAATACAGAAAATCCGTGTCACTTCCTGTGAAACTTCCCTTGAAAAAAGAATTTTTAAGACATTTGTTGAGCTGACGTCATCGCAGCGCTGTCCTAAACACACATTACCCACGTTATTTATGTTCCGCAGGTTATCCTGAGCTATCTCGGACACCTTTCAGACAATCCGTCTTTGTCCGTTAAACGAAAGCGTAAGGAGAAAAGCCGTATTTGCCCATTTGAACGCAAACGAATGACACAGAAGGCTTAGTTTTACTCTAGGGTCCTTCTTGAGCTGCGAGAAACTTGATTTGTGTTTGTTCGCTGGAAAATATTGAACAGAACTTGGGATTGATGCATCTATTTACGTTTACAAATGAAATGTTACGGACCTATTGTGTGTTTTGTTGGAAGGGAATCGGATTTCTGGCATAAATCAAGTACTGTCCCGGCAACCGGCGTTATTGCAGATTTGCAACTTTTCGATGGCATTGTTGCCGACCTAGGCCATAAAATATCCCTCATTCTAGGAAAAAAACACCTCTTTTATTATGTACAATTTAAATTACATGGTCAGAATAAAATAGCTGTGCTTAGAAAAGTATTTTATCTTTCAAATGGACTGAAAGATCTAAAAAATGGTGGAATTTATTGCTTCACTAAATGTTTTATTAATTATTATTTGGTGAATTATGAATAACTTATACAACATTAGGAACCAATCACGCTATGGTATGTGAAAGTCGTATACTCTAAATGTGCCTAATATTCTTGGTATTTACCCGGCGTATTGCTGCTATAGAGTAGGGTAACATTCTTTGAATATTAATTCAGTTAAATGTCGTCAGTGCCTGATGATCCTGTTTTGTAACTATAACTTAAAATAAGCATCCCATTTGTAATGTGTAACTAGATTTTCATCAAACGTAATGGAAAATTGCTTGTGGTTTCTATTAGACAACAGCTATACCTATATATATTTAGTTGTTCAGTCCAACGAGTTACATCGAATAAAACGAAGAATCGACGGACAGCAGATAATCCGATTTGGTAAAGTTTCAATGTAACGCAAGTCCAAGAAGGACTAATCGAAAAAAGCTTCACTCTTGTAACAGAAAAAAATCTAATTCCCATTCAAATATTGAATAAAGAAACATCTGACGTTGTAAGTTTTTATCTTTAATTTTAAAAAACATCTTAGTGTATTGTGTTGCAAAAACCGCTCTCGAACTTTTAGATAGAAATTGACAATTATTGATGGTCGCTAGCCCAAGTTACCTTTAGAAAAAAGCTTTCTACCTGGCAACTATATGTAATCAACTATTTGTTGAAAACCCACAATTATGACCCTTTTTACTTTTTTGTTTATATGGTCAAGTTTATGTTAACTATGTTTCCAAAATGCTGAAACCACTAAACTGGAATGTAATGCGTAAATAACACTTTATACCTAAAATACGCATTTGCAGAATAATGCATCGTCAGTGACTAAGCCCACCGTTTGTGAGCACAGACGGCGTCTTGTTTCCTGGTATACTCTATAAATAGTGGGTAAGCAAAGCCCAGCTTGTTAAAATTGATAATCATTGGGTTTTGGAAGAAGCACACATTCGTAAAGCCCCAGACAATGGCGCCATAAAATAAATTAGGAAATAAGCAGGCGTGCAAAGCAAATAGGCTTCATCCAGATTAAATGAGAAATAAGTTCTTTGAAAGCAAGTTCGTAAACTGGCCTGAAACTTTTGTGAAGTATACCACCGTCGAATATATATTTTATGAAGGGGCCTTTCACAATGCCTCTCTCTGTGCTATGTAATCACTTATCTACACTCTATACACTATAAGCATTCTCGTCAGACGACGGGGTACACGTCGAGAATGAATTGTGAATTCAAAACCGTCTTCTGAAAGGACGTTCCCAAGAAAATATATAATTGCATTGGCGACTGCTGCTCTTGGCTGTTGTAGGGTGGTAGACTTTCACGAAATGTTTGTCTTCTCCCGGGGCCAATGCTGGCTTGTCTTTTGGACCCTTTCTCCACAGGGATTTCGCTAAATGAAAAACCAACTCTCTAGTCAATCACGGAGAAATCGATCCGATATATACGTGTGTGTGTGTGCTTGGAGTATTGTACGCAAATGAGCTTTTACGATCTGTTTATGTGAATATTCGAAACAGACGCGTTTATTTTAACTGTCAATTGAGATTTACTGGCTTCAACTCCAACATACGTTTTATTTTTAACTTGAAAACTTTCTTCTTTTCTTAGTTTTCCAGTTATTGAACGTGAAAAGTAACAGGATTTGTGAAATCCCTACATTTTCTTGAAAAATGTTAAATCTCTATTGTGTCCCTTCGACTCTTTGTGGAGTTTCATAATTCATGGCGTTCGCTTCGTGTCCCTTTTTTATATTATTGCTTGAATATCACACTTAATTTATTCCTTTTATCTGTCGTTCTGTGGAGAGCACTCTTTGTGAATCTTCAATTTATTTTGTCTTTATCTTTAGTCAAAGCGGTTTATACTATATCACACATTAATTTCGAGAGTACAATTGAAATTTATTTACGCTTAATTGTATAATTAATATTCAATGTGTTGTGATAACATTTACGATGAATAATATTTTAGCGAAAACTAATAAATTACACCATTCAACACAAAAAGCGTCTGTTATGAAACATAACAAATAGACAGTTATTTTTTCCATATTAAAGCCCTTTCAAATATTTAATAAATATCAAATAATAAATTATTCCATATTTTTTTTTAACACTTACAATAGATTTGTTTTATTGTAAGCAAGATTTATTACAAAACACTCTGTATAATGCCGGTATTGATTTTCTTGCACCATTTGTAATTCTGCAGTCTTAGATCTAATTGTATTCCAGCGCTTAGGTTCTCGTAATACACTAAGCTGTACCTATTTCAGCAGGTGTGGAAGCTGATGAACACATAAACACGCCGTTTCCTGTCAGTCGGCACCGTTAACGTTGATATAAGCGTTACCAACATTCAGAGAGTGAACTTCAACTGAAGTTATGATATCAGCGGATCCTGTCTTTGTTGTATATCTTTCTGTCTATTCGCTCGTGCTTGACATGCTTGCTGGATATATTCGCGTCACTCGTGCTGAATATTCAAGATAATATGTGTTCAAGTTGGAATTCTGATTGTTCATTCCCTATATATGTTCGCTTGTTTGAGACATAATTTCATGCATGCATCGATTAGTATGGAGTAAAAGTCATGGAATTTCACTGAAATGCTCGAAGGAATTAACGCTGGTGAATATTCTTGATTATAAAGTTATATAGCGAAGGAGGTTTGATTTAGCGGTGAAATTTCTAAACGCTTTTCACACACTTGAGAACACGAATAACGACGTGTAAGGTATAGCCTCTAAGTATGCAAATTGTAATTATGATTATAACAGATAGCTGTTTTATAGCACGAATAAGAGTGTATTATGAACCGTTATTATACCCACATGTAGATACTTACAAAATAAAGCATGAATGATGATTATTCTCATTCTATTCTGCTAATCTTAAATTATAATCTTGCACATTTTAAAATACATTTTTTAGCTTTTCAACTTTGACCAGCAAAGTCATAAATAAAGTTTAAGAAGTTAAGAATTATCAGAATAAAAAATAGAATCTAAATTTGCTTTTTTACATTTTCATAATTTTTTACACAAAAATAAGTTAGAACTATTTAGACCTTTTTTGATACTGAATCAAACCTTCCTAAAATTGTCACTTTAAGAATAGCGATGTGTCTCCTCAACGTTCAATAATAGTGCATTACAAATTGAGCTGGGAAACAAAACAAAACACCAACTTATAGGCAAGGAAGATTTATTGAAAACAAGAATAAAAATTGAGGGAAAATGAAGATGGAAACAAATAAGAGATTGAAAGGAGCAAACGTGACACTTTCTGGCTATGAGTGAAGTTATTAATATCAAGATTACTTACATATTATAGCGGTAAGTAAATAGTTTTTATTATTAGGATTATAAGTAAAGCTTTAGGTGCTGAGCTTGGACTGTTGACTGACGAACGTGGTGACTCACAATCAGAAAGTCCACGATAGGCACCTCAATCCTATTATAGTATATTATATTACTATATATATATACTATTGTTAAAAAATGATTATGTCCAACTTTAAACTTATAATACTTATTTAATAAACTAATTTGTTAATGAAAGCGATTAAGAATCGAAATTGTTTAAAGCACGAACGAGCGACAGCGAGTGAGTGTCATTAATAGTTAAGATTATTAATCGCTCATTAATAAATGAGTTGATTATAATATTTTTTCTTTGAAAAAATTTCTATGTAGATGTAGAGAATAAGCTTGGTCTGCCTAAGTTCAATTAGCCGAAAGTATCTTTTATCAAATTAACAGTTGCGCAAAAAAAAATGTTTTACCGTTTTGATAGGAAATATTTTACTCTTTTTGAAAAATTCGGTTTGCCAAATCTTATTTAGCCGAAAAAGTTTGTTAGACCTATCTTAAGAAGGAAGTCAGAGGTAAAATTTATGGTGGAAATTCGTTTTCTTTCTTAAATTTTATCCTTTTTTAATGTTATCTTTGAAAATATCTTGGTATGACATTCTCAGAAGTGTTGGAAGTGTCTGTCATACCAATCTTAAGGAAGAACTTAGTGGTAAAAGTTTACTCTCATTTTTTCATGTTATGACATTCTAACAACTGCCGGAAATGTGTGTCATACCAATCTTGAGGAAGGAGCTAGTAGTAAAATTTTATCCCTTTGACCGACAATAGTTTTTCTTCTAAAATTTCATTTGTTTTAATATTATCTTCGAAAATATGTTGGTATGACATCCTAAAAACTGCCGAAAGTATTTGTCATATCAATATTAAGGAAGAAGTTAGTGGTAAAATTCCACCTTTATTAGAAAACTTTGTTCTATTTTTCAAATTGTATTCGTTTTGATATCATCTTCAAAAATATTTTGTTATGACATTCTAGAGCCTACCAAAATCATCTGCCATACCAGTTTTATTGTATAGTATTGTATTACACTAATTTCAAAAAACAAACTGAATTGATGGTCTTCGAGTGAACTTTTCCTATAAAATTGAATACCTCATTTTTCGATTAAATTTATTATTGAAGGACGATAAATATGATCAAAAAATAAGAGAATTTTTTTTGTTTGACTCAGCTTAATTATATTTCGGTTGATAGAAGTATTTATAATAAGAATATAATTAAAAATCACCCAAATCAGTATCATCGCAAGAATAACATATTTCGTTTTCTGATTCAACATTTTCTTCATCATTTTATTAATACCAATTGTCCGTCATAGGGATGAAATTTTAACACTAACTTCTTCCTCAAGACTGGTATGTCATACCATGATAATTTCAAAGATAAAATTAAAAATTATGAAATTAACAAAAACAAAGTTCCGTCATGATAGTTAAATTTTACCACTAATTTCTTCCTTAAGATTGGTATGACAGATATTTTCGGCAGTTTTTAGGATGTCATACCAAGATATTTTCAAAGATAATATTAAAAAAGAAATTTCCGCCATAAGGGTGAAATTTTACCTCTGACCTCCTTCTTAAGATAGATATGACAGACATTTCTAAATGAAGTTTGGCAGACCGAGTTTTTCAAAAAGAGTACAAAATTGGACTCAGAATAGAGTAAAATAGGGAAAATAGCATTATTTCTGAGACAGATAGTGATAGTGATGTGAATGTGATTTAGTTTGTTTCAGTGGAGATTGTACCGCTTCAGCATTCCTCAATAATCATGTAAAAATGTTCGTTAAATAAAATAATCAAGAATAAAACAGAATTTTAAGTTTCTAAACCTTGAATTCTGCAAATTTTTCTTAGGTTTATGAATGGATGTGATGCAGCACGTGTCAAAAATTCTCTGGATAGTGTTTCCAAGGTAACAAATGGTGATCAACTTCCATAATTGAAGTGAAATTTAAAAATGCAGTCTTCTATTTAAATTCAGATTTTACGAAAACGGTGCATTTTAGACACTTCAGATAGGTATACCTTTTTTGTGCAAAATTGATTGGCGCATCCGATTTTCACATAAAAATGTGGACTTGACCAGAAGAAAAAAAAGTTTTATACTAAAAACTGCATCGGAAGTGCTATAACCAGAAATTGCATATTTGTATCAGAAGTTTGCCAGCACCATTCGAAAGTATACTTTTTGATTAGTTATTGTGCAAAATTTCAATATTATTCGGCTAACCGTTCAAAAGATATAGTTTAGAGTTTCAGATTCCATAACGAACTTCAGGGGGTTACAAAATCAATATTCTTTGAGATAGAACAAATTTTTTTTCGCATATTTTAATCATTTCAGAATCACTATCTGTGGTTGAAATTTTACCCTATACTTTTGAAACACCCTGTACATATACCTATATGTTGTTAAATGTTACATTTTACAATAAATAAACTTTTGAATTTTTTTAATAAAAATTCATCCATTCGTTTAGTTAATTTTTATTTAGATAAGCAATGAAATATTCAATTTCACTTATTTACAAATTGTTACAGCTTTCTACTGAATATATTTTCAAATATATTCAGTTCACTGTTCACAGATGCGCTGTTTTTTTGGTTATATAGAGGAATAATTATATAGAAAATAAAATGTTGAAATTTGAAATAAATTGTCAAACACTGATAGTTCAATTCTGATAATCACATTTCTACAATTTCCTGTTTAGACTGTTTTAAATTCATTGGATTATGTACAGTAATACAAATGAGTTAATTTCCAACGGAACAGACAACTTGGTAATTTACTACAATTCCAAAAATGGATATCAATACATGAAGAATTATTTTTTAAATGGTAATTTTCTTTTTCTTCCATTATTTATGTTTTTCTAAAACACTAATAGCAAATTTCGAGATACCGAACTAGATATAAGATTATCATTTGTAGTTTCACTAAAAAGATAAATTGTTTGAATGTGTATCTAGTTGATTTTATTCTTAATTTTTTATTTTTATTTATTGTTTTTTTAAATGTTATCCTCCCTATGAGAAGTTCATCACTCTACATTGAAATTCATCGTCTGTTGCTTTTCCATTGCCTCGAAAAACTTATTTGATGGAATTATCCCGTTGTCATTGTTGAGTTATTGCACAGTTTGCCATTAGAGAAAGGCATTGGATACCGTGACGGTATGACATAATGCGTGAATTGTTTTCTCGACCACCTGAAAGATCGTTCCGCACATCCTTCTCTTATGTGCGTCATTAAAATAAGAAAAACTAAAGCACTTCGTGTGTGGCAACCGTTGCAACCGCATCTCTAGTCTCTACCGTGAGTAAGTCGGTGTCGCTGAAACACAGCAGCTGGCCTCCCTACTTACATGCGAAGGACCTCCAACTTGGGGACACGCCGCTCTTCCCCTCCCCCTACACAACTATTGAAAACTCCCACGCGGCGCGGCATGAATGAATGAACGTCGACTTAATTGATTCACCAGTTCACACATGATTTTTCACGAGGAGAGGAGGGTCAAATGCTTCCTTAATGCCAATATTCGGCTTGTTGGTAGGCGGAAAATACATCCAAATGACCGTGGCGGTGGGTTTGATCTTTACTTAGACAACTTAGTACGATAATACACAGTTTATAAAAAACAGATTCAAAATATCATAGTTAAAATTCAATGATCTATATTTTAAATTTTTACTTAGTTGAATTCCAAAAGGTTATTTTAATCCCTCGTTAGTTAAATCCTGATCTTTTGTATGTAGGTTATTAGGAGTTGTCAGAAACATTATGTATTTAGTTTTCTAATGACTGTGTGGGAGTAGGTAACTCACAACAATAAAGCCTTTTCTTTGGCTTATGATCAATTCTATGATTTTGATACTCAGCCTATTGTTACTGTATGTAATTTCGCTTTACTGTTCACCTTATTAAGGTCATCATGCTTTACAGCTCTGTTATTTTTAACAAAATCTGTTTCACTTCATTTAGCTGTTGAATAAATGTACTTTATAAATATTATAAATTCTCTTCATTCGTCCAAATATTCTTGGAATTCAAAATAAAATTATAGTGGCATGATATAGGTTTTACGGAAATGCATTTATAAGGGTAAGATTTCGATCAAAATTAATATGGCAGTAACAAGATCAGCCTTCTCTCAGCGTTTTCTGGAATTACAGTGTTTTATAGTCCGACGAGCAAATATTCTGTTACAAGATATTCAGTTTCATTGGTTATTTTTCCAGCGATCTAGCTATCACGTAACATTTTTATGCACTTCTGTGTTTTATAAAATGCATGTTTTAGTAGCGTTAATGGCAAAATGCTGAAACTTTATTCAATCAACTTAAACGTCATAAATGATAAAAAATGCCAACATATGTAACGACTACTAAAAATAAACTTTTGTTCTTTAGACAACGCAAAAGAACATTATGCGTGTTGTAAACGACCTATTGTGAACCCACCCATTGCTGAAAGACAGTTTTCCTGTCATTTTCTTTTCGAACTGTACGAATAGCCTGCCGGGAATATTTGTTCGAACCTTTTCTTTTATTTCTCTCTATAGAAGTGAGTTCTAGCGTAGTGAGCGAACCCGATTATGTCGGAAACCATATAAAGACCTAATCCAATGATCCTTGGAAATATTTACTTTTTTGTCTACTTTGTATTACAAAGTTGTAAATTTTAAGCCATTTCAGAAGCCTGTCAACGGTTTACTTTTTAAACTAATTAGCTTTGTAATTAGAACATCCCTTAATTTTTTTACATGGCATTTCTTAAAATGGATCTAATCTCTAGAGAATCCTTGTCGTCGTGATGAAAACCACTCAGCGAAAGCCACAAAAGAAGTTTCCAGGAAGTAAGTCTTATCTCGTCGTTCGCAGAGGACTCTCACCATAGCGGTGACATAACCGCTTGACAGGATGCCATATCCTAGCACAAAAGATAAATGAGTCTTTTGTTTCGAACCGCCATTTAGAATGCTGGATACTCGATTAACTTTCAGGATGCCGATAAGAAAAAAGTAGACAACCTATTTTTTATTTCTAATAATAATATGCTTTAAATCTTTCATAATTAAACATTTTTAACAAAAAAAACAAAAAATAAAAAATTAATTAGCGGTGATTCAACAAAAGTCAAAAGAAATGCGATTTCTTTGAAAGCGGTGTGGTTTTAATATAATGTCAGACAATAAAATAAATTGAATTTATGACTGTAACTGTAAATAGTTTTGTTGTAACGCTCACAATCAGTTAATTTATTGAATGAAATGACATTCTAAAAGCAAAAAATTAAATTCATTAATTTCTGTATTATAGCTTCTACATTATCTTCAATCTTTATAGGAATAATAAATTTTTGTATAATTATAATGAAGATTTATAGCGATTAATTTTAAAACTTATGAGATAACAAATTCTTTTTTATCAAAGCATTTAGAAAAAATATATTCACCGGCGGAAAATAATAACAAAGCATCAAGTATATAGCAAGTTATCTGTAAAGAATGCCTCTGACATGGCACGTTTCAAAGACTGACGTTTATAATTTGCCCATTGTTCAACCGTTGGCCATTTTAGTCATTAGTTTCTGGGAAAATAATTTTTATAGTTTTTCAATAATTCAATAATTATATGCAAGTAAGAAATTTTAGAAATGTCAATAATTAAAATAGATAAAAAAAGTATTATTTCTTTTGCAAAAAACACTTAAGTTACCGTAAAAAGCAGTAAATTACAGATCTTGTAAAGAGAAAGTTAGTGTAGAATCCTGAAGGATCGTGCCTGAAACGACAGGATAACGGCTATGAGTCTTTCCTGTTCCGGCTCCGCCTTAGATTATATAGCTCACAGTCAGCAGGTGACGTCTGCGAAAAATTACACTTGAATAGTGAATGTGCAATTAGGTTTTATATTTCTTATTCGGATTATTCCAACATAATAATTACACTCATCGATGCATGATAATATTTTATCATCTAGTGCAATAATTATATTAGTATTATTATTAAGCAACGAGTATCTGATACAGATTACTCGTGAAGTATAAATGCATCGTAACGGTTGTCAGATAATAAAAATATGCAAGCGAATAAAATATTCATTGATAAAATTTACTGTCGTTATAATGTATTCAAGTGATGTCTCACGTATTCAGCTTTAAATATTAACGAGCAGAAAAGGTCGTTTTCCATCATTATTACTCTTCTAAAACCAAATTCGTTAAGTGGTAAAGTGACATTTAAAATAATTGGTTGTCCTCATTTTCCAATGACATGGCAAAAACTGCATAATTATATTTTTTCATTTTAGTAAACTAGCTAGCTGTTTAATTTAAAAACAACCGTTTCTAATCCCTTGATTAAATCTGCACAACGTTAAAATAACAAATGTGAAAATGGGATGCTGTAACATAAAACATATATTCTAAGCGGCAGTACGTCATAATAAATCACAATTATACCAAAACCGTTCTAGATAAAATAGTAATTTTTCAAAATACCATTGATTAGTTCTACTTTTAGGCAGTTACTGCTTTCCACGAATTCTTTAAAGATTTAGGTAACTATTAACAGCCAAGAGAAAAGATCTTATGGGAGGGACAGTTCATCTTTCCAACGTATTAAATTTCTTCTTGATTATATGTTCACGGTTTTATGATTTTTGAACAAGAATTAAAACCGTGATTAGGTTTATAGATAACATTGTTTTTTTTTTTCCAATATATGTGGCTAGATGTTACGATGGATTTTATTGCGTTGCGCTCAACATAAATAACATGATGGGAGGGTCGGTTCTGATAGGCAATACATAAAATATGAGACGGATTTCAGTCATTACGTTATGCAAATCCTGAACCCCAAACAAAATTATATGCTCAAATTGGGGCCATTTTCCAAACGCACCGTCATGTAAATCGTGATTTTGAAAGGTAAATTTGTATTATTATTATATAGCGCAAGTAATAAAAACAATCTTTGATTGACTTCCTATTAAAAACCTGACTGAAATTCGATGTAAACATGAACTATTTAAAATATGCAAATTAAAGCGGAAACTAAGTTTGAGTGACTAATTGTAAATGAACTTTTGCAACTAACATCACTTTTATTTAATTAGAATTTTTATTTGATATAAATATTTACTTTCATAAAATGTTTCTGTGAAATCCCAAATATTGTACGATAGATTTTATGTTTTTTTCTCATTAAATCGAATGAGAAAAGCGTGTTAGAAAAAAGTGCAGAAATAATATGATTAGAGAATTATAATTCTTAATTATATTTATGCCATTTCAGAAATACTTAATTACAACTTGGCACATAATTAATCGTCGTGAAAAAGTCACATTTGTGAGTAATAAGATAAGGAATTACATGTAATTGCAGTCTTTGTAAGGCATGAATTATAGCTGTCAGCAGACAAGCTATTGATCACTCCGACTTAACTTTCCGTCAGCTGTTTTATGAAACTTTTCGTTTACTTAATTGAAGATGAAATAAGTGTCTCCAACGAGAAATATCCTCTTAATAAAATTAGCGTTCAATTTATTAACGTGAATAGGGCGCGCACGATTTTGATTGGTTTCTATACAAATAGTTTGGGTCATGAAGCTTCCTATCGATCTTTTCTAATCTTGCGACAGTTTATTGAGTATCCTAATTGGAAACTCACCCTTAAAACTCCAGTAGCACATTCTCTCGCCCCTATCGCTAAATTTTGCACACTACAATCGCTGCAAATTGTTAAGCCACCCCACAGGATTAAATTATCGAAAAAAAGGTTTATGCGTAGCTGGGCAGCATTGAGAACGAGTTGTCTTTTATAGAAAAACGACATTCTGTGATGACGTTCAACTGGTTGGTTTTTGTGAAGAGAAGGATCATGTTGAATGCAGATGGTTGATGGAGGTATGGCGGTCAATAGTCAGATATGTCGAATATGTCGATCATTTTATTTGATACGTTGCTTTTCTGCTTATGTGGACTAGAGAATATTGTGTTTCAGACTCTGTATTTCTTTACATACAAAGAACAAGGAGAATATAACACACAATCTGGAGGTAACTTGATTTGGCTCGACAAGATAGATCTATGCAACTTTCACGGAGGAATTTTTTATTCTTATCTTTTCCAAGTAAAACCGACTTTAAATTACAACACCATTATTTTTTGTAGAGTTGCGGCAACTTCAAAAATCTCAAGTATCTAAAGACATTTTTTCAACATTAAAGCAACATACTTGCTGAAGTAGTAAGTGAATATTTATTATGACAGAAATTTTGTTTTTATTAATAAATATGTGGAATATATGCATTTATTTAAAAATCTCACAAATTTCTAGAAAAGTATAGTATGAACAAATAAGAACAGTTTAATCATGAAAAACCTACAGTCTGAATCATTTTCACAATTTTGATACAGAGTGGTCCAGCCCAGCTCCCGTCTTCTGTAGTTTTGTTATAATTAAAGTTGAACTTTTGATATTTTGTAGACGTTATTTGTGCTCTAAGATGCATTTCAGGAAAATATTTTTGATTATACAGAGTGTTCCAAAAAAGTGTGTCGTCATAATGATAAAATTTTTTAATGACAAGCTAATATTTTTTTGTCTTCATTAGGAAGCCCTTTTAGTTTCTTTTATGTCTTTGAAGTTATTTTCAAATCGGTTGAGGGACTATTGTTAAAAAAAAATAAAAACTAAAAAAATCGGTTTTTCAACTGTAGTTTTAAAAATTAATAAAAAATAGAAACAGTGCATTTTTGGTGACATTATTTTTAGGTAAGTGTTGACTAAAGTCTAGCAGACTTATTAATTAAGTTTAATTGATCTAAGTTGTTTACAATTTATTTTCAAACTTTTTAAAATTTAGAGCTGTTACTTTGCTTATTTCAAATGGCAACCCCTCTTTATTTTTATATCCTTTGAAGCAGAATTGAAAAACGAACATTTTTTATTAAGAAAACCCTTCTGCAAATTCTAATACTTTCCGAGTTATTTGCCAAAAACTCATCTTGACAACTATTTTAGTGACAAATTTTAATAAACAATTGTGGAAACTAACTTTGACAACTATTGGTATTGTCTTTATTGTCATTGTCAGTTCATAGAGTTTATCTATCTATTTATACTATTATTTATTACTTCTTTGTTCTTTTTTTATCATGGAGTACAATCGAGAAGAGCTTGTCGATATGATTTTCATATTAGGAAAATGTGAAAAAAACTTCTTTTTGGCAAGTCGAGTTTACGCACAGCGTTTCCTATAAAGACGACATCCAGACAAAAGGAGTATGCAAGAAAGATTCACACAAAATGGAAATGTGGACTATCTAAAATCTCTAAGAAACAGATCGGCACGAACTGAAGAAAATTAATTGGCAGTGCTGTTGTCTACTACTGAAAATCCGTCCACCAGCCAAAAAACAGTTGCTGGTGCGGTTGGTATAAGCAAAAGCACTGTTCAAAGAATTTAAAAAAAAAACTACTTCCATGCTTACCACATCCAGCTTCATCAAGAACTCTACGAAGGAGATTTTGAACAGCGGATAAACTTTTGTAATTGAGCGTTAGACAAAATTATAACTTTTTATAACTTTTTTGATAATTGATGAATCAACATAGTTTTCATTATTACTCAGATCACAATCTAAGAATGTTCAGACAGATCGATCAACAACACCGATTTTCCTGAAATGCATCTTAGAGCACAAATAACGTCTACAAAATATCAAAAGTCTAATCTTAATTATAACAGAGCTACAGAGGACGGGAGCTGGGCTGGACCACCCTGTATAATGATCAAAACATTTCTGAAATAATCCATATAAACATTCGAATTTTTTGGATTAAAGAAAAAAAAATGCCAACAAGACATTATTGTTGTCACTTCTGTTTTTCCTCAGCTGTCAAACTCGACAAATTCAGAAACATCTTTAGACTTTAGACAACAAATGCAAAGTGGCTTTTATGTTTCTATGTTTCCACAGTTGTTTCCACTAGAACACTTTTGTTCTCATCCATTTTTTAAAGTAATTTTAGTCTTTAGAATTTCAAATCAAATTATCGATTGCAAATAAAATGTGATTTCATACTTGATATTCAAAATGTTTCAAGAAAACTTGAATGTTTGTTAGAACAGATAAAAAATAGATTAAAACTAAGTAAATATTTGCAATTTAAATAAATATTACAAAATTATTTTTAATTGTTTACAAATAACTATTTTTTTATAAGTAAATAAAACTAGCTATCTATTTTAGAAGATAAAATTGTTTGCATATACTTCTGAGCTGAGGTTTCACTAAATTTAGTGAATCCGAAAATATCTCATGCAAGGACATTATATCACGTGCTGCTTGCTGTTTATTAATCCCATAAATGTTAATTGTTTCATGAAAGAATTTTTTCTTAAGAAAATATACTCACTAGAAAAACAACAACAAATTATATGGAATATTGATGATTCCATATTATATCCTTGACACTCAAATATCACTGTTATGAGTTAAAAATATCAGAACGAGTTGGTGTTACAATGCTTGACAATACATCATCCTTCTTTGTTTGAAGTAATACCTACCACATGTAGGAAGGAACTCGACCTCAAAAAGACTTGCATAAACGATATATGCAGATGACAAAAATAAACCAGTCATTTATCATTCTATAATAAATAGCACTTAATAATAAAATATTATGAAGTAATCAAATATGAAGTATTAATTAAATTGGAATTCATTTATAAATGGAAAAAATCTAGCATCTACAAGCTTGCTCTAAATGACAAATTTCTCTTTGAAAGTACTTTGAAGAGTTTTTTTGCGTTTGAGTCTCCCACTGTTCTTAGACAATGTGCAAGAATAAATCAATCTTCACGCCTAGAGGGTCGTCCTTTAGGCTCAAACTAATTAACTTAAAGTTGAATAGAAAAAGTTATTTTGTACACTCAGAAATACATTTATTCGTAAGTGTGAAACATAATAACGTATTTGTGTTGGGAGAAACCAGATGGTCATTAATGACGCGGCAAATTAAGGATCTATTTGACCAACGTACAAAGACAACTTCAGCAAAGATAAAAATCTTATTACTTTGTGAAATAACAGACAATTTGGTCTATACAGCCTTTTAAATATTTAAAAGTTGTTAACAATAAACAATGTTTGGAACAAAATGATATTGTCACTACTGCTTAAATATTTAAAGCAACAGCTTATTTACAGGGTCGAATATATTTTGAAACAAAAGCTTACGTCGACCCGTCTTTGTTTTCACAACCTATGCGATCCTCATGCAGGAAACTGTAAAAAACTTGGTCGTGTATGCGAGCATTGACAAAACATGCTATTATCATGCTGCTTTCGAAGCAAACAATACTAAATAATGCATGGCCGTCTTCAAGAATGAATAGACAATTGTTTTGAATTATATGCTGAAGTTGCGTCGCTTTCCATTTTAAATTCGTACAGTGAGTATGTTTAAATTATTCTGGGAGCCTCGTTTTTTATTGTTGTCACTGACGTGCACATAATTTTACATAACTCAATGTGCTTACGCAAACTATTTTGTTGTTAAAAATTGTTATAACATTTGCACGATTTTATGATAAATATGAGTGTTGATCCAATAATATTACTAATTTATGTCAAGAATGAAAATTTGCTTATCGCTTAAAGAGATTTCTGATAAAACCATATTTTCTAAAACATGAATTTAAAAAGCTGAAAAATTATCTTTTCTCAACGTTGTTCTTATTTTTAGAATAAAATATGCATTCTTTTATTCATTTTCCAATGCAAGCATTTTCGTAACGGAATCTATCTTTATATATGAAATATTGAATCACTGATCGTAAAAGCTTGAAAAGGGAGAGAATTTTTGAAATCTGACTGGCGGCAACGAAGATTAAATTCCTATTCACTGAAAATGAATGTTATCCTGACAAGAATAAAGTATAGTGTTCTTTGAAAGTTTCGCGAAAAATGGACAAGCTCTATGCTTTTCAGTTGCACAAATATTTATTTAACAACGAATTTCTTTGATATAATTGAATTAAAAATAATAATTTGATTAATAAATGATGGAATAGAGTCAAGGTATAAAATATAATTTTCGGTTTCAACACCGACATAATATATTTTTGAGTGTATTTCGAAAATGCATTAATTTACACAATTAAAATGTCCTTTACAAGTTTAATAACATAAAACATCATTTTATTGTATCTGAATATGAATGTTTTATTGTTAAAAACAACAAAACAACCATATTTTAATTTTTTTGTATACGATTTAATTTATAATAAATCCTATTCTCTGTAATTACAACCGGAAAGCTCTCATTTATCAATCCATATTTAATCACCTTTAACAAAACACATAATTTTTTTTTCTCGAACTTTTGCCGAAATTCCCCGCAAGCTTTACCTTCCTAATTACATTTTATCACGCATTCACGAAGAAATAATGCATAAACCGTGTATTAAACATTTGAAGCGGTTTTATTTAATAAAAGTGTAGTTTGTAGTTAAGCAAACGCAATAACAGTTGTGTATGAATGTGGCAAATTGCGTCAGCAGAGAATTTCCTCGACATTAATTACGGTCCAATTGTCTTTTATTTGGAAGCATCGTCATGGGACTTTCATAAATTAGCGCGCAGACCGCTGGAGGCGAACACTTGCTGCAACATATCCAATGAATCTGCTGTCGTGCCTTCATCCAGATTCGTTCTCGCCCTCTCACTTAGCAAACATGCACGTCAGAAAACCTTTTGATGTACAGGCTAAACCCATTAGGAGACCCCATCGCGTCTTGTAATATCAAGCGGCTCAAACCATGAAAAATACTTCACATAAATTTCGAAGTTGAACGCAGTTTCCCGGATACTACAAGACTATGTTTAAAACATGGCTTTTCGACGAGAGTTCTGTAGATAGTTACTTACTTAAAAACAGATTCGTTAATAAATTACATTTTATCATCCCAGTGAAAAAGCTTTTTCAACTTTTGAGTAAACTATTCCACTAGAGTTTTATTTTAATGAGAGAAAAAAAAGATAAATAAATAAATAATTTCTTCTTATTTTTCTGCTTAAAAAATATTTTTATTATGGGGAAATTAAGGTAAATAACTGAACTGAAGTTTAAACTGTGAGCTTGAGCTAATTATAACACAAGTTAAATATAAAATGAATTACTTTATTGCGAAGCTTTTTGTAAAAAGCTTATCAGCAGTTTTTGACTGTTCAAATCGAATTGTTGTAGATGAAAATTTTTAAATATCTTTCATACTGTCATAGCGATAAAAATCAACAAAAATAACAATGTAATAGTATAATACACATCAAGAGATTGAAGTACACAGGTTTTTACGTCATATGTATGATTAAAAGACAATTAGTTCTGCGATGTACCTGCATATACTTTTTTTGTTGTGTTGCTTTATCATTGTGAAATTATTCTGTATGTTTTTTGAATGTAGACTTAATAAAAAAGTAATTTGAAGCTATGTCATAGATAGACCGAAAGATATAAGTCTAAAAATGTACTTGTTAAAATATGGTTACGCACAGTGTTGCGGAACAGTCTCTTATTAGACAACATTCTTGTTGAATTCGCAGAATGAAACAATTTTGACACTATAACTTGTAATTTTTTCAGTTGGCTTAATTCGACGCCACAACCATATCTATTGTTATGTTCTTCTTTATTCTCTGCAATAAAATTTTACGACGAGCAGCATAGAAATTGTCCGTTCCAGATGAAATAAAATATTATCGTAAACTGTATCACTAAAGTCGTCGTACTTTACGATTTCCTGAAATCAAAGTGTTGTATGATAAAAATGTCAACGCCTATAATACAACCGCTCCTTCCTACTATCGTTCTAATTTAAATTTTAATGTGAATTTTTTTTTTTTTCAAAGTTCATATATACCTTGATGTTGAGCACGTAACTAATTGGTTTCCATTATGTTTTATAATTAAAATCGACATTGACTGACATGAACAAATTTCAAATTCGTAAATAAATTCCAAATGTCGAACCACGAAAATTACTCACCAACGAATTAAGCAACTTAGTCCATAAATTGCTTTAAAAATTCCGTTATTAATCAATACACTTTCAAATTCACACGCTTGCGTTTACAGTAAAAGTTAATCGAAACTTTTCGAAATTTGCTTTTATTACGACAGGAAACGAGTTATTTTGAATGTGACATTTTTACAATATATAATTTCATTTTCAGAAAGTAACATCATACAATTTCTTTGAAATACTTAGCTTTTTGTTCTATTGCCAGGTAGCAATGTATATTTATCTGACTCTTTAAATTACCTTCACTGTTAGGTTATCTACAGTTCGAGGGCAACGGCCTGGATTTTAAAATACACGATAAGTAAATAAATATTTAAATGATTTTCATCAAATTCCTCCGATGAAATTTATTAAGTAAACATAACATAAAAAGAAAATCATGAGAAATTCATCAGAATGATCACTCTTTACGATTCTATTAAAATTATAAATTTGTTATTGTTCACAACATGTTTTAAAATCAATTGTGAATTTTAGTGACACACTTTAGAATTTCACAGTTTTATTCTATTTATAGTCACTTGGCCATAATGGATATTTTTTAAATATCGACTTCAAAAATCATCACTTCTGATTTCATTTTAGAGCTGTTACTTTGCTTATTTCAAATGGCAACCCCTCTTTATTTTTATCATGACAGAAATTTTGTTTTTATTAATAAATATGTGGAATATATGCATTTATTTAAAAATCTCACAAATTTCTAGAAAAGTATAGTATGAACAAATAACAACACTTTAATCATAAAAAACCTACAGTCTGAATCATTTTCACAATTTTGATACAGAGTGGTCCAGCCCAGCTCCCGTCTTCTGTAGTTCTGTTATAATTAAAGTTGGACTTTTGATATTTTGTAGACGTTATTTGTGCTCTAAGATGCATTTCAGGAAAATATTTTTGATTATACAGAGTCTTCCAAAAAAGTGTGACGTCATAATGATAAAATTTTTTAATGACAAGCTAATATTTTTTTGTCTTCATTAGGATGCCCTTTTAGTTTCTTACATGTCTTTGAAGTTATTTTCAAATCGGTTGAGGGACTATTCTTAAAAAAAAAAATCAAAACTAAAAAAATCGGTTTTTCAACTGTAGTTTTAAAAATTAATAAAAAATAGAAACAGTGCATTTTTGGTGACATTATTTTTAGGTAAGTGTTGACTAAAGTCTAGCAGACTTATTAATTAAGTTTAATTGATCTAAGTTGTTTACAATTTATTTTCAAACTTTTTAAAATTTAGAGCTGTTACTTTGCTTATTTCAAATGGCAACCCCTCTTTATTTTTATATCCTTCGAAGCAGAATTGAAAAACGAACATTTTTTATTAAGAAAACCCTTCTTCAAATTCTAATACTTTCCGAGTTATTTGCCAAAAACTCATCTTGACAACTATTTTAGTGACAAATTTTAATAAACAATTGTGAAAATTAACTTTGACAACTATTGGTATTGTCTTTATTGTTATTGTCAGTTCATAGAGTTTATCTACCTATTTATACTATTATTTATTACTTCTTTGTTCTATTTTTTATCATGGAGTACAATCGAGAAGAGCTTGTCGATATGATTTTCATATTAGGAAAATGTGAAAAAAACTTCTTTTTGGCAAGTCGAGTTTACGCACAGCGTTTCCTATAAAGACGACATCCAGACAAAAGGAGTATGCAAGAAAGATTCACACAAAATGGAAATGTGGACTATCTAAAACCTCTAAGAAACAGATCGGCACGAACTGAAGAAAATTAATTGGCAGTGCTGTTGTCTACTACTGAAAATCCGTTCAAATCCGTTGGTATAAGCAAAAGCACTGTTCAAAGAATTTTAAAAGAAAACCACTTCCATGCTTACCATATCCAGCTTCATCAAGAACTCTACGAAGAAGATTTTGAACAGCGGATAAATACTTAAATGATTTTCATCAAATCCCTCCGATGAAATTTATTAAGTAAACATAAAAGATCACTCTTTACGATTCTATTAAAATTATAAATTTGTTATTGTTCACAACATGTTTTAAAATCAATTGTGAATTTTAGTGACACACTTTAAAATTTCACAGTTTTATTCTATTTATAGTCACTTGGCCATAATGGATATTTTTTAAATATCGACTTAAAAAATCATTAACACAACTTCTGATTTCATTTACTTCAATTATATTTAAACCCAAATGAAAATTTCAGTTTATTGAAGTTACAAAACTCTAGAGACAGTTCAGGTTTAATTCACAGTTTGCGTGCATTATCTAATGTTCATCATCATTTAGAAAAAAGATCAAAACGCAGTTTCATTCAAATAACTTAAACATAAATATTTTACGAGAGGTTTATATCTTTAATTAACATAAAAGTACATTTTTTTGAAATTTGTCAGGAAAAGATTTTAGTTATATTATTTAAACTCGTCTAAATTTTAAAAGCTGTTTTTATTTGTTAAGCTCACAGACGTAAACATGAAATTAATTCCAGCCGCTAGTTAAGCTTTAGAAAGTATTTCATTTAATAGTTTGTTTTATAGTTGAAACAAGCTTTGATAAAAAATTTAAATTAACATACAGTGATTTGACAAGATAACTACTTCATTTAAGCTTGAATTGTTGTATATGTGAACAAGTTTCATTAAATAAAATAAAACATGTTACCATCTCTGAAAAAAGTCTTCAGATATGAAAGCTACAGTTTTTCTAATAATAACGAAATGTGATTATTGCGTTATCGTTAATTTTACCGCAAAAAAATGCCCCCGTAAGTTAAGAAATTATGCGCATCTGAATTGATTTCATGTCCTTGCTCTCAATAAAGCTTTGTTCCCAAGCCTTCGTATTTCCTCCGCACTCTGGCAATTGCATCTTAAATTTTTTACACAACATTTTCAATTTGCTTCCATTATCCAGTTAAAAGCGTGTTGGTCGGACAATTCCACGCAATTTCCATTACAATAGGCATCGGAAAAGAGAAAAATGTGCAAGTGGTGTTTACGAAACTCAAAGAAGAATTACGTCGGACCTTAGCACACTTTAATTATAGTTTCCAAAGGCGTGGAATTAAGCGAACGCGTTGCAAATTATAGTGGCTGGCATCGAATCCAAGAGATTCCATCTCGAACACGTTCTCCTCCGCCACAATAAAGCATTCAATTCGTTCTTAATTAGCTGCAGTCGCCAGGCGGGACATCGATGAAGTTTCCCCCAACGTTTTCGGATGTGACGTCTCCTGTTGATGATTGAATTTCCTTCGGGAGTGTTTAGTTTCCAGATCCGCGGGAGATAAACCGCGATAACATCTAATGGAACTTTGTGATGAAGGACGGTTGGTGGGCACATATATCAGTTGAATTCTCATAAGAATTTGAATCATTATTTTTGTGAATTTCGACATAAATCCAACAACTCTTTGCATTCATACGCAACATTATGTTTCCCATTATACCAAAAGTTGGCAAGAACTTTGTTATTTTAAACATAAATTGTATCTGCCACATTATGTTGGAACACTTTTATTTGTTTTGATGTTCTAAAATTTTGCAAATTCCGAAAACACATAGTTGATGCATTAGAAATGATTATTATTCAACAAAAGTGTGAAATGTAATCTACATTAGCTTACGGCTGTATCATCAACAAGAGTCACTTAAATTAATAAAATTTCCGTATTCCTGGAAATATAAATTATCTACACTATCAGCCGTCAGTTCGTCGTATTTAACTTCAATTACTGATAGAAACTGTAAATATAAACAGGAAAATGTAAATATTTGTTACATTCTTTATTTATAAACTGGTGTAATGATTGATCACTTCAAATATTCATTTTATTTTAATTTAATTCAAAATCAAAAACACAAAATAAATAAAATTATCAAAATATTTATAAATAAGTTAATAAATATTCATTCTATTTAACTATAAAAGCAGAAAAATGGATATGAAAAATATTGAATATAATTTAATGAAACTAGATTTACCAACATTGACATAATGTTTTTAAAAAATATCATTCAATATGCAGTTTGAATTTCAGCCAAAAAATTATATTATTCATATGCACTTTACACATGGAATTTTAGCTATGAATTAAAATGCTATTAATTTCCATTTTAACGCTTTCCTAACGAAACAAAATTAAAATAAGGAAATAAACGTTTGCATTTGTTAACATATTTCTTTAAAAATTCAAGTGCTATCAACTTTCAAATGGTAAATAATAATTAAACTAAATGCGAATAATTTCCATGTCATGAACCAAACTCGAGTTATAACCCATTTCCGTTAATAGCAATCATTAATATTAATGAGCAATAATGAAGAACATATTAAAACGAAAAGAAAAATGTCGTTAGTCGTCGCCAATACTTTGTATATTTGCTGTATTAATTAGTGAGCACGCAACAAAACGATGGTTAATTAATTGCTTAAGCAGCCTTCTGTTGTAGCGACTTATCGTTGAATACTTTGTCAAAAATTTTATAGCGGCTACACGAACAGACATTTATGGTTGAAAGTTTCAAGGGAATTGCGTTCTTTCCAGAGTAATATGGAAGGAATCCATCATAAAAGCATTCCATGCGGTACGGGCATTAATGTAAACGTCATATTTCCTTTTTATCCCTTGAGTCATCTAAACTGTTATTGATTGCTAGCGAAACCGACGTTCGCTTACGAATGAAGCAGCTTCTTTTTATCAAACTTTAAAGCACTTTCAACACGATACTTTTATCACGAACAACCGCAACTATTTTTAATAACGGAAATATAATAGAATATGTGGTGTTGCAAACGCAACAAATGCTAGTATAATATTAACTTTATTGCTATCGTCAACAGGTTAATGTCTTTCTATATAAAAAAATTAAAACCGTAACATTTTGTTGTTTGTTCATGTCTGGCTTTGTAATTAAAACGTCCATTCATTTAATTGCTAATTTTGGAGAGAAAGAACCCTTTCGAAATCGGAGTGTAATAAATTTGGAAACATTAAAGTTAAATACACTTCATGTGATTTTTCTTAACAATTTTGTGTTCTCATTAAAAAATAATAATAAAGTGATAAATCATACAGTATACAAAGTTTTAGATTTACGATGTTTATGAATTTGTTAAACTCACCTTAATTATTGAAGGGTTACACTCACTGTTTTTTAAAATAGAATTTTTCAATTAAAAAGGCTACACTTAGAAAAAATAAAATTAGTTATTGAAATTTCGAGTCACATAGTTTAAATTTATTGTAAATATTTCCTGAACTCATTAACTAACGGTTAAGTTCACTATTTTTTATCTACTTAATTAATTTCAAATGAGAAAGTGTGAAAAAACCGTTTTGAGGATAATTCAACGGCGAGCTTTCAAAAGATTCCTCAGTGCGTCTGCGTCTATGGTGTCGCATCAATTTATCCACACAGCATACAATTTATTGAGCGAAAAAATCTAAATGGTTATATGGGGCCGTAACGGAAAATGCTCCATTTTATTGGTTGTTAAACGAAGTCGTAAAATTGAGGCCTTTACTTGTGTGAGTTAATTAAATGCTTTCCAATTTGGTTAAAACAACTTAAATAGGCGATCACTTCATCAGATTTTTTTTTTCTTATTGCATATTCGCCATTAACAACTTCCCGTAATCTTTCCGTTATTAGTTCTTGAAAGTTGTTTTTAATGTAATTTAAGTCATAGAATCATAGATGAATAAATAAATGTTAACAGTTTTTCTTTTCCATGACATTATTCAAAACAGATTATTCATAATTATAGTTATAGGATTTAAAACATTATATGTATAGAAATGAATGAATATAAACAAATCGATTGTTGAGATAAGGCGAGTTGACTTGTATTAATTATAGATATTAATTTATTTTGTTTAAAATAAAACATTAAAAATGTTTTAACACTTTTAAATAAAAATAGACAATAAATTTATCCATCATATCTGATCTAAAATAACACTGTTCAATGAAACACTAAACAAGGTCAAAGATTAAGATAATAGAACATGTTTGTTTATTTATGTTATAACATGCAAATAACTGAAGCGAGTGGCAGTTTTATCAAATAAATATTGATATAACATTACTTGTTAATAATAGCAATCCATTCTTCTTCTAGGAATGCGTATAGAAAATTAAACATAAAAAACATCAATCTTCCAATTATTCACCATAATTCATGGATTGATATGTGGAAAAATTATTTTCTTTATATTAATGTTTTTGCAGAAATTTTCAAAATCTTATAAATATTCATACAGGATTTTTTCAATGCCAATTCGACCGTCACATAACCATAGGAATTGTTTACCAATTTCTCAATAGTCATTTTTTTTATTTGGCATAGTTCAAGCAATAATTTGGAAATCCCGTGTTCATTTCGCTGTAATCGTTTAATCCCAATTTCTTTTAAATTTTCCAAATTGTGTCATTCTCTCGTTAGCAGTTTTTACAAACAGCCATCTTTTTTGATAAGACATTTTAACCTTTTTAGTTTAACCTACTTTTATAATGCAGTAAACCAAATCAGAGAAATTTAAACGTGCTTTCAAGCAAATAAAAATTTGCAATCAGGAAGCAAAAATGTTTGCTAAGCAAAACAGAATGTATAAATGATAAGCCATGTAGAAATTAAGCTTATAAATAAAGTTTTACTTACTGTTCTTTATGGCCACGTTACGAAATATCGATTTAAAAAAAACCTTGTAATTTCACATTGTTTTAGGTTTTCATAATAGCAGTAATGACACTATAAACACGCGTCGACGGGTAGGATGAAAATAAAACTATAGTTCATTCTATAAAAACAGTAACACGTTTTATTAATATTTTATAAGCGTATTTTCACTATGACTAGCTGTACAATATATATAGCAATATTTTATACATATTCACAATTTTTTTCAAACCGGTACAGCAATACAGAACTGTCACCGATTAGTTTTTTTGGAGTTTTATATTTACAGTTGATAGATATTTCTTTGGTCTAGTAGTAGCCATAGAACGAATAAGTTTTTATCAGATCTTTATGCTATTGATCGTAGGAGAACAAGCCGGCCCAAAATATCCCCCGAATTAAGTCTAATCGAATGATTTGATACGAGTCGATCTACAAAAATAAAATCTACGAGTCAAAAATATTTTTAAAGTTTTTTTTTTCAGTTCTTTTCCGAGGATTTTGTACCCTGAACTTTTAAGCCGGCAAGTTCTGCCACTTGCTTTTGTACATACAATAAGTTAGTTAGGTTATTTGGTATACTGTGATAAATACGAAAAACGCTGCATATCTCCAAAAACGTAAATACAAAGTCGTTGGAATTATGCAACGAGTGATAATTACATGAAATGCTCTCGGCACTTTTTCTCATATGGCATCAATATAAATGTGACCCCAACAAATGGCTTTGTTCATGTAAAATCAATGGAATGCTATATCCATTATCTTAAAAAAAAAAAAAATCAAATATACAATTCGGCTCACAAAATTATCTACACTGCTCTCAGACTAATTACAAAAACGAGAAAGGAAATCAGTCGATATATGTAAAAATCGAAATAACACGACCAAGATCGCTGAACGTTTTCCGTGACTGTTTTTCCACCCGACGGAAAATTTTGAATAATTCATTACAATTTAGATGATTCAACAACAAACAATTTTAGGGTCATCGGAAATTGTTACAAAATAAGAACCCAAGCGTTTGCGACATTATGTTAAAATCGCAGCGAATCAGCAAAATTTTATCCCCAAAAAGTATTGTCTATATTCTATTAACACCGATAAAACCCGTAAATATTCTGCCGTGGAGAATTTCTTGGTGTACATAATAAACACCAACCCTAATACTAGTGAAAGACAGGAGGTTATATGCTATAGACTCGACTACTTTTACATGAAACAGCTGTATGCACAGGAAATAATATTTAACTTCCTATCTAAATAATCAACATAAAATGTATATATTTCATGTAATAACGGCGTACTTATAAATAAATCCGCCCGAAAATCGAACTCATGCGATTACTTAGTTAAACCCCTTTATTTTTATCACTAAACTTGATTATCAAATTCAAGCACTAGCGAATTTTTTGGCAACACAAATTTACATATGGCTTTTTTTTAAGAAATTTATCACTAAATCATCTATAATAATCTGCGAATGCATGCTCTACAATTTCTTCATAAATAATAGTGAATCAAGCTAAAATTACATTTTTTTAAACAGCAATACGAATATATACAGAACAGAAATGATTATCTTAAAACTAAAGTAGGCTCTTGGAAATTTTCGAACTACAAAACGGGATCAAAAAGGTATATGAACCATTAGAAACAGTCATTGCCAATCCTTTGATTATAAACGTCGAAAAAGGAAAATTGAACGTAGCGTTTTAGTTAGCAGCCTATTACACATTCCTAAGTGCGACATATGAAATTCGATTTGAATATGCAGAAGTTATGAGTCAATCTTATGTGCCCCGCTTTGGCCATGTAATTCCTCGAGTTCGAAATGCGAAAGAATTCTGACTTTGACAAAATGAAGAGAGAACACGTGACGTTTTGGTGTTTGATAGGTTGATGTCGCATACGCCTGGGTACGTATAATTAGGTATAATGTCGTCGAGACAGGTTAATCCAAGAGAAGAGTAAAAATCCAAAGAGACGTCGGTTAGGTCGCAGTCGCACAAACACAGCTGATGTGGAGGAATCACTACCACGCCCGGAGCACGACGCTTGCGCTCTTGCATCTCCGTCACAGAATTACACACTATTATCACAAGAAGGGTTACGGACACCACAGATGCTACGAAAGGATCCGTAGAAAAGTCGTCGAAATCGGCATAATCATATCACAGCGATCACACGTTGTAGCACACCTGCTGGATCTGCGGAAAAGTAGAAGCCAGCGGTATGGCAGAAGTCACATAAGGGTGCAGTCTGTGGGCCCTCAAGTACTGCCGGTACTTGCCGGAGAGAATGTGCTTGTCTTCGGGCCTATCTGGGCTACGGTCCGGGTCCGTCCAGTGACCGGAATCGCTACCGGAACTGCTAAAGGTGCCGCAAACAGAGACAAGTTGATCTCGCTTGCAGTAAGTCTGTGAGATGGGCACGAGATTGGGCATCTGGTCCCAAAGCTGCTGACGATCGGTGGTATATTGCACCGGGTACTGAGCAGCGGGCTGCGGTTGCGGCTGCTGATGGCCACGAGTAGCGCGCCGTTTGGCAGCGGTAGCAGGTTGCGGCTGCCGTGGCGGAAGATTGTTAACGAAGGGACTCCGTCGTTGACTTTCAATCTTACGGAAGTAGCACGGGTGAATCATCAACAGCGGCTCATTACGCACTCCTTGTGGAGGTTTAGCTGTATTAGGCAGCTCGTATTCGACGCTGCAATCGACGTGCAGCGGTCGCGAATAGTCCTTTTGCACAGGCACTTGCACCGTCCTCTGAGGAGGAGATAACTCATATGTTGGATAACACGTCGCCATCGCGAAGCTCACTGACCGCGACTCGGTCCTCGACTGAGCTTCGCCACTCCACGCCGCCGAACCTTCGGTTTGGTGGGGGTAGGAAATCGATGCTCCCGACATTCGAACTGTCTACGAGTACGTCTGTGTCGAGACTACGTCATGGGCTGGTCGGTCGGTCGGTCGCCAGGGCCGCCAACATGCGTGAGGCCGACCGACTCAATCACCGACGTGTTCTAATTATTTACCAAGCGCACTTTACGACACACAACCGGAGATAGTGATTAACTTCGTTACGTCACAAGCGTAATTGCCTCCTCTGCCCGACTTTTTCTTCCGACTTGCGGATTTCTTTGGATTCTCTCAGAGCTTCATATCTATTCACAATACGCTTTTGAACTTTGCAATCTTCGAACATCTTAAGTATTTCACAGGATGTTGTGTTTTTTTTTTTTCTAAGTATTATCAATTACAAACGAAAAAACTCAAAAAAATGAAGCGATTTTTCATCAAAATAACCTAAACGTTTTCTGAATAATAAACAGATCAGAAAGGTTTCAAATGAAAATGGTAAATGATTGAAAAAAATTGATATGCTTGGAGTTTTAAGAAATATAAAAAATAAGTAAAAGCTGCTTACGAGAATGAGAAAACCTCTGATTTTTAATCAAACTGGAACCTAAAGTCCTACGCTGCGATGCTGATAAAAATGTTTCTTATTTTACTCAAGCATTGAAAAAAATTTCATCATTTAGTACTTTGACTCGTTAAAATTATACAATATTTTTTTACACATAAAAACCAACATACAAAATTCCTTTTAGATGGAACTTACAAACTCACAGAACTAAATGCATTACTCAATTAAATACAGAATATTTCTGAATAATAAACAGACTTCTAGGCCATTTTAGCATCAATAACGTATTTTAGTGAAACGATAGAATTTATACTTTTCACAAATTTTTAAACTCTAACACAGTTCCACAGCGAACGAAATTAATCTCATTGCAATATTTTAATGGTTTATGAAGCCCAAAAACAATCAGATGTTCAAATTAAGAAGAATGCTGCCTATAATTATCATAAAAGTTATCAAATATATTTACTTTCTGATGTTTGATTAGAAATTAAAATAGTCATTAAATTGACAAAAATGCAGTGCTTTTTAATTCTGTAATGCCAGACAGCTGTCATAATGATGCAGGTGCCATTATTGGTGAGTTGAAAAAATACGGTTGAATAAACTTTGTCAATCAATTACCTAGCAATAGCTGATTGTTTGAAATAGATAATTAAATAAATAAATAAAAAGTTTGCAATGCCTCATGTTTTTGATAAAAATGCTCATAAAAAAAAACTTACCGACTTTATTATTGTTTTTATTTTGTTATCGTTTTAGTGTATGTAACTGCCTGGAAAAGAAGTCTTTGAAATTTCAATCAATCTGTCTGTTAATTCTTTATTAAAAGAAAGAAGGTCATAACTTTACGCATCTAACTTTACTAATTAGTAAAAATTAAAGCTACCTCGCTTATTCGTTTTAAATTAAGATGTTAATTTATACGTCAAAAACAGGTTTCTAAAGGAATGGATGTTTGGCACTTAAGGCAATTTAAAAACTATTCCATCAATTAAACGCTAAAAAAGTTAAAACCCATTTTTGGATTTTTTGAAGGTAGTTCTAGATATATTCAAGCAGTTCATGTTCATACTTTACAGTGTAAATAAGAAAAGTTTACGTGACGACCTCTTTATTTGAAAGTTGATAAACTAAAAAGTGTCTGCGCCTGTAGTATACATTTTTTGCAGTTGTTCTAGATAAACAACCGCTGGAGACATAAAATCTATAACAGCAGCCTGCGGTATATCAACATGGCAATTAACAGACGAAGGTATAGGTAATAGGTAATCGATTTTGCAAGAACTATGTATTCGTTTTAATCATGCAGCTGTCATTTCTTTAGCTGATATGCTTATTCTAGTAACATGTAACAATTAAAATTACAACAGCTGCTTAGTTTCATTGATGTAGATATAAATTTAGTTTGATGACAATTTGAATTTAGAAAGAGAGGGAATTGTTATCTAGTTACGTTTGAGTCATTGAAATCCACTGTTTATTCAAGATTTTAACATTTTAGCTTGTCTTTTCAACAACAATTTTATTGTAGATCGTAAACACAGCATCACAGCTATGTTATCTTATCAACAACTGCCTTCATTAGAAGAGCGTTTAGTATATTTTATTTGCTGTGTTACTTTTAAAACAAACTTTGCTATAAACATCTACATCCTGTACTAACTCATTTAGAATTAATAAACACGTAATTTATCTGTCGATAGAAAGAGAAGAAGGAAAATACTTATAGTTTTGGCTGAGTTTTTTAGAGAAAAAATGAGCTACATGTATTTATGTTAATTTATATTCTTTGAAGTTTCCTCGAAAAAAAAAACACAGAAAAGATATAATTCATGTCCGTGGTGCTTGTTGTACAGCTTTCCTTACACGAGATTTGACAAGTTGAAAAGAAAATTACTAACAATTGGTTTTCATAGTCATAGGGACCATTTTCGCTGAAAGTTCCGTTAAGGGTACATAGATTTTTTTGTTGAAAATGTCTAAAACCTTTACGAGGAAGATTTATACCTTTGATAACAATTTCAATAGTGAATGTTCCGCTTAATCCCTCATCACCCCTGCTATCAAATATCAAAATTCCAAAACAATACTAGAGATTTTCCCTCCGACCCTTTTGTTACACCACCCTAACCTATATTCTGTGAAAAGTAAAGTGGCATGTCGTGATTAGCCCCGGGGGTGCAGACGCCATCAGAACACAGCAGGGAGTGCTGTTTACTGTTCCCTTCGTTCTCTCTTCGTTCGTCGTTTCATCTTATTTCGTTTCCCCAAAATCTTATTAATTCTAAAATAGAAGCGAAGTTATTTAATTTGGCATTTGTAGCCTGATTGTTAAAAAACTACCATTGAAGATAATGATGGCCGGAGGTAATGCATACTCGACGGATACGTTCCTAAATGGTATGGAAAAGAACCAGTTGTTATCCAAAAGTCATTAACAAAATCGCGTGCGAGTACTGTATAATATAACAAACAACTCGTTATTTTCCTTAGTCAAAATAACTGTTATTTGAAACGTTCCACGGCTTTGTTTTCGTGTTTATCACTCAGAGCCAACGTTCCCGACCCTAAAAAGCCATGCTATGCAACACACGTTCAGATACCACATGGCTGTTTGCATTTGCATTCGTTACAGTTCACTGTTTTTCTTAAATTTACAAAACGAAAATACCATATATTCAACTTCCAATTAGACTGATACTACTGATACTACTTATTTACAGATTATAGCTACGTTCTGCATTTCATACTTTCAAAGATACAGAAAGCTTCTTCTAATTTTTGCACCGGAAATTTTTTTATCCACACCATCTAAATAGCCTCATTGTATAAACTTTTTAAATTTTGAATATGGAAAACAGTCATAAAAAGCTTAAATTCTCTAAAGTGGAAGAGTAGTTAAGATAATGCATGCATAATACTATTTTTAACAACCTTGATTCAACAGATAACATTATATGAAGAGAATAAGACGTCTTTGTTGCTTAATTTCTCCAAAAGCCAATTGATAAATGTCTAAATTCTTGAATGCTCTAAATTGTTTTGATGTACGATTATTAAAAGATTTTTTTGTTAAATCACAGAGACATGTTTCGTGGACTGACTGTCCACATCATCAGTCTAACAAGAAGTAAAATCACAATTAAAATTTTTAAAAATTACAAAGATTAGAATAAAACTTACCATTAAAATTAAATTGCATATAAAATTTGTCAACTTGTCAAGGCGTAATAAAGAAAATTACAAAATGGAGAATAAATTAAAAAGGAAATGTCGATAAAACAGGAAAATGTAAATGTCAAATTTGAAGAATGATAAATTAAAAACAAAACAATTACTTGAGGTTATGTATATTATTATTATTCTTATTATTATTATCAACTGAGATTATTTGCTGAGGTTAATACCTTTACAGCAAAAATATAACTACAGTTTCGTGTTGAATAAAAAAGAAACACAAGTTTGATTTGAATGATAGAAATAATTGTCAAAATTAATCAGAAGTTCATAAGAGTAAATGCTATTTATTGTAAAGCGTCATATTGATTCTTGAAGGAAGAAACAGTAACAGCTGCAACAACGTCATCAGGTAAGCTATTCCAAATATCAAATGCACAATTCTTTTTTACTGTTGTTCTAAAAGGCTCTTTTTCAGTTTATAAGAGTGACCTCTAAGTCTGTCATTGTTTTAGATTTGCAAGAACTCTCGTGTTGCTCCAGGAAACAATCCATGACTAAGCCGAAAAATTTGAATTGCATCTGCGCTGTTTTGACAAGTACGCAGTTCTGATAATTTGAGTATTTTAAGGCGTTGTTCATATGAAACTTGTCTCAACCAAGATGTCCATCTAGTGACTAGGTGCTGAGCTTTCTCCAGCAAATCAACATCCCTTAACAAGAAAGGTCTCCAGACTGGAATGGCGAATTTTAAAATATAAGTAATGTAGACTTTTGAAATAAAATTGGTTGAGGGATTTGGAAAAACGTGCTTTAGCAAATAAAACATTTTACTGATGCTAAACATTGCTCTGACCATCCTAACCTATCATTTACAATTTTACACTCAGCAATGTGCCATTTATATGGTAGAGGTACTTTGGGTTGTTGTGGCCACACTGCAGTACACAGCTTTTTTTTATATTCAGTGGTATTTGCCACTTTTCGCTCCATTAAAAAATTAAGTTAAGTCTCACAGGCGGTTAGACCGACTTGTCAAGGCGTAATAAAGAAAATTACAAAATGGAGAATAAATTAAAAAGGGAATGTCGATAAAGCAGGAAAATGTAAATGTCAAATTTGAAGAAAGATAAATTAAAAACAAAACAATTACTTGAGGTTATGTATATTATTACAAAATAAATCTAAGAGAGGTGTCTGAAAATTGACCTGGTCGTTTAAACAAGTAGCTTGGATAAGTAGTCCAAATGATTTTTAATCTCCAAAATTCCCAGATAATTCAATCTGGACATTCTGTTTTATGGATTTTTGGAAGGCCATATAATTTAGGTATAGTTTAAGTTTAGAATTGGTAGAATTGAACAATTTAGTAGTGTTGTTCTCAATAGATTGGACTATAATTCTAAAGTCATTGAATTCATTTTTTCCAATTCTTTTTCTATTCTGGAAAAACCCCACAAATGCCATTGTTTCAAAAGTAAAGTCCACACTTGATGATGTCTCAAATACTTTAACTTTTTTCAATTCTACCAGTTCTAATCTTAAACCTATGAACCCTACTATACCTAAATTATATAGCTTTCCAAAAATCCATAAAACAGATTGTCCAATGCGTCCGGTTGTTTCTTTCGTTAATTCACCGGTTTCATCTCTTGCCAAATGGCATAATCTAATTGTGCTATTAAGAATTCCATAGATATGACTAACAAAATAAAAGATTTCATCCCTAATTCAAATTCGAGATCAATTAGTTTTGATGTTTTCAACTTGTTTCCCAGCATACCACCAAAAGAATGTTTGAATCTATAAGAAAAGCTCCTTTTTCAATCCCCTATATCATTTAGACATGTTTTAAATCTATCGTTATTAAGGAATATTGTATTACAACAAAAATTTTTCCAGTTTCATAACATCATTTCTCACAGAACAAAAGACTTGCGATGGGTAGCAGCCTTTATCTTTTGTTAGCTGAAATATTTATGAATAACCTAGAAACTAAAATTTTGGCCAATCAACAATTTTCAAAATTTATTCATTTTTGGTACCGTTATGTAGATGATATTAATTATTTATATTTAGATCAACCGAAAAATTCTTTTTTTTTTCAGTTTATTAATTCTCTCCATCCAGATATCAATTTCACTCTTAAATTAGAACAAAACAACAAAATATCTTTTCTTGATATTTTGATAATTAGAAATCCTAATACCTTCACATTTGAAATTTATAGAAAACCAACTAATACAAATTGTATCATTCCGTACAATTCCTTTCATCCTTTTTTAGTTTTTTTCAAAGATTATTGTCTATTCCTCTTTCTCAAGAAGCGTTTAAAAAAGTGAAGGCAATTATATATCAAATAGCTATCAATAACAATTTTCCTTTTTTTACCATAGATAAAATTTTCAATAAATCTTTAATTAAACATAAATTTCAATTTAACATTGTTCATTCTGATTCATCAGTTGTTTCTGTTACATTCCCATAGATTACTGTTATATTTCTTTCTTATGTCCAATCTCGGTTCATATCTCTAGAATTTTGAATAATTTAGATGTTAATTTTTTTTTTAAGACCCTTAATAACTTAGCTAGTCATTTGGTAAGGAATAAAGACAAAGTGGATCCACTGTCCAAATCCGGTGTTTATTTGTTATCTTGTGATTGTCCCGCGGTTTACATTGGACAATGTAAAGGTAGATGTATTGCAATTAGAGTCAATGAACATGTTAGATATATAAACCAATCTAAAAAATATAAAACAGTAAATGATAGACCTTCATCATTTTTTAACCATATAATACGGTCTGGACATATTTTTGATCCCAATGGCGTAACCCTTTTACGCCATTGTCTTAAAAGTTTAAGATTGAATTATCTAGAAATTTTGGAGATTAAAACACATTTGGACAACTTGTCATATAATTGTTTGAACGACCAAGTCAATTTTCAGACACCTTTACTTGATCCTGCTAACTATGGACCTGTAAGTCTCACGTCGGCATGCTGTAAAATTATCAAAAAAATTATAGTCAAAGAACTATTAGATTACATGCAAAAAAATAATTTAATACTTGAGCATCAGCACGGCTTTATACCAGGCAGGTCAGTTGTTACAAATTTGCTATCTTGCACAAATCTATGGACAAAAATGTTAGATTCTGTAGACATAATTTACCTTGATTTTAGTAAAGTCTTTGATAAAGTACCTCACAAATTATTGTTAGCAAAATTTGAGTCTTCTGGTGTAGCAGGAAATTTGCTTGATTGGATCCGAGCGTATCTAACAAATCGATTTATAAATTTTCGTACTCAAAACCAGTATTAAGTGGAGTTCCACAGGGATCAGTTCTTGGACCCATTTTATTCTTGTTATATACAGCAGATTTAATGTCATCACTGAGCCGCTATTCAGCATATGCAGATGATATTAAGTTATTTGCTCATCCATTTGTCACAGACTTGCAAGACCAACTTAACTTAATTTTTTAATGGAGCGAAAAGTGGCAAATACCACTGAATATAAAAAAAAGCTGTGTACTGCAGTGTGGCCACAACAACCCAAAGTACCTCTACCATATAAATGGCACATTGCTGAGTGTAAAATTGTAAATGATAGGTTAGGATGGTCAGAGCAATGTTTAGCATCAGTAAAATGTTTTATTTGCTAAAGCACGTTTTTCCAAATCCCTCAACCAATTTTATTTCAAAAGTCTACATTACTTATATTTTAGAATTCGCCATTCCAGGCTGGAGACCTTTCTTGTTAAGGGATGTTGATTTGCTGGAGAAAGCTCAGCACCTAGTCACTAGATGGACATCTTGGTTGAGACAAGTTTCATATGAACAACGCCTTAAAATACTCAAATTATCAGAACTGCGTACTTGTCAAAACAGCGCAGATGCAATTCAAATTTTTCGGCTTAGTCATGGATTGTTTCCTGGAGCAACACGAGAGTTCTTGCAAATCTAAAACAATGACAGACTTAGAGGTCACTCTTATAAACTGAAAAAGAGCCTTTTAGAACAACAGTAAAAAAGAATTGTGCATTTGATATTTGGAATAGCTTACCTGATGACGTTGTTGCAGCTGTTACTGTTTCTTCCTTCAAGAATCAATATGACGCTTTACAATAAATAGCATTTACTCTTATGAACTTCTGATTAATTTTGACAATTATTTCTATCATTCAAATCAAACTTGTGTTTCTTTTTTATTCAACACGAAACTGTAGTTATATTTTTGCTGTAAAGGTATTAACCTCAGCAAATAATCTCAGTTGATAATAATAATAAGAATAATAATATACATAACCTCAGGTAATTGTTTTGTTTTTAATTTATCATTCTTCAAATTTGACATTTACATTTTCCTGTTTTATCGACATTCCCTTTTTAATTTATTCTCCATTTTGTAATTTTCTTTATTACGCCTTGACAAGTTGACAAATTTTATATGCAATTTAATTTTAATGGTAAGTTTTATTCTAATCTTTGTAATTTTTAAAAATTTTAATTTTAATTTTACTTCTTGTTAGCTGATGATATGGACACGTCCACGAAACATGTCTCTGTGATTTAACAAAAAAATCTTTTAATAAACGTGCAAATAGACATTATCTTCACCTTTCAAAATAATTCCCCTTGCACTTTGATAATGAATCTACGTTCCAATTTAATTAGATAAATACTTATTATTATTAAAAGTTATTAATGTCAACACATATATTCTCGTATTAGCAGTAATTGTTACTTTGAGAACTACAGATATTACATCTTCATGCAAAACTAAAAAATAAATATATGTTTTTATACATCCACATGCATTCAAGTCGCAAATTTTAGCCGGAAACGCCTGTAACTGTAACTCTGGGCTAAAGCCAGTCATTACAAAACATATCCTGATGTTGTTGATAAAACTATACATTAACTAGCACATGTGCATCGTTCGACAATATAATCATTTTTTGGCTTTTTCTCTTTTATCTTGTCAAAATGCATTTCGGCCCTCACGACCAGCAGGAAAGCAACGAACGTGCACTGAATAGAGACCGCCGATGGTAACAACTTATGTGAGATTGGTACTACAGATAAAAGGTTAATGGCATGCACTCTCCGCATGCCCCATGTGTGACAAAAATCGCACCAGGGGACTTATGCGGGTCTCGTGGGACTTTGTCTCATCGTTAAAGCTTTACCAAAATGAGTGATTTTAGTCAACATTTGTGATGAATTTTGGTTCAGGAAATTATATGGAACTTGCATGTAGGTAATGGGTTTTAAATGTTACTACTTTTGATGGATAATATCCGGCCGAAAAACTCGTAAATTATTTGAGTAATTGCTTTAAAAGTTTTTCAAATGCGATCTTGTTAGTTAATGGGATGTTCTATACTTTTGTTAAAGGTAAATGTGAAGCGGGCTATTTTCATGTCAACTAAATTTGATAGAAAAATTGTTGTAATCAAATAACCTAATAATAATGTACATATATCAAAAATAATGAAACATTGATTCATATAATTCTTTTGAATGCGTCAGCAATTAGTAGAAAAGAATAATTTTCAAACGTGAAGCTTTCAATAACATCATTTGATACGAAAATGTTCATTAATGAAATGGAATTTATTCATAGAATAATGCACTTATTCTTTGTTGCTATTAATCTGTTTATATACCAACAATAAACTGCTTTAATCTAATATTTTGTCTGATTGATGAATAGTTTTAAATTTTCTATTATTTCAAGAACAACAAAGTGGTTACTTAAATGATGTTCATTATTGTTACAAGTTATTTAGATTTGAATTTGGGAAAGATGAACTGAAGTTATTAGTATTAGTCTTTGCAGATAACTACTGAAAATTTATCACTTCTTAACTGTCATATAAGGTCTGATACTACAAATAATGAAAAAAATATTACTTAGACATAAAATTTATGTAATTTCTTCGGAGAAACTTCTTTTGTTAAATTGGAAAGCAGGTATAAGTTTTATCGGTGCTGTAAACGTTTAGTAACAATAGTTTCCAAATAAACAATGAAACTATTTCATCTACGAAAGTTTGAATTTTATCTACCTGGAGGATTGTCTAGAAATGAATAATGAATAACCGAAATAATTCAATTATTTTTGGAACCGAGAAATAAATTAATATTACAAAATCTATTTAATTATAGATAATATCGTCAAGTAATTGAAAATAATGAATAAACTATTTCTCAATAACGACAATTTTAAATTAGGTATAGTTATGCAGTTTTGATTTTAATATAAAATAGTTATGACGCAAATCAAGAAAAAGACCAAATAAAATTAGCATAATGTTGAAAAGAAAGTCGACACGAAATGTAATTTTTTCATTTAATCATATCATAGTAGAAACAAAGCTAGAATTACAGTTAGAAAAGTTGTTCTTTACTAACTTTGAATTTAAGTCGTGTCCTCTTATAAATATATCTCAGAGGAAATTATAGGACGGCATAGAACTTAGTGGTCGCTTGTAATTACAGCAAGTCGGAATAAGTTTAAATCAACAGTACATCAACATAAAACTTTTCTTCTTTGAAATTATGGCTGGCAACTGACATTTTCAGCCTAACTAGCAACGTAATTAGTGGCCGGAAGTCGCTCAACTCGTACAAACAAAAATACTGAGACTTGCCAAAGCAATTAAACATTAAACAAGATAATAGTCGGACATTACCAAAGTTATAAGGACACGCCGCATAGATAACACAGTAGGGGGTGAGTTGGCGGCATAGCAACGGAAACAAGCGCTCATGGTATACTCTTGCTCATACACGTAGACTCATATACCATACCAAAAGCGCAGCACGAAATGTTTCTCATAATGATTACGTAGCAGACGAGGGTAGTGGTAAGGGAATGCATGCACACATAAACTACGAATTTCAGATCTAACAATGCATAATAATTTAAGGAATTATAGGATTAATTAACGGTACTAGTTGATAGCTTTTCTCACTCTTATATACGATACAAAACTACCCTGCAGTTGTTTCGCTCTAATAATTTTTATGACGGCATATTGTTGTTAATCTAATGTTGCAGTTATGGAACGCCAGACGCTGATATCTTGGAATATATGCGGTCGCTTTTTGAACACAGACTACAAATTCTGAAGTAAATTAGTTTTAAGGATATTTATTACACATTCAAAGAGCACAGAAATAAAATTTTCTTCTCAAACTAGACTGCTGTCTTGTTTTATCTGCTAAAACAAATTTTATCTCGAAAAATTTTGTAAGCAACTTGAAATTTTGATTAATGCTTTAGAGCACTCTGTAACAATTATCATATTTTAGTCATTATCTATCATTACATGATTTTAAGAAATTTTTTTATTTGTCGGAGTATAATATAAAATTTAAATATTTTTTCAATTCAAATTAATTTATGTTTAAATTACTCGAATTCTAGATAATAAGCTAGATATAAATCTTTAATGATAATGGTATATACTTATAACTATTCAATTTATTTAAACATTCCGCAGACAGATTACTTTTCTGTACAAAATAGACTGCGAGTAAATTGTTTAAAATATTTATGTTTATGGATATTTCACTGATAATTCTTTTTTGTTTTTATTCTTGAATTTACAATGATTAATTTTGTTCTGTAACTTATACAAGACCATATCGTGCAAGTCCTCCCTCTTGTTTGTCTGGTTAATAAAATAAGGCTTCATCCTGTTCGTGCAATCGAAATTGTGGGTATTCACCGGAAAACTACCGATTGATATATATAATGTCGCAATCTGGAAACGGTCGAAGAAAACCGATAAATAAATACGTAAACAAGTGGAGTGACACGTGTACCCAAGTGTAGGAGGACCATCTGTTAGTTAACAGCCGGAAACAGAAGCTTATTAAAATCCATAAATTAGTGTTATTCAGTTGTTTCTGAGATACAATTTCACAGTTCAGGAATATTGTAGGTATTTGTCTTTTAAATTATTAAGTAGTTTCTGTTTTATTTGCATTATTGTAGACTATAGTAAAAGATTTTGCATAGTTTTTTATGGTAAACTTTTATACTGGATATTTATAATATTTATAGTTCAATAAATGGTTAACTGAAAAATTTAGTTAATATAACATTATGAAGAAATGAATCTATTTTTTTATTATAAATAATTTGATCTTGTAAAGTATCAAACATAAGTGTTTTCCCATTTTCAATGAGAATTCTTTTTATGTGATAAACTGTTGATGGACACTGGAGAGTTGAGAACAATTAAGTTGAGGCCTAAGTATGTAGAAGTTAATTAGATTTGCAAATTCCATGAACCTGAGATAATTGTACTTCATGCACATATGTTCATATAGAAACCTCCCCCTACATAAAAATATTTATAAGCAATTAATTTTGATGTTTCTGGACTTTGGTATCAGCAAGCTATAAGCCATGAATTTGAGTCGATGCGATCTCATCAAGTTGGTATCGACGTGAGACGTAATTATCGATAGCGTTCCTCTCTGAAAGTAATAATTAAGTCACCCCGGGCAGGAGCAGCTGCGGACTCCTGGTGCAATAATCCATAACCGCAAGCATGCGAGACACGGGAAACTCGCCGTCTAGTTTAGGGAGTGCCACTATACCTTCGTCATTGGTCTAATGACTAGCATTCTGGGCTGTTCTCTTCGTTGTGGCACGACATAGAAGCCATCAGGATACGCCTATGTAATTACAGTCTTGTTTCACACACAATTATTAGACATTTTTACGTAGAAATTATTCTGTATATGTGTCTACATGACTACGTTGTTACATTGTCGGTGTATATCTGTATTGTATTTCTTTGTAAAGAAATTAAAATAGAGTCTCGATAGAACAGAAAAATCTTCTACTGAACAAGTTTTGATGTCTCAATATCTGCTCTCTACTTCGAAACAAATCTAAAAAACTTTATGTAGTTAGATAATATCGTGCTTCGTTGTTTAATGTGAAATTAAAAAAATAAAAAGAAAAGTTTTAATAGAACCGTTATTGTGAAATAAAGAAGAAGTGATTCTCAGTAAAGTTTATTTGTAGTCGCTGGACTATGGAAAATGAATGTGCGAAAATTTTTTTCGGAATGTATAGAAAAATCTAATTGGATGTCGACGATTTTATTCGTTATAACTCAAAGCAAGAATTTAACTTCAAAACAATATTTTTTTCAAGGCATTGCTTTGACAAAGTAAAATAACAATTGATTTTATTATGTTTTGTTAAATTTTTTTATTGCATCTAGTACAAAATCTAGCATTGTCGTTCATATTGAAAACAACTAAACACTATTTTTAATTTTAAATTTAACAATATTTTAAATTGCATTTAAGCTTTCAATTTAAAAATTCCAATGTTTGCAGTGGCTCCGATACGCTAATAACAGTGATGTTTTATTTAAATTTTCAAATTATCTAGTTTTCAAAACTTCTTCAAATCTCATTTTTTCTTGCTGTATGTAAGCTTTGACGTTAACACCTTGTTTAAAAATGTGCAAAAGCAAGCTCCGTAAAAAATGGAAAAATCTGACGACTTTCATTTCGTCAAAAAAAATTATTTTGAATGTTTTTAATGACTTATATAAAAATTTCTGGTTGAATTCTCCATGTGGTTTCGAGAATTTTGAATAAATTAAATCGATGAGCAATATCTTATATCAAACTGTCGCCTTTTTAGCTTATTTTGAAGATAAAAGTTGTGAAAAATAAAAATTTTGTGTAAGGAGCTTCTAAAAATGATTAAATTTTAAGACAGCTATAAATTTTAGTTTGACTTAGTTTTTTCAACAATTTTGCCAGGGGATACTAGACTTTGAGCTTTAAATTTTAGGGTGTTCCATTTCAATTGTTGATCACTGTAGATAAGTATAGTCTGTTATAGGCATGAGCTGAATCCAGTTTAGCAGATATAATTACTTACATATTTTTTATATTTTATAACAAATTTTAGTACAAAACAATAACACAGTTCATTGAAGTAAACCATACTTAACGTTTTAATAAAATATAGACTTCAAAAAGTATTGCATGAGTAAAAGCTTTTTCGTTTTCAAGCAAATCACTTTATTTTTTTTATAAAGCAAAGTACAGTTTTCTTTTATTTCTTGTACCTATAATTTCGCAATGTTACCTTGGTTGTTTTCAATATCGTTTAACTTAAATGCTGAATGTTTTTATGCAAAATAATTCACCACGCAATTTAGCAATTTTGAACCAAAAAACGATCAACTAACTTCCCGAATTTTACAAGGAACTTGTTAAAAGTTATTAAAGCAGGATTATAGGAATTTATACATGATTTTTTTTTAATTTTAATCACTTTTATGTCTCAGGATACAGCGTAATAAATTCCATTTTAATTGCAAAAGTAGCACAGTGTATTACACCGGATGATTTATTATTTATGGTTGGGTTAAACTTTGTTACTGACGACAATATAAACTATACAGTGCGTAAATTTTAACAGGAAGCTTGAGTTCTTGCATTAGATTTGTTTTCTCACGCACTGACATAAATTAGTTTTGTATACATTCAAGCGTGTGTGTAAAAATGCTTTTATAATAAATCATCATATTTTTATACATTATATCATGAGTATAAGAATTTTTTCTAAAAAAACATTTTATAACATTGTAATTAAGAAAGTAATTGTGGAGAATTTTCATTTTTTGTTTTATCATCTTTGCATCATCAGTCAATACTTCCATTAGATTAGGGCAATAATTTATTTTGCTCGAGAGCGTCATTAATAATCATATTTAACATCATTAAGTGCTTTCGCTTCGGTTTTAATAATGTATTTGAAATCTTCTTTCTTTACTTTCAGGTTTATTTATTAATCTACGAATATTTCCTATCAAAGTCTCATAAAGTGTTGTTAAATTATTTGCAAATTTTATTTATTCACATTCCAATCGTTTGGAACGTTTCTGTTGTCTACAAAATATAGAAGTGTCTGGATACCATTCAAAAACCTATTTTATATTATAAAGATGAGAGAAAAAAAAACATTAATAGCGCATTACTAATGACAGAAGCTATTAAGTTAATCTTGGGTTATAATAGTTTAGAAAAAAATCCATTACATGATCTAAACTTGTTATTTAACGAAACATTATTTTAACATTAACTAGAATACTCCAAGAAGTAGTAACATATATATATATTTGTTATTTTCAAAAACACATTTGTGAGAATTAAAAAAAGTAGAAATTAATATTAAAAAATGAGAATAGGGTAATTTAAGACGAGGTGACAGTCATTTGTGTGACTGATGTTAAAATTTTGAGCAGGTGATTCAAGGCAAAGGATTTAAATACACTAAGTATCAGTGAATGTATCCACGCAATAACGGTAATTAATTAAGATGATGAAACTAAAACTTTCAAAGTCATTAATCTCAAAAGTTTAAACTTGAGTCATCTGAATAAAAGAGAACAACAGCCGTCATTTTAAAGACAAATCATGTGAACGAAAGCTGGCGATGACTGCCCTTAGGTGCAGCATTTCGACCGAGTCTTGTTTAGTTCCTCTCACATGCAAGCACGGCATCGGGGTCGTCGTTCGGTAATGGTGAAATCTATTGGAAATGCACACACAATTGATACCACCAGACATTATATTTCAAAAGGTCGTTAAGGCTTTACGTTTCAAAAAGTACCCTGCAAGCCCTATTCATATCTCCGTTATAATTTACTATTGTAATTTTCTATGGTTATAGCGCAATCCATTCATTTCCAAAAGCATTCAAGAAAATGTTTCATAAAAGCGCTTCTTCGGGGAACTGACTTGATTGTTTAAAAACCGACGTTTAATTTATTCAGGTAAAAATTTGTGTTGATAAAAAAAAAGTAATTTGCACATGATGCAACATCTGAGCAAAGATTTGTCTGTAAGGAAGAATGAGCTTTAGAAATCCATTTGAATATTTATTGTACAGAGGCGGAGGATTCAACTGACAAGAATAGGATAGCTTGACATGTAGACACTTATAGCGCCTTCTCATTTGCACACAGATGCTGCTGCATCTGGTTCGTTTGTGCCAACAGACAGTCTATCAAAAGAATATCTCACTAAGGGGTGATGTCGAGAAAAAATATTAAAAAACATTTAATTGACAGGCTAAATATTTTGAATTTGCTTTAGATTTTTTTATTGGAGGTTAAATTTTAAAAGTAACAATATATTGAATGGAACAAAATACTGTTATTAGGCAAATGATTTTTTCATTTCAAGAGTTAGTTCAAGAAAAGTGGTTGTTTGATGTTTTTTATTGGTTTTGTGGTCTGAGTAATAGAAGACAAGTTTAAAAATAGTCTAATGATATTCAAATTGAATAAAAGTGTTTGACGGAGCCGGAGGCCTGTTGCCGCTATGAGGCAGCATGCTGAACACGTATAGCTGACATCATAGCCTGCCTTAGTAATTACAGTTTTTAACTTCCAATTCGGAATGATAATCAGCTAGACGGAGGACCTTTCTCACGCACCAGCAGTCTCGCTCAGGTCTTTCCTTCCTATAGAAACCCTTATCGACATCCGCCGGAGCTTCTAAATGTCGCTTATCTTCTCTTCACTCTTGATTCTGTTTTCCAACCTACTCTTTTCCTTTATGGAGAGACCAATCGAACCGAACAAACTTTCAAACGAAAGATACCGATTCATATATAGTCAATGGGTGTTGGATGACTGTATACTAGAAAAGTCTGGTTGAAAATAAAATAAGAAGAGAACAACGAAGGTTTCAGGCTAAAAGAAAATGAAAATTTCAAGAAGATTTTTTTCTTATTTTTGTACAAGACAATAGAGGTTTGCACTTGATGTAATCTAATATCCAGAATTAAGAATGTAGATTTTATCGTTAGATCTGCTAGGTATGTGGTTTCGGTTTAGGATCGTATTATGCGGTCTTACATAAGTACTTATTATATTCCGCCACATCGACTCCACAAGAAGGCGTTTATACGATACATGTGGTTGAATGAAAGTAAAGAGAAAATAATCTAACTCAAGTAACAAAAATAATCACATCAAAAGTTCAGTAGATAAATGGTAATTAGAAGAAATAAATTATTACACATACATACAGGCTGTGCCACAGACAAGTGCAAATATTTTAACCATAGATTAAGAAAAATTTAAAATAAATCGACACATTTTTTATTTTCCCAAAAAAACTTTCCTGATTCGAGTTATTGGCTCTTGAAGATGACCCTTAAAACAGACATTTATTTTTTTATCTGCAAAAGTAGTCAACCAATTTTTTGTGAAATTTGGCATGGGAGCTATTTTTCCAATCGTCATTCAGTAGTGTAATTTGTATTAATGTGGAGTGTCTTAGAAGGGATTTTAGGAGCCCCCTTAGAATTAATTGTCTCATAACTTTTCAGCACATTTTAATTCAATCATGCTATTATGATAACTTGAAAGTTCATTCAATTTAGAAACTTTTTTATCTCTTATCATTTTTTCTGAAAACGTATCGTTTCCGAGTAAAAATAATAAAATGCGTAACGATGCAGTTACTATTAGGATTGAATTATCAAGTATCATTTTCTATGCGATACTCGAAAACGATACATTTTCTGAAAAAATGATAAGAGATAAAAAGATTCTAAAATGAATTATTGTGATAGTAAGTAGAAACTAATTTGTAATGAAATGTCAAAGGAGCCCGATAACTCTCTTTTAGGGCAATCTACAGTGCTAAAAATTATACTGCTAAGACTAAAATAACGTCAGTATGCCAAGTTTCATAGAAATTGGTCAAGTATTTTTGGAGATAGAAAAAATAAATGTCTATTTTCGGGGCTATCTTTAGTGGCCAATAATTCGAAACTGAAAATTTTTTTTGGAAAAAAAAAGTCGAGTTGATTGATTTCTAATTCTCAATCTATGGTTGAAATATTTGCACTTGTTCGTGAAACACTCTATATTTCTTTTTAAAACATTACATTTTATCTACAGTATTTTTAATATATATATTTTTTTTAAATTGCAAATTAGGTTCAATCATTTCATTATAGTTTTCATTTTAAAATTCAAATAACTCTGAATTTTAAAAACGTCTGAATAAAGGCTTTCATATTCTATAAGGCAGGATAAATATCAGGTAGATTTTGAATAAATTAAGTGAATTACAGAATTGAAGAAAATAAAACAATGCCAGATTGAATCACTGATCATATTGTTACATTTGAATCAATATATCTGTTAAATTCTGCTTGCAATGTTACAAGAAAATGCAATTTTTGTTGAATATGTGAAAAGTCTTGAATAATTTTCCATAAAAATTTGTAAATTTAAAAATCTTATTAGTAATATTAGGACATGTGCTCATAAAACGTGGTTCCTAAGCAATAAACAGTGAGTTTTAGTATAAAGTCCTTATAGACATATTAGCTCCATAATAACGTGACGACTATATAAGCCCCTTCAGCACACTTCAGCTACTTTTTAAGGAAAAACACCCTGATTTTCAATAGTCAACAGAAAAGCGCACAAAAATCGTGAAAACGCCCCAATTTTTAAGGTATATTTTAAAATTAACATTTTTATTCCCTTCAGCACACAGCACTTCTTAAGGTAAAACACCCCGATTTTCAAGGGATAACAGAAAAAAAAATCGTGAAAACACTCCGATTTTCAAGGGTAAACTGAAAAGCAGTGGGCTCCTTCAACACACAGCTACTTCTTAAGGAAAAACTCCCCGATTTTCAATGGTAAACAGAAAAGCAGAAAAAAATTGTGAAAACTCACCGATTTTAAAGGTAGTAAAAAAGTTAAAATTCGCTACGCTCATGAGGACTTCGTCCGAATTTCAAAGAAAACACCCGCGATTTTCAAGGTAGATAAAAGCAAAAGCCCGTTCAAGACACAGCACTTTTTAAGGTAAATCACCCCGATTTTCAAGGATTAACAGAAAGGCAAAAAAAATCGTTAAAACAGCCCGATTTTAAGGTATATTTAAAAATTAACATTTTTGAGAAAAACATTCCCGACTTTCAAGGTAACTCAAAAAGTGCAAAATTAACAAGGCCTCCCTCAGAACAGAGTAGGCATTCTATACAAACTCCTGTAGACAACGATTTTGGATGAAAATTTATGCAAAAAACTGTGTTTACAAAATGGGTTAATTGACTAACTTTACAACAAACTTTATAACTCTTCTATATCAACTGATGGAGTATCTAAGTGAAATGAGTTATTCTTGAATCCTTCAGATTTCTCATTACCAGAATCATCAAAGTCTGTCTCAGAAGTGCAAATAAGATGTTAGAAATAACTGAGTTTAAACTACTGTTTAACTTTCTTACCTGTCAGTCGAATTTTGGTTTGTGGATATGGGTTTGGTAATAGATGGTAATTTGGAATTGAACACATTAGCCTGTGCATTATCATAAAATTTACAAAGACCTTTTTCCCACACATAATCCACATTAAACTGTAAAGTAACTATCTCCTTGTTTACGCTGCGGCATATTATTTCCTCACATGGAATAATCAGTTGTCTGTTGCCACAAGAACCTACTTCAATCTGAAATTGATCATGAATTCTGACAACACTTACATTTCCCTGATATGTTTTCAATCGATTTCCATCAACCAAAGTTATTTCACCATCCCCAATAGTACTTTTGTCAAGCATTTTCTGTCTTCTTCTTCTTCTTTGAATAATACAAAGTTCTGTTAATGCAGCTGATGGCTTTAGATTACTAAAAAGATATACTCCTAATAAAAAATGCAACTTATACAAGCAAAAAAAATCACTTGCGATAATCGACCTAACCTCACTAAATGAAATTTAAAATAATATCGTTCAACATATTTCAATATTACTTACCGATAATAATACTCCATGTTGCTATAGTTATAGGAAGCTATTAATTGTTGATAAAAAAAATAAAGAACGTTAGGACCTTTTAAAAATGTAAAAATTTAGAACATATTTACGTTTGTTTACATGTGTCAACCGTACCAATCGCACGACAAGAAAGTACCATTTAGACTAAAATGTACTATCGTGGTCACTACAAACCAAGACAAAGACAGTTGACACATTTATCAAAAATTCAAAAAAATTTTTTTGTGAAGGAGACTTGAATTTGACATAATAATGTCAACATCAAATTTTGACAATTTAAAGCCGTCGTTAGTTCAAATATTATGTTTAATAATTATAACCTGTTTCATTTATGCCGTACTTTTCCCACGGTAAGATACATGAGCTTTTAGGATTTGATAAAAAAATGTATAAAGAAGGAATAAACTATGCAACAAAAATTGGTAATATCACCAAAGATATTAATCAAATCTTGATTCACTGCTCCCTAGTTTCATCTAGTTATCAAAATAATCTCAAAATACGCTTTTACTCCAAATATTTTCACCTACATCTTTAATTAATATTGAACCAACGCATCCAAAATATTTACCAATTAATCGTACAGATTATATATTTAATATTCGCATTTCCGTTACAAATCAGCTAAATCAATTGATAAATTTTAATAGAGAGTGCTTAAATTTTGTTCTAGATATTCAGTAAGTCTTTGTCTTCTTGTAGAATAAATGGTACTTGTCGTTCACAGAAAACAATTATTTCCGAAACAATATGGGTTTGGCTTTAAGTATCACAGAGATATTAAAGGTGAAAATATTTTTCAATCTATGAAAAAATTTGCTATACCTGCATTAGGTTTTTTATATCGCAATATATTAAAACCTTTTTGGAAAAATAATAAATAGGTAATAGGAAGTGATCAATAGAGCTTGGGAGGAGAGGAAAATACCTGAAGATTGGGAGGTAGGAGTAATTATGCCAATATTTAAAAAAGGGGACAAAAGAGATTGCGGAAATTACAGGGGGATAACGTTGCTTAGCATAGCCGCTAAATTATACGAAAGGATAATGGAACAAAGACTACGGAGGTTCATCGACCCACATCTAGAAGAAGCACAGTCTGGTTTCAGACAGGGAAGAAGCATACAGGACCATATATTTTCGATAAAACTTATTATTGACAACGTGAAAAGAGAAAACAAAGAAGTATACCTGGCTTTCTTAGACCTGGAAAAAGCTTTCGACAGAGTACCAAGAGACAAATTATGGAAAATATTATCCCAAAGAAACGTAGAAAAACAACTGATAGAAGCAATAGAAAGTCTGTACAATAACAGTAGAAACTATGTAAGAACGAATAACCAACAATCAGAAGAATTCCTAACAACATATGGACTTCGTCAAGGAGGAGTATTGAGCCCACTATTATTCAACGTCGTGATGGACGACATCATAAAAAAGACCAATCGACAAATCGACAAAACTGTATGTGGCACACAATAAGCTACAGCCGGTACGATTTTAGGTGTGCGCTTTTGCAGACGATGTGGCAATTTTTGCGAAAAGCGAAAAAGATCTCCAAGAAAACTTAAATAGATGGAAGGTGGAACTGGAAAAGTGGAACATGAAAATAAACGCAAAGAAAACAAAGGTTCTAGTAGCAGGAAAAAACAAGAAACGTTGCGAGGTAAAGATAGACAACACCAACATCGATCAAGTCCAAACTTTCAAATATCTAGGGGTTAAAATCAATAACAACGGTGAAGAAGAGGAAGAAATTACTGATAGGATCCAAGCCGCTTATCGGAAAAAAAGAATTAAGCCAAAAAACAAAAATGACCGTTTTCAAAACAATATTTGTACCATCTCTAATATTCGGAAGTGAAAGCTGGATCTTATCAAGAAGACTGAAGAGCCAATTGCAGGCTACTGAAATGAAGTTCCTACGCAAAATCAAAGGAGTTACTAGAAAGGACAAAATAAGGAATGAGGTAATTCGAGAAGAACTCGGGGCACAAGCGGTATTAGAGCAAATCGGAAAACAACAATTAAAGTGGTTTGGACATCTTGTAAGGATGAACAAAGAGAGACCAGTCAAAAATATATGGGAGGCCCGATCAATGAAAAAGAGAAATAGAGGAAGACCCAGGAAAACATGGAATGATGTAGTGCGGGAAACGTTGGAACGAAGAGGACTGTCCTGGAAACGTGCGTCCCAATTAGCAAGAAATAAAAAAGAATGGACAAAAATAGTTTATAATGTTTAAATATTTATATAGAATAATTTTGTATTATTTTGGTATTACCCCTCACACCGAAAGGTTACACGAGGGTTTTTTGATTATATATATATATAAATAGATGTGACTTCAGGGTTTAAAAACATAGCGTCTACATACGTAAAATCACCGCCGTTTTCTTCTTATAAAGAAAAATTATAAATCCAATTCTAAACAAAATGAAAGAAAAATCGATGAATGAACGAGGCGACGGATTGAAAAAGAACAAAACGAATCGATTAACTAAAAAGTCAAAGGAAATTATTAAAAATCTGCTGAATGCTTAAGTTCCCTAAAAGACTTCGCCTTTGGCTCTGGGGCTGATTTCATCAGACTTCTTTTTATTTCAATAAATGGAAAGTGTTGTGGACAGTTTATGGCGTATTGATGAAATGCCTGTAATCGATGAATCAACAAAAAGTTATACTTACAATGAAATAAGAGAAAGTAATATCAATGTGAAAGAACTTGAACAGTATACACTCGAAACTAACATAAATTCATGGAAACATTTATCAGGTGCTTATATTTTTGTCAAATCGAAAATTAAAAATAATCCAAATAATAATGCAACTACATCAAATAATGGAATAAATGATTTTGACTTGATTTTTTAAGTGTACGCGATTTTTTTGTTCAGTGCGGTACTTCAACTTCAACATCAAAGTAAGTATGGTATCCGATCTCATTGTTATAAGTACATAAAGTCCATTCGCAATTAAAATCAATTGCCAATGGTTTCATATTTTTCAAGATAAAATTTCAGATGCATTCTTGGCTGCCTTTCCTGAAAAACATCTAAAATTCAATGTTGAGCAAAATAATTTTAATAAATGGTTCAACAATGACTTACAACAAATGAGATCAAAGTTGCATTTCTTATCAGATGCATATAAACAAAAAAAATCTGCTTATCTAAAATGTAAACTGAATTCTTACAAACGTGAATATAGAAAATCCATTATCCATGCAAAGCAAAGAAATAATAACAAATTAATTTCAAATTCCAAGAACTCTGCAAAGACCATGTGGCAAATTATAAATAGCAAACGTCAACAGAGCAAGAACCAAATAAACTCAAATATATCTGCAAATGAATTTAGTAACTTTTTCGGATCTGTGGCTGATAACATTTTGAGGTGGCTTACAGATTGTGAGGAAGACCCTGTGACACTGATGCATCAATATTTCTCAAAAAATTGCACATTTTCCATTAAAAAAATTAGCCAAGTTAACCTGAGAGATGCTATTAATTCATTAAAAAATAAATCAACCAAAGATATTTATAACATATCAATTCCTTTAATTAAATGTATTGAAAATCTAATTATTTCTCCTCTTTGTAAATTAATTAATATTTGTATTGAGAATTGTTGTTTTCCCCAATGTCTCAAGGAGGCTCTTATTATTCCTGTTTTTAAGAAAGGTGATGCAAATGATGTAAATAATTACAGATTAATTTCGCTTCTGCCGGTTCTCTCAAAAGTGTTTGAAAGATGTCTATCACAACAAATTGTAGCATTTTTTGAGTCAAATAATATTTTCTATGGTAGTCAGTATGGTTTCAGAAGTAAAAGAATCAAATCAAATGCGGTTCTTGAACTGGTTGACCAGATTACAGATGCCTTTGAAAACCATCAATACTTGTATACTGTGTTTTGTGATTTGAGCAAGGCATTTGACTGTGTGTCACATGCTTTGCTCCTAGATAAGTTAAAGTTTTATGGTTTTTGTAATGATTCTATCAAACTTATCCAATCGTATTTGAAATGTAGATATCAAACAGTTAAATTAGATAATGTATATTCGCAAAGAGTTCAAGTCTTACATGGAGTCCCACAGGGTTCAGTTTTAGGACCTTTGCTGTTTATTATTTACATTAATGATTTTCCCCTGTGTAATTCTGACTCAAAGGACCTTCTCTTTGCGGATGATACTGCAGTTTCTGTTGTTGGTGGGAATCTTCAGGATCTCGTGATTCAAGCAGGAGAAGCAGAATCAAGAGCTGAACATTGGTTCAGATAAAATAAGTTATCACTTAATTTAGCCAAAACTGTTCATGTGATTTTCGGTCTGAGAGATCTCTCTGGTCATGGTGTCCCTGATCTGCATGATTCCACTAAATTCTTGGGTGTTAATGTAGACAATAAACTGACGTGGGAGAGTCACATAGACAGTCTTTCATCTAGGTTGTGTAAAAGAGAGAAATTTGGCAAATGAGGTTGACAGTGACTGCTTGAAGACGGCCTACTTTGCACTATGTCATTCCCAAATTGCCTATGCAATTTTGGTGTGCGGAAAGGCTGCTAAATGGCAACGCATATTTGCCCTACAACGTCGAGCAGTGCGCATTATTGGTGGTCTGGGTTACCGAGATGACTGTAGAAATGTGTTTGTTAAGTTGGGGATCCTCACAATGCCTTCACTGTTTATATTCGAATTACTGAAATATGCCAAGAAGAATATTCCTGCAGTGAGACATAGACAGTGCTTGATTCAATTAAGATTTAAGAAGGTTCGTAATTGTTTTGCCTCTTACCTCCTTAGTTCTTAGTTAACAGCTGTCTAACCGTCCTTATTCGATACTGTGCATTCAACTTTGTAGTTGTTAATTCTTAAATGCTAATTCTTAGTTCTAAGTTGCTGTATGAACGCGGCACAAATTCATGACATTTATTAATAGGTTGTTTTATCCAATTATTTGCGATAATTGCAATTTCTTTTTTGTTACCTTAATTAGTTTCTTCTAAAAATAAGAGAACTTACAGTCTTGTGTTTCATTAATAAATAAATATATAAATTAACTAAAATGATAAAGGATAGTTTATTAAATATCATAATCATGTCTCACTGTACTTGATGTAATTATAATATACTAATGACGAACTCTGTGAATAAAGATTTGTTTGCTGTTGCTATACTTTTTTTTAAATAACTTTAATTATCAATTTTATATTTGTTTGATATTCTTCCAACATAGAATGTGATATGATTAGACATTTCATAGAACTAAATTAAAAATTTCATCGCCCACGTTTAACTCATTTCTTGTAGTAACAGTTGACGCGTGTTTTAAATTAATTCATGCGCTGTCACATCAGTGACTGTCATGCTGCTGTCAGTGTTGTCAGCCTGTATATTACGTATTTATCAAAAATCTTTCACATATAATAAGTACGCAAAGTCAAACACCTAGGAACTGCAACACTATAGAGCACAGATGTGCGTGAAATATACAAGACATTAATTTAGGAAAGTATAACCAGTTGATGCCGCCCGTTGCACTTACAGTGGATTATAGGCATATAAAAGGAATGACTTTGGCATCATAAAACCTTCAAGCAAAATTTAAAAATTTCTCTGTTTCTTTGAAGAATAGTTGGGGGTATATTGCCTCTCAACTATTAAAGACTTCAAGAAACAAATTTGTGCTTAAATCAATTGAATCTTCAAGTGACTTGGCTTTTAATTTTATGGTTTTATAGAACAGACAAACTGCCGAAAATTCGGACTTTTAGGAGATGTTGTAAAATATAGTAAAGTGTTGAGGATATTTAGAGTTATTTTATGCGCTTTGAAATTGACTATAAAATTGCATTATGTGTATTTATGGCGCAAAGTAGAGCAGGTAGTTGCAACGAATATCATTTGTGCTGATTGGAATTTTATTCTAATTCGAATGATTAAGAATTCCGAACGATAAATTAAGTTTACGACGAATACAGCTTGCGAGCTCGTCTTTCTGTATTCTTTATAATGGTAGGTCGTGAATAGAACACTAAATAGTAAATGTCGATAAGAGATAATTTTAACGATAAGTTACAAAAAAATCAAAGCGTGATTTACATCGGCAACGACAGACCGCGGTTGAAAGTAAGAGGGAGAAGAATAGTTACAGAAAGAAAGATAATATGCCCTAAATTAGATAAAAAGAGATGGATATGTAATAATGACCTGTCTTGTTCCGAACTCCTTAATTATATTCTTTTATCTCTCATCTCATAATAGAGTTTAAAATTCTTTTAATATCTCCTTTGGCCAGCAAGTTGTAGATTTTAATTATATGACGGATCACAATTTTTTTGCATTTTAATTCGATTCTATTGAAAGACGGAATTTAGTATTTATTATCTTCATTTTCTTACTTCAGTTTCACGAAATGACAGTATCTTTTGATGTCATCATTTTATGATTTATATCAATATAACTGGGTTACTTTTCAATGTAATTCCGCTGCTTCTTGAAATACATAAACTAGCTGCAATTTACCTGCAATAAACGAAAACAATAGACATGTAGATAACAAAGAGTTCTAAAGTAGATCTGGCCTTTGTTAAAATTTCTGTGCTGCAATTAATGAGTTTTCACCATCCACAATTAAATTCATTTATACGTATAAAGATTCACCATATTTTAAGCGCTTTAAGCCGTCACACAATGAACAATAATACGTTTTTTGCAATAAGTTATTTTACTGTAATGCTTACAACAGAGAGTTTAATGAATGTATTGTTTGAGGATTAAAAGTAAGTTATGGGTTACAACAAAATGTTACAATGCATTGCGGTTGACGTTGGTTCAATACCTAATTTGAAACAAACTGCATCAGTGTTTAACTGTAGTTTGAACACTTCATTATCATTTCTTATCTACAAGTCTATACTGCTATAAAGTTTATAAAGTTCACATTTTTTTGAATTTATGATTCAACTAAGTTTCATGTTGCATAAGAAGTGGTGAAAATTCCATAAATTGGGTTAGACTCTTTAATTGTTGTAAATTAATAGTATAGAAATATTATCAGTTCAAAAGAAATATCTTTGTGCGATTTCAGCTTTAACTGTTTAAGTATTTTATTATAGTTCTACCAACCAGATCTTCAGAATAAATTTTGGAATACTCTATGAATGTAATGCTTATGAAAAAGATCTATCAGGTAAAGAGTTTTAAAGCAGAATGCGGTTGGGTGCCGTAAAAATTGGGAAAAGCTAATCAGGTAATTAAGTTGTATTCGCAGAATATTTCTGGTCAACAATTTGCTTTATTGATAGATATGCTTTATTGTTGCTTCACGCCATCTAGCAGACAATAGCATAAGGTTGTAATTATTATAGTAAACTGTATAATCTGTAGTGCTATAGTAACAAAATCAAATTTAACATTTACAGAAAAAACTTATCGATTGATATTTCTGTTATTTGTGTATAAATTATTATCAAATAAATATGACTACAAAAAGCAAATTTTTTGTTTTAAACATTTATTTGGGATATTTTGTTGTTTAGTATTGTCAAACTGCAAATGTAAATTTCCCTAGATTACAATCAGATCTGCGATTAAGGTTATGGTTTGTCGAAAAACTGCGGCTTTTTAAAAAGTATGTGCTTGTAGCACAGAATATAATTCTATATATTAGAATGTCTAAATATTATTATCTAGATATATCGCTGTTAGTATACTTTCTCAAGTTTAAATCCAATTTATTTTTTTTTTGCACTAACGCATAACCTCTATTTTCCAGAAAGATTCACAACAGTGAGTATTATGAATTAACTCCTGAATATTTCAAGAGGAATATTATTTGTGCAGTAGAACAATTGTTTGGAGAAGTTGCAGCTAGTGTTGATATTGATATTTTAAAATACAATTCTCGAACAAAACGCTCTATATTGCGTGTACCAATAGATTACTACGTTCAAGTTCGTACTAGTCTGAGTTTATGTGGTAATATTGAAGGGGATTGCTGTTCATACATTATCCATAAAGCAAGTCCACTTCTTTTGAATTTACAAGGAGATAGTAGGAATTACACTCACTGAAAATGTCGTTTTGCCAAAAGCTAGGACCTGGTGGCAAAGATATAGTTATTTTTGCCACACAAGAAGATCATAAGATTCCTAGTAAGGTTACATTGCCAGAACCTGATCCTCAACCAGGACTGATTTTACCAAATGGAGATATCAATTGGAACTGTCCTTGCCTAGGTGGAATGGCTACTGGACCTTGTGGGGTTGAATTTAGAAATGCGTTTAGTTGTTTTCATTATTCGGAAGCTGAACCAAAAGGTACATTCACATATAGATATAAATAAATATTATGAAACTGGCTCAGAAACCAATGTTATACATTGCAGAATATTAAAAATAATTTAATTTTTCAGGGAGTGATTGCTACGAACTTTTTAAAACAATGCAAAATTGCATGCAGAAATATCCAACTTTATATAATAAGGATTTGGCTGATGATGATGAATTTAGTTCAATGGATACAGATAAGAAAGAATCGACAGAAAAAACACCTCCAGCAACTACTGGAAAATCCGATAGTAAAACATCTTAAAATCACTAGTTTTTTCATAGTTTTTGTTAGTTTGGGAGAAAATTGATTTCTTGCTCCACTTTCCATTTGTTACATAGTCTGTTATTGTCTAACTTTGTAACACTCAAAAAATTGTCTTACTTGTTTTTGACTTTTACTTCTCATCACTGAATTTTATTCATTTACATAATAACATTCTTTTGAGTATTAAAAATAGCCAAAAAACAAATTTTGTGTGGACGAAATCTGAGTGTTGGGGATAATTTTCAAAGTTCTGCTTTGTGTAATAGTCTATTTTTTTTTTCAAATTTCAAACAAATTTTATTTAAAAACAAAACTCTTGTTGTTAGTGTTTATTTTTTAAAATCATTATAATTCTAAATGCCTAAATGGACCTGAATCATTCTTAAATATTACATGAAAAATGAAAAAAATTAAAGTAATATAAACATTGAAAGAATCAGCATCCTGTCCCAATTTCTTCCAAGAGTGTGTGAGGAAAAATTAACAGTGTGATTTTTTTTTTTATAAAAAAAGTCTACAGTGAAGATGAAAACGTTGTTTCATCGTGTCTATGGTTTTAGAAAACAATTATTTTTTGGGACAATTAAAAGATAAAATTGTCAAAATAATTTACATTTTTTATGACTAACTTTCAATTTCAAGAGGTTATAGTGTGCGTTAATAAAAACTACTTATGTAAATTAGCTTTGTCCTTGTATAATGTTTGAAAGTGAATTGAGTTTCAAATTTCCCGCATTACTGTTCTAGTTGATGAATAGTCCAATAGCTGTCAGGAAATGCAGTTGGTGTTGTGGAACGAACGTCACAAACAGAAAGTTAATGTTCTCTTCACAAATTGTTCTTAGTGTTGTTCATGATAGTGTTTTGATTAAAGAAAGTTGACGGTAGTGTCCTTCCTTAGCAGTGACTAAGAAGTACACATATAATCATGGAAACGAAACAGAAGTCAGCCCCAAAGGATAAACGCAGGTTAGTTAACTCAAATTGCCCATATTATTGGTTCTTTCTGGGGCTAATTACTCATTTACGATTCAACTCAATAGTTATTTATTAGTATTTAAGCTTGTTAAGGTCTACAGCAAAACGGGGATGCGATTGTCACTGCTGCATTTTTCAATGATAAATTCTGGTTTTACTGCAAGAACAATGCAACCTACTTTCTCTGTGTCGCTAACATCTTGTTTGATAGGTATATTTATTTATAATTAGCTGCGTTTTGGTTAGACCTATACATCTTTTTTTGGGAGTTGGGAGCTAATTATGCAAAGATAATATTGGGTAATCCTCTTGATTAAGCAATTTTTGAATGCCATTATAATAAACAAGTTTTTAGAATATATTGATTGGATTAATTATCTGGATAACAGTTGTATTAATGATTCGTTTATTGTTCTGCTGCATTAAAGCAAATGCAGCTTCCTGCAGTCATATGATAAGAGTATCAAAATTTAGTGACATTAGTTTGGTAGATTTCCATTGCCAAGAGCTATAAAATTCTTCTATCTCATGAAAAGTATTAGTCGTCTATAGTAAGTGTTTCTATGCAGCTTTGGCTTCTATTCTATATGATTTATTTTCCGGTCATTTAGATGACAGTCATCCTGATAAAAGATATAATTTCATATAAGTATCAAAAATTTCCAATTTTCTTAACTTTTGGTATTATCTAGAAAGATACAGAAATTTACATCATGTGCTTACTCATAAATAGGTAGCCTTAAAAATGGTCATACCTTTGTTACAACTTTTAGTAAACAGTTTTTAATATATTTACTTAACATAGTGTTAATTAATACTTCTATTAAAGTGTTGATTCAAAAAGTTTATAAATGAATAGGCAAAAATAAAAATACCCTGATACTGAAATATATATTCAAAAATGTGATTTTTTTGCAAAAGATTATTGAAATAGAACGTAAATATTAAAAATGCTCAAATAATTACAAGAATCGTTGTTCATTCTGAAAAACACTAGCTTTTTTGTAGTATAATTATCCAATAACAGTCTAGGCAATGCTTCTTTTATTTTTAAGTTTTCAGTATCAAGCAATTAGCTGGAGAACTCTGTTGTTATTTATGTTATTTTAAATAAATAGTGTTTAACTTGGAAAAAATTGATAATAGAAATACTACTAAACGACATGCATGTTTTTAACAAAAATTTAAAATCAGTTTATTATTTTGTAAAATTATAAATTTTGAAATACTAAACTAAGTACAAACATTTTTATTAATAAATCATAATTTTTGAAGTGATTGATTAAAATTCTGTATGATCCTTTATTTGTAGAGGGAAAAGGATATTTTTTTATTGAAGATTAATTTCTGATAACAGTGAAGTGCCATTTAACTCACTATTTTAATCCCTGAACTGGCAAAGAACGACTGGTTGATATAAGGGTTACAGAAGTCGTTTTCGTGACAATACACGTTTGGGAATTCCGTCTGATGAATAGTTATCTAAGGATTATATTCTCAAAAGAATGATTTATAAAGAAGTTTTTTCAAGGTTACTTTTAATCATTGGAAATAAAGAGAGTGGTATACACAGGGCATCAAAACTCCTATAAAAAAATTACAATTATGTTTGAAAAACTATCGATCTGGCGACTGACGTCTCTGGAGAATAGAAAAATTTCTAAACTAGAGGTATGCTTTTTTATTGAAATAAAGGGGCACTTCTAGCTCCGACTACAGTTATTTATAATGATCCTGTGGAAAGTGGTCACAACTTTTGGTATCATTGTTCGCTTGATTTTAATGAATCAATATGAACGAGTTGCAGAAAGGCTATGATGAACGTGAATATATTATTCATTTATTTATTTATTCGATTTGAGTTATGTTCTTGTCTGTTTAGTGGAGTTCTTCTCCACACGCCATGTACCTATGACAGGAAATGAAACTATTGAACTTCTTATTTCCTTTGTTTATGACATTTTTCCCATTCTCAGTGTCTTATTGAATAGTTTACTTTTGCAGTTTGATGAAAATGTTAACAGATATGTGTTATCATTGATGTCATTTATCTATCGTTTACATTAGGAAGGTAAATTTGACATTATCCCGTTATTAATAATAATAGAAGCTTGTTTGGTAAAATGCATTTTCTTTTATCAGTATCAGAATAGCATACTTAGATAGTTCTGAGGGTACCTCCTATGTAACAAATGGAAAAACAAAATTTGGCCTTCTATTCAGAATTATTCAATTTGCAAGTGTCTCCTTGAAAGAAACTATTTTAAAGTTTAGGCATGCAAATTCACTTACGGCTAGTATCACATGTCCTTTATCAAATGTTGGAACTTAAAATTAACAACTTGCATATATCTTTATAACAATTATTAAACGAAAGTTAATGTATGCAAATTACTTATTAAGCTTTAGTGGTAAATATGTATGCACATTTGAAAAGAAGCGCGTTTTCGGGAGAATAACATTTTCTGACGTTATAATAATATTCATGATTTTATTTCAACTCCAATAAAAATTAAGCAAAGTAGATCTAAAATCGTGAGTTTAAAGATATAGGTAGGAACTAGAAAATATGAAAGCAAAGAACAAGAAATTGAAAAAAATAAATCTCAAATAGATTGCTGACAGAGACAACCTTCAACCTTTGATGTATCAAGATCAAATTACCAACTTAGAAATTCAAGTTTTCACTGAATATTTTTTTTCTTTTAATTGTTATGTGGCTTTTGAAACAGTAAATCACAGATCCAGCTAGAACGTCTGTTGCAAGTGCTGATTTTTGTAGAACTTCGGTCCACAACACATTTGCAATCGATGTATCTATGGCCTTGTGATCAAATTACTATTGTGATTCTTCAATTGTAAGTTTAGTTGAAATTATTTGTTGATCAAAAAGTTTAATTTATTTAGGAGATTGCTTAAGTAATACAAGTAACTTTCTTAAGCGGTTGGAAAAAATCTTACTTTCTTTAAATATCTACTCACAAGTTATCAAAAAATCGGGATAATTGCTTAGTTATCTTTGTTACGTCGTAAGTGTAACGAACATTCCTGAAAAACAATAGAAAACTGCAGTTATTGTTAAGGAAATTGTAACAGAACTTATCTAGATATGACTGTATATTAATAATTATCCTTTTTCGTTTTTACTGACTGGGTGATTATGAGAAATATAGCAAAGGCAAAGGTAGTAGGATTGCACTGCTTCCTTCTCATTAACTATCAATTCAGTACCCAATGAAGACTGTGCTCCTATATATTTTCCTAATCTTCAACTTTTTGATTGTTTTCTAATTTATAAATTTTTGAGTTAAGTACAAGTTGCACGTTTAGTAATTTTATTATGACTCACAATTCATTTTAACTGAAAAAAACTAAAAGAAAGATTGGGACAGAAGAGACTACTCTCAATCAATTCCATCTCTTTCTCTGTTGTTTCGTACAAAAGTTATTAAAAACGTTATGATCGGCAAAAATTACAAGTTACTAGTTATGATTATATTCAATGATCAATTTCTATATATAAAATTATAGGTTTTATTATGCACTTTTATAATGCTTGAAAACTTATTTAAACATTTATTATTATTGCTGTGGTCAAACGAATTTTTTTAACGAGATTTCTATGAAATCTGTCAGTAAAGCACAATCCTACCAGAAAGTTATCCAATTTTACAGACTAAGTTTTAAAGAAGCCTTACCGATTTTCAAACACCAAAAATATGCCAAATTTTATGTATTGTTGAGTGAATAAAACTGTATGAAAAAATGAAAACATATTTTTGGAGCTGAGAATTGAGAATAGATAGTGGAAGAGGCAAATTTTTGTTATCTTGATGGTGTCTTTCTACAGTGTATTAGAAAGTTCATGTGCCATTTTATATTCGTCCTTTATAAAGTCATAATTGGAGAAATTTTTTTGTAGGTACAATGTTATGTGTTAAAGTTTCATTTGGGTAGGTATACGCTTTCCTTTTGCAACATGAGAAAAAAAATTTAGTTATTTATTCTTGTGAATCTGAATTGTCAAATGTATCAAATTCCGCTACACTCGATTATGACCCTAACAGTTTTTTGTTTATTTATATCAAAGTATCTTATTTTATCTACACACTTCTTAAGCACGTATCGTTGATTTCGTTTTCTCCCCAGTTACTTTTATTTGTCTGCTTTAACTTCTCCCAGTTTTGATTCTATGAACGCAAAGGTGCCAAAGCGTAATCAGTCAATCTTTGTTTATTATCTATAAGTTGACAAACGGCAAACGGTGTTTAGCTTTGCTCCTTTATGACATGCCTTAATATTCTAATTACATGTTAAAGATTTACCCCTATTTATTGTTCATAAATTTCGAGAGAACTGGTAAATATTATTATTTAATAAATATTCTTGGTTGCAGGATTACAATTTAGAATTTCTGCGAGAAAGTTGTATATAAAAAATTACAATGATTATTATTCAATAAATAGATTTGCGTTTATTCTTATTGTTTTATATTTGATAACAAAATGTAATGGTCTAAGTTCCAAACAAGGAGCAAGTAATAAAAAAAGACTATTAGCATAAGCTGAGTTTTTTATCTTCAATTAACTCAATAAATTTTATCATCGTGATCGATTAATGTTGATTTATTAATGTATCAGTGATTCTAATTTGTAGTAATTTTAATAACATTGTATGAGTAACTGAATATCAATTAGCCGGAAAATAAGTTTTCCTTTTTTTTTATTAGCATTATTGGAAACCAGTACACAATTATAAACGTGAAAAATATAAGTTTTAGTTATTGTAAGTAATAATAAAATTATAAAGTTGAATGTTAAATAATTGTTGTCAGCCAATAAAATTTCGAAATATGTACAAATTTGTTCTTAATTATATTGTAAAATATTCTAATCTTTTTGTTTAATTGCCCATACCAGACGCTTAATTAGATCATAACTTCTTAAATTACGCAGTTTTGAAATTAAAGACTCAAATATTGATTGTTGAACATTGTAAAAACAAATGGTAGGTAATTCCAAACTGCTTTGTATTCATTATAGGTACATATTTGATACTCTTTTTTAAGTTGCATTGATAATGTCCATCGTTTGACGTCATTAGATAGAATAAAATGTTTCTCTTGAAACGGTGACTAAATTATATTTAGCTGACCCATTTTTCTAATAAGTTTGAATTTTTACAACTGCTATGTTTCTTTTGATATTACAGCGTAAGAAAAATAAATGATTGAAATTAACAGATGGATTTTGTGTGTTTTGCTTTGTTCACATTTAAATAGAAGATGGTCATTAACACTTTAGTGATATGTTTTTCTTTTTATGCACCAATTAATATTTTTGGTTGATTTTTGATACTAAAAATTTTGATGATGATAAATAAACTTGATTAATATGCTGTTCTACTAACGTCAAGATTAAAAAGACATTTTTATCTTCTTTCTAATTAATCTTTAAATCTGACAACGCTTTCGGAAAGGTTCTTATATAATGACCGAAGAGTTATATAAACTTATTTTATGAAAACAAATATTTTGTTTAGTTTGATAGATTCCCAAATTACGATTTTGGTGAAACATAAAAGTCAATTGCGTTGATTGAAGATGCAAAAATATGTGCTGGTTATATTTACGCAGGCTTCAAAGTCGATGAACTTAGATTGTGTAATGCATATATTTGTCGTATAAATATATGCCAAGGTTGTTTTAATTATTGATTTTTTTTTGTTAATGCAAAAATAGACTTAAGTCGATTTCATAAAACTATATTAATTTATAAGATACATTTATTGTCAAAAAGATTACTCATATAATATAATAACTTTTATCAAATAAATAAAGTAACATTTTAACTGAGAAGCTAAGTTATTATACATCTTTATCTTAAGATATGGTTTGAAGATCACGCAATCCTCACATGAGCTACCTTGAAGTAGGTAATATTTTGTTGGTAGATTACTGTTTCAATTCGCTTTTGCAATCAAATACTGTTTTTTTATATTTAAAGATAAACGAAAAGGTATAAAAAGTTGATAAATATAGTGTAATTGGATGACAAATAACAAATAAATACTTATTAGATATTATATAAATAATTTGATTACGAATTTTTATTGTGACATGGAAAAGGATTGAACTTTGATCGGCTCGAGTGATATCCAAATTTGTAAGTTCTTTATTTTGGATCAAAATGCAAACCTGATATATAAAATTATACCAAATTGTAGTAACTTCTAAGAAATACGTTAGATAATAAATTATAAAAAAAATAATACGTTTTGGTTGTAGTTGTTTCTTAATTAAGGTAAAATGAAGTACAATTACCTTAACTAGCTATTAGATTTTTTATATATTCTTGTAGCTTCACCTTGATGTGATTGATTGTATCAGATGATTCGTCGAATTGAACCACACTCTTCCTGTTGTTATATGGATGCAATATTTTGCGTTTCGCATACCGATCAGAATCACCAGTAACATTAGAAAGAGATGCCTACAACAAATAATATATTTCCGGTTTTGTTTCGCTATTTATGTTGTTAAAAAATAGAAATAATTACTTAGATTAATATTTATAATATATACACTTCTGATAAAAATGTTTGTAATTAATATTCTCCTTTACTTAATGAATCAAACAGGTTAATTTGCACTTTTCCGCATCCGGTCTTTTGCCGACGTAGCATGGCGTCAGTTTGCGGTGACGAGAATAAAAAGAAAATTAGATTTGTGACTGTAATAATAACAGAATCGTTTTGTCTAAATCGTGATACATTGACGTCAGAGAAGTATTACTGACTATAAGAATTTGTTAGTAATTTAAAGCAAATAAATCGCATAAATTTCAAAAAGGAGTTGTAAAATATTTATGGAATTATTGTTCCAAATAATCTTGTGTTTTCAAAAATGGAAAATATTTCTAGTCGTTAAAAGTAAATTAAGATTGGATAAATTCAACGTGAGTTAAGACGTAAATAGAGTATCGGTATCCATTTGTTTTATTATAAAATATTCGAAAGCTGAAATAACCTTGAGTGTTGAAATCATGACATTCAGTAGCGTTACATTTCAAAAGTGAACTTATTTATAATGGATTTGCTATCATTATTCACACAACAAAATAATAGATGAAATGTCTAAATCAGCATCTTTTTTTATTTTATCATTTAATTTAATTCGTTATCGAACAGTTATTCTTTTGAATAATGAATCTTTTTTCCATTTAAAAAATATCGATTTGTATCAAAAGTCATTTACTTTTCAATCAAAATCAAGTACTTAGTTATTTTTGGGAAATATTGTATCTGGTCTTGTAACTTATTATAATTGTACTGATTGTTTAGAAAGAGCTGTAGACAGTAAAACTAGTAAACAAGATTACTGAAGTGAGCTCAAAGGCTCCTTACCCTATAAGCACAGGGTTTATCCCCAAGTAACCGATTTTTATGAAACTTAGCACAACGAAAGGTTTTTAGTGAAAATTTCTTCAAAGCGAATTTCTTATGCAATTTTTATACAGGTGCCCAGAAACGCTCTTCAAAAATAAAAAATAAATTTGTCAAAATTTTAAAAATTTCCAGAAAAAAATTGTTCTATTTGTCATTAATGAGTGTCGTGCGATTTTCGTCATAACAAAGAGTATCCGAGATCGAAAAATTTCCTTCAATTTCGTACCCACGAGTTGTATTTGGCTAGACGGAAACTCAAGTCAAATGCTGTGGCAAGGTCAGTCACTAATTCTTTTACCTTATCTGAAAACAATACATCAAATGAAAGATATCTGTGAAATAATTCTTTAGGGGCTAATTCATAAAAAAAATAATATTTACTAAAAAAAACAAAGTAAGAAGAAAACAATTTTGGGTCCATGCCGTATACTGCCGAGAAATAGTATATTACAGTCGAAGTGGGAAACCCTTTATTGAATCGAGGGCTCAAGTTGTATGACCGAGAGCCGAAGCCTCGAGGTTAGATAGAGCCCGAGAATGTAATGAAATTCCCACTGAGGTTTGTATGTTATATAACTATATTATATCACTTTTTTTATCAACAACACTTACATCTGTACTAAATGCTTTTGACTTTGACGCATTGAGTTAGTAGTATTAAAACAAATTGAGTTTGGCATTCGCTTTTGAAATTCTGAATGTTATTCTTATTTAGTGGAGATTATTATTGTTTGTATTTTAGCAGAATCACAATAATTACAATATGATTACAGCATAGATCCCACATCCACCAGCGTGCACGCCAACCTGTCAATTGACAACTTGAATTTGAAAGAAAAATTTATGTCGTTTTGTCTAGATGTCATTACAGACGTCAATTCGGTCATTTCCAAAAAGTTGTCATCTTGGTTAGAAATGTCGGATTCCCTAACTTCCAAAAATTTAGTAATCGACATAATACTATAGTGATTGTGAATAAAAAAATATTCACCAGTTTTGCTATGAACACAATTTCAGTAAGACTTTAAACTAACTTTCTTTAGCAGATAAGCAATTTCTAATAGAATATTATTAGTTTCCAAAGCGATATTCGATGTGCTCTTAATCTAGAGGAAAAATCTAATAAATGCTTTCATAGTAGGCTGATCTGGAACACTTTGACATTGAACAGAGAGCGCACAGTTAGACCGGTGAACATTTTTTCATGGGTATACATGTATTTTGTTGGGTTTTAATAGTACTGTTGTGTATTTTTCTTTCCAAAGTGCTTAACTGTTGTGAGTACTAATATCATGGTTAAACGTCAGGAGCATATTGGCTCAATTGAATAGTTTTTTTTTTTTTCAGTTATTGGTACCTAATATTAAAACTCAATAAGTACCCTATTAAGGTCCGGTTTCTGAAACGCTTAATAAGTTATTGTGAAGATAACTTTATATTTTCAATAACTTTTTGTGATAAAAATTTATGGATTTCAATAAACTCCTATGGTGGTGCACTTGCGCAAATGCTCCATTCGCTAATGACTCGTGAAGACGTATGTATGTCTTGTTTAGATGTTTCTTGTTTATGAATATTTTCTAACCTTACTAATTTACCATAAAAGCGTTAATAAATAAGTTCAAAATTAGTTGGTTCTTCTCAGAACTTGTCATTGGTGATCAATTTGTTGATACGGTTATGTTTTTGTGTTGCAAGTTTGTCGAAATATTATTTACGGAGTTTGAAATTTCAAAATAAATTTTCGAAATTAAGAGAGTTTGTGGAGACAGAAAGAGTGTTGAGGTTGAGTAAAAGAAGAAATCTTCTTGAACCCTATAGAGAAGAGGATCCAGAAACATGTTTCCACAAAAATACTGAGAATCACTGAGAAAACACCAAAATAACTCATTTTACGTTGCTTCCTAAGCGCTTACTGCTTTAAGACTTTACGCCGCAGGTATAAACATAACTAAATGCGAAATGACTTTTTCTAAATTACTTTTGCAGTTTGTGGATGCTTTCTAAAATGTCGTTAAGGATGACATTGGTATTTGAAAAAAAAAAAGAGGGAAGTTTATGAAGAAAAGCTCGTGTGCTCTGTGATTGCGAACCTACCGACTTCTGTCATCCTATAATTAGTCAATATGTAAATCGATTTTTGCCTATAAATTATTACTGTTATTGTTAATACTATATGTGTTATTTTTTATCTATTTTGAGTTACCTACATAAAGTATCAAAAAAAATTAGGATTTTGAATAGTAACCAACTAGCTACAACGTTCTAAAATTATACTTTTCCGATTTGCCAGATTTTGAAAATGTAATTGTCTGCGAAGGCTAATGTCTCCTGTCGATTGGAAATTGGAAAATTAGTAAGGTTAAAAAATATGAAAAACAAAAAACATCTAAGCACGACATACGTCTCCACGCTTCATTAGCGAATGGAGCATTTGCTCAAGTGCACCACCATAAAAGTTTATTGAAAAGGTAAAGTTATCTTCACAATAACTTTTTAAACATTTCAGAAACCGGACCTTTGTCAATTTTAATGTGTTCTTTTCAGATATGAACATTTAGCTGTGGCGAAACGGTGTTACGAGCTATGTATTTAAAACATAAAGTACTGCTCTTTCTATATTTTTGATTAATTAAAAACAATGCTTAATTCGATAGTTACAATTGTAATAACATAGTAACCTTTGTTTATAAGTTGAATGGCCCTGAATAATATTGCATAAGATAGCTTCTAATCATATTTTTTTATTAAATAAAATGCAATTAGTTTTCATGGAAGAAAAAATCACAAACCCAAATTCGAATTGTATTCTTTTTTTTCAAAAAGTAACTATTAAATTATATTTGCCGTGAAGAATTTTTTAATGAAGACCTTGCATTGTGCAAAGTTTAAAAATAATCTGTTACTTGGGCAGGAATCCTATGCTCATAAGAGAGGAGCCTTTCAACAACAGTTGATAGTTGTAATCAGTTACTTTTTAAAAAATTCAAAAACTATAATGCCATCCTTTAAATCAAAGTTTTACGACTTCGTGATAAACAAAATGATCTTGACACGCATTTATCCTTATAAACAATCATTTTAGTTTCAGCGAATTAATTATCATTTTTCGCGTAGTGCTGATTGATTAAATACGTTATTAAGAGGATTTACATATTAGATCTTCTTTTTAAACGTTCCTAACATCACGTAGTGTCTATTAAAAAAAAAAAGATTTCTTTATAATTTGATTTTATTTTGATTCTTTGCTAACATCACTCTATAATCGACCCTTTATTTTCGATAGCGTTAAATTTGAAGTTCATAGTAAAAACTATATAATCTTTTATATCTTAAAATATATCCGTATTTTTATAATTTTGTAATTACAGCAATAGATAAATTACTTTACTTTAGTATTATACAAAATAAAAAATAGTTATCAATATTCGTCTGACTTTTATGTGTGCTTTTTGCAGACAAAGTATAGTCCTTTATAACTCACCACTTAACGTGATTTACTTTGGAGTATGAAGATTAGATAAGTTTAAAAACTGTATCTAAGGTACAGTCTTGTAACAGTATTAATCTTGCAGTGTACGTTATTTAGATTTATCTTAGTGTATTTTTTTTATAACCGTCCACGTGTATGTTAATACTGACTTATTTCAAAGTGTTTATAATGAATTTCCAATTGATCTGAAAGTGAAGTTAACTAACAATTAAAAATGGAGTGTAGTACTTTTCCACAAAGTTGTATTCCTATTAACTGTCATACAGTTTCACAAAGTTTCGAATTAGGCAATATAGGTTACGAACAGCGTGTAATGTTGCCCCAAAAAAATAGACCTCATGAGACTATCACTAGTCAAAACAGTCGGATTAGACCCAACAGTATTTTGGCTCGGATGGCTTTGCCTTGTCAGTCCTCGTCCAGTTGGGATTATCAAGAGTGTTACAGTTATTATGCAAATGGCTGTTATAATACTTGCCAGTTTGTTGAATTTTGCGATATTGAAGATTTCATGTGAGTTTCATTATCATTCAGTTTAAAAAAATTTAAATTATAAAATTTATGTAAACTATAAAAGCACATGAAATAGCATAATGCATAATATTTAAATTTTACTTCGTCTGGAAATCCGCCAAACACGAGGTTTGTCATATGATGGGTTCCCGGGAAAACTGTGTTTGAGAATTTAAGATGATGAAATCTTATATAAGCACGTGATTTTGAATTTTGAAAATTTATATTTTGTTATTTCAGGAACAATGAGAAAAGAAAAGAAAAATCTAGAGATGCAGCTCGATCCCGAAGGTCCAAAGAAACGGAAGTTTTTACAGATTTGGCAAGTTCGTTGCCTATAACTCAAGAACAGGTTTCACAGTTGGACAAAGCCTCAATTATGAGATTGGCAATTGCATATCTCCGTGTTAGAGATATGATTAAATTAGGTAAAACGTTTTTCCCCTTTTTAAATTTATTTTACTTGAACAAATGTTGCAGTTCCGGAACCTCTCGAACCCGACGACCACAAGATTTTTACAGATGAATCAATTTTCTTGAAATCGTTGGAAGGTTTTTTGGTCGTGATGTCGTCAGAAGGAGATATAGTGTATATGTCGGAAAATGTCAGCGATTATCTTGGAATAACACAAGTAAAAATGGGATTTACCATTTTATCTTTACAAATTACATTTTTTTTTTATAGATTGACTTAATGGGTCAGAATATTTACGAATATAGTCATCCTTGTGACCACGATGAAATCAAAGAAATTCTTGCGGCAAAATCACGCGAGGATTCCGAAACTCCAAAATCTTTTTTTATTAGACTCAAATGTACCCTCACGAGCAAAGGCAGATCCGTTAATCTTAAATCAGCGACATACAAAGTAAAAAAAAAAACACGATATTTAAACGCACATTTATTATTATTTGATTTTAGGTAATTCATTGTACTGGGCATATTGTACAATGTAAAGATAATTCAACTGAAGAAGAGTCTAGAGGATGCTTGCGTAGATGTCTTATAGCTATTGGGCAACCTATACCACATCCTTCTAATATAGAGGCACCTTTGCCTCGACAAACGTTTTTAACAAAACATAGTTTGGACATGAAATTTACACATGCAGATGACAAAATGTTTGTATGAATTGTAATTTTCATTTTTTGTTATAATTTATCTTTTTTAGAATGATGGACGTACTAGGATATGATTCCGAAGATTTGGTTGGTAAATCTGTGTACGAATATCACCATGCAATGGACAGTGATTCTGTCTATTCAGCTTTCAAGTGTTGTAAGTATCTTTGAAGTGAAAATTGCGAGAAGCTATGATAAAAAGACTGGAAAAAGTTCTTTTAAACAATTATGTAATTTCAAAATGTTGCACAACTGTATTCGATTTTTTTTGATATTTGTCCTTTTTTATTAAGGACGTTTTTCTCGTGGTAATTGATAAAGGACAAAATGATTTTTTCCATTTGCCATGGCTACAGAGATGCATTTTTAGCTATTGTGATTTTATGTGTTTCAAAACATTGTGTAAAGTTGAATTGCAGTTTCTGATTATTAAATCAGTTAAAAAGAATTCTTCGATATTGTTAGATCTACTCCCAGTAGATGTCGGGATGTCGCCGTTTAACAGTTTCATACCACACACTAAAAATCTTACCGTTTATAAATAGAATAATGTTTGATAATTGAGCTGCTGGTTTTTTATATTTTGTTTTTTTTCCTAACTTCTGTGTTATGATAAAATTTTTGTTTGTTTTGTTTTTTAAAAATCTATAATCTTTATGTGGGTTAGAGAAAATTTTAGATTACTTTATAGTCTGAATTTCTGCTTTCACATTACAAAAAATCGCTTTGTTTTGAAAAAGCTATTTTATAAAAAAAAAAAAACAAAAAAATATCGCAGCTCGTATACTATTGGTGGGTTCAATATTTGAAATTATATAATTCTTGTTGTTTTTCCTGTATCAACATCAATCACGTGCAAAATGGTTTATTTTGATGGTAAACTAAATACTTTTCATGTGCCAAATTTTTGGCAAGCTGTTAATTTTTATTTTGGAAACATCAGGTGATAATTATTGTTTTTTTTTTTTGTGACATGACACCGCCTGCTGAATAAAATTTGGTTATACTACTGCCTGTTCATTCGCATAGTTTCAATGACTATCCGCAAATCCAAAAGGATGTTTTATTTTTTGCAATTAGTCCTAGAATATGAAGCCGGTAGGTATAATCACTTCAAGATGATGTGTGAAAGAAAATAGTTAAACTTTTTGCAATTTATTTTCTAAAATACAAAAACTGCAGTTTCTTTTCAAGCAAGGAATTTTACTCGCTTTAGCTACGAATTTCTTGAGATTTAATTAATTTTGCTTTGACTTGCATGTAAAGCTTTTAGTACATTTGTAATTCTACATCATCTATTATTTTTACTAGACTGAAATTATTAACAAACTGCAGATAATGAGTTGGTTCATGGACATCCTCTTCTAGGTGAGTCTGTTTTCTGGTATTTTAGTTGATTTCGACATTTTCTAACTACTAGTATTTCTCCTCTTGTTCTTAACACATTGAATTTTTGATTTTGAGTGATCTGGCAATTCACTTGACAGTTTCAAAAATTTTGACGTGCCCGGTAAGTGGCGCCAACGGTGAGCCACTGGAACTTTACGAATGAACAGGCAGTATTGTAACCAAATTTTATTGAGCATATATAACAGTGATAACATAAAATTAGATGTATTCCATCAATAATATTAGCAAAAAGATTGGAAGTGAAAATCGAATTTTACTTGCTGACGATGGTTCTTTTTTGCATGTTGCATCAGAGTTGTCAATCTCAGATAAAGTTGCATTAGTATTTTTGACAAATAGTTCATACACTTCATCTGAATTCGCAATTTTTCTTGAAGCATTTGTAGAGAATACAATCAAATTTTCTAAAATAAACATATCACATCATTAAATTTTCAGCAGAATTTATTAATACTTACGAATTGATGTAGTCGTTATTCTATTTTTGCAATCCCATAAAATGAAATAGTCACTTGAGTTTTTATAAAGTATTTGAAATGCGATATTAGAAATAGATATTGTTGCACTTTCAGTCGCTTTTATTGTATATGTCTTCTTATTTTTTTCGCTGTATACTTCTGTAACATTCTGGTTGTATTTAACCACATCCGCACTACAATTTTGTTTTTCTCCAAATTTTGCAATTTTGAAAAATGTTTCATTGCCAGTCTGAAAATTTTTAAATATTTAAATATTACGGATTTTATTATTACGGACTTTTTTACCTTGTTCATATTGAAGGGAGCAGAGCCAGTTAGATTTAAAATATAATCGAATTTGAGTAATTCATTACTGTAAAAAACAAGTTTTTCAAAAGAAGATAGATTGTGGCTTTCACAAGTGTTGTTAACTAAAATAGGTTCACTATAACTTGATGAAATGAAGAAGAAAAATACGAGTAAATTTGTTGTGGACGACATTTCGAATGATGCAGCTTCAATCAAAGTTTTGTTCTTATATATGAGATTGGATTAACTGAATATACAGTTGAATTATCAGACAATTAAAGGTAATATTTGCTTGAGTTAACTTTTATTTGTTTGATTTAAAGTTATTCATTCTTTATTCAATGAAATCATTTCAGTTTTTAGTTGTGCAAAGATTTTATTGTTTATAACAATGGGGATTTTTTTGCTATGAATTTATTTAATATTATCAGTATTTGTTTCGAAGCTTTTTATGAAATTCTATTCAGATTGGTCACTATTACAGATCTAAATAAAAATATTGCGGCTTCAACAGATGTCATAAGAAAAAATTTGGTATAAGTTTTAGATTCAATTATTGCAGTATTATTTTAGAAAATTTTAATTTATTTGTTCATTAAATAAATACAATAATCAAAACTTGAATTACATTTTAATTTTCAAAATTTTTCAAGTAAGTTGTATCTTGTTATACTGTAAAAAGGAAGGACTTATAACAAAGCTCAATTATAGTTTCCTAGGATCGAATAAAATGGTAGGAACCAAACATACTTCTATACCATGTATTTTTAAGAAGTTGAGAAGTATTTTTTTTTTAACTGAATGTACTTTATGGGCCAAATCGTGGGGAGGATTCAGATGGAAATTTGTTCACTTTGGACACATTAGGGCGCCTTCGGAGAAGGAATAATTTACTTATGATATTCTATGACGATAAAATTTATTATACAACGTATAACAAAAAACAACCCGAGATTCTCCAAATCAAAATAGAGCAAATTGACACAATTTATATCTCAAGTTGCACCGTTTGAAAGTTAGAGGGCCCCAAAGTTTGAAAAGTATTCTTGTTTTTCTCCAATAAATTTGTTTTGGACCGGTAGATTTTAACGAAATTTACTATAAATATTTCTCTATTTAAGTTACAGATTACTTTTGTGTAAATTAATTATTTATATCTACTAACAACTCAACAGAATTTTATGCATATTTTTGTTATACATTATCCGGTTGGCGTAATATTTTTTTTATTTTGATTATATATTATTTTTATGAGAAAACTTAAGGCCTTTTCTCTGAGGTGTAAACTGTCGCCGTATAATACTAATCTGACAATTAAATAATTGCCAAACAAACACTTCAAATTGGTACCTTTGACACGACCACTTAAACTTCTTATTTTAAAACTAAGCCAAATACAAAAATTTTAGAAGAAACAAAAATTATTAAAAAAAAATAAATAACCAAAATGAAAAAAGAATTACGGCAATCGGATAACGTATCAGAAAAATATGCAAAAAATTCTGTTAAGTTATTAGCAAATAAGTACTTTACAATAACATTAAAACAAAAATAATTACACCAAAATTTGTAACTTAGATAGAGAAATGTTTATACTAAATTTCATTCAAATCAATCGGTCGAAGACAAAGTAATTGGAGAAAAACAAAAATGGTTTTTGAACTTTAGGGCCCTCTAACTTTCAAATGGTGCACCTTGGGATATAGGTAAGTTGTGTGAGTTCGCTCTAATTTGACTTGCAGAATTTCAGGTTGCTTTTTGTCCTATCTTTTTGTTACACCCTGTATTTAAGAAAATCGTCTCAGGATACTACAAAATGCTATATGAAATATGAAATGTTACATTCTATCGATAAAAGTTCGAACTAATTATCTCTGCTGATGGGAATTTATTCTATAACTTTTAAGGATGCACTTTGGTACTTATTGTAAGGCATATTTAGATCATACGATTCTTTCTGATTTCAGAAAGCTGATTTTGAGTTATACTTTTGCACTTTCCAGCTAGATTTAATTTTATAAATTCCAAGTTCAATATCCATTTTTAAGGATGACAATACAAAGCACTATTCTTTTTCATCTTACTGATAAATGCTAAATATTGAATGCTTGTTTATTAAAGTGACTACAAAGCAAATCTTAGTCAGTAAATATTAGTATACAAATGAATAGAAAACGATACGATTAATTGCTGGATTTGTTGATAAAAATTAATGAACTCATTTACTTATGTAATCTATTTTTAGCTATAAGAATGATTAAAATTCTTATTTGTTAATGTTTTATAAGGAATTTTCAAGTGGTACGTATTGTTTTTTCATTTATTGCATTTTTTTCTTTACGATTCTATTAATTTTTTATGCTATTTTCATTTATAAAAGCAGCGTTTTTTTTATTCTTTTTCCAGGCCATGAATTGAATTTCACACTAAATTTATTAAAACAAATGTGGAAAGCAGACAGAAAAAACTACGGTTTCATTTTGTATGCAACTTGATAGCCAATTTTGTTAGCTTTATTTTCTATGAACATAACCAGAATATTGAATAAGTATTCGATAAAAAAAGCTACAAATATTGTTTCAAATTAAATCAGTTTCTGTGTTTCTCAGTATTGCAGAGTTACTGTGAAATCAAGATGTTGTTGAATTGCTTGTAATCCGTAGAGAGAGAATAGCTTTCGGTCCAACAATTCGGGGTGAATCGCCTCAAAATGTCCCTTTGTCTTTTCCAAATTACGTCATCACAGAAAATCAACATTTATGTCCTACTTCAGGACATAATTTTATTAAAAGAAATTTTGTTTTTGAACTAAGCCTTTAACGATGAATTGAGTTGACAGCAATTTCTTGTTAGTAATTGCGTTTATCCACAATCACCATTCCAATTTTCGAGGGTATCGTTTACCATAGTCGTAAAATTGGCGTCTATCTCGAAAGAAAGCTTTTCAGATCAGTGACCTTCTCGCTAAAGTTGCTGACTTTGGGTACTAAATGTTAGCAGTGAATTTATCGATTGCGGCTGACACTGATTTTACAAATGTATTTTTCATGTGAGATGACTTTTCAAGTTTTATAGACTCATAAAGAGGCAATATAACGAAATAAAATTCTCTAGAAGTTTTTGCCAAAATGGGGCTAGTGTCCTCAAGTTGTGTCATTTTGATTGATATTACAATTTTTGTATTAAAGAATATATAGCATTTTTCTTTTTTCAGTGTTTTCAAAAGGGCAGTGTGAAACGAATCGTTATCGTTTTTTGGCCAAGACTGGAGGTTATGTTTGGGTTCTTACGCAAGCAACGCTAATCAATGATAGTAAGACTATGAAACCACAGAGTGTTGTTTGTGTCAACTACGTCATAAGGTAAGTTGTTAAAATTAGTCATGCAATAATTAGTGTTCAACAAATCGCGCGATATTTTTTACTTGATACTAATTTTGTATTATCCTTGTAAGCGATCTTTTCTATGTTTGTGTTTATTTTTTATTATGTTAAAAGCTACATGAAATTATTTATTTTTTCTATTTGCTACAAGGTAAGTATATGTTCAAGTATAATTGGTTGCCTAATGTAACTTTACTGATAAATTTTTGCAAAGTTTATTGGAATTAAGGAAGGTTTTCGGTAATACTTTTTTTTTGGGTTAATCAATGATAATTTTATTGAGCATGTGTAGAAATTTGAAAACGTTATTTTTTAGTGATGATTTAAACATACATAGAACATTGCATTTTATCGATTATAATTGTGACAGAATCGCCTGGTATTTTATCTCATGGTTTATGTATCTTTGAATTCTTTACTTTCTATTGAAAAATCTAGTTGTAAACAATGTAGCTTGAAAAATAAGTACAGAATTTATTTTTCACACAGCTGTTTTGAAACTTTGGCAAACGGACTGTTCTATGATTGTCTTGACATCTGCATTGGAGATATGATATTAATAGGTGTAAGCAAGCGCCTTTATTATATTTTACATGAAACGTGAATTTACTCAGTTTCTAATTATATCCTGAAGTAACTAACTATACAATCTTTGGAATTTTTGTTGTCTTATAATAGCTTCGAAGCGAATGAGAATATTGTATTATTGTATCCAAGCTGAATCTGTTATTTATCCGTTATTAATTATCAAACTTCTTGAGATCCAATGTATTCTTCGGTTATGTAACGAAGACAAAAAATATATATTAGTTGAAAACATATAACAAGTATCGGAAATAGTATTCAATGTCAAAACGTTGAGCCGAAAATACCATATTTAAAAATAAAGAGCTAAGAAAAGTTGGTTTTTAACAGATGTTTACCTACAGTTTTTTACGTAACATGTTAAATTATTGTAATTTTAAACTGTTAGTAATTATGAATAGTGAAATTTGTTATCATTAACGTATGGTTTTTTCGTCTATCGATTATAGGTTAATATTAATATGTAATTTAAAATATAATAAAAAAAAAAGTGTCCTTGACAAATACGCTAGCGAAACTAGAATTCATTGGGTCAGTGTCCCTGTGTATGTTGCAAAATTAAAGAGTGGCATTATGCCAAAAGGAAATGTTTTATCGAACTTTTTATTTATTGTCATGCTCATTGACGCATGTAACAGTCTCAACAAAATTAATTCATATATTCGGTTATCTATTTATGTATTATCCATTATGTTAGAATTGACAAATAGTAACAGTATAATTTTATAGTTTGTTTTTTTTTCTTATTATTTTTCCAATGAGTAATTTTAAATCAAATTATTATTGTGGATATTATCGTACGAGTCTTGAAATAATTTGCAGTTTATTTCACAACTTCGCACATTGTTGCCGAAAGTCTTAGGTCATGGTACATGGACACACCTACCATTTATCGGCATACGCACCTGACTTGCGTCACGTTTTTATTGGATGACTTATTGAATTGAAAGTTGCAGACGAAGAGTAGACTTCTTTCAGGTCACTCAACTTGGGATTAAAAGCTTGTCCTACATTTTTACTGACGTTTGGGTTTTTGAGGAAAAATAAGTTTTCACTTTTTTTGCTTATTGCATTTAATGATACATCTACATTTGTTTCATCTAGATTCGAGTCGCTTAAAATGTAATGATTGCAGAAATAAATTCTTTTGAAAGTGGAGTAGATTTGATGGAAATGTTCCAAATTGTCAGTCGTGAAGGCAAATAAAATTGCATTTTATAGTGGTCAGCTGAGGTTTCATTCAATGGAAATTTTTTCTGGTTCAAAAAAATTAACGTATTTTAGAACGTCCTTAAACTGAGCTTATATTTTTAATTCTTGGCGCACTAATAATAGTGTTGTTTTTCAAAATAGATAATTAAAAAAAATTCCGTTGTTTAAATTCATTAAAGTTTTTTCCTTTTTTTTAGTTTTATTTATTTCAAGTTGTCAATTATTACTCAGTTTGATTGATTCGTTTCCGGTTGTGCCAAAAGACATACATGATGTCTTTTAATGGAATCTAAAAATAATCTTATTTTTAGACTTAAAGTTTCATATTACATACCACTAGTATGTACCACATCCTGACAAGGTTTAAGTTTCAAGAAATATTACGAAGTGAGTTTGAATTCAGTAATATGATAAGATTTTATGAATAATTTGGTCATCTAATAGCTACTTAAACTATTTTATATAAATGAACAAGTTTCAAATGTGGTTTGTAATCTTTCCAGAAAAAAGAAAAATCTCATAAATAAATGCAGTAAAAGTTATATTGAAGTAATTGGGGATTGTTAGCCTAAAAATACAATTGAGATTTTTAGCTTTTTCTACAAAGAAAACCAGTGGCTACCATTTATATTCAATAATTATGATGGTAAATAATAAGATATTGTGGTTTTGAATAAACGATGTTACTTCTTTCAATTTGCTTCGTCATATCCTGCTTGCATAATGTTGCATTCAAGTCATCTCTCAAATATATTTTCACTGTTATTGTGCCGTCACGATTGTGGACTTATCCCCTCCCAAAATCATTTCTACTTTAGCGCCGGTCTCGGGAAGCTACCCCTTGTTGTAGTGGTTTCACTTTCAGCTCTCATTCTAGTCGGTTGTGTTTTACTATTGACTAAGTTTTCAGTTATAATACGTGCACATTCATTCATCCATTCATATACTGTATGAGAAGCATGTCTTAATTTGCGTATCAAATTACATTGTTGTGGAATGCTTTGCAATTTTGATTGTTTTGGTATTGAAATTATTAATTTTGTTAATTTGGTGTAGTTGAGTCTTTTAGATGTAGACGGTCTCCAGGTTACTATTCCTTGTATGCCAAAAACGTATGTTATTAGATTTAATTAAGAAATAATGGAATAGAATACAGATGTAGTAGAAGTAAATTAAAAATTCAAGATAGTGGCTTGATGGAAATACATAACAGAACCGGTACAAGGTTGTCTTATTTGTGATATTGTGAATTAAAACCGCAAATCACATTCATGCTATAATAATATCGTAGATAAGTGAAAACTGGTTAAATAGTTAACTGCTGATTAAAACGATGTTACACAACATCGAAGATCTTGATTTATCTCTTAAAGTTTTTTTTTTATATCACTTCAAATTACTTTATCATTTGACGTGTGACTAGACGAGTAAATACTTCCACTCTTCGAATGGAGATTTTCCATTTTCAGAGAATTTTTGAATAATATTTGCAAATGCGACCTTGTTTTATTACATTAATTGTAAGAATAACAAATTAGGAGTAATGTTGATGTTACATAATCATAATTTACTATATTTGCAATGTTTTGCATTACTGCCGCTTCATTTTGCCAGATGCGTCATTTGGCAAAGATACTGAATAAACTATCCGAACTACAAGTTTATTATTTTCGAAAAAAAAAAAAAAGAATTTAATTTATTTCTTAGTAGCTGAATCAATATTTGTTTGATCAAGTCATTTACAATTTATTTTTAAATTAATATTGAAATTGCTTTCGATTCATGTCTGGAAATTATTATTTATAACAAATAAGATTCTGTATGTTGCATAATCGTTTTCATATTTTCTTTTCAAAACGAAGCTAACAGCTGATTCGCAGGACAAGGAATTTAATTTTGAGTTAAGTTCAAGGACGTGGTTTAATGCCGCCTCCGTCCAATCGATATTAAAGAGAAAGAGAATATCTTCCAGAGGGTGTTTTGTTTTCATCTCGCTTTCAGAATGAAATTAACCGGTGGTAATTTGATAAGAACAAAACTAGCTTACACACTTTATTCTCATACTTTGTTATAAAAAATATCATAGAACAAAACAAAAGCTATCATTATTTTAGATTTATTTTATCTAAAGTCGGGATTTAGTCACTATCTATCATTTATTTCATATTTGTGGGTTCTAACCATTAATCATTTTATTGAGAATTTTATCGCAGATTTGTATTTTTTCCACTTAACGTGTTATATAAAAATTCCTACAGTATTTCCGTTAATGGGAAATTCCACACCAAATTTTCTACCCTGAATGAATTTAATTTTCTTACCGCGCATTTAACATCTTTATAAGAATGACGTAAAATTTTATAAAGATGTAATAAAGATATTAGTATTACAACTACTGAATTATTTATCATGGTTGTAACAACCACGTTTGTCATTACGTTTTCTAGAATGATAGAAATTAGCTATTTTTTTAATATATTTTGTGCGTTCATTTTTTTTGTAAGATACAATTTTTATAGTTTTAACTACAAACACCTAATATTTATTGATAGTTCTAATGAAATATTTTATTATTTACTCCGAAGTTGATATTATAAATTGTTTACGTTAGTCGTTAAAACTCTAAAAGCTTATTTTTATCACAGTCATTATAACAGCAGCAATAACAAGCAAGACATATTTCATTTTACTTTTATCCATTCACTTATCGTTTTTATCATGTATTAAACCTAGTGATAAGTATGATGATCATAATTTCGTGTTCCAGCTTATTATATGATCTTTTAGAAACTAAGAAATAAAATCAAATTTTGATTATAATTTGGTTTTCTCATCATAGTAAAGTTCACAGATTTAGGCGTTCAGTAGACTAAAGTAGTTTCAATTAAGACAGATGCGTCGTGGGTTAATAAATTCATGTGACGTTTTAATGGTCGAATAGAAATGGTGTCGCCTTATGTAGCATAATCAGCATCAATTGTCTACCCTCACGAATGTATTTAAATCTAGCTTGGACGACTTTGTAAGCAGTTTGTCCCTTAACTAACGAGAATTTTATGTAATAAGGGCACAATTAGTTGTTATAAGATGTAACCAAGAAATTGACCTCGATTTTTTTATAAAATGATCGAATTGGGATTTGAGTATAGGAATCTCAAAAATTATACATTTTTTTCGCTACGTATTTGTAAAATACATATCTCCATAATATTTTTACTTTACCTTGAAATATCTTGACAATCTATTGTTTATTTATGTTGGGTATATTACATTGTACTCAAAAATACGATTAAAATATTAACAGATTGTATCTAATTGCTTTGAAAATTTTTATCCTATTTTTTAAATGGATTTGCATGGAATTTTTACTTTCAATTCATATAACAAATTTGTTTGGTTTTATGATCTTGGCAGTATAAATTTTGTATAATGGAAAGGAAATTAGCATTGCTTCGATAGGAAAATCGTGTATTAAGTCACGTAGTTTTTTAAAATTGAGTCTTTTAGTCCAGTTTGTAATTATATGTGTGAATTTCTAAATTTTAATCGGAAGAATGATAATTTAAATACGTTTATTGTCTTGGCAATAACTTAATCTACCATTTACATGATTAAGATAAAGTTCAGTAATTATACGCGTTCCACGTGAAATTGTGTGTAATTGATAATATCTCCTTACATCATTGCATCTCTCGTTGAAAGTTACATGAGAAAACCTGATGGTAATATCACGTGTTATCAACAACATTTTCTTTCCGTAATTCCGATGTGTGCGTTGGCTCTGTCACGTGAACGCTGTCATGTACAGCAGCTATGATGAACCATCCATCTACACTCACTTGTTAATCCATTGGAGTTCTCGATATAGCCCACTGGCCGCTTTTGGTGGGGATCAACCACGCGACCGCCTCACCGGGTGCTGTGTGGCACTCCTGTGAATCAGTCGGTATCGAGATATCGTGTCATTTAAACAAATTCAATTGATAACGTCGCGTTTGTTGATAAGTTAATTTTCTTTAAGTACGCCAAAAGCCTTCCTTTTGCTGTTGTGCAGTTTTGATAAACTTGGAGTCCGTCATCAATTTTGAAGGCTCGATTTTAGAGCCCTCATCATACAAGCAAGTCGCTTTTGTTTTGCAGTGGCGTCGAATGCAAAGATGAGATTTATTCATCGTCGCAACTGGCGGTAAAAAGCGAAAATTCGTGCAATAATAATAGTAACAATAATATCATCGTCGACGAGACTGATTTACCAGTGGTCGTCGTCGAGAAAGTGGCTTCAGGCGTTGGTGCAACCGAAAAAGTTGAGTCGGCGAAAATAACTGAGAAATTATTATCGTCGTATGTTACAAATACGACACCAAAACTACCTTTAACAGCAACTTCGAAGATTTTCGCTCCAAGAACAGAAGAAATGAATAAAGGATTCTTAACATTTTCAGATGATGAGCCTGGACTTACAAGTAAGTAATAAAAGGAGGGTTTGACTGTCTCGATAAAAACATTATTAGATGAAAAAGTCAGTTTATCGTTATGATAAGATTAAAAATTTCTCCATTTGTCTGGGTGTCTTAACACCAAATTTGTTGTGACATTTTCCGCAAAATAATAAAGAGCGAAGGCCTTGAAAATGTATACTTACATTATTAACAAAGATAAAAAGTTCACAAATATTTAAACATTATATTTTCGTTTAATAAATTTTACGTCAACATATATTTGTATCGTATCAGAAAAGTAATTTTTTTATTGGAATTGATAGATTCAAGCTTCTTATCTGTCAGAATTATTTACTTAAATTATTGTGCCGTAAAGAGGTTATCTCATTTGTTCTTGAAAAATTATATAATTCTATGTCTTGTAATATTCCAAAGTTATATAAAGTTATAGAAACATGTCCATTTTGCTTTTTTTAAGTACAAGCTTTTTGGCTAGAAATAATATAATTGTGTAATTATTAGGAATGCAGATTTATGATTACTGTTATTACTTCTAAATGCATTCAACTTTTATGCAGATATAAATAAAGACTAAGTTATAATCAATTTTAATTTATCATACAGTTAATGATAGAATCTTTGAAGAAACAGATGCCAGATTTTGCTTTTGATTTTTAAAAAAGAATTCTAACTAAAACTATTTTTCTAACTAAAATTACTTTTCTTGTAATGTGACTGAAAGAAAAATAACTACATACAAATGTGTTATGCAATAAAGAGGAGTAATATTTAATTCTACACAATTTGCAAGGATTGTTGGATGCAATTAAATTTTATGTCGGGAAAATCAGTCTTAGTTGTTTATTGCAAATGTAAATTACCTTGCAGTTAAATTTTTCATATTTAAAATTCATTGAAAATTAGATGCTTCGCGCAATTGAAGGTATCGTGTTTTGAATTGAAATCAATATAATTTGATTTAATTGATTGTAATGAGCAATGCTTTCGGCATGGGTTATTATACAATTTTTTGCAATATTTTTAAAGCGTTGGTGTTCCATTTAAGCACTAATTCTTAATTAACATCAATGTGTTTTTGTGGGGCTATGACGCGATAAGACTATAGTTTGAACTATAATAAATTACTACGATAATAGTGCACATGATGTAAGTTGTTGTTATTATGGCTTTGATTAAAGGCGGTAAACGTTATCCGTTATATAAAAGTAGTAAACGATAGATCTACGAAGGTTGGTAGTGCTTTGCTAAATCATGTGAATATTACATAATTGAGGTCGTATGCAAAAATTTGTAAATAATCTGTTGAAGTCAGTTTGACGTGGAAGCGTCGAAGTTGTGCGTTTATCGTCTTGGCAAGTTCCTGGCTTTGTGTCGTCGGCGACTAATATTAGCAATCATAGTTTCAATCTGTAATTAACTCAATAAATAACAACAGCAACCTTGACATTAGTGCCGTCGTATTGGAATAATTTAATATGCTTATGGACATTGTTATGTTTTTATCGAGACGTCTCTCCAACAGTTGTATAGTAATAGCAAAAATATTAAAAATGTTTTTTTTATATTTACAGTGTTGAAAGACGAACCTGACGATTTGACGCATTTGGCTCCAGTAGCTGGTGATGTTTGTGTTCCTTTAGACGATCATCCCTTTTTAACTGACAAGATGTTGGACGATATTTTATTAAGAGACAGTTTTGAACCTCTTTTGACTGATGAACCTACTGATCCATTTATATCATACAGAGATTCGTATGATAATTCTCCACAACTCCTTTCACCCAACCTGTCAAAGGTATTTTGTAGAGGATAATGGAAAGGATTGAACATGTTTCAGTACAATATTTTCCAGAATTCGGAATGCAGTTTGCCGTCTTTGAACAGTCCAAGTGATTCGTTAAGCGACGAAGATCGTCTTTCAACATTTATGAATCTTCATACGGAAGAAGATTCTGATTTGGTATCGAAACCTCCTTATATAAATATGAATATTAATGACGACCTACCGCTGTTAATGTCCGATGATCTAATGTGGAACAGCAACGATAAATCAAGAAATTCATCACCAGATAGTAGTTCAAGTTTAGCACAGTTGCTGTGTTCGTCGATAAATAAACATTCGCGGTCGAATGATCATGGTGGAGGGTTGATTTCTTCTGATCATATTCTCGATATTGACAATTACTATAATAAGAGAAGTAAATGGATTTTTTTAATGTGCTTATGCACAGTTTGTTTTATTTGATTATTTTTAGATACTTCGTTAAATGGAAAGTCGTCCCTTAGGTTAGAAAGAACAAATAAAAGATCAAACACATCGTCGTATGAAACAAATACGAAGAGATCCAAAAACGAACCCACTAAAGAGAAAATGTCTTCAGAATTATTACAACAGTTGATGTCAAACAATCACCATAGAGGCCGTCCCAAAGGAAAAAGTAATTGGTTATTGGACTCTGGTGGCCAGAAAGCTGCTTGTATAAGTCAGCCAAGCGATAGTGTTCTCATGAACCTTTTGGTAAGCGGGTTCGATATACGCGCTGGTTATATCTGTTTGGCTCCAACAAAGTCCAAAAGATGAAGTGAAATTTTCAGAAAGTTTGAAGACGGAGTACGCTGTGTAACGAATGATTCGTGATAGGGGACATAAAGATATTTATTTTTATCAAGAAATCGAACATACTTTTGTACTTTTTTGTATTTTTTTATGGTAAAACGTGGACCATTTTCTATGGCCGTTTAAGTTTTATTTGCCAGCTTTATTAAAAGAACAATTAGAAATTTAATATCAGTCCTATTACTGCCAATTATTTCAATAATCCAAAACAGCGTACTGGCTATGACTGTGATAGTATTTGCTATCCTGAAAATGCTCTCTACCTACCTTCACATTCCATTTCAATCTCATTGGAAACTTATCAGAAAGCTTTGACTGTTAAAACCAATAAATTATGAAAAATGGTTGTTTAAAACAACTGCAGCACCTGTTTGAAAAAAGTGGTTTCAACAATGCTAATTTTATGTTAATAAACAAGGAAATTAATACATTTTTTGTGTTTTAAGTTTAGTTTTATCATAAACCCAGTTTACTGTTCCATATCATTCATCATAGGTGAAATTTTATAGGACTGTAGAAAACAACAATGTATTCTCTGTAAGAGGAAAAAATATAAAAACTAATTTGTTGATGTTTTTGATACAGGAGTATTTAAAATAAATTTAGATATCCACGAATTATACTCAGTGAAACACCATGTAAAGTTGTAGTGTTGATAGATGTACACACAGTTGATTATTGAGGTTTTAAACTGATAAATAATCGACAGTGTCTACTCAGTTTTACTTGTAAATAACTGTTGTTATTGTTAAATCAATAATAATCATTACAGTGATATGTATAATCTTTTATAAAGATTATTTTTAGATTATATTAATTATTGTGTATTTATTTAATTTCAGCATATTTATTAATATGCTCGGATTATCAATAAAATATATTTCTAAGTAGTTACTTATTTTTTTAGGGTTTATCCAAAGAGTAGTGGAAAAATATTCATGATCTAATCGTCATTGGTATCATATCCTTGGCATGTTTTATTTATTTTAATTGGCAATATTATTAATGTTTTAAAAAGATTCACAATTAAACAATTCATTGCTAATCCTAAATGAAATCGTAAGTTGATGTCGGGTCAATCGACTGCATTTATCTTTTTTTTTCTTGATTAAATGTGATTAATTACAAGTTTTGTAGAATTATAAACACGTCTTACATATACTTAAAGGTAATCAAATACCTGGATCCGAGACTCTTTTGTAATCAGATTCCATTGAATGATCATGTGGTTGGCATGTTTTTAAATTAAAATATTAAATTACTTCTGCGGTATTGTTCTTTGAATTGTTATATGAACAATTTGCTTGTATCATTTCGCACATTTACATAATGGAAAGTGATGAGATGACAATTTGCTGTTTGAAGAGCTCGTTTTTACTCTTATACAAACTAACCATATAGATTAACGTTGCACAATATGTGATTCACTTAAAGTTTATACAGCCGGTCTGTTTCATAATACATTGTTAGTAAAATTTCGCGTTACTTTTTGAATGTATAATAAAAAATTTGCTCATGGATTAAGCAACATCTTGATAAAAGAATAGATATTTTAATTAGTTTGGTTTTTGAGAAATTACGCTTTTTGTAAGCCACTGCTTGATTTTTTCTAAATGACTTAAATTGCACATAATTTCTCCAAGTATCGAATGTTTTTTTGGTCGGCCGTTGGTAAGCAATGATATCAGGAACGAACAATTGAAATGTTTGCAAATTAAAAATTTACATGTTTTAGTCAAAATTTTGGATGGAAACAATTATTAACACTTTCGAAAATAGTAAAACTTTAAGAGCAAATTCTCATATTTATTGCTGTTGGTTATAGCCAAAATGAAAGTGTTTAGCCTAATACTTTATTATTTTTTTTTTTAATCTAGGCTCGAAATAGTGTTTCACATCATAGAGGTAAAATAATATTAATATAAATTGTTATTTTCGATATAGCCAAAGATATAGAATTCCTGTAGATAATTGTCTGTTGTGATTAAAGCCGAATTACTTATTAAAAAGAAAAAGAAGAATTCTCATCTTGTAACATGTACTTTAAAGAAATTGCCTTTTTCTACTCAAGCAAAGTTAACTTTTTTTCGTATCAGAAAAATATTCTATTTATAAATTTACTGAATAAAATTTGCTAATATTTTTTCACTACTCCTGATATTACTTTTTTATTTATAAGAAAACATTAGGTAATTCTTAATGAGTTTGTCAGAAAATATTGATCATGCTTAGAAATGATTTCAACTAAATTTGCTAAGTTCATTAATTTACTGACAAACTTGTTGAGCATTAGAGATAGTAGATAAATATTTTGTCTGTAGTTAAAAATAGGTATGGGAATATTTATTTCTTCATGCATTTTGTATGAAAAGTTACTTTAATTATATTCTAATATAAAAATACTAGAAAACATTGGTAACATGTCAAAGCTTTCTGTAGATTCCTTGAGAACCAAATAATTATTTTATCAATTGATTTTTTGTTTTTCTTTTGTCATAGGATGATCCAATGCTGCGGACATCTATAAAAAAGGAAGAAGAGAGACTATCTTCAGAACCTCCCGACGAAGTAAAGTTTCGTAAAAATAAGATAAGAAAAAATTCTCTTTCACTGTTGGATCCAGATGGAACAGCGATACCATCTTTACTTGATTTAACGCAACAAGATTTTGAAGTAAATGCTCCAGTAAATAATATTCTTCTTCATGGTACAGATTTGCTCACTGCTTTAGATATAACTGAGCATATATAGCTAGAGCTGTACGCTGGTGAAACAGCAGTTGTACGAGAGTTTGAAATCATACCCCTAATAGTTATTAAAGGAGACAGTGTTCAAGTGGAAAATGTTCAGCTTGTTGTGAATAGTAACTAACAAAATAATTTAAGATTGAATAAATGACTGAAATGAGGATCTCAGTTGTGTGTGGCTTTGAGATGTGACAATTTATTCCGCTTTTATAATAGTTTTGGATTTCATTCCTATTGCAAATGAAAAAAGAAATGTAATTTACTGCACAACTTATTTTGTTTTCTGACATAATTCAATAGTGTTGTTATTATATTCAGATTTGATTTTATATCATATTTTTGTAATTTTATAAACATAAATCATACATTGCTTAGAAAATCAACTGTATATTTCCAACGTTTGTATATATTCCTAATTATAATTATTACAGCGTTGTCGTACTAAAGAATTGAATTTTGCCTCATTTCATTTTTAAATTATATTGTTACTTGCATGATTTATGGAAAAATTCTCATCGTGTAGAGTCTCAGTTTTAGTTTCAAGCTCTCTTTTTTTTTACTGTTATGAAGTTCTTAGTGATATATTCTGTTTATACATAGATTATATTATTTTAAAATAAACAGTTCTGTGCTGTTGGTTTTATTGTGCACTTATTTTATGTTAATTTTTTTAAATTTTTATTTATTAGGTCGATTTCATACACTCATTTCAAGTACCTAAAGTAGAGCCAAATAATTTCATATAAAGATTTATAAACTTTTTATACACAACAATACTGCCATATAATACATTAGTGGTTATGAAGCATTTCAAAATTTAGGTTTTAGATAAGAATAGGGTAGGGTATTTTCTGAACAGAAGTTATAATGCAATATAGTTTTTAGTCTCTGTGTAATATCAAATTTCAGCAAATTTTATAGAAATAAGTACAGGGTACAAAGTCAAAGACATTCTATATATATATATATATATATATATTAAAAAAAAAACAAGGTTTGATATTGCACAGATTTGATACTTACTGTTTTAATTTAGTGGCTGTATAAATTGCAATATAAAATTTCGAATCTACATATGTTTTTATAAAGTTTGCCCGGGGTTTTTTAATTTTACTGGAAATTATTAGAAGATATTTGAAAATACATATATGTGCAAATTTTATATCATAAGTTTATAAATGTGAAAGTTAACGGGAAAGTAGCGCTCGGGTAAATAAATTATATAAACATTTAATTTACTTGTTTTATTTTTTTCAATCGTATCATGTTTATTTTGAAAGAAATTGTTCGGATTTGTGGAATACATGACCAGTGCTTTTAAGTAAGTTGATGTACAATTCCCAGTTTGGATTCTATTGTATATTTGGTTGCCTATTCGTTGAATTGCAAACTTATTTAGCCCCATCTATTTTTTAGTAGCAATATTTTGCAATTTTATTTTTAAATCATTTCAGTTAAAATATTGTTAACCAAAACATTTGTTATTCTGATATATCATTTCAATGATTAAGAAAATAAAGTAGATTGAATCGATTACTAGCATTTTTTGGATTTTTAAAAAAATATTTGTTGTTACAGTAACCTAACTATTTAAGTAGCGCTGTTTTGGTCGAAAAAATTTTATAAAAATGAAATGTTTTCGAATATTTTTGTTGTTTCACCTTTTCATTTAAAATATTCAAAAAAAGTTAATGTAATTTTTTTTTTATGTAAAATGTTTGGTATTCAATGGCTAACTTCATTTACATCTGTCATATGTCAAGTAAAAAGTCGCGTCAAAACAAAACTTTCGTAAGTGACGTAAAAGTCCAACTGTTTTTTAAATCTAAAAAAACCGAATATTTCTTTTATATATTTTTATAGAAAGTTTTGAAAGTTGTAATATATATATATATAATTAGAATCTGCAAGAAGTGTTATTAGTTTCAAAAGTCTTAACCTAGTGCTTCTGTGATAATAGAAATATGTCTCCGGAAATCAATGGAAACCCACCAAGTGTTACAAAAAGAAAGAAAACTCGTGATAAGAAGCCTCAACAAGCCTCCACTATAAATCCACTCGAATTTAACATCTCAAGTTGTAATTACTTTCCAACGAATCCAAATAGTTATCATAACATTAGTATTCCTGATATCACCTCTTATTACTCATATTTAAATTGTGCAAACCCAGGAGAGCCAATGTCTCTACCAGTTTATCCTATAAATTATGGTAATTACTTTTCGTCAAACTCGAAATTGTTCATGGGTGCTACGAAACCGCCAATGGTGCCTTCAGTTAATGGTGATAGCAATGAATATCTCAGTTTACCAGTTGGAAATATAGATCTAAGTGATGATGTCAGTAAAAGAAGATTTTCTGATCCTGGTTTACCAAATGATAGTGATGATAGTGGAAATTCAATTGAGCATAAAATTATTGAAAAGTTGACTCATCAAGTGAATAGTTTGAAGGAGAGTAATAGAAAATTAACTCGAGAAGTAACAGAAATGCGAATAGAGTTGAATATGTTGAAACAACAACAAAGTTCAAGACATTTTGACAGAGAATATGAACCTGGAATGTTGGCTGATATTATTAGAGAGGTCAGAGACGCTGCAAGAGTTAGAGAAGATGCTTTATTGGCTAAGGTGAAACATATGATTGAAGAAAAGCAGTTGAGTATGGTAAGTTATCAGTTATTACTGCTGCGAATAGTGTTAGTTGAGCACTTAAGCAAAAGGCACCTTGAAAGATAATTAATTGTTATAGATATAAAATGAACGGAAATTTCCATTTGTTAATGAAGCACCGTGAAAAATTGGGCAATTATTACACAAATAGAAGCGTTAACTATAACATATCCTCTTTATTCTAGTTTATAAAATATATCTTAATTGTTGATTTAATAAATACAATTCAATTACCTTTCATTCACCTACTTCAGATTTTGCAGCACACTGATTGTATATTCTGTACGAACACCACTGATGTCACATACACAACAGAAACAAGCAATAATGTCCATTAAAATATGTAAATTTACCCAACTTACGTAACGATTCTACAGAACATACTTATACTTAATCACGTATTCTTTATTTATCGGTCAGTGTTAAAAATTAACACTTTGACATATTCTCAGTATTTACTGTTCTAATTCAAATATGAAGAAGTGGGTTTTTTAGAATTAATACTACTTAATTATCAGTTTCAATTCGTTTCAATTTAATTAATTTCATTATTTTAGTTTCTAAAAGGATCAAAAGAAAAATTTGTTGAATGATTGAAATTTATGATTTGTGAATTTTATGAGAAAAAAAGCAATTGGTTAGAAATGAATCTTAGAAACTGTAGCAAAAATCTTGGGGTCTGTGGTTGTCTCCATGGTTTGTTTCAAAATTCCTTCAGCATTATTGTATTTAGTTATAAAATTTAAGAGTCAGATGAATGAATTGAATTTTGCCTCAACATCGAGCTGCTTTTACGAAAAATGTTCTCAATGACTAAATGCTGAGTTATTTTTCTTTAAAAAAGATTTGCAATTTTAATAATCTGATTCCATAAATTTGCTGCTCCCTATAATTTTTTGAGTCCAATTTAAACAAATCATATCTTTTTATCATTAAAATAAATAATTACTAATGTGATTCATTTTTTTTTTTTTTATTTGTTGATTAGGTCTAGTGAAAGTTTAGCACTGAGCTTTTCGATTGGAGCTTGTTACCACGCAATTGATGACGTAGCGGATTACATCATATTAGTGCGTAATCCTTTCTCTAGATGGCTCTCGCGGCTCTAAAGCAAAATACTGTGCAAATTTATATTTCCCTCATGTATGCTTTGTACATAATATAAAGTACACTGTTTATATTTACCGAGCAATATCAGCATGTGGACTCTGTGCATGCAGTTAATTTCTCCACTTTTTTCCCGCCACCGTCACCTTTGTTAGTATCCTTTTTACAGCTAAAGGTTAAAAATTTATGGCCATTGAAAAAAAATCAACGATGTAAAAATGTTTGTGGTCATATCCCTTAGTAAAAAAGTCAATAGAGAAGAAGTATTTGTTCATTTTGTCCTTTTAAACTTGTTTTTTTTTTTAGTTTCCAGATTATTTGTTATGTACATATTATCGTAAAGATTTTTTTGTTGATCTTCAGAAGATTTTTAATTTCTGATTATTTTATTTGGTGAAGAGAATCTTTATTAAATGTTAATCAGTTGTCTGTTTGAGGAGTAGGAAAAGATTAGTACTTATCGTATATTGACTTTTCTGAAGCTTTTCATAATCTGCTTGTTGTATTTATGGAAAAAATTTGATGAATAGTTGCTTCAAATTGGGCAATGCATTATTAATAAAAAAATATTTCATTAAAATTACAACTAGACCATATGTTAGATAACGAGTTAATAATTTGTTAGATTATTGAATATTGATTGTTAAATATGTAACGAAATTGATCATGATTGCCAGTTTTCACTCGACTAAAATATTGTTATTTATTAGGGATTGAAATTCATAGTTGATTATAATTATCATTCTGTACCCAATGTTGTGCTCTTCATCATTAAATCTATCGTTGAAAATGTCTGCAATTGGAACTTAAAAATTTTAGATAAAACCGGACAAATTATTTCAAGAGAAATCTAATCCTTGAAGCAAGATGCTCCTTTTTTGTTTTTTATCAACATAAATTCCAGAATAAACAAAATATATCTGTAATAAACATAAGTTACTAATAAAAATACGGACATTTTATCATGGTAATGTATACTGGGCTATAAATCTGTGATTTTGATACCGTTTTTATCAAATTTGTATCCTATAGAACAGAAAAAATAAATAAAAGAAATGAAGGGGAGTAGTTTATGGGAAGTATTTTTTTTTATATTATACAGTTTGCAAATTTCGATGTTCACCATTGATACTCAGTTGTTAGAAGAGGTATAGAACATCGGTTAAATGGAGAATGAAATAAATTTAATTTCAAATTAATTCTGGTTTTTTCAGTTTTGAGGTTGTTCGAAAAAACTGAAATTTGACGATTTCAATTTCATCAATTATTCGATAACACTTCTTGCGAGTGCTTTATTAAGACAAATTAGAGAAAGACTTTATTTGTTTCTAAGATATCAACGCAATTTTTTTTTTCTTATGGGGACCAGATAGTCTTTGAATGAAGGTTTTAAAATATGCAACATTACATTACAGGATAGCCTCCTAATTCTTGTCTAACTTTTTTTTGGAGCTGCAGAAAAAGATTTTTTGATATGTTTGTACTATAAAAAACTGGAAGGTTATAATTTTATTGTGACCATTTTTTAGAAAGTTGCGTCTTGACGAAAAAAAAATTGCAACATTTTTTTGTCAGGACGATATACATACACTAATTAATTCTAAGCAGGATTTCATACTTGTGTTAAAATTCTCTTAGCGAATGTGCTGGAACACGTAAAAATGAGATCACATTAGCATATTCATTTATTGTAGCAAATAAAAGGTGTATACAAAAAGTCATTTTAGTTAGTACCTACCTTCTATATGTTCAGGTAGAAATCCTGACTGATACATTTGAGTGGTGGTCCTCTTAACATCACGTCAAATAAACCTACGGAAGTAACACCATTTAACCAGTGTTTAGTGCGGTTTCGCGCTTTTAGTATTTTGCCCACCCACAGAGTTTACCTGCACGGTAATTTTGTGAATGAACTTCACCCTTAAAACTCTTTAATTTGCTGATGACATTGTAAACAGTTTTAATGTTTTTTACAAAACCTAAATAATAATAAAAAAAGCGAAACGCTTTCATGGATTGAACAATCAGAAATTGGATTGACATGGAAGATTGATTGTGTTTGAAAGGGTGGATTGATGCAATTTTTAATATGAAAAATTAATCTAGTGCTATTTTCAATATATTGTAAATGCAGCAATTGCCTTACAAAGACATTATGATGCCAGGAGTGCACTCTCTTCATGACATTCGATACGGGCTGTGCTGGCATGGCTGCGCAAACAACAAGATTGCCCTAATGGAGGTTTTAGTCGTATTTCGAGGGGTTAACCATTCGCGCCCATCTAGGATTATTATTCCGACTATTACAGCAATTAAGCGGTCAAATGAAAGGTTTGGGTGCTTCTGTTGAGTAAATTGAATGTAGTTCAACCCGAAAATACTTTTGTTTTTGTGACTACAGTTTATACCTGTTTCGCTTTTTCTTTCGATTCAGCATCCGTGCTCAGAAATCCGATACGGCCATCTAAGCGACCATCCATCCATCCACTATAGTTGATGAGAACATCTACTTCTCCGAGCAAATATTGACAGAGTGCTGTCCACGTACTCTCGGCCTGGGAAATCTTAATAAAATCAATAACGGCCATGATTGTGGCACGGAAATCATCGGAAACTTGAGGCATTGACGATTTACTTTGATATACCGCATTTAATCTATAATGAAATTAGATAAGATGGTTAGTATAGTGAAGCATTATTATCTATCTCAGTTTTCCTGTTATAATTATTTAATTGTATTGAGTTTTCAACCAAATAACGATTGATGGTTTCTATGGTCACCTTGTCAACAACTTGCTACTAAAAGTCAAACTACTGGTGTTATAAATTTGTTTTTCTTGAAAATGGAAAAACACGGCATCGTTCCGGATGTTCTAGATGCTATTCCCAAACATGTCACTGAAATCATTTATCCTAAAGGTGTGAAAGTTCAATTGGGAAATAAATTAACTCCAACACAAGTTAAAGATGAACCTACTGTCCAATGGAATGCTGAAGAAGGTGCATTTTATACTTTATGTATGACAGATCCTGATGCTCCTAGTAGAAAAACACCAAAATTTCGAGAATGGCATCATTGGCTTGTTGTTAACATTCCTGGAAATAATATTGAACAAGGTGAAGTTCTCTCGGGATACATCGGTTCTGGACCTCCGAAAGGCAGTGGGCTACATCGATATGTTTTCGTTGTCTATAAGCAAAATGGAAAAATTAATTGTACCGAAAAAAGATTACCGAATAATTCTGGCGAAGGTCGTGGAAAATTTTCTATTAAAAAATTTGCTGAGAAATATCAATTGGGTGAACCTATTTCGGGAAATTTCTTCCAAGCAGAGTGGGATGACTATGTACCAACTTTATATAAAAAGTTGGGCATGTAATGTTCATTACATTATATTTATCTATGTTGTTTACTAATGATTGTTAGAATATAATTCGAATAAAGTTAAGGAAAGTTGCGTCTTTAAATTTATTTAGCACAAGCAATTGCAACGAGTAACCTGAAGTACCAAAAATATTAGAACATTAAAACTGTTAGAATTATACCTTATTTTATTATTATAAAAAATTGCATTGGTTAATAATTAGGAGGAATTAAAATTTTTCTGAATGATTGAAAATCTCTTGTACTTATTTCAGAACCACTTGCAGCTGGTGAATGAAAAGAATCGCAACAATGACCGCATTTCTAAATTAGAAGAGCAATTGAAAAGTTTGAGTGTAAACAACTCAAGGTAAGTGTACGCATTTTCCATAAAATTTTCGATTTTTCCATTAACTATTGAGCTATAATTGGCGTTAATGACACAGCAGCAATAAAAGCTCACCAATGTATGGAGGGTTTGCGCCCCGTTTAATAAACGTCATCCGTCCGAAGTCGTTGAATTACTACCCTTGGGCGGAACAACGTCCTGAGCACATAATTCAGTGCGCCGTAATTTTCTCAGGGACGCTTCGTTCTGTGTTGTTTGTACTGGCGAGAAAATATGGCGAGCGATAAGGCATGTTCGCTGCTATCAGTGGTCGGCGGACGTCGCTTAAAGCGTGCGTGTCCGCTAACCAACGACGACGGTCATCATCACAGACAATTTTTGTTTCTTATCTTCATACCGATCTAATACTATGGCTGGTAGCTGATAACAGACTCGATTTTTTTTAATTTAAACAAATTATTAATTTGGAAATTGATAAGAAATTAGAATTTTATCGATGATTTATAACGGTTCTCAAGATGAAAATCGGCGATAAAGGGTTAAAATATTTGGAATACCTACAATTCCGATACTTTATGATATTTATATTTTTAGTCATTTTTATTTAATTTCAAAATCTATTTGTCTAATTTATTTCCAACTCTGTAACGTTTTAGTAATGATGGAAAAAAGTTTAGACTCCAGAGAGTTGCGGATGAATTAGATAATTAGATTCAACTATGAAATATAAATAACTAAAGAGTCATATTATAATATTCTAATATTCTTTAATAAGGGTCCAACTGGAAGTGACTCTGATGCTGTTTTTAAATTTGAAAAAACTTATCATATTTGTAAAGTTGTAAACCGTTTGATTCTTAACTTCCAATTTGCTTATTTGATGCTAAAATTATTGATGCTAATTCCAGATGTGAAGAAGCTGAGGAAACAGGAACTGAAGACAGCTCTAGTGCAGCTCGCCAAGTATTGGAACTTGAACGCGAAGCTTTAGTTTTACGAAGAGAACTTCAAGAAACTCGCGCTAAAAAAGAAGAAGCTGATCAAAAATTACAACAGTAAGTTTATACACTATTATCATATTTCCAAAATTAATATTATTTTGATAGTCACGAAGCAAATTTTAAGATGATCTCATGGTAAGATTTTTTCTTACTGCTTAGTTTTGTCTTTTTTAATTTTTTTATATGTTGGTTAGTTGTTATATTTTTATTATATTTTAAATAGGTTGGATAAGAAATTATCAACGATTTTACGACGAAACGATATCTGCATTTCGGATATCTCAGAAGATGGTAAAACAAACTCAGTCGACACAATTTCCGTAACAACTACATCTTCAATTTCGCAGCCTCTTCCAAGAGTAACATTATCAGGACCAGTCACTGATTTATGATTTATTAATATAAAGAACACATTATTAATAATTTTATGGCAATAATGTCAGTAGAGAAACTTTAGGAATTGAACGTCAGAAGTTTTAATAGTAACTCTGATAATATCACGCTCTCTATATTTCTAAAATTTTCAAGTGCCTATCTAACCACGCCTTATAATATTCTGTAAGTAAGCTAAAGATATATTTTCATGCTTACAAAAATGTTTAGATAACCGTAGGTTTTTCATTCGATTAAATTTGAGTTTTTGTGTAAATAGTTGCTAAAAATTTGGTGGTCATTTGATAGCAATAATCGATTAGATACTTTTATTTATTATAAGTAAACTTTTACTGTAAATCACAGAGGTTGTGGAGACATTCCATCCATGAATATACTTTTTTTTATTCTTTTTAATATGGTAATCTGTAGCCATTTTTTTTTTATTTTGCCATTTCTGTGCTCATATTTTCTATTTTATTTTTTCAGTTATGTTTAATTGTATCGACTTCCTGCTCATTTTCAATGCCAGTTTGGTTTAAAATAAAAAATGCTGTAGTTGAGTCGAAACAATTGTCAAGCACGAGATGCCATACAATTTCATTTTTAAAACGCATTTACACTGCCAAATATCGTGTACTTACCCAATTGCTATGTAATCTGTGAATTTGTTTACTTAATGTTATAACAACATTCCAATTGAATTAGTAATATCATGTCATGTCAACTTTAGATATATTTTAGTATATAATAGATTTTTTGTAGTTATTGTCACCCAACATAACAGAATATAATTGTAATAGAATTAATCTTTAATTTGTTCTTAAGGGTGTAGTTTCCCTTTTTGTTTTAAACATTGTTGGATAATCAAGAAAAAAATAAACATTTATATTTTTCTAACATTTCCGCTTTTGTTTTTCCCTTTTTCTCTTGAAATAACAAAACGATGAGAATCTTCTCACTTGTTGAAACACTCGACTTGATATAAGTGAAAGCGATAGGGAGCACCTTTTAGAAGCTTTTTCTCTAAAAATAATCTTTCAGGAATTGGTGATGTAATTTTTTTTCATCAATTAGATGAAATTATGTTACTGCCCACTACATCATAGTGATGGAAGCGTGTTATTGTCACGTGTGGGCCACGCGGTCAGAACTACCCACTTCCGGTCGACGCAGGAAGTACCGGGCGTCATTCAATACTCCTCAAATAATTTACATAATTACGTTATTGTTTCCCAGGTTAAGGGGTGGCCTTAGTAGACAACCCTTTGTGGTAAAGGGTTATTATTGCACTGACCTGATGATAACGGAAATTGCCGGAAGATAGAACCTTTTGGTTATTAATAAATCATCGCTAAATTGTTGCGGTTTCTGAATATTCCGGACAGCGAATTCAATGTTTGAACTACACTTTTGGTAAGAAATGATAAAATGATCGAAAATATTTTTCACAAAATGTCTGAATTTTTAGTTTATTTTTGTTTTTTGAACATCCGACATCTGACTTGCTTATCCATTTAAAAAGATTGCTTGAAAGTCATAAATAACACGAATTACAAAATAAAATTTCTGTCAAAATTCTCTATTCTTTTTCGAGATAAGGAGCACTAAATGTAACTGTAACGAAAACAGATTTATCCTAAAATTCTTATACTGTTTACACTCTTTCAAATGGGTTTGTTTGTGTGTTAGTCAATAAGTAAATAATCTTTGAGTACTTAATATTTCTCTTAATTTGAAATTAATGTTTCTTCGATACAAGATGCAACATGTTTGTGGACTTTGGAGTAGGTGTATGCTTTAAAATTCAGAGTAAATTTTGCATGAGCGATTTAGTTTCTTTTGAAAATATTCTGTTCAGCCTTAAAACAAACAATTTCACCTGGCGGTATATTGTTTTAAGGGTTGATGTATTTAAATATCAAATATTTGTGGGTCCACTTTGAGACCACCCATGAAGGTTTCATCGAGGTGTTAACAAGCTTCTCCGGTATTTTTATGCACGGTCCTGCTTTCAATGGAAAAAATATCTGGTTGCATTAACACGTTTTTATACCATCAAAACTTTTATTATGACTGAATTCGAATTGTCTTGTGAATTAAACCCAAAGTTTACAACCTTAATTGCGATAAAAAAATAAACGTTTTTATGTGAAACCAAGAAAAACACAAACGAAAATATATAAGTTGATGAAGACAATTAGCAAGCAATTTATGAAAGAATAATTCAATAAAAGTGCACCGAAAAAATATTTACAAACGAAGTATGTACAAAAGCCTTATAATCTCAATTTTATGAAAAATATTAAAGCAAACACTGCCGGAAATGTCTATAGACAGAGAGATTGCCGATCAAAATATAGAGAAGAGAGGAGATCACTGACTATCGACTTTAAATATTTACACTTGTTTTTATAAGCGAGAAAATGAGTTTAGAAATAAAGAGACAACTCGCGTTTGCAATGAGATTTCAATTAAACACGACGACGCGTCGCGACGACTATTTTCATTATAATGAATTCTTGCTGTACACTCAACAACACTATATAATTATTCATTCTACAAAAAGATTTTGTATGCTCTTTTCGATTATTCATTGTGAAAGTCGATGTATCTTCATAACATTAAAAGCAATGTGATATTCCTCGATATTATGCTATTAAAAAATCCAAAATAGTACAGTCACAGACAAATAAAATATATAATTAATTCCAATCCAAAAATTAATTAATCTTTGATCAAAAAATAATAAACATTTTTGGATTTATTATTTGAGAACCCCTTCGTTTGAAGCGTGCACATTATAACAAAACCGTAAACCAGGTGCAAGTCAGTGAATAATAAAATAATTGGTCAATGACTTAACAAAATCAAACTGAGTTATCAGTCGATATCAGACGAGCTGTCAACGATCGTCGCGATGAGCCGGTAATTGGGTGATATTTCAGCTAGGTTTTACTAGGGGATAAGGCCCCCACGTGCTGAACAGTGACTAAGCTTGTATAAACAGAGGAGCACTAAAGACAGATTGGCAATACTTATGGCAACAAGACCATCACCATTCTCAAAAAGCAATATCGATACAGTGCAAGTGCGGATGTAATTGTTTTAGGATTTAGTGTTGATCATAATCTGAAAGCTATAAATGGAAAAACAATAAAATTGGAAAAGATATATAGACATAATTTTTTTGTATTCTACATTTTGTCTTGAAGACCTTGTCAATTAGTTATAGGATGTTGAAGAATTAACACTTTTAATTTACACAGACAGCACTCAATAAAAGAGTTCTCAGAGTTGCAAAACTGCAAGTACTACTCAATTTTTATCTCGCCAAGGATAATTTAATTGTCTTAATTCGTTACTCAAGGATAGGTCATCCACTCGTTGTTTTTTTCACATCTCATTTTGACACACATACCTAACGCTGTCGAGGTTACTAAATATCATTATTATTTTTACAGAATCTTGTTGTGATAGGATTATAAAGCGTGGTTGTGAATAACACTCATTTTTTTTTTTTTAAATTTGATATAAATTTTCTTTTGTATTTTAAAATTTAATTCAGAAGTGTTAATTTTATAAAAGTTTTGACAACGTGCTAAAATGTAGTGACGATGATGATGACATAAAATCTTCTGTTTCATACCATCAGAAGATGTTGAAAGCTTTTGTATGTGTGTGGTCCATAAAAGGAGTACTGAAGAGTCTTCAGCACGGCGATTGTCTCGTCTGAATATGTTCAAGTGCTACTTTATTTCTCTTAGATTCGAAGACTACGAAACATTTTCAGAATCATTCCTCACAAATTATCTGAGATTTATATTGCCGTGACATTTAATTCTGCCTACTTGTAACTGTTTTGAAGGATTTTTCGACGCCAGAAAGGGAGATACTTTCTTCTTCCACATTTCACACTAACTTTTCAACATCGCGATGATAACACTTTCTTAGTGGAAGTGATCATAAAAATTCGAAATTTTCGGTCAGTTTCCTCTGAGATTTCTGAAGCAAAAAAATATGGAAACTCATTGACAGAATGATTTCCTCTATCACATTAATGCGTTTATTGGAAATTTCAATTGAGATTTTATTATCTGTCTTCTAAGAGCATCACCATATGTTTCAATGCTATAAAAATGTAAAGCCCACACATTTCTATTAATCTCGACCTGTAAAAGATTTTTTTATCGACTCATAGGTTATACCTATACAGTGGGAACGACGTTGAGTGGTTTTTTATAATGGTCGAACAGTAGCAGTCTTTGTTGACCGAGATGATGCAGGCCGAATGTGTGAATTGATAAAGAATAACATGTTTTTTAATGAACCCGTGAGTAAAATACCACACCTGACAAATCCTCGAAAATACGGGAGCTTCTCTCAACTCAAGCTTTTTGTTTGTTTCCATCATCATCGTTTTATAACATTTGTTTAAATTAAGAGCAATATTGTTGTTCCATTTGTTTGTATCGGGTTTATTACTTTGTTTGGTCTGTAACCGCGACAACAAAGAAAGTATAAATTGCCTGTAATTACACATCAAATATTTTTTCACCTTACAACACAGAGTAATCTAATTAAGTTTTAATAGACGGTTTCGCGTAAAGTTTCTGAAGCAGATTATTGTCTCCATTGCAAAATATAAGAATTTTTAAGATTGATATTGTAACTATTTATGGAATATTTGTTGATTCCTTTATATTGTTAAATCGGTAAACATTTGATTCTAAATGATTTTAATCTTATATTAGATTATTAATTTTTTGTTTAGAAGTAGATAATATTGAAAATTATTATGTATTGCTGAGTACTAAGATTAGGCGTTGGCTTCTAACAACGTTGCCACCTAGAGCACTCAGCCACAAACGTCACACTTCCTTCTCTAATTATCATTTGGCAAGATTGAAAATTCCCATCGTTCAGTTTTTCATTATATAATAATTATTTTTCAGACAATAGAGCTGTACAGGGTGGTGCATTTTCGATGTCCGCGTAGGGAGATTTCCAAAACTAGAAGGTTTGTAAAAAATAATAATTTTGGTAAATATCGTAAGTTGATATCGTCTTTTGTTTTTTAGTTTTTTAGTGATATTTTAAAAAATTCATATCTACGTTTATATTGGAGGTAAGCGATAGTACAAACAAACATTTTTTTAAACAGTATTAAACAGTTATTAGTTCATTATTAGTTGGCTGTGACACTTTTGAACAGCTAATTTTTTTCTGACCCTAAAAATATGTAAATTTTATGTGATGATTGTTAGAAAAATAGATTGTTTTAATTTATTGTTGTTAATATGTAGGTGGCTATGCATACAATTAGTTTATTTAGAAATTGATTATTTAGCAATGTATCAACTAGATTCGATAATACTTTTTGATTCATAAATGTTCCTACTTTTAGTGTTTTTACATAAAAATGTTTTTTTGAATGCAACGTTTAAGTAAATATAGGCTTATGGTACAAGAAATTTTTATTTTTAGAGCTTATTTGTTTGTTGGACACCACATTTGTCGTTTTCCTGTGGATTCCAGTGATAACTTCTACCAAAAATGCAAATTATTGAATTATGTCTTCGAATATTTATACTAAAATCAATATTTTTTCCATCTTATTGATTGATTTTTATAACAGTATGCAAAATAGCCATCAACACATAATCTTTTGTTTTTTATAGTCAATAACAACCATTTATCTTGGATTTCTTTTGCAATTTTCTAGTCTCAGAAGATTCTCATGTGCATACAGAGCTCTTGTCTTATGATTAGTAGTAAGAGAAGAGAATCTAATACATTATTTACACTTGAACACTCAGTTTCTATAGAAACCAATTTTTCACATGGCCAACTATTAACAATTAACATATAAGAAAAAAATATTTCTTTTCTAGAAAATTTGTGGGAATAATATAACATATTTATATTTTTGAAATCAGAAAAAAATTAGGTTTTCAAAAATGTCTTAGCCAACTATGGTTTCTATTTGAAAAAAATGCAGCTTTGTATTTTTGAAGTCAAACTAATTATCTAAAAAAATATGTATTGATATTACTGAACTCTACGAAAAAAACTGCATAATTATGTTTTTGTTTCAATTGTTTACCTTCAATATCAACGTAGTTATAAATTTTTTAAAATATTGCTTATAACTAAAGAACAATAGACGATCTGAAAAATTTGTATTTGTTTTTTTTTTCAAATTTTCTAGTTTTGAAAATCTCCCTATGCGGACATTGAAAATGCACCACTCTGTATAGTGAAAAATTTTTTTTCTCAAAGTTGTATGTGCATATGAGTTTGTGTCCACAAATGAACATTTAAATGCAGTGAAAAAAGTCCAAATTTTCAAAATAAACGTTTTTAAAAACTGTCAATTTGTCAAAGCAAATTCAAATGAGCGATTTTACCGCCGCTGCTGACGTTATAAATCCACACCAATCAGATTATTTCAAGCAGAAACTTATTGGGACTTACTCTATGCTTATTGGTGGAGTTTATCTGCGTCACCGTTGGCGCCAAAGTCTATTATTCAAAAAGGTCATTTTGTTCAGTCTCTTTTGGAATTTTTTTGCATATTTGGAAAATGATGCGGGTCTTTTTATTTTTAATGTAGCTTTATTTGAAACAATTAGGAAAAAACGCTGTACAGGCTGTATTTCCGTTGAAAATTTCCAATACATACTTCTATTATTTTTTGTTCATTGAGTTGTCTAACCAAATACAACTTGTAGGTACGAAATCGATTGAGCGTTGATTGTCTCTAAAACTATCTAAAATCGAAAATTTGCGTCAATTTCATATCCACTAGTGGTTTTACTTATGACTTATGACAATCCAAATTGAGAAAAATTATTCTTCTTTCCATTCAAATCAATCAATCCTAAACAAGTTGTAGATTATTGTGTCTGTGTTGTTTTTTGGAATCTTAATTTTTTTTTATTTGTTCTAAATTTTTTTGTGAATTGGTTGATCTTTTGTTTACGTTCTTTCTATATTGTTATATTCAATTCAAGTTGGAGAAAAAAGTTCAAAATTTGTTGACCAGTTTAATTTGTAAATTTGGAGAATTTTTTCTTTTTGGCAGAAACGACTCTGGGCATTTATGACACTTATAAGCCACAGTAACGCTCTTTGATTTCATTCTTTGCTAACTCTTTGCGGTACGAGAAATTAAAACAGAAAAAATCTTACCGGTAAAATTTCTTATTTTTTATTTGTTCAAAAGTTTTTAGAAAAATAAGGTCAAATTTAAATCCATCATACCAATAGAGTTCTTAAACAAATAACATATAACTGGTAACAATTTGCTTCAAACGTTTCAAATGTTTTATTTTAACAGGTTTTGCAGAAATACAATTTTAATGCATGTATAAATAGCGAGAGACTAGCCTTAAACCACTACATAAAGGTAAGAATTTGTTTTCAGAGAGATGCAAATTTCCTTAACAATTCCAGTTTTGGTAGTTTAAATTTTGCACTACCCTACCGCAAAGAGTTAACTCACTTAAGTACAATATGGTCTCAGTGTGTCGCTTTACATATTTTCTAAATTATAAAACAGTTTTTGACCTGAAATCGAAATTCTAGGTGCATCTCGAACAACTAAAGGGAGGGTGTCGGTCCTTGGATATTCATTTTATAAGATCAAAAAGTACCGCATCACTTTTAGATTACAATAAGTACTGAGCAGTAAAGAAAAATGGTTTCCCACAAGTTATACAGTTTCCAACGATACTGAAATTTGAAAGGGATATAGTTACTTCATAAGTTATTATCATTCGCGATTTCAGATTAGTTTTGTTCTTCCACCTTTGAAATCATGGTTTTAAATATAACTTTTTTTTAGAAGCGGCTCAGTGCCGAATGAAAAACGCTGAAGTTACTTCTAGAGATAAAGACTAATACTTTTCAAAATCGAGCAGACGCTCTCATGAGTTTTTTAGAGCCAAGAGTGTTAAGACATTAAGAGCTTTCTTCACTTTTCCTCCAAGTATCTTGTTTTTCATGAGCTTTGATTTATCGTCTTTAAAGTTTAAAAAAAATGAATTTTAGTGGGAAGTTGAGACAAAAATCGTTTTCGTCTTATTGTGCTTAATGGGGTTATTCTGTAATTCTAACATTCTATAATATCACTGTTATGTTTTCATATCTATGACAGCAATTCTGTGTGTAGGAGGATAAATTTTAGTACATATATCTTTGATGTACTAACGTATAAAAATAAAAGAGTTGTCTAGAGTGTTTAAGAACGTTCTAGTAATTTGAGTTTTTGAGTTTTTGAGAACTAACTCCTCTGTGCTAGTTGGTCTTAGTTTTGGCTTACAGGTCAACAAGATGGATCGTACTGGCTGAATAGTCAGGGGCGAGGAGTTACCTTCCGGAGGGTGCTGCTTGCTAAAGATCACAGTGGCATAGTGAGGGTTATGTCCACGGGCTGCCAAGGGTGTTGGTGTTAAGGCCAATGTGTACCAAAGGGATATCCCGAGTTTATAGTTTATGTTGGCACGTTAGTGCTGTTTTAATTATTGTATGTGGACGAAGTTACAAAGATGACAGTTATAAGTCATCTTATTATAAAGAGATGATGGTCTTTATGACGAATATGCTGTGCTTTGGGACTTGAACTTGAAATCAGCATAAGGCATGCATTTCTCCTAGTACGATCTAAGATACTGTATTTCAGTATTGTTTCAGCATTGTATCATATGAGATAACAGGGTAGCTGTTGAAGTGGAGTAACTGCAATATTGCTGATAATGATTAAGAGACTAGGGGTGTCACCGTAAGGTGACAATAACTCCACGTAAGTCTGTATTGGACATAATTTATAAATCAGAAGATTAAGACGTAATGTATTTTCCACATGCCTGAACGATTGACTTAATGACAATGTCTAGTAGAACCTGCTGTATCTACGGCTGCTGACAGAAGTGGTACCTGAGTCTCTCTAAGATATTGATTTGTTTATATATTTTTTTTAAATACCTTTGAAAATATAGTCTATCCTTCATATGAAGATAACAGTTTAACAGTAACATTACAAAATGTTAGGAGTTAAAGAATAGAAGTATAATACTCTGAAAAGGGATTTTCTGGTTATTTTTCGAGCAAGTGATATAAAAAAGTCGTTTCGGAATTGAAGATTCTGTAACGAGTCTAGAATGAAAATTCGATTCAATACGAGTGGAATGCTGAAATGAAGCACCAAAATCAGGAATTGACTGGAACTACCAAAACAGTAAATGTTAGTTATCGTTTCGGTAAATTGTTGGGTGTCCCAACGATGTATTGAAGTGAATTTCATACTTGGAGATAAACAAATTTGGAAAAAAAATTTAGTGAAAAGTTGATTTAGATATCTATCATTATTCTGCATTTCTGCTTTTCAGTTATACAGGGTGTTTACTAAAAAGCAACAGCATAAATTTACATTTTTTCAAATGATACACTTAACTTTTCTTTACATTTTTGGATGTAACTTCTAAATTCAGTCTATATTGGTCGATTCCTTTTAGTTTAATAATAATTTAATGATGTTTTGTCAAAAACACAGACTTTTTGAAAATTTAACAATTTTTTGAGTTATTGCTGTTGAATAGTCAAAATCATGAAAAAGTTTGTTAAAAGTTGAATAACTTCAAAAATTGTAATGGAACGTCCGGTTTTCGGTTTTGCATTTAAAATATTCTCAATTTTATTTATTATTTATCTTGAATCCTGTACTGAAATAAGCAAAATTGAATTGTTCTTAGAATTGTTTGCATAATAAAATACTTAATAATCTTTCAGATGCAAAAACTGAAAACAAACTATTCCGTTTGAATTTTTTATTAATAGTTAATAATTCAACTTTGAAGAAATTTCTTTATTTGTTCGACATCTCGACCGCAATGGGCCAAAAAAATTGTATCATCTCAAAATCCGGACCTTATTCTTTTTCTATGTTTGTGTAATAGATTTCCAAATAAATAAGAGTGTTTTGTCGAAGATGTTAAATTTTTCTAAAAACTAAGATCGCTTAGTTTCGATTTACCAAAATTCAAAGCTACTTTTACTTTCTACTCAAAAAAACACAAGCTTTTAAGGCATAAAATGAACTTTGAAGAAGTGCTAATATTTTAATTATAGATCGAGAACTAGAAATTAATCGCTACGTATTTTTTATTTTTTCAAAAAAACTCCCCTCGAATTATTTTATAGTTTTTTCACATTCTTCATGTAAAGGTTTTGCAGATTTTTCCAAAATCGATTCAACATTAGACAAGTTCGAAATATTAGTTGAAATAGTATCTGAAACAGTGTTCCACAGTATAAATTTAGAAAAAAAGTATTTAATTTTTTTTGGCTCAAGGTGTCAATAGAGAAATTGTTAAAAACGGCACTGACAAACAAATCACAATGTAATTGGATAAATAGTTATTTGGGACACTAGGCCAGAAAATAATATTTAATAATATAATAATATGCCGAAAAATTTTAAAATGAAAGTCTGTTATTAATTATAATTCAACCAAAGTAGTTGTCCGATTTTTTTTATTATTATTGTTATTATGAATTTCAGGATTATTTACAAAGTGACATTTTGTTTTTGCTGAAAATAATAACTAAAAAACTAATTGTTTATATGCCAGTTCACATTAAAAAGGAAGCTGAGGAATTGAAGAATTGGTGTGTGAATAACAATGCGAATAATGTCTACAATGAGTATGTTCTACTCGCTTATCTTGAGGAAAGACAAATCAGTATTGAAAGTTACTCAAAATTAATTGCGTTTAAAAGTGTTTATTGAAACTTACGGAGACAATTGGATCACTTTTGCATAAAGTTAAGCTTTATTTTATTTAATTGTTTGTTAATTAGGGACAAAATGGTATGAAGTTCTCTTTCAAGCCAAAATTTGTTTAGATGACAATGATGACATTTGAAAAAATCAAAATCAAACAATGCTGTCATTCCACTATTTTGTGATTTTTTTAACAACTGTCCAAATCGTCGTTTTTGTAATGTCTAGGCCGGGAATTCGCTGTTTCCGATCGATTTCGAGTTATGCAAAATCGTCAATAAAGGATGAAGGCATAAAAAGACTTTTTCAACAAAGTCAAAGAACGTTAAATCAGTATTTTGCATCGCTTATGTTAAGTTTTGTATGACAAAATTTGAAATTTTGAAACTTAGAATTGTAAAAGCAACTTTTTCAAACAATTTTTTTCGGAATTTCATCCACAATTATCATTTTTAGCTTTTACGTATAAAAAATATTAAATATGACAACAAACGAACGTCTAATTTAAAACAAAATCTTTTCTTCGCATCAAATATTAACTAAAATTAATATTGAAAAAAGATCTATATGGAACCAACTGTAATAGAGCTTAGGTAAATGAAAAAAAATAAAAAATTTTTGCATTCAATCTGTTTGAAATACAAAACATACGGGCAACCACAAAAATCATTATTTTTTACTCTCTTTGACATTTTTTTTCTCTATAATACACATTTGATTATAATATGTATTTATTTATTTTATATATTAAATTTATTAATTATTAAAATTATTAAATTTTTTACCTTCTGTAAAGACTATATGTCTAGTAATTATAATCATAAAGACAGATCTATTTTATTCCTATTTATATTTTCTACTCAAAATTTTAACTGTAACATTATATAGCAAGTTTTTTAGCTTATAAGATTGAAAAATAAAAATAAGGTGAGGAAGTAATATTGGATAAAAATTTTTTCTCATTCCCAAGTTTTTTGCTGAGAATGAAAAAGATTAGACCGCATATTCATGAGCCACTTCTACCATCTCATTCATCATCGTCGCATGCATCCAAGCCTGGCTATTAAAACCTAGTTAGCTGGTATCTCCGGCTTGCAGTCCGTCGGACAATCTGCAGATCTAGCTAAAAATCACGCACTACTCTCATCCGTCCTTTTCTCCCCTTTTTAATCTAAAATCTCACCCTCCATCTTCATCTAGATATCACAACAATTTGTTGTCATCAGTAAATTGTTTTATCCTAACAATATGTCACACAAAAAACCCACATACCATGATAAGGATAAAAGGATGATAGTCGTCATTATATATGATCGATTCGATTTTCAGTTTTTATTATTGAACGATGTATAAGGGATTAGCTAGCATATGCTCTATTAAAGTTTGATTTTAATATTTTTATCCATTAAGCGGAATCTGATCCCAATGGATATAGGAAAGTAAGCTTTTAACGAGGACGTCATGGGAAGTATCTGTGAGTCTGTTAGTCCTTTAGCATTAAAGGAATTACTTATTTGATTTAGATAATCAACATAAATGAACATTTGCATTGATTCTGACTATTGTTTGTAAACAGTCCATAATAAAGAAGTTTTTATTTTATCTATCGAAGATAATGATAATTGATAAGTTTTATGGATCACCAGGAAGTTGATCTTTGGAAAATGCCACAAATATAACGGTTTAAACTTGAGACTGGCTAAAAAAATCATATAAAGTATATTGTTTAAATTAAAAAATAAATGAATGAAAAACAAATGTATTTGAATGTTTGGAATTTTATTTAAAACAAATCGATTATCTCTGTTATATTATAGTCTGATCATAATGACAGTGAAATTATTTATTAAGTCAGTACATAATCAGAAAGTGTTTGACAAACAACAATATTTGCTTTTTTATGCGAACATTCATACTGGTTGAGGATTAGAATGCCACAGTTTAAATATATCAATAAAATACATACAAACACAACAAATTGATGACACTTTATTATTTAATTTATATCTGTATACCTGTGTTATAGATTTAATAATAATACCTTTTATAAAAGCAATTTAATTATCTTTTGTTCTGTCTGTGTTATCCTATTAACATCTTGTTAAAATATGTTTATGTTACACTAATGGTAAGCCACGATACACAAACATAATTAAACTTAATTTGTCGTGCATTGTTAATTCACTACCTGATGGAATGGACAAGAAAAATTTATAACTTTAGATTGCTCAAATATAACCGGCTATTTTGTTCTAAACAATTTTACAATTTTTTATATATTGATATATTTACAATTTGACTTTATCTCATTGGGTGTTTGAATTCAGATATAAAAAAGCTGTTTTTCAATTAGGTAAATATTTGTGTATCAAATTATTATAAGATAAACTGGAAGTTTGGAAAAGACGCGTCTGCAAAAATAAAAAAAGAAATTTAATTTAAATGGCTGAAATTTATTTTAAGATTATGAATCATAAATTGAATAAGGTATATTCTATATGATTCAAGGAATTACCTGGTAGATCCAGTGAACCGCTCATCACAAACAAAATGAAACACTTTTAAAACTCGATAACATTTATTAGAGAAAATAGTTTTAAAAAAATAGAAACCGAAACAACTGAAATGAAGATTGTATCAAGAATTGAAACAGTCGACGGTCAGTGAGTAGACGAATAGAAATTTAGTTCCTTGGACGGTCGAGAGCGGCGTGACATATATTATATGGGCGTATAATCGTTGATTCCCCTCAAGTGACATACCAGCTAAACTATCCAATAGGCGCGATGTTTAGACCCCCCGTCGTCATGGCGACCGTAACATTCTTTGTTGATTGGTGTTGCCGTTACTATGGCGACCACCCTCCCCTGACGATTCTGTATTTGACTACCTAAAGCTCAGGGTACTTCACATCGGCTTGTAGTATCTAAGTAAACAGGCAGCAAGGAGTATTTGTTTTTCCAATCAGTGCTGGTTTGGAATACCTAAAGTGTTAACTTGTTTGTGGATCCGCTCGTGATGTAAACAATGAAACAAAACCTTCGATGACGAGTTAAGATCATATTGATTGATCCTAATTTAGTGAATACTGACAGTGTGCAGTGCCGATTCCTAGTGCAATATTAGTGCAATGCCAAGATGCTAACTCAGAAGCTTTATTCCGACTCGACGACGATGGCCACTTCGTCCAACGCCATGTCGCCTATGACTTCCACTTATTCGATGAATAGCATGTCGTGCGTTTCTATGCCATCGATGAATTGCTCGCCGCAAGCCGCCGCCAGCTTCGGCTCCTCGATGCTCAACTCAGGTATGGCTGGCAGCATGGCAATGAATGGGAGTGCTATGTCTCAAGCGTCAATGGGTTACACCACCATAGGTTCGCCTATTTCTAACATGAATGCTGCTTGCATGGCAACTCCTATGCCCGCTATGAACTCATACGGAACCGTCGGCACGCTAGGACGCGGAGATCTTGGCGGCGGCGACACTTCGCCCAATTCAGCGTTACAAAGAGCACGAGCGGACAAAACGTACCGTCGGAGTTACACCCACGCAAAGCCTCCATACTCCTACATCTCACTTATAACAATGGCTATACAAAATAGTCCTCAAAAGATGCTCACTCTTTCTGAAATATATCAGTTTATAATGGATCTTTTCCCGTTCTATCGACAAAACCAGCAACGTTGGCAAAATTCTATACGACATTCTTTATCTTTCAACGATTGCTTTGTCAAAGTCCCTAGAACTCCAGATAAACCTGGAAAAGGTTCTTTTTGGAGTTTACATCCTGATTCAGGGAATATGTTTGAAAATGGCTGTTATCTCCGACGGCAGAAACGTTTCAAAGACGAGAAGAAAGAAATTCTCAGGCAAACGCATAAAAGTCCTTCTCATTCTGTTGATAATAGTAATGGATCAGACAAGAAGGCTTCGTTACAACATGGAGATGACACACACAAGTCTCATCATCTCGACAAAAATTCCGATAGTGCATTAGGATCTATGCTTAGTATTCATCCTTCGAAACTCGACGTGGAACAGATGAATCTTCTTCATTCAAACGATCTGAATATGCATCAGCAACATCATCAGCAAAACATGTCGCATGAGGAATTGACGGCGATGGTAAATCGGTGTCATCCATTGACGCTTTCCAGCGAACATCAAGCCATGCTACATCATAACTCCATGACGCATCATTTAAAACAAGAACCTTCAGGTTTTACTTCCTCGAATCATCCGTTCTCCATTAATAGGTTACTACCGACTGAAAGTAAACCGGATATAAAAATGTACACCGAAATGCATCAATACGCAGGTTATAATACATTAAGTCCTTTACCGAATACCGTGCATACGCACTCTTCTATAAGCAACGAATATTATAACAGCCCTTTGTATCATACATCTACTGGAACGACTAGTTTGTGACAGTATCCTTTAGCGTAAGAGAATTTCTCGAATGCTGTAAATATATCTCAACACTGTAAATTTTTTACTTTATGTGCAGTGTAAATAATGTAGATTTTTTAGTGTATTCGCGCATTTTCGAGCACTCAACTATCGTTTGCTTAGATGTTATTAATGTCGCGCGAGTGATGATGATTGAAACATTTTTCTTTTCTTCTTATTTCAAAATAATCTCATGCTTTATTCGATCTGCAACTTATGTATTTATTCATTATTATTGTATCATAAGTATTTCTACGCTTTTTTTACTTTTACCGTAACTCTTTTGTATATTTTACTGAAATCACCAGTGTTTATGTATTCCCTAAAATATGTGATGATTTAAAAAATGATGATTTCAGTTTTATTTTAAATTTGTATAATATATTTAAGTACTTACTAAAGAAGAAATTTTTAATATTATATAAGGAATGTGCAACTGAGAACCAAAATTTGTACATATTGAGTATTGAATAGAAAATGTATATCATGTAAATGTATATTGAATTTTTTGTCATAATAAATGTTTAAATCTCTTTGAAAATGCCTTTTATTGTTTTTAATTGGATACATAATACCGAGAGATTTTTTGAATTCTTCTTCTAGTCATTCACTATTTTTCTCAACGGGAAGAATATATTATGTAGATTGAAGTTGTAATTGTAACACTTGACTTTTGTAATAAAAGTCAAAAATTTTTTTTAAATTTTCTACCAAAATGAATAATAAACAAGTTGCATTTGCCACCAACTTTAGTTGAGTTTTACAACAAAATCTAAATATCAACTTTTTGCAAAGTCAATTTACCTATTCTTTGTTCAAACTGACTAGACAGAGAATTCAAAAAATTTCCCGACTTTACAGCTTTGAAAAATATCTCTCAAAATTATATTTTTCTACATAAATTATCGACAATTTTGTTGTGAAAAGGAAAACCAAAGACGTCAAAAAAATAAATTTATGCTTTGTTAATTATGATTTAGTACGAGCGATAAGAAAATAGAATCATAAATTCGAGAATAATTAATAATTTTTTTCAGTTTTTACCAAAATAATTGAAAAAAAAAATTTTACCTAAGATAATAAAAAAACAATTAATTTATTCACTAACATTTTTGAAGTTCTCAAAAGAAACCTTTAATCAGTAATAAATTTTTTATAGCAAATCTTTTGTTAGATTGTGACCGATTTATGTTATAGCCTTAATTGCCGCTTGGATGCAAGTCCGTCCACAAAATCCAGGGTTTTATCTCAAACACCCGTAGCAATGGTTTAACTAAAGCCAAAATAAAGCCACATTCCGTTATATCATACACAAGTAGAAAATCGTTTTATTATGCGTGGTTGTGTTGCGTCGGATTCGTGGTCTCATCATTTTATATTCCCTTTGCCACAAAGTATAGAATTGCGCAAGTAAACGTTTTATGGTTTATCATTTTTATCTCTTCATTCTCTACCAAATCCTTTATTGTTGGAAGCTTCTTTATATTTTTAATGATTTGCTCATCGCTCTGCAAACAGACTAATTTGTGCAACTTTATCGTTTTCATTCTATTTGGAAAACGAACCATAATACGGAAGCTTTTAATAAATACTTTTGAACGATTCCATTTTCATCACCAAAAATAGAGATTGAATTATTTTATAAACGATTCATTTGAATTCCTATTTAACTGTTTTAAAAGATTTTGATTATAGTGTAAAGGGTTTTTAGATCGCGTTATTTAGTTGTCTCCGTACATCGCAAGAGTTTTGTGGGTCTCTTAAGAGCGGGACGGCGGGGGCGGTGCGCTTGCGCTTCTAGTTCCGTCAATACCAGCACCAATCCGTGCTTGAAGAGTTGGCCGTGGTACGATAAAACCCAACTAACTTGATATAGCCGCTTCCTATCTACATCTACGGAATTTCATACGACGGATCGCTGCCCGTGAAGATCTGTTTACTTAAACAAAATGGACGCTTCAAGGTCTTTTTGTATATCTAACTAGCAGATAATTTAGGAACATACAACTTCATTCCACTGAATTGTATTAATGCATTTATTTGAAATATAAAAATAACTATTATTTAGTTTTTTCAGAGATGAAATAAAATACGAGTTTTCTAGCAAAGATATAATTTTTAAGATCATAAAATGTGTCGTTATCAGTACCAATTTGATAAAACTGACCGATTCGATTTAAATATTTATTTAACAATATCAAATGGTAAACTTGAGGTTGATAAGTACGTAAACCGATTTTTTATGAACGTTTCAATGCTTGTTTCTAGGTACCTATTCAGTGCTTTTGAATATTTTTCAGGTATTCCTCGCAAAACATGAAAATGCATTAGGACGCATTGGAAAATTCGTGTTTTTTGTGATAATTTCTAAGTAAAATAATTTATTGAGAATTATGGAACAGAATATCTCAAAAATTTGTATAAATTGTTACATAACTTTTTTCACTTTAAATTTATTTTTTTTTTCAGTTACAGTTTGAGAAATATTTAATAACGTGCCGTAGGTATTCTCAGTTGGATTTTTCTAATTTTCATCGCTTACAGACATACAAGTTATTTTATTGTTACAAGATGAGTCATTATAGTCAAAACTATCCTTAGACATTTTTGGATTTTGAGCATACTTTTCTAATATTTTGATTAATTTATGATGTCCTTTTACACTGCTTATAAGTCAAGCTTGAGTACTACTTAATTCGATAATCACAACTATGCAAATATAGCAACCACACCTAATTTTAAGATTGTCACGGTTGCCATACAAGAAGCAGGAATTGGTTATTAACAAAAGTAATTTAAAAATTGTGAATGTATTTATTTATAACTGTCTACACAATAAATGTACTAAAGTCATTGATGAACAATAAATAAGAAATTTACCTAAAAATTAATGACAAAAAAGTTTGAACTATTCAAATTGCAATAAAAAAATTAGACTAACATAGTACTGTTCAGATAGGTACGACACTAGGTTTCCATAAATTTAAGAGGATCCGAATTTTCACTAGATATGTATTAACGGTGACTCAGCGGTTGATTAATTATTTTTTTCAAATGGGCGTACGGCGTACGATTTAAAAAACTTATAAATTAAATTAAAATTAAAAAACTATCTATTTTTAGAATTTCTTGAATGAAAAATTATGTTGAAAATTTTATGATGACTAATTCTGTCTAAAATCATAACTTAATTTTTTATTTTATTAGATTTGTTATTATAAACTCAACTATTGTTCTAATGCATGGTGTCAATATTAATCGATTTGATATAAAATAACAATTATTAATTCTTTTAATAATTCCGTAAGTATCTGCTGTAAACTTCATCTGCAAGTTTATTCAAAAATAGTTCAAAATTGATCTGAGGCAAACAGTCATTATTCCACTCAGAAAAAGTCAAAATAGAATGTTGATCGCTATCAGAATTCAAAGATAAAGCAAAACTTTCAGCAAAGGTCTCAGCAGTCTCTTTATAGTTAACCCACATTTTGTTATCAAAATTACGAACAAGAGGAACCGATACACGATTGGATACATGTTTTCGCACATAAGAGATAAATGCTTTTCGTTTTTGTAACAGAGAATTTTCGTATGCATTTTTTGCAGTTTCTATTTCATATTTTAATTTATTTGAAAATTCCCGATGAGTGGGGTAGTTATTTTCTGTAGGATCCTGCTTGTAGGACTTCCACAAATCTTTTTTATACTTAAATTTTTTGTAGAAGATTGTTATAAGTTTTTTAGCTTAAAGTTATTTTCAATATGCTCAAAAAGCTCCAATCAAAATTAACTAATAAACTGTTATTTATTTTCTCATAGTCAATAATTGAGACAAAACTAGTGGGAAAAGCTGATTAATTTAGAAATTGCAAGGTAAAATCATAAAATTTGAATGATCTGATATACCTGTAGGATCTGTCATACTTAAATCAATTGCTAGACTTGAATCAGATAATTTGCAGGTTTTTCAGAACTTATTCAAAATTAAGCAAATTTGGAATATTAGTTGGAAGTCCAACTGAAACAGTGATTCCCAGCATAAATTAGATTGATTAGATTTATTCAAGCCATTTGTTTTTGAGTATGCGGAGAAGAAAATATTGAAAATATTTAAGAAAAAAATGATTTTTGAAGGTATTATGTGCATAAGAATTTTATTTTTTTTTTAATATTTTTATTATTTGCTATTGTAAGCAATATATCGGCACTTATTATTTTATTGAATGGCATGATTATTATTGCTCAATCAAAAAACCGAGTGGTATATTACAACAACAAATAATTTCACACTCAAAGCAAAGCTCTATTTTTTTGTACCTACTAAATCTAGTAAAATGTCTTTTTCTATTTTATTATTATCGACTTATTGAAGCTATAATAAAATAAATTCAATCGATCATTAGTTATAATCGGTCATAAAAGTGAATCCGAGGTCTATGTCGCAATAAGGCAATAGCATTCTTTGACCCAGTTCGGCTTATCTCTTTTGTACTTCCACAGCATGAAAGGTCAAAGCCCAGTAAACACCATAACATAATTTCGACATATTACAAGCGATCCATTATCAGGATGTCGACGTCCATTGTTTCGCTCATGAATCATCGACGAGTGGACGTCGGGTCAAGCTAATCCAGCCAACTAGGACCAGGACACGAATACCGACGGTCGTTCGTCCAGGCTGCCTGGACAGCCTATATATTATCGGTGGGTTATATAACCAACACACAACGTTATCGACCCGATGAATATCGTCGGGATGTATGTATTTAACATATACATGTAGGGTCCGTCCTATGTCGTCGTCTGATCGAAATTGCGTTGGCGTCGCATTGATGAAAATGCTTTTACTAATTAGTGTCTGTTTCGTATAATGTTATAAATGTGTACTTAATATTAATATTGTATCGTTAAACTTATAAATTAAGTTTTTATCTTATCGAAATTTTGTCGTATCTCTCATATGCGGTTTATATTCACATTTTAATAGGAAAATAAAAAGCATTATCATAAGGTATTCAGTATTTATTAAAAGCTTTACTAGGAACGTAGGAAAACCGATTTCAAATGTTGACACAGTCAGAAATTCCGAAGGATATTTTAAACACATACTTAATATTTTTATATGTTAACACCTTGTCAGCTATATTTCATACAAGGTGAGTCTTTTTAGTGACAAGAATTACAGTTGTAAAAAACTGCTTTATTCATTGCTAGATCATTGAAATCAATATAATTATTATTATCAGCTGAAAGAAGTTGTGATGTAAAAGTAGTTTCAATCTTGTTTTTTATAATACATAAAGTCGGGAAAGAAATAAACTAAAAATTGGGATAAATGTCTGCTAAGTTGGTACTTCACTTTTCTAAGTTGGTTCTTCCTTTGATTCTAGTGAGAAATGTTTCAATCACGTCATTTTAGAGACATTGAGGTTAAGTAGATAGCGCAAATTTATCAGAGAACTGTCAGACAAAGACGTTAAAAAATGTCCAGCTAGTTAAAAAAAATACCAACTTATATTAATGAAACCCACTGAGCAATATTAAGTGTTTATTCAACCCAAAAACGATAAATTCCCTAAATTTTAAATTTTTAGTGAGCAGTTTATTATTTTACCATATATATTCAAAAGTAGACATTTTATTTTCTCATTATTACATAAGGACAAGAATTACTTATTAACAATAACAAGAATAATGGTAAGCAAAATATGTATGTATACAGGTTGTCTCACCGTGATGGCCTTTTAAAAGTATCTAAAGAGCCAAAAAAGGCATGGAACTAAATTTATTATTATTATTAAATATTTTCAAAATGATAGCACTTCCGATTATACCAGAAGTAGGTGTCAACTTTGTAATTCCAAATAGAATGGTATATTTTCGTATTTTTATTAGATTCTAAATGAAATTTTAAAACCATCTTTATAAAAAGAAATTGACATTGCGTCTCGTATTTTAGAGAAAATAAACAATTGAATAATTTTTTGAAGAAAAACATGTTTTGCTTCAAAAATCATCATCTAAAACTTGAAATTCATATACTAGTTGGAAGATATTTTACAAAGTGTAAAAATGTTAATAGCATTGGTTACTATGGTAACTATTATTTTATTTGAATTTTTCAATTTTGTTATCAAAAAAGTGATCAAAATTTATTTTTTCAAATGGAACACTCTATATCTAAATACATAGATGAATAAAGACAAAAATTTTCTATCGATTGATATATCACAGACTTATCTAAATTTGATAGATTTTGAGTCAAGTCAAATGTGAATTCAAGAATCAATTGACAGAGAAATTTTATCTCTATTCATCTGTCTATTTAGATATAGGATGTTCCATTTGAAAAAAAAGTTTTGATCACTTTTGTATTGTAAAAATTAGAAAATTAAAATAACAAGATAGTTACCATAGTAAACAATGGCTTTAACATTTTTATTATTTGCAAAGTGTTTTCCAAATTATTTTTAAAGCAAAGCATGTTTTTCTCTCAAAAAACACGTAAGGCAATGTCAATTTTTTATACAGATGGTTTTGGAATTTCATTTAAAATCTAATAAAATTAAGAAAAATATACCATACCATTTGAAATTGTTGACCTCTTCATGTATAACCGGAAGTGCTATCATTCTGAAAATATTTTAGTTATATAAATTAATTGATTCTACGTCCGTGTGCAAAAATTCAGTTTAATACCATTTTTGGTTCTTTGAATACTTTTAATACGCCATCACGGTGAGACAGCCTGTATAGTATATTGGAAAATACGTTTCACATTTAAGTATCAAACCGTACATGACTTATGAAACAAGTTTCTTCTACAGTTTTTTTCCCTATTTTGTATTTTTTGACCATTTTTAAGTTAATATAGTTATTTGTCTGTTTTGCACCTTTAAAAAATATATTTCGAGTTTGCATATCGAAATAACAATCGGACTATTTTTAAAGTTAATTATTGGATTGTATTAGAAGCTGTCAAACTTTTCTATGGAGACGACACATGTAACCAATTACTAAAAATTTTTTAAACTTTAAATTAGTAACTTTTTCATTCCTAAATGACTAAAAAAGTGCAAAACAGAAAGAAAACTTGTTCCATAAGCCAATTCTGGCACTCGTCTTTCACAAAACTCGCGCTTCACTACTCGCTCTGTAAACTTAATTATTTGACTTATGAAACGAATCTATCAAAATACTATTGTTGTACAAGTGATTAAAATGAAGGTTTAACAAACTTATTAAATGTAAGTGTAAAAATTCGAAAGACTTACCAGTACTTAAATAGACAATTGAAGTAAAAAAGTGCGAAAGAAAATTTGTCCCATCATTAATTTCAAAAACTGACATTTCATGACTACTAATTTGAAAATAGTAAATTGTTCCAATGCCATTTCAAAATAGATAAATTGACATAATCAGTTCTATGTTAATTCATTAATTGGATATAGGTTTTATAAACAAAAATCTTCAATTTGGCGATATATTTTTGGGAAATTGTATTAAGTAATAAGAGATCTACAGTAAATATTTGGAATACAATTGCATCTGACAGTTATGTTTTCTTAACGGTATTTTTCTCATGTGTGTAATTTAAAATTTAATGCATACAAATCTGAGACATTTATTATAAACACATGTCAATATGTTTTCATTCATAAATAAATAAGTGTACAAATATATAAACACAGAGTGGTAATTATTCTGTCTAGTGAACTATAGTAAAAAAGAGTCACTACATACACAAAAATATGTGTTTGTTTACAGACATTAAGGAAAATGATTTTTAAGTGTATTAAGTATTTAATCAGTAATTACTTTAAAGCTTCTCTATAATTTCAAATCTGACTTTATCAATAAAATAATCGATTAAATTTCGATTTGTTGTTTTTTTATCTAGTCCTACCTCAACTTTTTTTATAAATAATTTATTGCCATTACAGTATTCTGCTAACCATATTTACAGTGATAGGTGAATTAGAGTACTAATATTTGATGGCACAAACATCATTGTTTGTTTACTTCTAACTCAATCACTCCGTATATGCTTAGAGTGAGAAAGAGAGAAGAGTGATTAGTTGTTTTATAGTTAAATACACTCTCCTTATTTATTGTACATTGTTTGTTGAGTACTTATTTAATGTTTATGTTTGGGAAAAGTATAAGTATATTTAACTATTTATCTTGTTAATAATTGGGTATTAATTATATTGGCTTAGTAGTTAGATGTTATCATTTACAAATTTGTTTGTTGTGAAAACATATTTGCAGTGAATCGCTTAATTAATATATCGCTTTATTAACCTATTACTTTTATAGAACCGCATTAGTTTCTCATAAATCTAGTTCCGTAATTGTTGTCGAAATTTTCGGTCAAGTAAATTTAACTAATTGCGTCAATAAAACAACGGAATTTAAATGAGCAAACATTTTTTATAAAACGAAGCTGCACAGCAGTGTTGTAATGAAAGACTATGAATTTTTAAGTAACTTATATCCATTAACACAAGTATCCTTCAAGTTGATGATAATTTCGACCAAAAAAAAAAGAACCTCATCTTGACCTTAGTTGTATATTATTATCTCACTCCATTCCGCCGAAAAAGACTATAAGCATACACAGACATGAAAATACTAAGTCTGATCTACTAATGGAAAGGTAAAATATAAGATGTTTTTTGGCTATTGCCCACTCGATCCTGAACAAACTCGGATTCTTTGTATATGCCGGCTAAAATTTGAACGTTTGAACTTCGGTTATGATCTTGTTTTTGGAGACTCGACATTGAGAACTTTAAGAATTGTCATGGAAGTGCAAATAAGCGATAATGATACGACAAAGTAAATGTGGAAATTTTATGAATTTCATGAAATTTCTCACTGCATTGACAAAATTACACAACTATTTTACATAACTTGATGGAAGATATGAATTGTCAAAAACAACTTAAACAGGTATTGAAGATGAAGCAATACATCCACCTACAGGATGCTCTTGAAAAATTTAGTTCAAGTACCTATGTATAGTTCACTGAAATAATTTGGCAATATTACCAGTATACAGGGTGTTTCAAAAGTATAGGGTAAAATTTTAACCACAGATAGTGATTCTGAAATGATTAAAATGTGCGAAAGAAAATTTGTTCTATCTCAAAGAATAACTATTTTATAGCTCCCTGAAGTTCGCTATGGAATCTGAAACGAATAATTTTGAAATTTTTCACAATAACTAACCAAAAAGTATACTATTTAAGACGAACGAACTACATAATGTTGACAGGTACATACCTCTTTGACTATCATTCAGCTTTTGACAGTTGAGTAATACTTTATGTAACTAGTTATAGCTGGAGAGTGGAAATTAGGTAAAAACTGACAATACATAGCGACAAAAGTAGCGTAAAGTCCGACATTTTATGACGAAATTAGTAAAAGCTTCATTCATCTCTAATATTTTATTGAAAATATGTAAACTAATATCTGTTGCAGATACTTGTGCCACTTCAAGGTCATTTAGAGCTTAAATTTTGGGACTGTACACATAAAATTTTGTCAGAGAATGTACTTTAGGGGAACAGTTTTCAATACTGAGTTAATGTCAATTGGTATTGAATTAGTATTTGAAAAAGCTGTTGGAAATGAACTTTCACGATTTTCTTCAAGACTGAATAACACTTCAACAGCTTCTACCTTCACTGAAAACAAATTATTATTATTATTATTATTATTACAAATTAAGTTCAATTACCATAAAGTTTTTAAGTTATTAACATTGCCAAAGTGCTCAAGTCCAGCTTTAGCTTTAACTGATCAGTTTGATCCTTGATACATTTTTACTAGGCCTTGTTCGTCCGCCTGAATTTTATGACCAGCAAATAATAGATTGTTGATAAATTTCACATTCTAAAACTGTTACGTAAGATCTGGAAACTGTAATCTGAATCTCCACTGATTTCCATCACTTGACTTGTTATTGTCATCATGACATAACTGTATTACCGACTATTTGGCGCCAATTTAAATATTTCAGAAATTTCATTTAACTGTAGCATTTTATTGAAACCTAGAAAACCGTTGAATAAAGTCGTGTGTCAGGTACTAATAGCTTCCTTCAAATCTGTCTAAAAAGATATTATTAAAATTGATTAGGTAAGATACAAATCACATTAATAAATTTTTGCACTCATTTCTCTATATACCCGGAATCTTGGGACAGGCTGTATAGTAAAAATAAGCGTATCTAGCGCTCTCCATTTCACAATTTGAAATTAGTAAAAAAATTATGTTTCTTGCCACATAAAACCAAAATGTGCAAAATTGTCAACTTGATTTACTCGGTATTTTTCTAGATATTGTCAAAAATTGGAGTAAAAAAATCAACCTTGACGACCTGCATAATGGAAAACAACAACTTTTAGATAAAGCATATTGTGTTTATCGTGTTTTTTGACTCACTATATACAGGGTGTTTCAAAAGTATAGGGTAAAATTTCAACCACAGATAGTGATTCAGAAATGATTAAAATGTGCGAAAGAAAATTTGTTCTATCTCAAAGAATAACTATTTTATAGCCCCCTGAAGTTCGTTATGGAATCTGAAACTCTAAGCTATTATATCTTTTGAACGGTTAGCCGAATAATATTGAAATTTTGCACAATAACTAATCAAAAAGTATACTTTCGAATGGTGCTGGCAAACTTCTGATACAAATATGCAATTTCCGGTTACAGCACTTCCGATGCAGTTTTTAGTATAAAACTTTTTTTTCTTCTGGTCAAGTCCATACTTTTATGTGAAAATCTGATGCGCCAATCAATTCTGCATAAAAAAGGTGTACCTATCTTAAGTGTCTAAAGTACACCGTTTTCGTAAAATCTGAATTTAAATAGAAGACTGCATTTTTAATTTTTATTGAGGAATGCTGAAATAATGCTATTTTCCCTGAGTCCAAGATGTATCTGTTTTTAACTTGTTGTACTGTTTATAAACTACAGTTTAACTGCGACCGACATAACCTCAAACGTTTGTTTGTCTAATGAGATTCTTTTTAAAAACAACTCAATTTTAAATAACAAAATGGAAACTAAATAACTTATCGATTGTTATTAATTTTGAATTAAATCTTGAAATCTTAAGCTTAGCCGTTAGCGCAACCTGCGCAACGCAAAGTAGTTGACAATGTCGTTCAGTTAGATGACGTTATGGTGCTTTTTAGTTCTTCATGTCGCATAGAGAGAGCTCTGTCACATTTTTTTTTTTTTTAATTTGAATTTAATTTTAGTATTGAAGTAGCACGTTTTGATAGATAGTAATTTTGCAGTTTTAGAATAAAATAAAATCTCGAACACACCACTGAGGTAACAATGCTAAAACAGCTTTAGATGTCTTTCAAACTAACACATACGATTGTTAAGCTTTTGTTAAAATTCTTTTGGCATGTTGATAGCTCTTGCTGTCTTTACTACGGCTCAGAAAGTAATCTGAAAATGAAAGCTATAGCAGTTATAGCAAGCATCTTACATACACTTTTTGGGTTGCAAATTTGTATAGCTGCTTTCATCCTAAAAATTGCATCGAAAGTGCTGTAACCGGAAATTGCATATTTGTATCAGAAGTTTGCCAGCACCATTCGAAAGTATACTTTATGATTAGTTGTTGTGCAAAATTTCAAAATCATTCGTCTAAACGTTCAAAAGATATAGCTTAGAGTTTCAAATTCTATAACGAACTTCAGGGGGCTATAAAATAGTTATACTTTGAGATAGAACAAATTTTCTTTCGCACATTTTAATCATTTCTGAATCACTATCAGAGGTTGAAATTTTACCCTATACTTTTGAAACACCCTGTATAATTATAATAATATTACCAATATGACCAGTTAAAAATACGCTTCATCTACGAAGATTTTAATTGAAGTTTTCACTTTTGTCAGTTTTGAATAATAGCCGAGAATTCACAAAAAAAAATTTGGCGCTCAAATACTGTTACACTTCGACGAAAACTTATTGAACATTAAGTAAGTGAAAAATAACAAATATAAATATATAAAATAAATTTGATAAAAAAACATTCAAAAACGAGTCTGCTTTAAGCTTTTTTTGGTTAAGGTGTCAATAACTGGTACTTTTATCTAAATTTTTTGTTTTGTTGGTCTAGAAAGCAGTTGATTAAAAAAGTCAGTGTCTTTTGAAATACTTTGAATAATTATACAATTACATTTATTAAGACAGATTGTTGATCAATCATTTCCTAATAGAATTCTTTTGAATTGCGCTTTTCTGTATACCAACACATTCGTGGACAAAAAATTCCGGACACTCGAACTAATTGTTAATATTTTATCATGAAAGACAGTTACTTATTTGGTGTATTTCCATCAAAGTAAGTAAATGTTAAACAGAAAAAAGTTGGAAAACATTTCAATTCATTTAAATTATCAAATTTGGAAAAAAATTGATGGCCTGTCTATAGAGGTATGAGACTTTACGAAGGTAATAATATTTGCTACTAATTTTTTTCTTTATTTTACTTGAACAGTCCTTTTCTGTTTATGGTTGGGAAGATTGTTAGACAGCATAAATTTTAATTTCTTCATTTTTTAGTGTTTTTCGATAATTCCACATTTGTAATAGAAGTCATTACAAAATAAGCGGATTAATAAATTATATTTAAAGCGATTACCGTCCAATTTTTGTCAAAAAATTCAGCCTGTTGTTTGCTAATAAATATCAAAGAATAATTGTGGGCAAACAATATATTATTGCCATTGCATCGTGCATAAAAGAACCGTTTAAGCGTCCATATGTTGAGTTCACCACGCGTATAACAATCGTGACCTAAAACTTACCGAGGGTTTGGACAGATTGATTGTATCTTTATCTTGTAAGGGGTGGATTTACGCCCTCGGTTATGTTTGTCGCAAGCGCTATTAGCGAACCTATTGTTGTATTATTAGACAAAACGCCGACCGGATTTAAATCAAATTAAACGGCTTGTACTAATTAAAAAAAAATTTACTGTTATAAAATTATATTCAGTTTACGACGAGATTGTAAAGATTATCTTATCTATTTATGACGAAAAAATTTTTCTTAGATCTTAGCGTTTATTTGTTTATATAAATTTCAATAATTTCAGTTGGTTTTTTCTGCAAGTAGAGTAAAAATTCTTGTGTTACCATAGTTATTTCAGTCGACTAGATGCAAGATATAAGTCGGATGGAACTAGGCGAGGCAGGTTCGGAAATCTGCTACATTGTAAACATTTACTTGTCACAATTCTCTATTGACAATCGTTTAGGTATTTGCTCGTTCGACTCTGTTTTTTTCGGGCCGAGTTTCCGCCATACTCTCTCATATGAATTTTCCAAGAATGTTGTTTTATTTTATGACCTCGTCTATTTGCTTTCTGTAGAGTTGTTATGTATAAAATTGAGAGAAAATCTTCCAGTTTTGTCACTATATTTTTCTTGGCACGTATTTGAACAAAGAGAACACTTACATATTTCAAAAGAAATTTCAAGCTTTGGGAATTTTATTTTCAGCAAATTGTGTGTCACTGTTCAACGAAAAAATAAATTTTTATCAAATAATATAAACTATTATTTATTTGAGTTTTGCAAAATTCAAGAAACTGGATATCAGTGAATTAAATTTTTTATCGATATTTTATCAAACTTCAAATTTTTCTGACATAGGACAATGTAAATGTAAATTGTGAAATGGAGGATTAACACGTAGGCTGTTACACCGTGGCATAAAAAATTCATTGGTCAAGATTGATTTTATATCAAGCACAGTATGGTTGCGACTGTAGCGAGTCACGTGACGAAAGATGGCGTTGTGATTCACGCTTGGCCAAACACATATAGTTTCCACATATGTTTATGAGAAATAATAGTTAGTTTTATAGCTATACGTTTTAATGTTGATTTTTCTTGTTCAAACTACGCGGTTTCTTTTCTTGCTTAGTACAGCCACAAAATTCCAATAAAACTCTCTCTCCTCCTGATCCTTGAACCTCTTGATCATCTGCCAATCATAAAAACAGAGCGGCTTTGACGCGAATAACAAGCGAGGGTGAACTTGAACGTTCTTCCTTTGTTCGACGAATACATACGAGCTATCGAACGATTTCGTCGAAATAATAAACCGCTTATTGAGTTTTTGTTTAAAAGACTACTAAGAGGATTTGACGACAATACAAAGAATGGAGAATATCAAGAATCCAGTTTGAACAAAAGCGACGACTTTTCTAATGAAAAAATCAAATTTAAACGTTAATAACCAATGGAATTAACGGAAAGTAAGTTAAAAAAGGATCATTGAATTAAGAACTGCCAAGTCGGTGTTCGATTATAAGTAATTTAAAAAGTTGTCACAGTATTTAAAGACCGTTGGATTTGCTAATGAAATGTAAAAAGACGTTAATTTCCAGTCAACTAACGAACCGTTTTTAATTCTCTTTCTTTCAAGCGACAAAATTGCAATTGCCACGAAAAAAATTCCATTATTGAAATTTAAAGATAATTTCTATTTTCAAATGAAATTATTTAATAATTGTATTTTTTTATCAACGCAAATTTAATAAAATCTATTAAAAAATTAATTCTGTTTGCGATAACCTTGGCAATCACCAAGCTTTGAGCTGCCCTGCATTAAGGAAAGAGGAAGTCGTTCTCAGACAGTAACAAAATTGAAAAGTAATATAGAAAGTCGAGCACAAAGGGGCGGCCCCGCCACCACCGCCGCTACCGCCGCCATCATCAAGACCGTCGGTCCTCCAGCCTCGGGCTCAGCCCGACTTTAACTTTTAATATTTCAGCGCGCTCTCTCAACAAACACTGTTCGAATATTAGAATATTTCAATCTCGCCAGATTTCATCCCCCTATCACTTGTACACGCATCGTCTGCATCATTTGTGGTTACTATGTTAAAACTTTTTTATTTCAATGATTTTTTTTCAAATAACAGACCTGAATGTTGCCTAAAAACGTGAAACAACAGCATACGCAAAATTGCGTGACTTGTGTTGGCAGCATTTAACCCTTGTATAAAATGCAACAGAGTCTGAATAATTAATTACATAATTTCGTTTCGTGTTTCGTAAGCTTTTTGACGGAATATAAAGGGTGATATTTTATATTGTTCGAAAGGCGATTTATTGTTCTGCACTTGTTTTTCAGGTAAGGCACAACTTGACTTTGTGAATATTTAAATAGGCAACATATGGAGTAGTGATTTTAGGTAAAGATTAATTTTAATAATTTATGCTAAAACAGGTGCTTGAACAAAGTTGTTAACTCCACAAACAACCATTTACCTAAATTTAATTCAAAGCAAAAAACAAATAAGAACATGTAGATGCTTAAACATCAGAAGCAAAAATTTGGGAAAAAAGACATATTTTGAGATTCCAGAGTTCATATTTGCTCATTTTTTATTTATAATCACTATATACAACTTTTGTATTCATAATTTTTTCTAATAACGTTAATAAAGTTTAGTATTAGATGGATTATTATAAAGTCTGATTCTACAACTATCAAACGATTACTCTAGGAATTATGCCAATTAGTTGTAAAAGCTAATGCAAAGTATTGGAAAAAAATTATGAACAATTAAAGAATAACCACCAAAATAAAAAACAGCCAGACAACTTTTAGTTGCTTGTTAAACAAAGGTTTAATAATTTATTTTTGTTTTGGAAATATTTTTAAAATGTTGAAACTTCACACCAGTTCTGTCTCTTTTAATAAAACGTGCAAACACAATAAGTAGCATACTGACAGGGCTTTGTCCTAATAGAATAACAATTGAGCGAGAACTACAGCAGAGATTGAGTTAATCCTGCAGAAGCCTTATGGACACCCTTTCACTTTTATTAACTCATGGTTTTAAAACTATCGATTGCCAGTAGGATAAACTGATTTTTTCTTAAAAACCATACATGTTGTTTTATCTTTTTATAATAAAACTTTTTATTTGTTCAGTGAGTCTTAGCGCGGGTGGCTTTAATTATATTCGGTGATGCATTTAGATTTCTCCTGGTGCTCCCCTCATTCATGTTCACGCTTTCGTCGAAAACTAAGCCCTTACTAACCGAGCGTTTAATATTGTATAAGTCCTAGTCTTCTGAATTGGGGGAGAGATGCATGCCAAGGGGTGCAATCAAACTTAAGCTGACAATTGTGTGTTCATTACACTGCCCTGGGCGTAAATCTGGCCAATACAAATTATATCCATCTGATGATCACCCTCAGGAATATATGAGCCACCCCCAAATACCGGCGTTTAACACAACTACCGTGACATTTGCTCGAAAGGATTAAAATCAATCATGATTTTACGAATGTTAGCAGGTGCTATTTTTGTAGAATATTTTCATTAATTTCTTGGACCGCAAAAGCTCTCCAGTTAACGAAGTCCCAAAGGATGCTTTATTTTTCTACCCTTCAACTGATGCACCATTCGCCAATGTTTTGATTTTTATGGGAGACTTACCTCGATGAGTTGAGAAAGGGGCATCTTAATTGAAAAGTTTTGTTGGTTATTGAGATTAACAGAAACGTGGCTGTGTTTAATTTACTATTGTTATGAAGTTGGATTCGCTAGGGAAACGAGCGTTACATATATTTTTTAGATTATCTTTGTATATTTTATCTACATTTTTTTCATTTTAGAAATAATAAATATTGTACTTAACTAAAGAGCAACGAGGTAGATAAGAAAAATCAATAATCTGATTGTTACATTATTATTAAATTATCTTTACATGTATTCTATATCCACATAACACCTGAAATGTGAGATTTGTTAATTTTTTCAACATATTTTCTATTATTATCTATACTAAATCTGTCAACCTGCTTTAAAAATGTCAAATTTTTTCTCGTTACTTTTTTTTGCATGATCCAGAAAAAGGATAACTGAGCTCTTTTTGGAAAATTGTTGACATTTCTGTCGGCCTAAATTATTTATATAGAGTTTTTTAAAAATTTATTTATTGTCAGTGAATATTAGAGGTTTTTCTTGAAATTGTTCCAAGTCTTTTACGTACATTTTTCTCCAATTTTATATTTGTTTGGAAGAGACGAAATTTCAAGACCTGCCAGAGTCTCCTTGTAAGCCTGACCATGTTGACTAAATTATCTGCTTAAGCTTAGTTGATCAAACTGACTGTCATCATCCTCTTAATATTAATTTCGCTATTGTGAACTGTTTTTTCGGAATGATGTTACACAAGCTGATTAACCGTAGGTTTCTTTGCTATAAATGTCTAGCCATCTTTAAATTAGACTTTGTTTTTGTGAAGTCTACATATAGAGTTATTTGTTTACTTACAATTTTTTAGGCTATTTTTTTCCAAAAACTTCTAATAGTTAACTCATATTTTGGTTTTGTGATTATGATTTCTTCTACTTTTACATAAAGGCGAGCGTTTAGATATATATATATATATATAGAGAATATGCCGCCGATTTAATCAAAGTTTTGAACGAACAGAAGCGAATATTTTCATGAAATAAAAAATACTCGAAAGTAATAATAATAATAGTTATTTTTAATTCTATCTTCCCGAGGCAAAACTTACACTAAGATTTGGTTGAAAACTAAGCAAGATTACCAATTCGAACCGAATAATTCTTCTGGCGTTGGTTCCAACTCTCTATCTTATACCGTTCCCAAGATAGGGGTAACTTTTAAACTAAGAAAAATAAAATTTTTCTACCATTTAAAATCATTTTAGAAAATTTTTGTATCACAATCTGAACTAGTTTCATCTTTTTATCACCAACCGTTAGTAAAAATTTCAATTTTTCTCTCAGTTTTTACTTAGAAAATTATTTCGCTAGCTTTTGCTGCAAAAGTGAAAAAAATTTTTTAACTTTTTTATTCCAAAGGAACGGTAAATAAGTAAAAAGCCTAACTTTGCAGATCCTCTAGTGGGCTGATGGTAAATTGAATTGTAAATTTTCAACATTATAGAAGGTGTCGTTCCTGAGATAGGGGTGACTTTTAAAATTTTTAATTCTATCTTCCCGAGACAAAACTTACACTCAGATTTGGTTGAAAACTAAGCAAGATTACCAATTCGAAGCGAATAATTCTTCTGGCGTTGGTTTTGATTCTCTATCTTATACCGTTCTCAAGATAGGGGTAACTTTTAAACTAAGAAAAAAAATTTTTTCTATCATCTAGAATCATTTTAGAAAGTTTTTTTATCACAATCTGAACTAGTTTCATCTTTTTAACACCAATCGTAAGTAAAAATTTCAATTTTTCTCTCAGTTTTTACTTAAAAAATTATTTCGCTAGCTTTTGCTGCAAAACTGCGATGTTTTTTATTTAACAATTTGTGTATAAATCTTAAGTTTTCTTGTTGTTTCATAACGAAGTTTCATGTTATATTTTTAATTTTTAAAAACGTTTATGCTGCTTTATCGAAATCCACTATTCTAAGTTAGGTGTCATATTCGAAAGTAGATACTTTTCTTCAGGGTGTGAGGGTGTTTTGAACTTGGATGTAAATTCTGCTTTGCTGATATATATAATCGAAACTTACAAAAACGATCAGTAAATAATTAGAGCAGTTTTGATCATTTTCCAAATTAAGATTGAGAAAAACGGATGACTCCATCAAGCCAATGTTTTGTATACATAATTATCATGTTAAGGACAAGGGTCTAAGCTATTTTTTGTTGGATTATATATAATAGCTTTGTTGATACACATGAAAGAAACTTACGTAAAAAAAGGCATTTTTTCAGCACTCAATTACACTCAAAGTTCTTGAGATCTACTCATTGATTCCTAACCAAAAATAACTTAGACCCTAATCCTTGATATAACAATTATTTATACAAAACATTCACTTGATTGAATCATTCGTTTTTATCACTAAAGCCAAATTCATATTTGAATTCAAAATACCCTCACACCCTGAAAAAAAGTATCTACTTTCAAGTATTTTTTATTTCCTAAAAATATTTGCTTCCGTTCGTTCAAAACTTTGACTAAATCGACGGCATGTAGAGAATATGACATATATATATATCAAAACGCCCGTCTTAAGTTTTTCTCCAAGAATGACTTCTTTTTGTCAAGATCTTCAATCTTCTAATTTTTCTTGTTGTAGATAGGATACAAAAATAAAATATGTATTTTCAGGTTTCTTGTTCAACTTCTAGTTTCCAAAGAGGAAATATGTTGTATTCCAGACGATATATATTATCCAGTTGGAAAGCAGCAATATCTGAATCTGCAAGACCGTGGGATAAGCTCCTGATTGCGTTCGCCAGACACGCGCTGCTGTTTTCCGTATCCACGTGCCATGAAATAGAGCCCCTTTGTAAAGACGTGATTTTGTCGTTGCCAAATCAAATCCCCATATAATGTCTTTAATTGAAATCGTATTCGCTTTGAAACACTGTACAAGTAAAATTTTAGAACTCCCATTCGGAAAAAAAGGTCTTCGGACTTGATCTAAAATGTTTAGTAATTCATGTTCCAAAAGAAGTCCTTTTTGATAGTGTGGCTTAATCTATAGTTTAAATGACAGTGAAGCGAATATCCGATGTTTGTGGGGAAATCCCTAGTGACTAGACTGAATTAATTAACAGCAACCAATGAGAAAGAACCTAAGCTCTGCTCTCAAGCTGCAAAGCTTTTACAAACGTGCTTTCGGAACTGCTTTTATACCTGAAATTTACCAGGTCTGCGTTCACCATAGGATACATTATTACTCAGAAAGCTTTTAAACGCTTAAAATTGACTTTAAATTGAACTCGTTGAGACTTCAAGGAAGTATTGATTTGGTATCATCGAAAATTATTTATGAATTTGAAAAAAATCCAAAGCAAAAATCATCTTAAATTTCTATGAAAAAAAATTGATTCAGTATTTATAAAATGTTATCTTTAGATTGATTGTTGTATTTTTTGACCTAAAATAATTCATCACGTAGAATATACAACAAACATTCGGTGAAACGTACTTGTTTTAATCGCTAATGCAAATATTAATCGTCACAACGGAAAAAAGAAGAATGAATAAACTTTGTTTATAAAAGATTTAGATACATATAGCTCATCGTGTCATACAAATTAATTAGGCATATGGAACGTGTCATTTTTGTGTGTAATAACTTCAAATAGAATGTTCAATGCGTCTTTAAAAAATATATTATGAAAGTGAGTTAAAAATGCAGACATGTTAATTGTAAAAATAAACAAAAATTGATTTTTTCTTGAAAACCATTTAGTTCCCTGCAACAAATTCAGCGCATGTTTAAAGTAAATATTGAAGTAATCACATTATAAAAGTGCTTTCAAATGCAACTTAGTTATTAAAAATGCGCTCAAACCTCCCGGCCTGTTGATTGAGTAAAGTTTGTATTATGAATTTTACTGCTGTTTCATTACTGGGGGCCAGGATTTTTTAAAAATTCTGTACACACTGCTTAATACATTGTTTACTTTCAGTTTTGAGCTGTTATAATAACCACCGTTTAATACACTGCAAACATAAATTTCAATATAAAAATTATTTAACAAACGCGAAAAAACGTTCCACTACACTTTATCCATTTTATCTGCAATTTTTAATTCATTAAATTAAACACTGGATTATTTATAGACGCCTTTCTATAGCTTAATTGATTAGCTTTAATAATAGTTTTTTGTAAAAAAAAATTTATTAATGAGTTTCATTTTTTCACCATCTAAATAAACATTTTTCGTAATTCTTATTATTTTTTTTTCAAGTGTTTCTATAATCCTCTTCCGTAATATGTATAGTTCCTTTCAAATTTTTCGTGATCATGAATGACGTTTGTGGCAAACTACGTGTCTGTTTGTAGCAAAGCCCTCTTTGATGGAGTGGCAACAGTGACAGGTTCACAAAGAGAACCGTTCTTAATCTAGTGCACTTTGTCACCACCACGACCTACTCAAAACGCATACGAATAAAAATAATAATAACAGTTTCCATAATATAAATGTGTTTGACATTTCAGTATTTTGTGTTCTACCACCATGTAAATTATTTTCTCCCGGAAGTTGGTAAATCATCCTTATTTGATTGTGTAACAAACATAACATCGAAGTATAACGTAATGAAAACCCACCAATACATAATAAACAGATGTGAATAGCAATTATACAAACACTAATATTAGCGTACAATAACATGGATTTTGTTAATCTTTTCACTTATAGAGGTATATCCCTCTGTCAATGTTTTCTGTGCTAATGTTTGATTATCAGATTATACGACAAGTGAAGTAAATTTCCGGTGGATATTGCACGAATAACATCTAATTCGTTCGTTTATTAAAATAAAAAAATTATATCACTACTTTTAGAAGATTTATTTCAATCAATAACATGTAATCAGTTTTAATGTTTATTCCTATAATCTCGTTTAATCTTCTCTTTCGTACGATCACATTTTTACGATACCAACTTTTTAATGCGTGTTTGTTCATTTAAATTAATAATGAGTATTAATGACATAACTCATTGTAAAATTCGCATGTAAGAATTTCATTTCAACATTTAAACGAAACTAAAGTTTTTGTGAAAAAACCCCGTAAAACTCACATTTTGTTTGGACCAAGAGAACTAAATTAATCCATTATAAAAAATGCAAAATTTAAAGAATATATCTATTATTCTTGTATAATTTTTTTCCGTGAGTAAAATTGAATCTACTGATAGTAAAACACATTTCGTAATTAGTTACAAAAAGGCCGATTTTGTATAACGAACACAAAGTTTGCTAAACCGAGCGAACGAAGGGAGCGAGTTTGCAAATTGTGTGAGTTATACAATACTAGGCTATTTCGTAACGTATTATGTAGAAAATTATTTATTGCTAATACCGGAAAAGTCAAGACAGAGGTATGAAATAGTGTATCAGAAATTCTATAGTTGAATATTAAACATGTCAATGAGAATTATTGGCGTATTTTGATTGCTTAAAATCTACAGTCTGATCTATTTATTCGATGTTGGGAGCCGAATTGAGCGAGAGATGGTCTGTTGGCTATCATGCAAAAAAATTTGCAGTCATAACTAAAGAAAATTTTGAAACCTTGTGATAATGTACAATTTTTATTTGCAAAACTATGATTGTTTTCACGTGAATAACATCTTGAAGAAAAAAGTTTCAGGTAGCGATGATAATCGGAATTTCAAGTGCTTGTAGAAAATCTGAATTATTGAATTTTAGAACACTGTATGTAAAAAAAGAACAAGAATTCTATAAAAATCACTATCCCAGAAACTAAAACACATAGTTTGTGGTAATGCCAGGAAATATTTCTGGGATAAATTCGGTTGATTTCGTTCGTAAATATATCGATTTACGAACAAATTATAAAACATAATCGATATTTATTAAATATGCAAAAGAAAAGTGTGGAATACAGCCAATGGGAATTAATACATTTAGAAATTTACCAAAACAAATAGCTAACTATCTAAATTTACAAAATCCTTTTTCATATACTGGTCACTGCTTCGGCAGATCGTCAGCATCTTCACTTGCAGATTCTGGGGCCGATATATTGAAAATAAAGCAGCTTGGGGACTGAAAGTCCAACACGTTGCATCGGAAGTGCTATAACCGGAAATTGCATATTTGTATCAGAAATTTGCCAGCACCATTCGAAAGTATACTTTATGATTAGTTATTGTGCAAAATTTCAAAATCATTCGTCTAACTGTTCAAAAGATATAGTTTAGAGTTTTAGATTCCATAACGAACTTCAGGGGGCCATAAAATAGTTATACTTTGAGATAGAACAAATTTTCTTTCGCACATTTTAATCATTTCTGAATCACTATCTGTGGTTGAAATTTTACCCTATACTTTTGAAACATCCTGTATATAAAAATTTCTAGTGAGTCTAATTCTTCAATCTATTTATCAATTTTAAAATTCACTACACAATTTATTTCCTGCTTTTCATAATTATCTATAAATTCCTATATCCTACTACTCTTATCAATAAGAATATTTCAATTATTTGTAAACAGTGTTTCCTTTATTTATAGTTCAGTTATACCTACTTTTCTGGCAGGGGTACCCTATATATATGACCTTTTTTAGTGTAGCAGCGATTTTACTATAAAAAGGACTCTGATGTATTGAAATAAGTGACCATTGTTCAGAATAGAGATCAATTTTTTTTTTATAATTTAATATTCCATTGAGAGAAGTTCTGGTTGGTTGATTTGAAACTAGGTTAATTGTGTAATATTCATTTATCCATTTTTAATTTAGTATGCGTATAATAAGAAACTTTTTGAGGAATTTAAACAAACAGACCTTCTCTGTTAAACAAAATCAGCCTTGAATACAGCAACAAGAAAAATGTAATGGGAACACAGCGAGGTGGAGCGGTGTAACGGGGAAACGAATGTGTTCAAAGCAAACATAAGATGAGAGATGCTGTAATTTATTGAGTACACGGCATACCTGGCCTTATCGTGCTAGAGATAACACAAACCGCCATCTTATGCAAACAGAGAGACTGGTTTATGGTCACATAGGATGTCTTGTTGCAGGTTGGGCAATATTCCAGGAATTATATCACCTTATCTTGCACACTCCTTACGAAAGCGACTCGAGGAAAAGTGAACTTATACATTTACATAAGCCGTGGTAATTGAATTTAATTCATTTACTGTTATCTTCAAGATAGATGAGAAAAATTGATTGAGGGGGTAGAAGTACTTGAAGTAACACGTGCTTAGCTTGTGCATACTCTCGCTTTCCATCTGTCTATGTCTTTATTAACTACTATACTTTGTTTAGAATTTATTCATAGTAATAATAGAAAAAAAAATCTGATTTCAAACATTATCATTTTGGATACATTCAAAACTGGTTTTAGGAAGTAGTTTGTTAGTCAAAAAGTAAATAAATGAAAAATGTTGCTATTTTTTGAATGATAAGATAAAGATAAATGTGACAAGCAGAGGTAATATCAGAGACACAGACTTATTTTATTTACATCGTCTTAAATATTTTTGCAAATAGTAATTTATCCACGTTTTTCTTTTCATATCAACAGGAAAGTTTGTGATAAAATGATTACATCGTACAAAGAGTACGTTTTCATAAGGATTTGCTTATTCAGTCGTTTTCGAATATTTATAAGTGTTCGCGGAATTTTTTGCGTTCTGAAAAAATGGAGATAAAAAAAATCAAATTGCTTATAATTAGCTCAGAGACAAAATAATCAAAAACCGGAAAACTCGTTATTAAAGAACACTTCACACTCATAACTTTTCCATATGGCTTATCAAAATTGATGAACGCTTTTAGGTTATAGGTTATACTCTTTCTTATGGAATATAGGTTCGACAGCATTTTCAATGGCAAAAGTCTCTAAAATTCTTACAAGTTGATGTTTTAAATTATTGTAAATGATGCTAGATTACTCAAAATTAATAGATGAAATTTAAAACTCCATTCTTGTAATTCGCTGAAATTGCATTCGTATACAAAATGACCATAACAACTGCATACTGACTGACCAAAATCCTAAGTTGATTGGTATTCAAAAAGATTTTGTGTGATTTCAAGAATCGCACCCCTGGTTGATTATTTACAAATGTTAATCGTACAGTGTCCATATTTCGATGATCACCTTTGGTATTTCAGTTATTAGAAGAATTAGAGCAACGGTTAAATGGGAAATATTTTGCAGAACTCATTGCTCAAAATTAATCTCCTTTCTTATTCTGGTTCTTCTCAGTTTTGAGATATTTTGAAAAAACTAAAATTTGACAATTTTACTTTTTCTCAATTACTCGATAACCCTTCCTCTGACGTTTACATTTTTATGACAAGTTTATTAGTGTTAACAAGAATCTCCTATTCTCATTTGTTTCCAAGTTAATAACACTTTCTTTTTTTTTATTTCTTTTTTTTTTAAATAATACTTAAATAGTCCTTGACGCTGCAAATATTTTCATAATGTCAAATTTTGACACCAAAAAGCGTGTAAAATCGGGTCTTAAGAGTACATTTGCTCATAAAACGTGGTTTTATCCAGGTTCAGTACATAGTCATATAGGATATTTTCTCCATAACAATATGCTTGCTGGTTTCGAATGAAAGAAATTTGTTCTCGGTTTTAATTCAATTCTGGCATCCAACATAAAAAATAACGTATGATATTCGAGCTTAAGGGGAAAAGTTACACGAGAAGGCAAAGCTAATCGGTGTGTTTAAAGTTGCCTACTTTTTTCCCTTGATTTTCGTTGACCGCGTCTTGACAGCTTTCAATCATCAGTATCTGACAGCAGGGTGCTTCCACCCATTTCTACCTAATTGTCATAAAATGCAAATTACAAGAACGTTCGGAATTTCTCATTTTAAAACAAAATAAAGTTGTAAGTAAGCATGTAGATTGCAGGTAGTAATTTTGCAGTTTTAGAATAAAATAAAATCTCGAACACACCATTGATGTAACAATGCTATAACAGCTTTAGCATTATTCTTGGTACAGATAGTGACAGTGATGTGAATGTGATTTAGTTTGTTTCAGTGGAGACTGTGCCGCTTCAGCATTCCTCAATAATCTTGTAAAAATGTTCGTTAAATAAAATAATCAAGAATAAAACAGAATTATAAGTTTCTAAACCTTGAATTCTGCAAATTTTTCTTAGGTTCATGAATGGATGTGATGCAGCACGTGTCAAAAATTCTCTGGATAGTGTTTCCAAGGTAACAAATGGTGGTCAACTTCCATAATTGAAGTGAAATTTAAAAATGCAGTCTTCTATTTAAATTCAGATTTTACGAAAACGGTGCATTTTAGACACTTAAGATAGGTATACCTTTTTTGTGCAGAATTGATTGGCGCATCAGATTTTCACATAAAAATATGGACTTGACCAGAAGAAAAAAAAGTTTTATACTAAAAACTGAATCGGAAGTGCTGTAACCGGAAATTGCATATTTGTATCAGAAATTTGCCAGCACCATTCGAAAGTATACTTTATGATTAGTTATTGTGCAAAATTTCAAAATCATTCGGCTAACCGTTCAAAAGATATAATAGCTTAGAGTTTCAGATTCCATCATGAACTTCAGGAGGCTATAAAATAGTTATTCTTTGAGATAGAACAAATTTTTTTTCGCAAATTTTAATCATTTCTGAATCACTATCTGTGGTTGAAATTTTACCCTATACTTTTCAAACACCCTGTATAGAGTGAGTCAAAAAACACGATAAACACAATATGCTTTATCTAAAAGTTGTTGTTTTCCATTATACAGGTCGTCAAGGTTGATTTATTTACTCCAATTTTTGACAATATCTAGAAAAATACCGACTAAATCAAGTTGACAATTTTGCACATTTTGGTTTTATGTGGCAAGAAACATAATTTTTTTACTAATTTCAAATTGTGAAATGGAGAGCGCTAGATACGCTTATTTTTACTATACAGCCTGTCCCAAGATTCCGGGTATATAGAGAAATGAGTACAAAAATTTATTAATGTGATTTGTATCTTACCTAATCAGTTTTAATAAAATCTTTTTAGACAGATTTGAAGGAAGCTATTAGTACCTGACACACGACTTTATTCAACGGTTTTCTACGTTTCAATAAAATGCTACAGTTAAATGAAATTTCTGAAATATTTAAATTGGCGCCAAATAGTCGGTAATACAGTTATGTCATGATGACAATAACAAGTCAAGTGATGGAAATCAGTGGAGATTCAGATTACAGTTTCCAGATCTTACGTAACAGTTTTAGAATGTGAAATTTATCAACAATCCATTATTTGCTGGTCATAAAATTCAGGCGGACGAACAAGGCCTAGTAAAAATGTATCAAGGATCAAACTGATCAGTTAAAGCTAAAGCTGGACTTGAGCACTTTGGCAATGTTAATAACTTAAAAACTTTATGGTAATTGAACTTAATTTGTAATAATAATAATAATAATAATTTGTTTTCAGTGAAGGTAGAAGCTGTTGAAGTGGTATTCAGTCTTGAAGAAAATCGTGAAAGTTCATTTCCAACAGCTTTTTCAAATACTAATTCAATACCAATTGACATTAACTCAGTATTGAAAACTGTTCCCCTAAAGTACATTCTCTGACAAAATTTTATGTGTACAGTCCCAAAATTTAAGCACTAAATGACCTTGAAGTGGCACAAGTATCTGCAACAGATATTAGTTTACATATTTTCAATAAAATATTAGAGATGAATGAATAGATAGATATACCTTTTTTGTGCAGAATTGATTGGCGCATCAGATTTTCACATAAAAATATGGACTTGACCAGAAGAAAAAAAAGTTTTATACTAAAAACTGCATCGGAAGTGCTGTAACCGGAAATTGCATATTTGTATCAGAAGTTTGCCAGCACCATTCGAAGGTATACTTTTTAATTAGTTATTGTGCAAAATTTCAATATTATTTGACTAACCGCTCAAAAGTAAAGTTTAGAGTTTTAGATTCTATAACAAACTTCAGGGGGTTATAAATTAGTCATTCTTTGAGATAGAACAAATTTTCTTTCGCACATTTTAATCATTTCAGAATCACTATCGGTGGTTGAAATTTTACCCTATACTTTTGTAACACCCTGTATACGTAACTAATTTTGGTGATTAGTGACCTAAATTATACGGTGCATTGTTGACCGAGGAGATAACAAATATGGATGCAGAAACATATGAAAATTAATTTTTTTAATTGAGTTAGATTCTTTCGATGTAATAAATATTTCAACCTCAGCAATAGGACAAAGAAACAATGATGAATGGGACAAACAAAGAAATATTAGGTTGACTGCCAGTAATTTTCGAAAAATCATAAACATGAAATCTGCAACTGATACGGGAAACACTGTTAGAATTATATTGAATCATGTAGGCTTTAAAAAATTAAAATTCGTTGCAATAGGGTATAGATAATGAAGCAAAACCAATAAAGAAATTTGAACATTTAACTAATTTTAAATTAGAGTCTTGCGGCTTTTTGTTGATAAAGAAAAAACATTTTTGGGAGCTTCAGATGGATTAATCGGTTCTGATGTATTAATTGAGAATAAATGTCCTTTAGCTTTGAAAGAAAAAGATAATTATATGTATTAAGTGCAAAGACAGCTGCATATCACAAATGGCGAAACGAGATGATACTAAATATTATAATGGAAAAATGGTAGACATTTTGTAAAAATTTTATTTGAATGCCATTTTACCGGGAATAATTGATTCAAGACATAGCCGAAACTTATCTCTGAGAGACATTTTAAAAAAAGATCTCTAATAATAATAAGCATACGTATGATCATATCAATGTTTTGTAAAAGTTATCTGAGATATTTGTAGAATAGTCAATTAATAATGATTCATCATAGTTAGGATATTAGACTGCGTCTAGAGTTAAAAAAGCTTTTTTGTATGATTGCCACCTTGACGAGGTGATGAGGCTCAGTAGTTTGCATTATTTATTATATATAAAAGTAATTGACACTATATTACTGTAGCATTATTATTACGTTTGAATGAATGCAAAAATATGCCCATATTTTGTGGAGATGCAACAATAATTTTTGGGTTGAGGATTAAAAGTACCCTGCTGAGACAAAGACATAAATCATTTTCGCAGACAGTTTCTACATGTATTATTAATTGCTTAATTTCGATAAATCTCACTTTAATTGATGCTTAGTATCTAATAAACGCAATCATTTTACAAATTTTTATAGTTTGTTGGACCTGCAGTTTACAATTCGCTATCAAATGGTGTTAATAGTATTTTTATATCATGAAGCATATTGAAAAAAAAAGGTAAAAATCAAATTTGTTGTTACTCTTTAATTAAAGCTTAATTTTTAGTATAATTAAAAAGTAAAAATTTCTCGGAACTGCGTTTAGGTGTGATCTAACGATAGAGACGTCAAAAATCCGAAAAAAATTGTAGAAAGAATACATTAAGCATAGGCTGGTTTGTTGATGGCTTAAAGCCTTAATATTACTCGCAGCATTAAGAAGCACTAGTCTCGTGTCCTTAAACCTGCGCGTGCTAGAATGATTCCATTATAATCTTTTGTCATAATATACTATTTTATGTAGATTATGGAAAACGATGATTTTTTACATTTAAATTTGTAGGCATCATCAAAATCATCATTTTCTACAATCTAATATACCTAACCTAAAAAGCAATAACATTATTAAGATTTCTGTAAAAATGTTATTTTGCATGAAGATAAATTGGAACAAATGTTCGCTCTTGAGTTGTTTTTATGTTAAAGTTTATTTTGTTTTTGTTAAATTATTGAAGAATCAGCTACCATCCCGTTGCTTAGTGAATTTTAACAATTGTTAATTTGTAAGATCTAGGCCGAGAAATCGATTTAATTCAAATAAAACTGAATTCATGGAGATAATTATTGTTTTAAAATAAGAAATTCGATTTATTCCCGATTCTTCCGTTGTGGCGATTCGTCAGTTGACCCTTTATGGGTAAGTAGTCGATCCCCGTTTCGTCGGGCTTGACACTTATTTCTTATTAATTTAACAATTTTTATTTACAGATATAAATTCGTCTTTGTGGACATATCTATTTGCTAATGGGTACACTTATTCCACTGTAATCTTTGAGATGATTGGAATAACCGATTTAGAAATATTAAAAAAAAATAGTGTCGGATAAAGGTTATAAGAATGAAATCAGCTTAGGCAAGCAAAAAATAAAATTTGAAAATCGTTAAGTAAAATACTGACTCACTAGAAATATTGTGACGAAAAGTTATCTAATTATCTTTTTCCGACTTGAACAGTGGGTTTTAACAGAGAAAGATAAAAGAGGTGATTAGTCGTATGTAATATGTAAAACTTGAGGAAATGACAATTGACATATAGGTACAAAAACAGGTAAATTTCTATCAACTGACAAATCGGGAACTGATGAATCGGAATTTCACGAGAATTTCAAACGTTCTTGTAGTTTGCATTTTATGAGGGTTAGGTAATCATTGAAAACTGTTTGTTAAATCTAAAGAGCATTTCATTCCTTCTAAAATAACATAAATATTACCCCAAATTAACGTTAACATTAACACACATTAGCACTAAGCATGATACTACAAAAAATAAATATTTATTAATTTTTTTAATACATAAATCTGAATATATTTTTAATTCTACAAATGTAGGCAACAAGTAACATAAATCGACTGAAATGCAAAAAAAATTGAAAAATAAAAATCTACATTGATTATCATGGTCCTTTGGCTGGGCTTTTGATTAAAAAATAGGACCATCAAATTTTTGGTGCCAATTAAGAAGTTCTGAGCATTTCTCTCTAATCTTCTCAGTTTCAGAGGTTTCCTTATGAAGACATCATCTATAGTTCATTTAAAACTATAATAAAAATGGCTATTCTTAATTATACAATTTTTAAAACGTTTTTCTTGTTCTCTAACTGATTTTTTTGTCATTAACCATATGGCTAGCATACCATTGATTACTTTGTACTGTTATACATGCATATAAATTTGCTGATTATCAATGTAAAATACTTTCTAAATATATAAAATTATTTGTTTTTTAAACATTTGTATGGCAAGCAGACGTCAGATATTCAATATTTACTCTTTCACTGATATTATTAAAACTATTAAATTTTGATTTTTTTCCTCTCAAAGCTTGAAGATAAATTTTTAATAATAAAATAAAAAAGAATAAAAATATAATTTGGAAATTTTTAGTCGTGTTTCTTTTTCCTTTTAGACTAAATAAACTTGAATTTAACGAAACTTAATCTTATCAGATGATGTTTATTCTTAGTTCTAATAGTAACCCAGTGTGGGAAAAACCAAGATAAGAAAAAGGAAAATCATAACTCTAAAATTGAATATGACATTTTTTAAATTCTGCTTCATATTTTACTTTGTAAAAATCAATACCATATATGTATGATTCTGTTCAATTTCTCTTATAGGTTGTCAAAGTGAAACGAAGCCAGAATTTTCCGTTAATGTAATAGTCTCTCATAAATTTTCCATAGCGTTAATTTGAGTTTTCTTTGTCGTGTACAGCAGAGCATTTTAATTGGAGATAAAGAGGGCGCAACAGTCGCATAAGGCACGGTATGAAATCCGCGCGACTAAAATGTGTTTGCTTTTCTGTCCTATGTACACATCCTTTGTCCGGACTCACCGATATCGTATTTACTAGACATCTGCTCTCTCTGCACCGCTGTACCATATATAGCATATAAAAGGTGATGATTCAATACCTTCAATCATCAAAAATTAGACTGCCAACGAAAAAGGTGAACCCAGTCTTATGAGTGAGGATTTGCTAGAAAAAAGTGTATAGGCTTTTAGCGGTTAAAAAATAAAAAAATCAATTCTTTTCTCTTTATTTCTCTGTTTT